>OX336388.2:915358119-915971773 GCA_946902985.2 Meconema thalassinum | reverse complement strand
TGCTCCGTTACAATGGTTCAGGGCTTTTCGTTACACATTTGACAACTTTGAGCAGTTTTCGGAAGCCTTCATACAAAGATTTTGGTCGATCGAGGTCCAACAGAATGTGAGATCAGAAGTCTATTCACGCAAGTACTCCAGTACAGGACCAACCAGCTACGCTGAATACTTTGCGTGTCAGTTAGCAAAACTCCGTTTTCTTCAGCCGCCGTTAACACAGGAAGAACTCCTTGAAGCTATCTCACGTCAATTGCCTGCGGAAGTAAGGAAATCAATTATTTCTTCCGGAGTATCGTCTTTAACGTCGTTAGATGACCTGTTACGTCGATTAGATCACATGAGTATGATGACGCAACCTACTATAGTCAAAAATGCCAGACAGGAATCGAAAGTTGTAAACGCGGTAATGATGAACCGTACACAGCAGACGGATCGTTTCGAACAAAGAAGAGATGATAGAATAGGTCCTATTAGAAATACCCATCAGGAAGAGAGGAGATGGGAAAACCAACGTAGGGACGCCCAGGAGAGGCCTTGGCAACGTCGCTACGAGGAGAGAAATTTTTATCGAAGAGATAATGATCGAGACCGGAATGATCATCGAGAAACGCCTTATGATAGGAATTACAGATATGATCAAAATAATCGAGATAACAGATATAATAGGAATGATAGAGATACCCGAGACAATAGAGATAACAGATACAATAGGAATGATAGAGATACCCGAGACAATAGAGATAACAGATATAATAGGAATGATAGAGATACCCGAGACAACGGAGATAATAGACAAAATCAAGGGTACTCAAGATACAACAATTATCGAACGGAGGCGTCCGATAAAAAAGTGCAACAGGAGAGGCTCAAGAGAGGGCGAGATAAGTCCACGGAGGTTGGACGAAGAAAATCGAAGGAAAGAAAGGATGAAAATCTAGATAAGTCACAACCCAGTACTAGCAGAGAAGGTCGGAGTTCAGAAAGAGCTCCGGATCGAGAAAAAAAAACGCCAATTTCCGGGCGAAATTAATAACTGACGTTGCCACGCATTCCTCTGATATCACGATTTTTGAAATATTTGAAGCTACTGACGAATACCTTCTATTTGAACCAGAAACGAAACCGAGAGGAAGGATAGTTGAACTTCCCGTTATTGATATACTAATTGGTCTACAACATTGTAAAGCCTTGATGGACACAGGTGCTATGATCTCTATAGTTGACGAGGACTGTTTTGAGAGATTGAAACCAGAAAATCAATTTACCATTCTTCCAGCATCTCCAACAAAAATTCGTGGGATATTTAAGGATAAAACTATGAAATGCAAAGTGCAGATTCTAATGAAATTCTGGATCAATGAGAGAAGTTACGAACATATTTTCATAGTCGTTAAGAATATTAATTTTGACGTCATACTAGGGATCGATTTTATTACTCAAGCTAGAGCAATCATCGACATGGACAAAGGAATAATAAGATTCAAGGAAGAAAGTATAGAGGATGTAGTGATGGAGGAAATGGATGGAAACGAAATTAATAGAGATATCCCTAGAATGGAAATCCTAGATCACGTAGTTGAAGAAACTGAGCAAGTGAGGGAACAATATACCTTGAAAGCCGAGGGATTTAAAAATGTGAAAGAAGAATTTGACGACTTGATTTGTCAGTTTGCGGACATCTTCGATGATAAACCTGGTTTGATTAGAGACTTCAAGTACCAGATTAGGCTAATAGACGAATCCCCTTATCAAGCCAAGCTTTATCCTATCCCAGAAAAATACCATGATGAGGTCAAAGAGATCATAGATAAAATGGAGAGAGATGGTATAATAAAAAAACAGGCTTCTTCGTATTTGAATCCAGTAACTGTGGTAAAGAAAGCGAACGGACAACTGAGAGCTTATCAGATATACCTATGGTTGTTCACCATAATAAGAGGCCAGAAAGAGCCTGGACAGAGATCGTGAGATTTCTACCTAAGGACAGGGAGCCTACAGTCCAAGAAAGAATTAATTCAGCTAGAGAAAGCTTGATGGATGCAGCCGAGAAGCGGCATAAACGAATCAGAAATAAAAGATATCGGCCACCGATGAGAGTAGGCGAGATGATTCTCGTCAAGAAACCGACGAAAGCAGATGTGGCTAAGAAGCAATTCACCAAGTTTTCCTATGTCTTCCACGGACCCTATACGATTGCTAGGTCGTTCGGAAATAATTGTTATGAGGTTGTAAGCCTAAATGGAAGAGAAATGATAGGTCGTTTCAATGCAAAAAACCTGAAAAGATATGTGAAGAAGATAGACTGAGTGTTGACTGAATAATGCTACATATGCTGAGATTACCTGGAATGGTGTAAATAAAAGTTGAGGAGACTTTTATTTAAGGTATCAAAGGGAAAATGCACCATTATTCATAAAAGGGCTTAAGTACAGACATGGTTACAGTATTTTGGGAACACCCTGTAACTTCCTAACTAGCCTCTGAAGTCGATCATAACAGCTGGTCTGCAGCAAGAAAAAGCCATGCTATCATGAACGAGATCGGCAGAGCTCGTGTTTCCGACGAGAATCCCGAAGGTCATCGATAATAACCATGTTGACTGTGTCTAACACCATATCGATCGATTCACCTGAGAGTGATTAATACAAATTAATGCATATTTAGCGCTTTTTGTAAGCAGATACATGTGTATATATGTATATTTCCATGGCAGAAAGCCATTATTAAGAAAGCCATTATTAAGAAAGTATGAAGAACAGAAGATGATATGTTAACTCACTGCTGATTACGTTTCGACTGCGATATATTTCGTATCGAGTCATGACGTGTGAAGGAGTGGGGGGGAGCAGATGTGAGACTCAGGTGACCTCGTGCAGAGCACAATGTGTATAGAACTTGACAGCGCAGAGGGTTGAGCTGGAAATCAGTGAAAGTAAAATCGCCAGCTAACGGGAGTTTTAAAAACGTGTGACCGTGCTGAAGTGTATTCTAGTTCGTTAAGCATTCTACGTGAAGTAGAAACGTGTTTAATAGGGCTCAGACATGGTCTTAAACATGTAATAATTTACCTCTGCGACTGTGTGTCTACGGCAACTAACGGGCCATGCGGATGGATACTTTTATAATCACGACAGCGAGCTCAGCCGTGATGTGTCACGAAACTCTGCATATAAACCGTCGTGGAAATGCAGCCTAGATTTGATTCACTCTTCACAGTGATTATACCTTTTGAAAAGAGTACATTCTCAAGCAAGGCGTCAGGGGGAAGGGACAATATGAAGCTTATATCCACTACGATGGTAGGCTAAATTGATTTAAGAATACTGCATTAGCAGGGTGCAGCGGGGACTTGTCGAAGGCAACTTTCATTTAGCATGAAGTGTGCACGCGACTCTCGTGTCGAGAGGGACCGCGTCGACCCTCGTGAACTTGTTCACACGCGCGTTCACATATTGGAACTTGTTAGTGACGGTTCGAGTTCACCTTCGCGTCGTGACGAGTTGATAAACTGTGTGCGGTCCTTCCGTTGGTGTTCGAATATGTATGGGAAGATATCGCCAGGATATGTTGGAACTATTTCGACCGATCGGGTGTTGTTCGAGCCTGGGAGGACTTTGGTTCGTTCTATGGAAACCCAGTTGAAGTCCAGCATATTTTCTGTTGGTTTGGAGCTGATTATGGCCAACGATATCCTTTTTTCCTCATCTAGATTCGCCAAAGGTACTGATCACTTCAACTTGTTACAGTAGTGTAGCGTGGACATTTATAGATACCACTTTGCCATATTTGATTTTGTAGTTTAAATGGTTCAGTAGAAAGTGCAGGTTCGATGTTCATTTCGAAACTGACCTTCTATGATGCCAGGATTTTGACTCATAAAAATGAGTGCATCCTTTGTGTAATTTTGATGAATAAATTAACAATTTCAGTAGTATTTTACAGTATTTAACTGACATGCTCATTCTTATTTGTCGAGAAGCAAATGTAGGAGGAAGATTTACAGTTTTTCTTGTGTAAGAACATTTTTAGTAACGCAACTTTCTTTTGAGAACTTTGGTTGAGTTTTCATATTCTAGTGCATTGTTCTTTAAGCACTTTCGCTTGGATCATCGTATTCTTTGGAGGGGAATTTTCCTTTTCGTATTTTGATTAAGATATTAGGAAGTTTTCGAACCCAGTTATTCTAAATGTTACTTCGAGTCCTTGGACTATATTTTCTTCAGTTTTTTTTTAATAACAGATTTAACTTGTGTTTTCTGAGCGTGATTTTCGAAATGGATTGCCTAATGGGTCATTAGTCGCTTAGCCTTTGTTGCTAACCTAGATCCATGCTGTAGGTCTAATCCATCGACATTTTCGCGTTCGGGAAATTCAGGGAGGATCTTATTTTGAGATTGAATTTATTTTTTATAGATCACTTTACAACCTCAGTTTGTGTGGTTGGGCAGCGTTATATACAGTTTATATATTTTTTTTTGATGTTAACACTGGATTAAATTGATATCATTGCCTTTAGTGCAATAGTTTTTCTATAGTAAGAGGGTATTTGAACGACATCCAAATTTGCGAGGATAATCCCAGGGACAACTTACTATAAGTCATACGTTTAAGAATTATGGACCTTGTAATAAATCAATGTAAGGCAAGTTTTTAAAGTTAGGTGGAATATTTCTGAAATCCACTGGGCTTTGTTGGTAATCTGTTACGGGATCATATTTTTCGAGTTCAGGATTTTTACCATAAACAGCTGATTTGCATAATTGTGGATTTATAACAGTAAGGCTCCTATTATAGGTGCATATTGGTCTTTAGAGAGGCATGTACTATGAGTAATGTCTTTGTGTTTAAGTATATTGATGCAATGCTTTGTAAAGCATATTTTTCTTGTTGAAGATTGAGCTAGGTGTGCCAATCAGGATTAGATTGATTGGGGTTTTAACCCAGAGAGAGGTGTTGTTTTAACCTAGTATGGTTAATATTTGGTCATTGTTAACTTTATCGCTGTTATCGTGAAAATGCCTGTATGAAGATTAATATTTTTCTGAGCAGTATTGTTGGGAATCTTGTGTGGATATTCGGTTAAATATTTCCAGTAAAACTAATATAACAATTTTGTCATAAGATGTATGTTTAAAAAGGAAACCGATAACTATTTAAGACTGACTTTACAATTAATTTTTGCTTAGCTTAACTGCTCGGCAGAATTTCCCTAAAACAAGAATTGAAATAATATTAAACAGAAAGGAATGTCGTGACTTCAAGTCAGTAGGAAGAGAATAATTGAAATTATTCTGGAATTTTGTGTAAATTATATTCAGTAAATAGGCCATATGAATTTCTTCATTCAATAACAAGAACATATAATGTTACTGAAGATGTCGTGTAGGATTAGTAATTATAACCAGGATATTTTTGTATAAGATGTTATTTCCGTTAAGGAACCGAAATTAATTTAATGTATTCAAGTCTTATAATATTTCTCTTTTTGTGAATGCTTACCCTATGGGATTGATCATCATTGTTATTATTAATATGCCTTATATTTTAATCAGCTAAAAGTTAGTTGTGATAATGGGTAAAATATATATTTTTTTTCCTGGAAGATAATCCAATATTATCAATGAGATTTTTTTTGATTAGTCGTGGTATCGACGAAATTGATATTCTGTCTTGTTTATTCTTACAATAAATCACTTTACTACTTGGTTTTAATTATTGCGTGATGCTTTATAGAGGTGATGGAAGGGTGTATTAAGGGGGCCATCGCTAGGTATTTTAGTGTTTACCACACCTTTGAGATTCTTTCTTCCCTTTGAAGAATTCTCGTGTTTTGAGCTAGTTTTTTCTTTTTCTGAGCCTTGGTCAGTCTTAATACATCCTGTTAGGTATTCGAGTGGCCCTATTATCCCTGTGTCTGTTGGTAGAACTTGGGGGGTCTTTAGAGCCGGGGCATTTTCAGGTTCTACGATCCAGCTGCTATCCAGGGATTCAACAGGTATTGGTAGGTAAAAGGGTACAGTACCATCCCGGCATTTGCCCGAAGAAGAAGTGGGAAACCACGGAAAACCACTTCGAGGATGGCTGAGGGGGAATCGAACCCCCTCTACTCATTTGGGCCACCCGAGGCTGAGTAGACCCCGTTCCAGCCCTCGTACTGCCCCCGTAAATTGAATTATTTAGGGACAAAATGAGAGTATTTTCCGTCCCCATAATATTTAACTAGCAAATATAATTTCTGGAAGTGTGACACAAGAGTGTAGTGTTACAAGATCGAGACTGTGAGAGAGCCCGATCACGTGATATATTGCACAATGGACGCTTCTAGAAGGCTATATTTAGCATAGCAACAGCGAGTTTGGAGATTAATATTATAAATATTGTTATAAATTATGCTATTGGATCCCAGCCCAGAGCCAATGGGAACAGGTCTTATTGAAGACGGGATCAACTTTAATTACACCATAGGATTAAATTATGCATTTAGGCCCTTAGAAGAAGATTTTCTTATTTGGTAATGAAGAGAATATTAAGAGAAATTATGTCTGATACTTTAATAACCGCAGATCGGTTAATCTACGCAGTAATAAGCATTGGTAATCCACGCGCTAAAATTATGGTGGGAGATTGATATGGCCGCCGAAAATTCGACTTGCAGAATTTCGAGGATCGAGGTTCTTATTCCAGCAGACTTTGAAGAGTGAGGAAGTGTTTTTACTGGGTTAACGGAGATCCCAAGGCTTAGTCCGAGTGCGACGACTTGTGGAGACGCGAGGATAGCTAGGTGGAGCGTTAGAGATCACCGCACTTCCATTCTACGTGAAGTTGCGAGGAACATTGTAGTGATTATATCTCATATATCATTGAGATCTAAAGTTAAATAAGCATATATATATTAAGAACTGGTCGCCTACGATATATTGTGAAAAGTCGAGCGGTTTAATATTCACCGGTTCGACAATATCAGCTTGTCAAGTTAGATTTCCAAATGTGTTGGAAACAAAGCTGAATATCATTATAAATTGCAACGTGAAGTTGTAGAACGCAGTTCAAGTGAACAGTGTCGGAGAAATTTTAATATTGGTGCAACACATAAACATTAACAGAATGACTATTATTATTCTTCAAACATTATCATTCAGCATAATTAACATGGTTGATATGATGAACCAGATAGTCATGCGCCAGAGACATATTCGATAACAGGAGTTAAGATACAATGATGGAGCTTCGTTAGACAACGTATTCTTGAATACAGACGTAGTGTACGGTCCATCTTGAGCATTTTCGTCAGTCTACGAACACTAATATAACATCAATTAGCAATGGAAACATTTCATTCACTATTTATATGAATATTTCCATATTTATATTCCAATGATGAAGCTCATACATATTTACGACGGAGAATGAAGACTCTACAGAAGAGATTTGTCAAGATGCTAGGGAAAGGTAGCCCAGCAACCCAGAAGAATTTGCCAGAAGGATGTCGTTCGAGCCCAGGCGAATGTTGGTGAATTCCAGAGAGGGACTTTTCTTATCTCTGAGGTCGCAGATCCGAGGTTCGAATGCAGATCCATATCAGTGTCTTGTACTGAGGAAACATCTAAAGTATTGTGGGAATACTTACATATATCTTCAAGTTTTCGTCCAAATAAGGTATTAGTGTATCTCATTGTTATATAGAGCTTGATTAGTAACATTCTGAGTCGGCGATCTTATTCCATATTTTCAGCGATCTTATTCCATATTTCTATGTTTCACACTTCATGTATTTCAGTGCTTTTATGTAGTTTACACTTCAGATGTGTGTTGAGTTTTTTATACTTCAAGATTATTTAGAAGATGATTGCATTTCATGTATTTTTCAATTTTATTCTACGGATCAGTTGTGGAACTGACATTAAAAATTTTGTTTGAGGAATTATATTGCCTCATAGGAGACTAATCGTTTCGACTCTTGAATTTTAATAATTTCATTTAAACCAAGTATTCTGACATTGTGCCATTGCTTCAAATTAAATTCTTATTAAATTTAATTTGAGCACTTTAATGTAACAACATATAACTTCAAGAAAAGAAGAAACATCGAATGGTATAGTTATATCATTATTGTACATAAACTATCGACGATCTAAGAAATACTAGTCGTTTGCTAAGACCGAAGTCTTAATTGCTATGAACATTCTTTGTGTATAGTGGAAAAACATTACGACATTGACAAACTTTTCTTATTATTTGTAAAGCTAAGAGCTTTGTTCATTTAATATGTTAGAGGAAATATCTTTTTATGGAAGATTATTCAAATCTTTGGCTAGGAATTCAAAGCTAGTTTATCCCGGTCAAGATTGAATTCTATCTGACACTATAAATAACATGTGTTTTATTTTATCCTATTTGTGTAACATCACGTCATTTGTGGACATGATATTACAACGATAAACAATTTATAGCTTGACAAGTGAGATGAAACAGGAGTATTATTTTTATTACATGTATTTGCGACAGACGAGTTAACAGTTATTTATCTTGTTGTGGAGTAAACTTTAGGAGGTTAATCACGACTGTCTAATATCGTTCATTACAATTGGAAGTTTCGTTTGAAGAATTTACGCAAGTATAAATTGTAGTCCAGTAGTCATGTGCAATGATACTGAGGGTCATGCCAGTATTTGAGAGAAGTTCCAAATAAGATATGTTAATAACAATTAATCCCTTTTTGGTTATTGTTTAACATAGTAGATGATAATTGTGGTTGAGGATTTGTAGAGCTATGGAGTGCTCGTGAGAGGGAATTCCGCATTTTAAGGAAGTCAAAGTATTGTTGTTCTTTGATAAAAGGCATGTATCATGATAAAAGCCGTTGTATACAAGTAGTTCAGTTCTTGTGAATTAACGATTTAGCTGTGTTAACAAGAGGGTTTCAGCGGAAATGCAACATGAGAAAGATTGTCTACTCACGTCTATAATACAATTATTAAATTTTATTAAACCCGAATTTATGTAATTACGTACAGTTTACCTTAATTAGTCGACTGTATTATACCGATAATGTAATGAAACCTATATAAGACGATGTGTATGCAGTATATTAAAACTACAGAACGTTAGAGAAGGATGGTTATGTGAAAAACCAGTGTATATATTTAGTTAAGAATTATATTGTAATCGAGAAATTAGAATCTCGAAAGTGTCACGTTAGCAACACTAGACAATGGATATTATTATAAACATTTTACATGTAAATAATTTTTGTGGAAATGATTTAATTAGTTAAACAATTTAGTAGGATTTATTAATCAATTGTTTCGGAACAGTGTGTTTTATGAGCGGATGTTTTTGGTGTGAATGATTGTTCATTGTTAAGAGCAGATGTGGAACCGAATTGGTCTAGAACGATTACGGAGTGCGAATGAAAGAGTGGATAAACATTTTTAGTATGATTGTTTAAGAAACAAAGTAGTTATGTGAACTTTTGTAAGATCTAAATGTTAATTTTTACGTGTTTTATAAATGCACACACAAGCAGTCTCTCTGGACTAGCGAGAATGATTCACCGTTAGCATTGGAGAGTGATGACATAATATAACAGGTGTAGACTCACAGCCTTGTATTTATTGTATAAACCAGTTTCGAGTTCGGCGTGGTGCCGATATTTCATTGATGAAACCAAGTTTCTGCACGTGCGTTCTACAACGCAGGTTTGTGAATGAAATCAGGTGTCTGGAATGCCATTTAGAGACTTCATTAAACGTTTTATTTATACGCAGTGTAGGCCTAATACAAGCCAAGATTTATACTCATAATTTTTAATACAGCATTGTAGTAATATGTAGAGTTGAAAGGAGGTGTGAATGATTTGGTGTTTTTAATTTTAATGTATATTGTTAAATTCGTTTATTGTTATTTTGTTTATAGTAGATTAGTTTACCTTTGTGTTAATAAATTTGTTCAGAATGTTTTCCATTGTTGTTGGAGTGTGATTCATTTTAAATAAAAGGAGCAGAGTATTGTGGATGTAGTGTAGGCGAAGCTGAAGTCCCAGTCCCCGAGGTAAGTAAAGGTGAGTGCCCCGTGTAGTTGGTTGTTGATCCACAATATTCTGGTAACTGCTGTTTGTAAATCCCTAAAGGCCGTGTTGGAAGCGATTTCTAATGTTGTATTTGCCGGAGCAGTTAGAAATAGGCAATCCAGCGGGGGCAATGGATATTCCAACAGGATCCTTTCCGGATTATCGGGTACAGTACCACTTTTCAAATTTCGTGGCAGAGCCGGGAATCGAACCCAGGACCTCCGGGGCGGCAGCCAACCATGCTGACCGCTACGCTACGGAGGCGACGTAGTTTATTAAATAACTTACATTTTAATGGACTTCTCACCGTCATTTTGTCATGAGCCAAGGCAGATTGTGCGCATGCGTGAGGGGCAAGAATTCTGCTATTTTCTATATTGATTTAAAAATATACTGTAGCGGCTTCGGTGGCGTAGTTGGTAGCATGCTGAGCTTCTATGCCCAAGATAGCGGGTTCAAACCCGCCGAAGCCGTCGGATTTCTTAAGAGCGTTAAAAATCCCTCAGTATACCTTCCTTCGGAGGGGAAGTAAAGCCGGCGGTCCCATTTCATAGATTTATGGCATGTTAAAGAACCTTCCACTAATTACACCTGTGTGAAGCTAAATTGGATAGGTTAAGAATGGAAACAACGCTCTTAGGTTTCTACGTTCGTTGTCAAGAGCCGACTGCGGTGACGTCTATTATCTAAGTTTTGAACTTGGCCTAGTAGTCGTTGACGGTGGCGCATGGCGGCAAAAGTAGGAACTATTTGAAAAATTCTAAGTTGCAGTCTGTACTTAAATTTAAAAAAACAGATAACACACACTTATAAAGTCATTACAGTCACCGGTTATCAGACAGATTCTACCCACACCCAAATTACACGGGGCTACATGACCGCGTTGTCGCAGCCCCTAAACTTAAGAACCAACCAAAACTTTTTATTTTGTCGTTTACCCTCCAGGTTGGTGGAATCCACGGACTCAGCGAGGGAACTCACCACTACCGCCTCTACGGGCAGTGTCCTAGAGCTGGGAACATCGAATCGGAAGGGATACAACTGGTAAGGAGGGATTGGCACCTCGCCCAGCCGGCCTCACCTGCAAAGCGAACAGGGGCCTCATGAGGGAAGGTAAGGGATGGTGAGGATGGATAGGCAAGGAAGAGGGAAGGAGGCGGCCGTGGCCTTGAAGAAGGTACCATCCCGGCATTTGCCCGAAGACGAAGTGGGAAACCACGGAAAACCACTTCGAGGATGGCTGAGGGGGAATCGAACCCCCTCTACTCATTTGGGCCACCCGAGGCTGAGGAGACCCCGTTCCAGTCCTCGTACCACTTTTCAAATTTCGTGGCAGAGCCGGGAATCGAACCCAGGACCTCCGGGGTGGCAGCTAACCATGCTGACCGCTACGCTACGGAGGCGACTAACCAAAAATATACTGTAACATATTTGTTTATTTTATAGACTGCAAATCTACAGGCCAAGAGCTTTCGTTAGAGTGCTCTTTGAAGGAAATTGGTCCTGTCGTTCTCTCAATCTCGTGTTAACAAAAATCACCTTAGTATTTTAAATATATAGAAGATAGATAGATGGGTATACATAGATGCCGGCTAATCATGGGTAAAAAGGATTTTTGATTTATTAAATTAATTATAATTTTGTAATGAAACGATGATAAACCTGAAGTACTCTACAGTTCAAAATGCCTGATTCTCAACAACAACAACAACAATAAAGGAGAAATAGTGACTCGCACAGCCAGGTGGCGGGATTTGAACCCAGATCCCAAAAACAGAACCATTATGTTCTACGCACTTGACCACTGCTCCACGGCTACTCGTCCTATCGCCTTCCCTGAAAGCGTATGAGATGTGATACTGATTTCCGCTTCGAAGGTTCATTCACGTTTTTTATCAGTAAGCCACTGTAACCAGCGTTAATTTCGTATCCAACTGCAATCGTATAATCGGCATGTTCTTCGTACATGGCCGTATGACAATTTGATACATTGAATAATAAACTTGTCGCATATTTGTTTTTGAAAATGTCTTGATTCCATGTCGTCATAAATCTTGTAGAGTCGTTAAGGGTCATTGTGGCTTGGCTAGGGACGGGGAACTGTCGACCAGACGTTGGAAGTGTGGACGAAAACTAAATAAACAAGGGGCGGAAGACTCACCCGGTATATTTTCAAACACACATCTCTATATTCAAAGCCGTTTTATCAAGACTCTTTTATGCTTTATTTACAAAAAGTTTGTAACAGATCTAGTTTTTGAAATTTTACTCTGTGAGCTTTTAGAACAAAAATATTTATAGTATCCTCTATCATGACAAAAATTTTATTAAGTTGTATCTTACTGCACACTTACTTAGGTCATAATGTGACCTACAGTAAACCGGTACGGTTTCCATTTACTAAATATTGAGCTAAGGTAATAAATAGTTTATTATAACACATTATTATTGTAGTCGCCTCCGTAGCGTAGCGGTCAGCATGGTTAGCTGCCGCCCCGGAGGTCCTGGGTTCGATTCCCGGCTCTGCCACGAAATTTGAAAAGTGGTACGAGGACTGGAACGGGGTCTACTCAGCCTCGGGTGGCCCAAATGAGTAGAGGGGGTTCGATTCCCCCTCAGCCATCCTCGAATTGGTTTTCCGTGGTTTACCACTTCGTCTTCGGGCAAATGCCGGGATGGTAACTTCTTCAAGGCCACGGCCGCCTCCTTCCCTCTTCCTTGCCTATCCATCCTCACCATCCCTTACCTTCCCTCATGAGGCCCCTGTTCGCTTTGCAGGTGAGGCCGCCTGGGCGAGGTGCCAATCCCACCTCACCAGTTGTATCCCTTCCTATTCGATGTTCCCAGCTCTAGGACACTGCCCGTAGAGGCGGTAGTGGTGAGTTCCCTCGCTGAGCCCGTGGGTTCCACCAACCTGGAGGGTAAACGACTAAAAAAAAAAAAAAAATCGTATGTCTATAATAATTCAGTAATATTGTGTTCTAAAAACTGTTTTACTTAATCACCTTTGAATTTTGTAATGGGGAAGGCGCTGAGGAATGACTACATTCTGAGGGTTGGGGGTAGTCCGTAAATGTTACACAGACCTCTAAGGGATGGGAACACTGGTCTAACAACTGTCTGCGTTCTTCACTTACCGAAACCAATATGCCTGTGCCTGGACACGTGTAATCTGGGAGAGCCCAAGGTTCGCCTAGGAACTTACCAAGGAAACTGGCTAATCCCACCCTGGTTTTGTTGTGGATCCTCTCACGCAACTTCGGAATACTAATAGATATGGATTTAGTGTCAAGGGTAATCTAGGTGAGGCATACAAAATTCTATGCCCAAGATCACGGGTTCAAACACGGCCGAAGTCGTCGGATTTTTAAGAGCGTTAAAATCCTTCAGTACGCTTTCCTTTGGAGGGGAAGTAAAGCCGGCGGTCCCATGTCATAGATTTATGGCATGTTAAAAATCATTCCACTAACTATACTTGTGTGAAGTTAAATTCCTCGTAAGATTTCGTTAAAACGCTCTATCAAAGTTCCAACGTTCACCACTAGGTATCAGTGACATCTGGGAATGAAAGGTGGAACTTCTTGAAATTGAACGGAACTTGTAGCTCACCCCATGGGTGTCAGCTTGAAGCGAGCCGAATATGTCCTCGGACACTCCCGGCACTAAAAGTCATAGCTAAGTAAATAGATAGTGTAGGTTCATTATTCAAACGTTGGCTTCGATCGCATGATTAGCACTTAATTTGAAAATTTCGTACAGCCGCCATATTAAGGTTATGTAAACAATTAAACTAAATTAGGTGTCAGTACATTGCAATTTGTACAGTCACTTGCTGTACCAAGTTTCACTGCGTTCGGTTGGTTAAATCGCGAGAAAAGTCTCTATAAATGTTACAAATTCGCTTGGCCACCATGTAAGTTTTGTAGTTTACAGGTTTTTGTAAGTCACATAAGTGATTTTCTAGTAGTGCCCTTTCTTATCGTACAAAATTTCATGGTGATATGGGTAATAGTTTCGGAGATATAGAATGCCGGTTAAATATTTCGCACTGCTGCCATGTTAGATTAGTGACACGTAATGAAATTTTAAGGGCACGGCCTGTTTCAAGTTTCATTGAAATCGCTCCAGCTGTTTAGAAGTTACTAGGGGGACTCACACACATGGACGCACAAACACACATACACATACGGACAAAAGGTGATCTCATAAGCCTATTTTTTCATGAATGAAAATTGGCTAATAAAATCATCTGATACATGGAAATTTTGTCTCATCTTATCCTCTGCTCCTAGCTGCGAACTACGCTCATCTACAAAGCCGGAGTAATGAGAGCCACTTGATATCACTTACCTGTGTCCTGTCGAACACTCATGATATGACCACACTACCCTAAATCGCATGTGTAACCCATTGCATGTTGCACCTTCCACTTCCATAGGTCGAGTTTTCTTGCGTGATTTTGTTTCTGTTGTACAGCCTGTTATCTCTCAGTTAGAAATCAGTATTAAATTGGTTTTTGTGTCAATATGTTTTCAGTCAAGTGTTTATTGCCAGTGTGTAGGCTATGGTAGCTGGGCGTATTGCAAGCAATATTCCCACTGGGATTTAGACAGATAAGAAAAGATAATATAATGATGTTATTGGTTTTATGTCCCTACACTGGCTTTTAGAGACGCCGGGGTGCCGGAATTTTGCTCCGAAGGGGATCTTTAACGTGCCAGTAAATGTACTGACACGGCTCCCTCGCATTTGCGCACCCTCAAATGCCAGCTGACTGCGCCAGGTTTCGAACCTGCAACCTTGGGCTCAGCAAGCGAGAACGTTACCCCTGAGCCACGCAGAAAAGAGAGTGTTCGGCAGGAAATAAATCAGGAATGAAGTCAAGTGAGAGGCCACATTTGATTCTGCATAAGTAACATGATATTTAAATATAACCAGCATATACATATTTGAAATTGTAACAAGCAACTAGCGCAAAATAGATTTGATTAAATTGATGGACGCAGGTGACATGAATGTTATAAACAACTTGAAGTTTGATTTAGCAATAAAAAATAACCCCTGGCACTACAGCCCGTGAAGTACCTAGGCCTACCAAGCGACCGCTGCCCAGCCTTTTGGTCTGCAGATATTGGGTTGAGCGTGATCAGCGCATCGTGTCCCCTAGGCCGTTAATCCTGGTTTTCGTGATCGGGGCGCTGCCTCACTGTCAGACAGCTATTCAATTGTCCTCACGAGTCTGAGTGTACCCCGTTTCAGCCCTCACTTCAGTTACTACAATCCCTGACGGAGCCGGGAATAGAACCCAGGGCCTCCGGGCAAGAGGCAGGCATGCTACCCCAACACAACGGGGCCGGTGATTTAGCAATAAATTGACAAATAAATTAAGGCAGTAGCCTAGTGGTAGTACTAGTTGTAGTTAGAGCGTTAGAAGTAGTAGTAGTTATTGTTGTTTTATGGGGCCGGAGAGTTCTGACCGAGGCCAAGGCTTACAATTCCAGATGTGATCTGGAAAGGTGATCGGTGAGATATGGATTGGTGATTAATACGTTTGCGAAGTACAGGGTCTTTTATATAAAGTAAGAACGGCAAGTGGCAGTTTTGTTACCCGCTGTTGCGATAGCCTTGGCCGAGCTTGTTGAGCACCGTGGCCACCTTATTTAAGCGTGTGTAAAATCCTATATGAAATCTTACCTCATAAAAGATGCTGGAAGTGTCGTCCTTTCTGGGTTATACAGGCATTGTATCTGGTAACGATATTCTGGCTGACGCGAGTGAGTTCTGCCACTGTAATGCTTCTGATTGCATGCGTAATGTTTCCTTTCAGTTCCCCCAATGTGTGAGGATTTGTTAAAATTTGCTAGAATGAGTTTTACATAAAGCATCCGTGGCTTAGGCGGCAGCACGCCGGCCTCTCACCGCTGAGTCCATGGTTCAAATCCCGGTCACTCCATGTGAGATTTGTGC
This sequence comes from Meconema thalassinum, assembly GCA_946902985.2. Classification (NCBI taxonomy): domain Eukaryota; kingdom Metazoa; phylum Arthropoda; class Insecta; order Orthoptera; family Tettigoniidae; genus Meconema; species Meconema thalassinum. Next base: position 915,955,737 of record OX336388.2, on the reverse strand, counting down.
TCGACAAAGCGGAGGCAGAAAGGTTTTTCTACAGGTACTCCGGTTTTCCCTGTCACAAAATTTCATTCCAGCAACACTCTCTACTGTCATTTCCTTTCATTTCATCTGCCATTTATTTCATCATTGCTCCCGGGGTGTGCGACAGGCTTTGGCAGCCGGCACAGTTCATATCCTAGCCGCTAGATGGGGGCTTCATTCATTCCATTCTCTGACCCGGTCGGTTGACAAGTTTTACATACAAAAATTATAATTGTTTCACCAATTAGCCGCTGAGGTACAGACTGGCGACTGAACACCTGCACGCTCCAAGTATGTACTATGCGCGCGCTTTCAATACTACAGCAGGGATCCGCGGTGCGCCACAAGCTCGGCCAAGGCCACCGCGCAGCGGATAACAAAACTGCCGCTTGACGTTCTTACTTTACTTGAAAGACCCTGAATGTGTTTGGTCCGCGAGAGCTATTTTATTTAACTAAGAAATAAATACTTACGATTCACATAAACAACATTTGAACGGAAAAACTACACCATCACAGATGAACAAAAGGCAGCCAGTCAGATGGAATGAAGAAATTTTGGATGCAGAAGAAGCTGAAGCTGAACCGCTAATCTCCAAATGCCGTTGTTAGACTTAATTGTATTTGTATTTATTAAAGATCTCCAATGAGGGCGCAAAATATGGGGTGGGGGAAACTACTTTCTATTACACCTACTGCACAAACCTGTCGACGACGTGTATAACTTCCACTAGGCAACATGTAAGGAATAATTGATTTACCTCTCTGTTCCATAATGTATGCCTCAGGAGTTAAAATGCGCACCACGACTTCAGTGTCGCGTACTTGGTAGCATGCTGAGCTTCTATGCCCAAAATCGCGGGTTCAAACCCGGCCGAAGTCGTTGGATATTTTTAAGAGCATTAAAATCCTTCAGTATGCCTTCCTTCGCAGGGGAAGTAAAGCCGGCGGGCCCATGTCATAGATTTATGCCATCCAAAAGAACCTTCCACTAATTAAACTTGTGTGATGTTAAATTTGCATGTTATATTTCGTTGAAACGCTCTATCAAAGTTCCAGCTTTCACCACTAGGTGTCGGTGATATCTGGTAGTGAAAGTTGGAGCTACTTGAAATTGAACGGAACTTGTAGCTCACCTCGTGGGTGTCCGCATTGAAGCAGCTACAGTCTCTGGGGAGCCGAATATGTCCTCGGACAATCCCGGCACTAAAAGCAATACGCTAAATAAATAATAATAGTGTAATGCTGCAGCAAATTTAAGATTGCAGGATCAAATCCCGGTGTCGTCATCAGCTATCCTGATTATGGCTTTTCAGCGGCTTTTGCACTATCCTAATCTAATCCCCGACCACCACAGTCTCCACAGAAAATCAGGTTATCAACCTGAATCATACACGGGGTTGATGATCAAGATTCCTCAAGTCCCTGACATTAATTAATACATCTGCCTGGCTTGATGACTTTCCTGCTGCGATAGAAGTAAGAGGCTCTCTAAGTGCTCTTAGATATGAAAGTAGCCGTAGGGTCAGTTGATTGATCACTTTGTCCAGTGGGAATTACCTGACGCTGTTCTGCAGATGATGAACGGGACGTCAATACCAAGTCCATTAAAGAGATTCAGATATCACACTCCATTACAGCGGTGTATGCTGGTAATGTAGGTATTTCCACTCACTATATATCATTAATTGCCGGCCCCGTGGTGTTGGGGTAGCGCGCCTGCCTCTCACCCGGAGGCCCCGGGTTCGATCCCCGGCTCCGTCAGGGATTTTAAAACTGACGTGAGGGTTGGAACGGGGTGCACTCAGCCTCGTGAGGACAATTGAGTAGCTGTCTGACAGTGAGACAGCGCCCCGATCACGAATACCAAGATTAACGGCCGAGGGGACCCGACGCGCTGATCACGCGTCACCCCAATATCTGCAGGCCAAAATGGCTGGGCAGCGGTCGCTTGGTCGGCCTTAGCCCGTCATGGGCTGGATAGTGCCAGGGGTTGACATATATCATTAATTCATCATCACATTAACCATTTTACACAAATATTTGATGAACAAAGGATTGTGTACATAAAGAAATCCAAGAGAAGTGACAAACTGTACAGTACCTGGACATGCTATTAGACTCTGCAATAGAAAAAAAAGCGACACCTTTACTTCGGAATGAAAATACATGAATTTGGATCATATTGCTCTGTGCCTTAATGTGGCTAGAAAATAAAATTCACATTAAGAACCTGAACGCGTTTGAAGTGTGGCGTTGTTGTTTCGGATAATTATTAAGATTATTTGGAGAGAGAGATCACAACTGAAATTATTACACATACGTCATCTTCCTTGGAGAGGCACACCTTACACCATTTTCTGCTAATAATAACCATCACAGAAGGTATTGATGAGAAATGGCCTCAAGGTAGTACAAGGGCACCTTTTAAGCTACAGAATGTACTAAACAACCTTCTCAACTTGGCAGCCGAAAATGATCATAGCATAAACCTAAGTAAGACCGTGTATATGGCTTTCAGAAAAGGGAACTAGCAGCAAAGAGTAAAATGACCATTGGTGAGGAGGTACTCATGGCAGTGTTAAAGCCTACACATATCTCGGCATCACCTTGCAGACAACATGTCGCTCCTTCAGAGCTCACATGAAGGAAAGAGCAGCAGCGACTATTGAAGGAATACCGTACAGGATCCGAAGAATATAACAAAATAGGAATCTGTGTTTCGCGGGTTTATAGGCCGTGTTCTAAGGATATTTTGTCGTCCTGACGTTTCGCTGAAGACTACGTTCAGCATGTTCACAAGTTACATTAAGCGAGGTAAAACTAATAAACAGAAGAAATATAAACAGTCAACATCCCACACATAGAGGCTACCATAGCAACGGCGACCCACATTGCAACAAAGGACAGGGCTGCTCTTCTGTTGCATCTTCTCGTCTACGACAGTCAATGAGGGCAGGCTTGAGGGGATTAAGGACTGGAAGCCTAGCTCTGTTCACTCGTTCTGCTTCCTCCTTATGATTGAAGCTGTTAATATGCTTCAGGATTTCAATGGCCTCCCTTTGTAGCCTGGCATGATAAGACACCATGGTGGACAGAACTTCGGTGTCTCCATATCTTATGTCGTGACCTGCGAGTAGCGAGTGTGCTGCGACAGTTGATTTTTCAGTTGGTCTCAGCCGGCTGTGTCGTTCGTGCTCCTTGAGGCGATTGGCAATACTTCTTTTCGTTGTTCCAAAGTATAATTGGCCACACTCACACGGGATTTTATAAACCCCTGCCGCGGTATGAGGATGTCACTTATCTTTAGTGGACCTAATCATGTCCTTAATACGGTATATCAAAACTCTCTTTAGGAACTGCCATGACTCTTTTCCACGCCAAAATAACTCCCACTATCTCATACGTTTTAGAGCTAATGAGGGAAAAGTTATCCACACATGATCTCAATACAATAGAAAAGGCGAAAGCAAAGGTTCCTCAAGAGAGCAGTCGTCGTGGCAGGAACGTCCCCGACCAGGTTAGTCTATGAACTTTTTTTTTGGTGTGGCTTCCTGAGAGTTTCTAGTTGACACCCGTGGGTGATCTGCACGTCGTAATGAGGATGAAGTGATGATGAAGACGTCGCATACACCCAGTCCCCTGGCCACAGGAATTATCTCCAGGAGATTAAAATCCTTGATGGTCCGGACGGGAATCGAATCCGGGACCCTTCGGGCCAAAGCCTAGCACGCTAACTAATTCGCCATGGAGCCGGACTAAGAACTATCAAAGGAGCTCTTCTTTATCGAAGATCTCCGATTCCAAATCCATCTGTCATCTACCCCACAAATGGAGAAGGTGCGTGAATTGAGACGTCCGAAGCGGCAAGACATATCATTAGATCATTACGTTACTGAAGCAATGACCGACAGACGATGGACACAGGCAAATGTAGAGCTAAGGCATGTGGTAACAAGACCCGCCGTACTCGGCATCCAGCACAAAATTTGTAAAAACATAAAATATCATGAACTGAACAATGACTGCGTGTGTGCTTTATGTGAGAAAACATGCGTCGAAGACCATATAACATTATGTGGTAGCAGGAAGAAGAGCATAGTGGATTATAGCAAAGTTTAGATCGTAGTGATTGTGTGATAATTTGCATATTCATTCTATTATTCATTATAGTTGTATCTCAATATCTGGCTATCTGGCTGCAATAAATTCACAATTATTATTATATTTTATTAAATAGTTTTTGAATAGTATGGACTCCGTCTTGAGGAAAGAATTCGTGATGAAAATTAATAAATGTAAAACAAAAATATTGGATTGCAGCCGAAATGAATCAGAAACCCCAATGGACATCAAATTGGCAGGTGAAAAGCTAAAGGAAGTAGGAGACGAAGTAGGAAGCAAAATAACCAGTGATGGACGAAGCAAAGAGGATATAAAAAGTAGGTTGTCTCAGGCAAGGAAAGCATTTCTACAAAAAAGGAATCTGTCGACATCGAATATAGATTTAAGTATTAGGAAGTAATTTTTGAACGTCTTTGTCTGAAGCGTGGCACTCTATGGAAGTGAAACTTGGACTATTGGTGCAGCAGAAAAGAGGAGAATTGAAGCGTTTGAAATGGGTGTTACAGGAAAATGATGAAGATCAGATGGGTAGATAGGGTTACAAACGAAGAGGTATTAAGGCGAGTGGGAGAGGAGAGATGTTTCTAGCGACTGCTAATGAGAGAAGAGATAGGTTGGTAGGACACCAAGGAATAGCAAGCTTAGTTATGGAAGGAAGGGTCGAGGACAAGGTTAAATATGCTAAACAGATTGCCTCGGATGTAGGGTGTCGTAGCTATGTAAAGATGAAACGATTAGCTCAGGACAGGGAGGCATGGAAAGCTGCCTCAAACCAGTCGAAAGACTGAAGTCTCAAACAACAACAACAACAGAGATACAGGCAAAGGTTATGCTGTGAATACACAAGACACTAGGCAGGCCTGCCAACGTAACGTAAGACATTGAGTGCCACTAATTTGTCGTATGGTGAGATTGTGAGGGCATGACTTCCGGTGATTAGATTATTGTCCCAAACAGTATAGAGCCCAAGCAGGCTGGGTAGATAGGGTAACAAATGAAGACGAGTGGGAGAGGGGAGATGTTTCTGGCGACTTCTAATGAAGAGAAGAGATAGGTTGGTAGGACACATACTAAGATACCCAGGAATAGCAAGCTTAGTTATGGAAGGAAGGGTCGAGGACAAGAACTGTAGGGGTAGACCAAGGTTAGAATATGTTAAACAGATTGCCTTGGATGTAGGGTGTGGTAGCTATCTAGAGATGAAACGACTAGCTCAGGACAGGGAGGCATGGAAGGCTGCATCAAACCAGTCAAATGACTGAAGACTCAAACAACAACAGATCTCGTGAAGGAACATCACGAACGTAAATATCTCAATATTGTTAGGGCCCCTTAGGAACCCTACACACCCCCGAGAGGGATGTTTACATACGCCCTCAAATCCACTACACGCCAGACAGCTATACAGCTATAATTACCCTAAATACATCTACGCATCTGTCCAACCCACTACACTAATTTCACCCCAGAACTACCCTCAGGCTGGAACCAACAACAACAGCCGCCACACACTTCTATTACACCAAGCCAGCAGGGCTGAAGCCTCAGCTCTTACGTCAAGGCTTACATAACTCATATACACATACACGTGACCTAGCTGTCACAACAGCAAAGTGAGGAAACACTCGCGTCAGCACTTCGGAAATGTTTAAGAGGTACACCTCCAAAGGGCAGATCATCTGTTCCTGCCGAAGGCTCTGTCCGACTGGATCACGACGTCACACCTCTGGTAAGTGTGTTTCTCAGATTCCTAACACTCACAAATTGTACTCCACCCCATTTTGACACCTTGATTAACCGTTTGTACCACTTATATTTGTTAAACTGTTTCCAAATAGAAAGAAGCATTTAGAACACTCAGTTCCAATAAATAAGTGACCACAATTACTACAGCTCCATTGTAAGCTTTAGTCATTAACACTGTCTTTACCGCCTACCTATCTACCTTACACCTTGACCTGCCAGTGCATTATTTATAAAACTGCTGTGATAGCATCAGACACCTTTTTCATTGTCAGTAGCCTTGAATGCTTGGTCACGCGTCTGCCAAGTATAGCGTTGCACGGTCAGCGGATACTGAATTATTAACAACAGTAGTGGCTCTACAAACCGATAGCTTCCTCATTAGAAGTGCATCCCTTTGATTTACTACCCTGATCGCACAGAACGTCTCCCGAGCACCCAACACACTCTTCGACACTCATTCGGAGTTTCAACACCTTCGTTGAAACTCACTCTGATCAAACGCCACCCTATACAATCACCCCCATACTCACAGTTCGACCAACCCTTGTTAAAAGGTCAGAACAATATCATTGAAACTTTTCCTATTAGTAGGGCAAATCACAAGAAAATCATCTGTATAGTACGACGGCGGATCGAAAAGTCTTTGCTCCTATTCCTTTAGCCAAAAAAATACATACAGGTAATTACACATAGTTTCCACATTTGTTCAGACATTTTTCCCATCGCAGCACTAAATTTGAGATGCCCCTGTGGTAGAATTCAGCCGGCTGACTGTCGAACCTTCGTCGGACTGCTGTCTTGGCGTCATCGTTGCACGTGAACCGCTGTCATGTCAGGAAGTTCCTTAGCGGCCCATGACACTGCGAGACCTCATGTGACAACCAGAACCACCAACAAGCCCCGGTCATTTCACTGGGAGAGTCTGGACCACCCACCATGCAGTCCCGACCTCGCCCCTAATGATTTCCATGTTTTTGGTCCATCGAGTTAACTGTTGGGATAGGTCTCACTCGGTCTAGCATCTCTGCCATACCCTCCACTGTTGAGATATGGTCGGTGCTCGGGCCTGGCAACGAACAAACGGTTGAGCGTTCTTAGACAGCTGGCGCGCTTCGGTTTCTCAGACAGTTCACAGTAATTTACTATAATGTTTCCTGAATTATTAAAGAACAAAATTATGAATCCCTATATCCTACATACAGGGTGTCTCAAATAAAAGTGGCCCGGGGAACAGAGTTCCAGGTTACAAAGAAACACACCATAGGAATGGAGATAGTTCACTAACTTGCTTATAGCAGATGTTGAAAATGATCAACATTCATCTCTTGGCACCTTTCAGCCCTGGTCAGCAAGTTGCGGAAGGCAGATCGCAGCTGGACCACTGGAATTGCTGCAATCTCATCAGAAATGTTCTGCTGTAGTCCTTGAAGACTACGAGGGTTGTTGCGATACACCTTAGCCTTGAGGGTTCCCTACAAGAATTAATCGCACACGGACAGATTAGGTGACCTGGGCGGCCAGCTAGGACCAACCTTCTGATTCTGCAATGGTGTAATTGATACGGATTCTCGGTTGCCCAGTGCCTGTCATTCTGTGAGTTGACGTAACCACTTAGGTGAAACCAGGCTTCATCAGAAATAAAGAAAAGATCCATGACCAAGCCACGCATTGTTATCTCAGTGAACAGCCAATCACAAACTGGAGCCGCTGGTGTTTGGTGTGCAGTGTCTGCAAGCCACATTATTGGTCCCATTTTCTTTCATCAGACGGTGAATTCGGAGCGTTACATTTCCAACATGTTCAATCCATTTATGGGAGCATTAACTGAGGAAGAGAAGACCTACTGTTACTTCTAACAGGATGGTGCAACTGCCCATACATCCCGCCGAGCCATGGATCACATTCACACAATCTTCACTCCTGACAGAGTTGTTAGCCAAGGTCAGTCTGATCTCGGTTCTAGCCCTAGCTGGCCACCAAGGCCACCTGATCTGTCCGTGTGCGATTACTTCTTGTGGGGAACCCTCAAGGCTAAGGTGTATCGCAACAACCCTCATAGTCTTCAAGAACAGCAGCAGAGCATTTCTGATGAGATTGCAACAATTCCAGCGGTCCAGCTGCGATCTGCCTTCCTCAACTTGCTGACTGAGGCTGAAAGATGCCAAGAGATGAATGGTGGTCATTTCCTACATCTGCTATAAGCAGTTTAGTGAACTATCTCCATTCCTATGGTGTGTTTCTTTGTAACCTGGAACTCTGTTCCGCGGGCCACTTTTATTTGAGACACTCTGTATAAAAGGAAACGTACAGATTTTATTACTAAAATATTATTAAGGTATTAATTGCTTTTCTTGATTGATCTGGTCTTTGTGCAACCTTGAAACCTTATTACCCACTGCTCCTGGTGCAAGTTCAAAATGACCTGCATCATGGCTACCGCAGTCTCACTGTGTCATGTGATCTACGTCACTGCGGCTCCTCCGAGCGGCCAATGGCTGCCCTTTATTCTACCGCGTAGTTACGCGTAGTAACACTTGAGTATATCTACGTCTCATGATGCTGTGAGCGGGCTTTCGGCGACTTGGGTAGGCAGAGTACCTCCGTCTATTTATAAAGAATAGTTCCACTGACAGAATGACTAGTCCCAGTACACTTCCTGTAACACAGAGTAGAAGGAGGACAGGTACGTCCTCGAGCTCAACACTTCTGAAAGGAGCAGACTCCTCGGGAACTGGTTGGTGGATCCACTTCTTTTGGAGCCTCTGGTACAAGCCTGAGGACATCATCTTCAGCAGGCTGTAAATAGAAAAAAAGACTCAATACAGTTTTCAGTAGAGAATGTATTGGAAATATCCGTGAAAGTTTCAATATTTCAAACATTGACCATCGTCCTGGTTGCTGTGTTTGATAAGATATTTTATGTTCGACGATGTCGAAATGTAAACATTATGTGTCAGAAAACTGTATCATAATGAGGCTCATTATATCACTATTTTTCATTATGAAACAGTTTCTCCCACCAATCAGAGCTCAATAAATAGTTGTGTGACCAATTAGGTAAGGATACCTTCGCGCATGCGCTCAAAATCCAACATGTCTATATAAATTACCGAAAGTGCACCGTCCATATGTTCGCGTAAATAAACTGGCAAATATGAGACAAGAAATAGCACTGTACCTTAATATCCCCAAACCCAATTTCTATGCAGCACATTGCTTTCAAACGACTTCGGTGACAGTTTTACTGAATACTGGTACACAATCTGCACATATGGCATTGAAGCACACAGAGCTCACGCGTAGGTCGGTCAGAGAGCTTGGAAAACAGAGATATCCTACCCAGCGCTGCACTCCGATCACAAAATTCGAGTGACTGAAACTCAACAGATATTTATGAATATTTATGTTAAAACATATAATAAAGTTACACTGTAATTATCGACGAACATAAACAGTCGTATGCAACTCGCCTATAATGGTAATTAAGACACTCGTATGGAAATTATAAAACTCGCTTACGCTTGTTTTATAAACATACTCGTGTCTTAATTATTGCCATTATAGGCTCGTTGCATAATGTACTATTATTTTAAAACAATAATATGCTTTGAAGATTCAAATTGTTGTTTTAATCTAGTAGGCTATATTGTAGCAATTTTACAAATTACTCGGAATTTACAAGCATTTCACTACATTTCCCGAGAAATTCCCTTAAACAAAATTTGCAGAGAAATATCTTCGGGTGGTCTTTGTCTTGTGCTGCCATCCATCTCGTGGCCTCCTTGGCTGTCACCATGGAGGTTCGGTTTCGATTCTCGCCTGTACCAACAGTTATAATTTTGGTCAATGGGCTGCAATGGGTTTCATTCAGCGCATAACTGAAAAGAGATGCGTTCGTTAACTTTCTCAGCCACCCTAGGAGTTATTTCACGGGATTACCCACTTCTTCACAGAAAGCTAAAGGTGCCAATGGTCTACCTCAAGGATCTGTGCTGTCCCCTTTATTGTTCAACCTGCATATTGCAGATATCCCTCCTACTACCTCCCATCAATTTGCGTATGCCGATGACCTTGCTATTGTTACTCAACAATCCACTATGATTAAGGTAGAAGAAATCTTAAATGCACCCCTTGATATTCTGTGTGGGTAACGGTACTTCAAAAAGTGGTGTCTGATTCCAAGCATCAGCAAAACAGAAACCTAATTTGTCACCTCAACAACAGACAGGCAAATTTAACCTTGGATGTCTCGCTCAATGGTAGGGCTCTATCCTACAATCACTACCCCAAGTATCTTCGAGTTACTCTGGATCTTTCAAAACACACTTGATTAAGAGTGCAGCTAAACTGAGGACAAGGAGCATCATCGTCATTAATCTGGCCGGCTCTACATGGGGAGCTTCTGTATCCGTTCTTCGATCATCTGCGATTGGACTGTTATATCCAACGGCCAGTGGCGTGTGGTGGGATTTTACTTAGGGTAAGCAATGGTATACAATATGAGACATACTGTAGTACCGGCAGTTGAATTGTGTTTGCTCCTCATTTGGGCTTTTCTTAAACTGTTAGCATTCAGAATAAATTACTGCAACAATTATACCACGACCATACGACAATCATAATTACTACTACTACTACTACTACTACTAATAATAATAATAATATAGCAGCAATGTGTTACCTGGAATGTAATCTACTTGAAGTGAAGCTCAATCCTTCTAGGTTTCTTCGCAAAATCATTGATGACCTGGTTGTAGAAGTTTGGCAATTTTTGAAGTAAATCTTTCTCAATTGATATCAATGATAAACCTTTAAGTCTATCCTGGCCTTGCGTATTGCGAGCATAATCCTTTATTCGTTTAAGCGCAGGAAAACTTCTTTCTACAGAAGCACTTGTTGCGGGAATCGCTAAGATAAGTTCACCGAGTCGCACTACCTCTCCATACGCTTCGTGGAGATGATGAGATTTAAGGAAAAGTAGCAGTTCACTAACATATTTCTCTCGTAAGTCACCAGAAGTGTACGTAGCCATTAGCTGTGATCGAAGAGCAAGAAAGTCAAATACATTGGGATAACTCTCTTTAAGGGACTCGAAAGCAATTTCTGGGAACACTCCTTTATTCTCGTCCGAATTAACAGGATTGATGAGTTCGAAGAATCGTAGGGAATCTAAACTGTCAAACCTATCGTTGAGCTGTTGTACAACCGTGTCTATAATTTCCTAAAACAGACGTTTATGAGATGTCTTAGAATCGAGCTCATCGTGCAATCTTGGTCTCTTACTATCTGGGTCACAGATGCCCTTTACCTCTTGTACTGTCGTCTCCCAATATTCTTCGAATTGACCCCTTTCTTCTGCAAATTCAATTTTGAGTTCTCCTACTTTACGAATACAATAACCAATATCTTGGGACTTCTTTTGCATGATGGAAAATAACACGACAGTCAGAGGATATATGCTTGAAAATACGGCGAGTATAAAATTAAAGCGAAAATCCTTTAATGACACTGAAAATCCACGGGCAGCAATTAAGGCTTCATGAACCCATTTTTCATTCTTTCGAATAGTGAAATAAGCTGATCACGATATTCGGAGACGGTTCCAACCAAGCGTGAATTGTAGTTCCAGCGCGTAGCTGACACCCTGGGCAGCCTCTTCCTAATTTCCTCATCTAATGCATGACTTCTCTTCGTCGATTTCGAGAAAATGAAGATAATCCATTTAAAGTAAGAAATAAAAAACAACCTGCAGTCTCTGATACTTGAGGTTGCCTGAGATAACACCGGGTTTAATTTGTGGGCGAAACAATGGACAAAGATGGCATTAGGATACAATGTTCTAACTTTTGCCTGAAGTCCATTCAAATGGCCTGCAAAAACGGCTGCACCATCATAGCTTTGTGCAACTAACTTTTCCCCACAACTGTACACAACAACCACCTGGCAAACAATGTCTAGAAGAGCTGTCGCTGACCGATACTCGGAAACATTTATAAACCCCATAAATCGTTCTCTAGAGATACCATCGGGTCCGGCTTAACGAATTACACAAGAGAGCTGGGAAAAATTGCTTACATCCGTGGCTTCATTCAGTACTATGGAAACAAACCTGGCTGTACAAATTTCTTGTTTGATGTATGCAAGTAACACATTAGAAACAGATTATATTCGATCGTTCTGAATTAAATTTGATAAGCCACTGAATACATTAGAGTTCTCTAAATGGTTATGCAATAATGCATCATATTTGCTAACTAGATTTAGCAGTTCAACGTAATTTCCTCTATTTTAGGAATCTGCACTTTCATTATGGCCCCTGAAAGCTTGCTCTTGCCGAGGAAACAAACAACTTCAATGAATCGTTTCATAATATCTCTGTTTTTACGAACTCGTTCGTTATGTTGCTGGTCACTTATTTTCTTTTGTTCGTCTATCAAATGGTCAATCCTGGATTTTCCAAAGGTCTTTTCCATAATTACGGCTTGCAGATGACTTTGATAAAGACTGTGCTTTTTAAAGCTTTGTGTATGTTATTCATATCACTGTATCCCCCGTGATTCCAAATGCTCTTTTCGTTCGAGAAAAGAAGACAAGGCCAACAATATAATTTGTTAACAGAGGGGCAACCACACAGCCATGTGTTATTGGTGTATAGATTTAAATTAAAATGTCGAATACAAGCTTTCACTTTTGTGTTAATTGAGGAGTCGGACTACCTCCTAATAATATTATTTTCTTGTTCTCGAATGATCGAGAAGAAAAGCTAACTTGCCGCAGATCACAAATTATGCAGTCACTGTCACTGTCATCTCTAGACTCAAGTTCCGACTCCATATTTTTACAGATTTCTCACGGCTACTAGTATGAACAGAAACGTCCACTGCATACCCTACTCCCTTGTATTGTACATCATATCATTGAACGGAACTATATATAGAAAATACGACCTACCACAGTATCATACACACACATTTAAACACAATATATAAAAAACTGCTTTTCACAAACACTAGCACACCTTTTTCAGTTATAATGGGCAAGTAAACACACTATCTTCACAAACTGACCGATTCTTCTTTCAGGCCGTAGGTATGTTACTTCAGATTTGCTTCCCATGCTTTCAACTCGCCTTGTAGTACCAAGGAATACCAAAAGATGGCATGTCACGCTATCGTGCTGCTAGAAGCGACTGTGAACGGAACTCGCAGCAGACATCAAAAACCACGAAGTGGTACATTTAAACAATTGCCCAAAAAGACTGGAAAATCACGTCAACCAAAGTAATAATTATTGTACGAGTCATTCGTTCCCTTGGGTATGCAATGCTTACCTTGCATCCAGGGAATTACAAGCGCCTGCCAACGGCAGAGTACTGTTCTTCAGTGAGGTTGAACAGCCCACATGTTACGAAGATTGACACTGTCCTGAATCAGATAATGGACATCATCAGTGGTACAGTAAAATCTACTCCTCTTTTCTGGTTGCCTGTGCTAAGCCATATCAAACCACCAAGGTTAAGTAGATATAACCATCTGATCCGTGAGTTCACAAAAATATCAGTGAACGTAGCTCTCTCAATTCATAAAGACATACTTCATAAATTTTCAGGATTGCAACTTAGGGTGTTTAGAGGAAATGCAACCATTCTGATTGCAATGCTCAGCTGTCTTGGGTTTGTTAGGTAAGAAAATGGCGCTTGCTGGGAGGGCAGTTTGCATCTCTGTGTGGCATGGCAGGTGACCTTGCCAATGAAGATAGATTTTTGCATATTCTTTTTGATGCTGTTTTATTTTAGGTAGATTTCATTAGAAAGCTAACTATTGCAATGGGTCCCATGTTTCGACTTCCGGAAAATTTCTACATATCTTCGCGTTTCACATCCCCCAGACCCCAAAACCACCGTCAGTTCAAAAGTTTATATATAATTTATGTATGTATATATATATATATATGTATATCAGTTTCTTGTGGACACGATAACTGCCGTAATTTTGCACCAATCACTTTGAATTTTTTACATAATATGTATCCCTATAAAATCTCGGTCGAGTTCGATAATGGGCAAAAGAGGCCGAAGGGGGTGAAAATGGGGGGCTTTTTTCGAAAAATTGAAATTTCGCTATAACTCTCTCAATACGTGAAATATCGAATCCATTCAAAGTTCATAATATGTGTCGGATAAGTACCAACAATGTATGTCAAATAAGTTTTTTGATAGCACCAACCATTGACCAAAGGGGTGGAAAAAAGTGGGTTTTTTGGGAAACATTAATCATATCTCTCTTAATAGGCACAATATCAAAACCGTACAAAATGGACAATATTCCCCTAATAATTACCTAAAACTTTTGTCTGAAATAATTTTTGATATGACCCACCATTACGCCAAGGGATGAGAAAAATGATTTCGGAATTATAAGAAAATGCCAAGAGCTATCAGAGGTTGCCATGGCAACACTACTAAATTGATGAGGGATGAGCCGTTGCCATGACAACGCACTTGCACGAGATCAGTTTCAGTATTTCCATCTGACTAAGCCGGCCCCGTGGTGTTGGGGTAGCGCGCCTGCCTCTCACCCGGAGGCCCCGGGTTCGATCCCCGGCTCCGTCAGGGATTTTAAAACTGACGTGAGGGTTGGAACGGGGTGCACTCAGCCTCGTGAGGACAATTGAGTAGCTGTCTGACAGTGAGACAGCACCCCGATCACGAATACCAATATTAACGGCCGAGGGGACCCGACGCGCTGATCACGCGTCACCCCAATATCTGCAGGCCAAATGGCTGTGCAGCGGTCGCTTGATCGGCCTTAGCCCGTCATGGGCTGGATGGTGCCAGGGGTTGACTTTGACATCTGACTAAGTGGGAAGCGGCTTCGGTGACGTAACTGGTAGCATGCAGAATGTCTATGCCCAAGGTCGCGGTTTCAAAGCCGGCCGAAGTCGTCGGATTTTCTAAGAGCGCTAAAATCCCTCAGTATGCTTTCCTTTGGAGGGGAAGTTCCAACGTTCGTTACGAGTTGCTGGTTGGGGTGGCATCTAGTAGCCAAGTTCACGGCTAGGTGTCATTGACGGTAGTACCTGGTATCAACATTAGGAACTACTGCTTGAAATTGACCATCTGCAGTCCTTACCTGAATTACAGACTAATACATCCATTACAATTCACACCGTTTATCAGACAGATTCTACACTCACCCTAAGTACACGGGGTTAGATGACCGCGTTGTCGCAGCCCCTAAACTGAGGAACCAACCAGAGGTAGATTTCATTAGAAAGCTAACTATTGCAATGGGTAGGATACCATGTTTCGACTTCCGGAAAATTTCGACATATCTTCGCGTTTCACATCCCCCAGACCCCAAAATCACCGTCAGTTCAAAAGTATATATATATACTAGCTGACCCGGCAGGCTTTGTCCTGCCAATCAAAGAAAGTGTTGTAACTTTGTTTCTTGAAGTGCTTTTGGATACACAATATTTTTGTCAATTTCTGTTAACTGCCTCCAAACTATCGTGAAATGAATTAACTAATCTAGAAACATTCGTGGGAGCGTGCACAACAACTCTCCAAAGTTTCATCGCAATCGGATAAATGTCATATAACGCATACGGGATTTTGTTTAAATGATTCGTGCGCTGTCACTCATTTGTTGAATCTACTCGTGCTCCACCAACTGTGAAATGGATTTACCAAGTTAGAAAGCTTCACGTAGTGTACACAACAACCCATCAAAGTTTCATAGCAATCGATGAATAGTATATGAACGCATACGGGATTTTATTGGAACGCTTCGCGCGTCGTCACTCATTTGTTACATCTACTCCTGCGCTACCAATATTGTTAAATGGATTTACTAAGTTGAACACCTTCCCTGGCGTGCACACAACAACTCATTAAAGTTTCATTGGAATCGGATGAAAGACATATGAACGCATACGGGATTTTCTTTAAACGATTCGCATGCCGTCACTCATTTGTTGAATCTACTCATGCGCTACCTATTTAAATAGATTTACTAAGCCTGAAACCTTCTCTGGAGTGTACTCAATGATTCACCAAGGTTTCATCGCAATCGGATGAATGATATATGACCGCATACGGGACATTGTGGAAACGATTCTCGTGCCATCGCTCATTTGTTGAATCTACTCGTGCGCTACTTATTAAAAACTGGATTTACTAAGCCAGAAACCTTTCCTGGAGTGTACACAACAATTCACCGAAGTTTCAACGCAATCGGATAAATTGTATATGAATGCATACAGGACTTTGTTGAAACGATTCGCGCGCCTTCGCACATTTGTTGAATCTACTCGTGCGCTACCTATTGTAAAATAAATTTACTAAGCCAGAAATCTTTACTGGAGTGTACACTACAATTCACCAAAGTTTCATCGCAATCGGATAAATGGTATATGGACGCATACGGTACTTTGTTGAAATGATTCGCGTGCCGTCACTAATATGTTGAATCTACTCGTGCGCTACCTATTCTAAAATGGATTTATTAAGCCAGAAACCTTCCGTAGGGTGTACTTATCATCTCACCCAAGTTTCATCGTCATCGGACGAATGGTATTTGAACGCATACGGGTCCTTATTGATAAGCTTCACGCGCCGTCGCTCATTTGTTGAATCTACTCGTGCGCTACTTATTAAAAACTGGATTTACTAAGCCAGAAACCTTTCCTGGAGTGTACACAACAATTCACCAAAGTTTCAACGCAATCGGATAAATTGTATATGAATGCATACAGGACTTTGTTGAAACGATTCGCGCGCCTTCGCACATTTGTTGAATCTACTCGTGCGCTACCTATTGTAAAATAAATTTACTAAGCCAGAAATCTTTACTGGAGTGTACACAACAATTCACCAAAGTTTCATCGCAATCGGATAAATGGTATATGGACGCATACGGTACTTTGTTGAAATGATTCGCGTGCCGTCACTAATATGTTGAATCTACTCGTGTGCTACCTATTCTAAAATGGATTTATTAAGCCAGAAACCTTCCGTAGGGTGTACTTATCATCTCACCCAAGTTTCATCGTCATCGGACGAATGGTATTTGAACGCATACGGGTCCTTATTGATACGCTTCACGCGCCGTCGCTCATTTGTTGAATCTACTCGTGCGCAACCTCCTGTGAAATGGATAATAACTTAGAAACCCTCACGTGAGAGTACACAACATCTCACCTAAGTTTCATTGCAATCGGATGAATGGTATATGAACGCATACGGGACTTAGTTTAAACGTTCGTGCGTCGTTGCTCATTTGTTGAATCTACTCGTGCTCTACCTATTGTAAAATGGATTTACAAATCCAGAAGCCTCTCCTGGAGTGTACACAACATCTCACCCAAGTTTCATCGCTATCGGACGAATGGTATTTGAACGCATACGGGACCTTGTTGAAACGCTTCGCACGTCATCGCTCATTTGTTGAATCTACTCGTGCGCAACCGCCTGTGAAATGGATTTACTATGTTAGAAGCTTCACGTAAGTGTACACAACAACTCATCAAAGTTTCAACACAATCGATGAATGGTATATGGATTTTGTTGAAACGCTTCGCGCGTCGTCACTCATTTGTTGAATCTAGTCGTGCGCTACCTATTTTAAAATTGATTTACTAAGCCAGAAGCCTTCCCTGGAGTGTACACAACATTTCACTCAAGTTTCATCGCTATCGGACGAATGGTATTTGAACGCATACGGGACCTTGTTGAAACGCTTCACGCCTTGTCGCTCATTTGTTGAATCTACTCGTGCTTAACCTCCTGTGAAATGGATTTACTAAGTTAGAAACCTTCACGTAAGTGTACATAACAGCTCATCAAGGTTTCATTGCAGTGGATGGATGGTATATAAACTTATACGGGATTTTGTTGAAATATTTCGCGCGTCGTCGCTCATTTGTTGAATCTTCTCGTGCGCTACCAATTGTAAAATGAATTTACTAAGCCAGAAGCCTTTCCTGGAGTGTACACAACATCTCACCCAAGTTTCATCGCTATCGGACGAATGGTATTTGAACGCATACTGGACCTTTTTGAAACGCTTCGCGCGTTGTCGCTCATTTGTTAAATCTAGTCGTGCGCTATCTATTGTAAAATGGATTTACTAAGCCAAACACCTTCCCTGGAGTGCACTCAACATCTCACCCAAGATTCATAACAATCGGATGAATGGTATATGAACGCATACGGGACTTCGAAACGCTCTAACGTGCAGAGACAAAAAGTAGAATTCGACATCTCTGCCACCTTTGGTATAAAACACAACATTCCGCCACGGGCGGAGTGTATGTTATGGCGGTAGTTGCACAAGTTGCGACCAGGTGGCTCTATGTGCAGAGACAAACAGTCCAAAAGCATCACTTTTCAATAAAGCAAGCGGTTTCCATGACGACTGTTTGTGACTGTATATTATGGTTCTAAAATTGTGTGTAAATTGTGGTTCTAAAATTCTAAAATTCCACCTACCTGATCAAATTGTGAATCTAAACCATCCATGGACCCACCCTAACATACATACAAAATTTCATCAAAATCGGTTCAGTCGTTTAGGAGGAGTTCAGTCACATACACACGTGTCGAAGAATTATATATATAAAGATATATATATATCAGTTTCTTGTGGACACGATAACTGCCGTAATTTTTCACGAATCACTTTTTACCGAATATGTATACCTATAAAATCTCGGTCGAGTTCGTTACTGGGCTAAATCGGTAGAAGGGGGTGAAAATGGGGGGCTTTTTTTTTTTTCGAAAAAGTGAAATAATGCTATAACTCTCTTAATATGTGAAATATCGAAACCGTTCAACGTTCATACTATGTGTCGGATAAAGCCCAAAAATTTATGTTTGAAGAGTTTTTTTTATAGCACCAACCATTGACCAAAGGGGTGGGAAAAAGTGGGTTTTTCGGGAAACATTAATCATATCTCTCTTAATAGGCACAATATCAAAACCGTACAAAATGGACAATATTCCCCTAATAATTACCTAAAATTTTGTCTGAAAGAATTTTTGATATGACCCACCATTATGCCAAGGAATGAGAAAAATGATTTCGGAATTATAAGAAAATGCCAAGAGCTATCAGTGGTTGCCATGGCAACACTACTAAATTGATGAGGGATGAGCCATCAGACGTTGCCAAGATAACGCACTTGCACGAGATCATATTCAGAATTCCATCTGACTAAGTGTGAAGCGGCTTCGGCGACGTAACTGGTAGCAAGCATGCTGAATGTCTATGCCCAAGGTCGCGAGTTCAAAGCCGGCCGAAGTCGTTGGATTTTCAAGAGCGCTAAAAATCCCTCAGTATGCTTTATTTTGGAGGGGAAGTTCCAACGTTCGTTGCGAGTTGCTGGTTGCGGTGGCATCTAGTAGCCAAGTTCACAGCTAGGTGTCGTTGACGGTAGTACCTGGTAGCAACATTAGGAACTACTGTTTGAAATTGACCGTCTGCAGTCCTTACCTGAATTACAGACTAATACAGCCATCCCTAAGTACACGGGGTTACATGACCGCGTTGTCGCAGCCCCTAAACTGAGGAACCAACCAAAATCTCTGCGGGAGATATAATTTTGCGTGAACAGACCGTTACATAGTTACACATCAGTGTCGAAATCTTGCATAAGGACAGTGTGACCACAAGTATAAAAATGGACTCCAAATGACAAGAAGGTTACCGTTCCCATAAGACAATAAAATGTTTAAAATAAGCATAAAATGACGAAAAACAAAGTTAATTAAGCTCCAATTATAAAATACCTTCTCGCAATAAATGAGGTCTGATCCTTCTACGAAAACCTGCATATTCTGCCTATTTTCGCCTATCCCCAAGTTTGTCCGGTGAAATCTACCTCCGCCTTCCGGCGTGCCGAGAGGACTTTCTTTTTCTTGATACTGTTAATTAGGTTTTAAGGTCTACTATTTTTCACGCTGACGATGGAATCATTGATATTCCGAAACATACTAACGTCTAATACTCTAATTAAACCACATTCTTTAGTGTTTGACTATGTGGTTTTAATAAGCTAGTAAAGTAGAAGAAGACTTCATAAATGTGGTCGTTTGAAATCACGTTCTCCATCTGTTATAAAAGCCCAAGGGTTTAATATTTCATCGGAATGGGAACAGGAGTGGAACACTGCAGCTCCGAAGGAATGGCCGTCACAACTTTTTACCTAACACCCACCATCTGGTTTTGATGAGCCACATAAAACGTGAGTTGCCCTTAACAGGGTACGAACCAGCCATGGGCGGTGTGGCTCGTTGCTGCGTAAGTGGGGCATGGAAACGTCACCCAACTATCACTGTGGTGCGCTGAGACCAACGAGCTAGAGATAGGCAAAAGTTAGACATTGTATCCTAATGCCATCTTTGTCCATTGTTTCGCCCACAAATTAAACCCGGTGTTATTTCAGGCAACCTCAAGTATCAGAGACTGAAGGTTGTTTTTTTCTTACTTTAAATGGATTATCTTCATTTTTCTCGAAATCGACGAAGAGAAGTCATGCATTAGATGAGGAAATTAGGAAGAGGCTGCGCAGGGTGTCAGCTACGCGCTGGAACTACAGTACAATTCACGCTTGGTTGGAACCGTCTCCGTATATCGTGATCAGCTTATTTCACTATTCGAGAGAATTGAGGTATCGCACAGTTTGCTACTCCTTTGGTAGTCCGCAAATAAACCACAAGAGCCCGCTGATGTACCATCTCGGAGTTACTAGGCGTAATCTCGCACAAGACACGGCATAAACTTAGAAACATTTTCTGTGATTAATATGTTTTTGTTATTATTACTTGGGATGATTTAAGTTTGTTCCGTTGCTGTTACTGTTTATCATGACGGTACGTACTTTCCGCAATATTACTTATTGCGGATATGATAATTGCTATCAAGTTTGATGTATTTTTAGCATAATGTGTATATGTTTAAATATAGTATGAAGACTTTAAACGATTGATGTTCAATATTTAAGACAGGTTATTTAACTTTTACTACATAGAAGCTGATAGACCTATTTATTTCCAATATATAAACGCACTTTCTCACCTACAAAGCGGAGACAGACAGGCTTTTCTCCGGGTACTCCGGTTTTCCCTGTCACAATTTCATTCCAGCAACAATCTCCACTATCATTTCATTTCATCCGTCATTCATTTAATCATTGCCCCAGGGGAGTGCGACAGGCTTCGGCAGCCGGCACAGTTCATATCCTTGCTGTTAAATGGGGATTTCATTCATTCCATTCCCTGACCCGGTCGGTCGACTGAAAGTAGGCTAAGGATTTTCACTTTCCTACCCCTGATTAATAATTTGGTGAGTGAAAATGCATGTAGTATACACATGTAGTTGGTAACATGGAAATAACATAACTACATTAGGAATGTGTGATTATATATATTAATGATTTAGGCCAGCAAGTACTAAGAGCCGTTCGAAGAACGGGTACTTCAGCTAGTATTTTGATATTTGCCATTCATGCTCCATAGATCATTATAGAAATTTATTTAAGTATAAATTTTGTGTGTGTGTGTTTTGTTGTATTTTACTACATATTTTGTATTGCCACTAATTGTAGACTATATAAACTTTGAATCATATCTAAAATAATTACACAAAGTTACATGCACTAAGATATTGCTTGTTATTTCTGGGTATTTTGCGGTGACAATCCCCTGAGGATACTCACAATTTTCCAGGATTGCCAGCCCCCACCCCCCAAAAAAATTGTATATACGCCCCTGTAGCCCCGTGTACTTTGGGTGTGTGTAGAATCTGTCTGATAACCGGTGTTAATTGTGATGACTGTTTTAGTGTGTATCTGTTTTTTAATTCAAGTAAGGACTGCAACTTTGTTTTTTTTTCTTTCAAATAGTTCCTACTTTTGCCGCCAAAAGCCACCGTCAACGACTACTAGGCCTAGTTCAGAACTTAGCTACTAGACGCCACCGCAGTCGGCTCTTGCCAACAAACGTAGGAACCTAAGAACGTTGTATACATTCTTAACCTATACAATTTAGCTTCACACAAGTGTAA
This sequence comes from Meconema thalassinum, assembly GCA_946902985.2. Taxonomy (NCBI): domain Eukaryota; kingdom Metazoa; phylum Arthropoda; class Insecta; order Orthoptera; family Tettigoniidae; genus Meconema; species Meconema thalassinum. The sequence continues at coordinate 915,933,782 of OX336388.2, read as the reverse complement.
TTAGTGGAAGGTTCTTTAAGATGCCATAAATCTATGACATGGGACCGCGGGCTTTACTTCCCCTCCGAAGGAAGGCATGATGTGCCCAATTCGAGGGAGCCCATTGCCCGGATATGATGAGTCGTTTTTCGGGATTACATTTTGGAAGTTTTCTGTTTGAAGAAAAGCGCCAAGGAAGAGTTTGTGAGTCGCCCTGTAGGCGAGGCGTTGCATCACCGGTGCGGTCTGGTTGAGCACGGAACTACGACAGTGTCAGTGACCGGCGAGCAGCTGTTGAGGCGAGTAGCAGGAAGGTCAGGGCTGGAACATGGAACGGTTTTTGTGTCGTGCGTGGCTTGGCATGAGTTCGAAGATCTGTCTTGGATCGGCATTCCGCGTGCCAGACATTCAGTCTACGAGGAAACACTTTTTCAGTGTTGGTCACTAAATGCTTTTATGCAGGTGGACCAGTGGTGGAAGGTTCGAAACTGTTGTGGACTCATTTTGGTCTAACATACAGGTAGCCTATGGCCATAACATATTCATAATCCGAATCTAGGGAAATGCATAGCTTCAATCGAAGGATGTTGGAAACATGGCAAGCAATTTTGTTAGCGGATGGTGCCATACCAGCTTGAATGTTAATCAAGTTGTCGTGTCTGCTATTTGTGACACAGACTTATTTCTAAACGGTGCATGACCGAGTGAATTATTTCGAATACAACAGTCTAGATTACGGGAATTTTTTGGCAAAAGCCATGGTGATAATGAACAACGAAAAGGAATTCGTGGTAGCGAACAGTCGTAATAAACTTTGGTATCTTACTGCTATGGATCGAAACGTTAATATGGAGCACTAGAAGCCTATTTGGTGGTGCAATGGAGGCCGACGTGATGAATTGTAGATTGCGATGAGACCCGCAGGTTGCGAGTTTGAGCGTACACGTGTGCACGAGTCAGCTGTCAGGCATGGAGGTGGCCGGCTGCAGACAGGGGATTCATCAAGGAAGATCACCATCAGGGAAGTGGAAAACACCTTTACTTTGTAGATTTTAGTACATGTGATTTGTAGGCCATAGACTTTTTCACTCAACCATGTTTCAACGTTTTGATGCCAGCATTTTTTTTTTTTTTTTTGGAATTATGCAGGAGCATAGTGACTGGATCATCTTTATGGATTTCTAGGCGATGTGTTTGTGTGTCACGAGTCGAGCATATCCACGATACGGCTTATCGTTGGATGATGGCATAATTTGAGGCATCCAGGCTTCGATAGCTAGTTGGTCACTTTTCGTAGATTTTCTCATGTACAGTCTTGTACATATTTTTCTTTCCCTGTTGCATTTTTTGGTCTAATGCAATTTCTTTTTTGGGTAGTGATTTGATTAATAATAATTGATGATTCTTGGAAGTTTATCTCCGTAAGACTTAATGAGGTTAGATATTTAATCGTTACTTGATGAGTTTGATTTTTCCGCACGATTAGGATTTTCTGATAATAAATATTAATAATAATAAATTATGTTTGTAATACTTGTTATAATTCTCGATTGAATCAAGTTGAATGATTATCGGGATTTTGAAGATCTTTTGGGATCATAAATTTGAAATTTAATTATTTTGACTTGTGAAATATTTAATAATAATAATAAATTTATTGGGCGATAGTGAACCAGTCTGTGGTGTTCACATAATCGAATTTCGGATTAAGTTATAGGCGGACGGTAATGAAGTCATAATTAATAATGCAATTTGGATTTCTCTAAGGAAGTATTGTATTTTCGAAAGAAAGTTACGGTGTGAAGCGCTTGTGTCAACTAGGGATTGTTTTGTAAGATGACCATTGTAAGGCAAACTAATTGTTAAGCACAATTAAACGATTTATGTGGCATGGTAGTTGAGTTGATTGGGCAGAGACGCGTGTTCTGATCCCGCAATGATTATTATTTTCCATTAATAGAAGCAATAAGGCTCGATGGATTTTGGAAATATGGAAATAATGTTTATGATTAAATAATGTTGTATGTGAAATGAAGTTAATGATTTTGGAGGATGATTCCTCATATTGTATTCTCAAAAAGAAGGGTTTTAGCCAGTGAAGCAACCCCAAGCCGTCCACCAGATAACGTCATCAGTGGAATTTCGAATTCCACGTGCTTTTGCTCACACCTTACAGACATTCTATAGAACGTTTTAAAATTGCCAAACAATTAATATATATTTCTTTCTTTCTTTGTAACTTTCAACATCATGTGATGAAATATAAAATGTGAAGCCTATTCAATGCTCGGTGAGATGGGGCATTTGTGGAAGGCAGACCTCGTGTTCAGATGATTTTTGTTAACCGTCATAACTGATCCATAATTCAAATAAATTTAATAATTACACGGTAATAGTGCATTACACCCAAATTTAATAATTGAATAAATTTATTTCTTTAGCAAATTATTTATAAATCAACATGGTTGTTGGAATGTTTAATAAATTCCTAGTGTGGAATTTACGATTGTGAAGTAACTGGATTATCAATAAAGGACATGGAATAATGATTGTTCATAGCCAATAAATTTTGACGGCGTGTTAAATAATAAAGATAACATTCTCAGATTTTATCCATGACTTTTCAAATGAGTGGTATTGAATCTAAGAATATTTTGGATGATAATTTTGGAAATATAATTGCTGTTGTAGCTTGCATATTTTTTTGAATTATGTCAGACTGGACTAATTAATTGTCTGCGCATCATTAAGGTGTTCATGGTGTTTCGAACAACACACGTTCCAGTGACAATTATGGATAATCACGTCACTTAATTTTTTTTGTTTCAATTTATTGTTGCCGTTATTCAGACAAGCCATCTTTAGAGCAGGATCCCAGGGGGGAGAGATAGGATGTTCTTATTTTCAGGAGTGTATTTAGTGATTCCCCTGCGGAAAGAAGTTTGTATTTAGTTTAGGATGGTTGAGTGAATAAATTGACCTGATGCATTTTATCTTAGACAAATGGTGACATTCATGATTCTTTAAACTTAACTCCTTCCTATCCTTGCTTCAGTGTACATCGGAATAACAGCTAAGCTTTTATTTTAAATTACAGCATTGGCTGTTTGCCAATTTTTGTTACCCCGAGATGTGTTTGAGTCTTGTGCTCCGCAGTTATTTAGATGTGCGCTTATGTGGACATGGGACATCCGTCAAACGGTCACATAAAGTAAGGTAGAAGAGTTTTGGCGACAACGTGTGGGGCCCGAGTTTGGCTGCCAACATGTTGAGTTGTTTCAGAGTCTGATGCGTTTCGATTCCGAATTTCGATTCGAGGTCGAGTGGTATTTGATTCTTGGATTAGCATAGAAGATGTTTTTTTTTGCAGGATTCAGGATTCATGAATGCACAGTTCTATAGTTTTGATTTGCATTTGTTGGGTTGTCGTTGGTGATTTTTCTCAGTAAAGTAGTAGTAAATGTTATAGTTTAATATAATATTCGTAACGAAGCCTCAGTTCAAGGTCCTGTCTGCATAATCACTGTACTAATATTATAGATTTAAGGTTCGTCAAGCGTCGACTGACATTGTACCCCAGTGTTCTAATAATCTTTATGAGTGAAATGGAAGCACTTGCTAGGATGATCCAGGAGTTGGGTCAGAAAATGACAGAGAATTCTGCTTCTCTAAAAAATAAAATAGGAACTCAAATGACAGAGAATTCTGCTTCTCTAGAAAATATAATAACTGAGAATTCTGTTTCTCTTGAAAATAAAATAGACAATAAAATGAAAGGTTTAGAAAATAAGATTGAAAGTCAAATAAAAGAAAATGCGGATTCTATAATAATTTTATAATGTAAAATCACGGAAAACTCAAACTCTTTGAAATCCGAAATGTTAGAAAAGATAGAATTGATAGATGGCAGGATGTTGAGAAGTGTGCAGTCATTCGAGGATAAGCTAGCTGAATCGATAGATGCTAAAATTGAGGACAGGGTAGTCTCATTGGAAACGAAAATCAAGGATAATGCTAGGAGAGCTCAAGAGAATTTCTTAAGTTTGGAAGCGAGGCTCATTGATACCGGGAAGAATTTGAAAGATAATTTGTTCACTAACTACGGCCATATGAAGGATAGCTTGCAGGATAGTCGTCGTCTGATGAAGGAAGCGTTAGATCAACACAAGAACGATACGCAGACGATGATTAGGTCGTTAGAAAATAAGTTAGAAGATAATGTCCGGAAGATGACAGATGACTTAACAACTTTAGAAATCAGTACGATGAAGGAATGTACATTGAATTCCACACAAGTAGTCCAGAAGGTTACAGCTGAATTTCAGGGAATAGTAGTAGAACAATTGAAGAAAGGAGTAGTCTCAGAATTGAAGAATGAGGTGAAAGCAAAAGTGATTAGAGAAATTCAGGAACAGCTTGCGAAAGAAACTCATGATGAAGTTAAAGGAGTGAGGACAGCTTCTTCGTCAGAGATTAAAATAGTGTCTGGAGACGTTCAATCCATTCGGGATTCGGTGGAAAAATTAAAGAATCAGTTAACTGTTGAAGAGGAAAGTCAGATGAAGAGAAAAGAGGAATTGAAGGATAGTATGGAAATAGATGAAGAGGGAAAACAAAATAGGAAGGAAATGGAGGAAGTTAGGCAAACGGTTAACAATTTGGAAAGAAAATTGGAAGAGTATAAATCTAGATCTGAGGAGAAACAGGCAAATATAACTGAAAATACTTTTGAAAATAGAGGTAGATTATCAGAGATAGGTAGGTCAGAAGGAGTCTCTACCATTCGTACTTCTACTCCGGTCACATTAGTAAAGAGTTATGAAGAGAAGCCGAATAAGTTTTCCGGAACTGGAAATGTTTCACCTGTTGAATTTCTGAGGGAGGTCCGAGATTATCTGAAGGATACTAAAGTTACTAAAGAAAGGGAGATGAGAGTTATTAGTAGATTTCTAGACGGCCCGGCACTCGTCTGGTTTAGGGCCTTTCGTTGCAATTTTAGAACTTATGAAGAGTTTGAACAGGCACTATTACGAAAATTTTGGTCTCCTGAAACTCAGCAGAATATCAGGGCAGAGTTATACGTGAAACGTTATTCAACGTCAAAGCCGACTAAATATTCGAATTATTTTGCGAACCAGCTTGCAAAACGTCAGTGTTTAGATCCACCGATGCCATCTTAGGAATTGATTCCTGCGTTAATTAGACAATTTCCGTTGGAGGTGCAACGCAGTCTTATTGCTGCTAATGTCAAAACCATGGAGGAGTTTGATGAAGTCCTTCAGCGTTTGGATCATTCCAATGCTCAATTTTATCAGCAGAGGAATAGCAAACAAGAGAATCAAGCCGCGTATGCTGTCTTGACGGATAGACAATGTCAGACAACACCTGATAGGAATGATAGGAATAGGGAAGAGTAAACGTCGAGGGAGTGTTACGATAGAAGAGGTCAGGATGATAGACAACCTTACGTTAGAAGAGGAAGGTATGGGAACAATTGGAATTCCTGGAGGAGACAAGGATATAGTAGGCCATACAATAGAACAGGTTATAATCGACAATATGAGAGATCGAACAATGACAGGTTCACGGATCAGCATAGACAAAATCTGGAGCGAAGAGGAGAAGAAAGTCAACAATATCTGAAGGAATTACAGTAGATGATAGAAGAAATTAACCTGGTACTTCTGGTATTAATAATTCGGCTGGGAAGAATGAAAAAAACGTCGATTTCGGATCGAGAGAACCAGCAGAAGTAACTCCAACGCAGTATATTTCCAAAATTATTCAGTGGGAAGTCGAAGATGAGGACTTAATTCAGGAAAAACACGAGATAAGGGAGTTAGGACAGAGAACCCGGTTACCTATTATTATTTGTGAAGTGTATGGGAAACAAGTACACACTCTGATAGATACAGGTGCCATGCTTTGTTTGGTGAGCGAACGTTTGTACAATTTATGGAAATTAACGGAGGATATTGAAGAAATACCCGTAGCTGGAATTAAGATCCAGGGTATTATTCCTAATAAGGTTACCACGTGCAAGATGCAACTGTATTTAAAGATTAAGATTGGAGGATGTTTCTTTGAGCATATTTTCGTGGTGATGCGAGATATTGCGCATGACTTGATCTTAGGGACGGATTTTATCAAGAGGTACAAGGCTATTCTAGATATGGAATCCGATACGATTAAATTTCATCATGCAGGGGATGTTCATTTCGAAGATGAAGAGAAATACACCGTGGGAGAAATGAGATGGACCAAGGTTTTTGAGAGCATAGAAACTTCTGAGAAGGCTAATGAGAGAATTGAGCATGTTCCAGTATTGACGAGTTTGTTAGAAAGAATTCCATGATATTTTTGATACAATACCATGAGAGATTAAAGACTTTGAACATAAGATCCAAGTATGTGATGATAGTCGATATCACGCTAAGTTGTATCCAGTACCAGTAAAGCATAGGACGAAGGTGAAACAGATTATACAAAACCTGGAGAAGGATCAGATTATAAAGAAATGTGTAACGTCTTATGTTAATCCTTTGGCTGTCGTATTGAAGGCAGATGGGAATTTAAGGATTTTCCTTGACGCCAGGTCATTGAATTCAAGACTATTGCCAGAATATGATAGGCCACCTTTGATCAAGGATTTATTAAGGAAATTCAAGGATAAGATGTGGTTCTCGACTGTGAATTTGACATCTTCTTACCATCATGTTAGACTCAGCGAAGATTCACAGAAGTTCACAGGATTTCTATTTGAACAGCAGACCTATGTCTTTAGAAAACTTCCGTTTGGAATGAAGACTTCAGGAGCAGTTTTACTACATGCATTGGATCAGAACCTAAGTCAAGAGGTTAAAGACACAATCATATGCTATGTGGATGATATTTTGGTAGCTTCGGAGATTGAAGATCAGCACATGTTACACTTGCAAAATTTATTTTTGGATCTAAGGAAGTCCAATTTCAAAGTAAACTTGAAAAATGTCAGTTCTTTAAGAAAGAAATCAGGTTTCTTGGATATACTTTGGATGGTGATGGTTATCGACCCAATGAGGAGAAACTTCAAGCAATTGCAGAATTTCCAAGACCTACTCGAGTCAAGCATGTACGACAATTTTTAGGGACTTGCCAGTTCTTTGCAGGACATTGCTATAAGTACACTAATGTAGTAGCACCTTTGCAGAATTTGTTAAGAAAGGACAATAAATGGAAATGGGATGACTTATGTGAAGAATCTTTTAATAAGGCGAAGGAGTTAATGAATAGTGTCAAGTTGGAATATCCGAACTTTGAGAAAAAATTTATTATCGAGTCGGATGCATCGAATATTGGGATAGGAGCTATCTTACTTCAGGAAGATGGGGATCGCACAAGGCACTATCTATCTTTCATCAGTGGGAAGTTGAAGCCATCAGAACGCAATTATTACACCATGGAGTTTGATGCTTTGGCGATTGTGTTTGCATTAGAATCTTGGAAGAAGTTACTTATTGCACATTCCGTAATAGTCAGAACGGATCATCACGTTCTGGAATTTATCCTTAAAACCAATTTTGCCAGTGATAGGATCACGAGATGGGCATTATTTGTGCAGAAGTTCAACGTGACTATTGAACATAGACCACGAAAAGCTAATTTGGGGGCTGATTTGTTACGCAGAGTCGTGGAGCCTACACTTCGGATTCTACCAGTAATGCTTATGCAAGAGGATGAGGACACTTTGAGAAGACTTGAGAGGATACCACAAGCCCAAAAGCGATACCGATTGTTAAGAAACATTTATAGATTTCTTCATCGAGACATGGATCCGACTGATGTTGAATATCCACTTATGGAAAGAATGACACGAGATTATGTATTATTAAATGGCGTTGCGTATAAATTCATCGACACTGATTATAGTAAGTTACGAATCATCATACCTCCTAGGTTAAAGGAAGCCATCATTTGGTTAGCGCATAGAAGTTTGGGACACGCAGGAGTGGATAAAACGATAAGCATGATTGCGGAAAAGTTTACTTGGGAACACATGAGAAACACCGTCAGAGAAGTCATCATGACTTGTGATTTATGCCAGCGTAGCAAACACAATTCGCATTTGTTGAGAGAGATACCGAGGCCCATTATTCCATCAAAGCCTCGTGAATTATATGCCACAGATATTTATGGACCGCTCCCAAAGTCAAAAAGGGGCAAACGGTATGTTTTGGTTACGGTTGACGTCTTTAGTAAATACACAATGATACATCCTATTCAGAAAGCAAGTTCCAGATACATAATTAAGGGGATAAGGGAATGCCTTATTCCTGAAGCGGGAAAGTCCGAATTTTTGTTATCCAACCATGGGTCGCAGTTTACGTCGTGGGAGTTCAGAAATGCCATGAGGGATTTAGATATCAGGCAGGTGTTATGTTCCATACGACACCCAGAGAGTAATCCGGCAGAGAGATTTATGTCTGAGATAGCTAATTTCTGTCGTCTCTACTGTGCGAATGAACATTGGCGATGGATGGATGTGATTCCCATCGCATTGAAATCAATCAATTCTACAGTGCATGAAAGCACAGGGCAAATTCCATTAGTGTTACATCAGGGAGAGAAACCCATACGACCGTGGGATAGGATCCTCTATAATCCACCAGAGATAGAGCCAAATCAGAGAGGACGTGAAGTAGAAGCTTTGGGAAGATTGCGAGTACAAGCAGAGAAACGCAACAGAAGAGTTAGAGGAAGGAGATATAGAGAGCCTCTGAGGGAAGGAACCTTAGTGTTAATTAGGAAGCCTACTCCATCTGATGTCAGCAACAACGTATATTCAAAGTTTGCCAGATTATATAATGGACCATTCAGAGTGGCGCAGAGTCTAGATAACGGCAGTTATCGTGTTGAAGACATTACATCTGGCAGCATTCTGGGAACATTAAGTGCAGCTAATCTGAAGGAACAATTTTCAAGAACCAGATAAGGGTAAAAACGAAAAACAACTGTGAGAAGGAAAATAAAAATGGAGATTTTAATTTTTAGCAGTTGTGGGGGTGGATGTGCCCAAATCGAGGGAGCCCATTGCCCAGAAATGATGAGTCGTTTTTCGGGATTACATTTTGGAAGTTTCTGTTTGAAGAAAAGCGCCAAGGAAGAGTTTGTGAGTCGCCCTGTAGGCGAGGCGTTACGTCACCGGTGCGGTGTGGTTGCGCACGGAACTACGACTGTGTCAGTGCCCGGCGAGCAGCTGTTGAAGCGAGTAGCAGGAAGGTCAGAGCTGGAACATGGACCGGTTTTTGTGTCATGCGTGGCTTGGCATGAGTTCGAAGATCTGTCTTGGATCGGCATTCCGCGTGCCAGACATTCAGTCTACGAGGAAACACTTTTTCAGTGTTGGTCACTAAATGCTTTTATGCAGGTGGACCAGTGGTGGAAGGTTCGAAACTGTTGTGGACTCATTTTGGTCTAACATACAGGTAGCCTATGGCCCAGAACATATTCATAATCCGAATCTAGGGAAATGTATAGCTTCAATCGAAGGATGTTGGAAACATGGCAAGCAATTTTGTTAGCGGATGGTGCCATACCAGCTTGAATGTTAATCAAGTTGTTGTGTCTTCTTATGTGACACAGACTTATTTGGAAACGGTGCATGACCGAGTGAATTATTTCGAATACAACAGTCTAGATTACGGGAATTTTTGTGGCAAAAGCCATGGTGATAATGAACAACGAACAGGAATTCGTGGTAACGAACAGTCGTAATAAACTTTGGTATCTTACTGCTATGGATCGAAACGTTAATATGGAGTACTAGAAGCCTATTTGGTGGTGCAATGGAGGCCGACGTGATGAATTTTAGATCGCGATGAGACCCGCAGGTCGCTAGTTTGAGCGTACAATTGTGTACGAGTCAGCTGTCAGGCATGGAGGTGGCCGGCTGCAGACATGGGATTCATCAAGGAAGATCACCATCAGGGAAGTGGAAAACACCTTTACTTTGTAGATTTTAGTACATGTGATTTGTAGGCTATAGACTTTTTCACTCAACCATGTTTCAACGTTTTGATGCCAGCATTTATTTTTTTGGAATTATGCAGGAGCATAGTGACTGGATCATCTTTATGGATTTCTAGGCGATGTGTTTGTGTGTCACGAGTCGAGCATATCCACGATACGACTTATCGTTGGATGATGGCATACTTTGAGGCTTCCAGGCTTCGATAGCTAGTTGGTCACTTTTCGTAGATTTTCTCATGTACAGTCTTGTACATATTTTTCTTTTCCTGTTGCATTTTTTGGTCTAATGCAATTTCCTTTTTGGGTAGTGATTTGATTAATAATAATTGATGACTCTTGGGAGTTTATCTCCGTAGGACTTAATGAGGTTTGATATTTAATCGTTACTTGATGAGTTTGAATTTTCCGCACGATTAGGATTTTCTGATAATTAATAATAATGATAATAAATGATGTTTGTATTACTTGTTATAATTCTCGATTGAATCAAGTTGAATGATTATCGGGATTTTGAAGATCTTTTGGGATCGTAAATTTGAAATTTAATTATTTTGACTTGTGAAATATTTAATAATAATAATAAATTTATTGGGTGATAGTGAACCAGTCTGTGGTGTTCACATAATCGAATTTCGGATTAAGTTATAGGCGGACGGTAATGAGGTCATAATTAATAATGCAATTTGGATTTCTCTAAGGAGAGATTGTATTTTCGAAAGAAAGTTACGGTGTGAAGCGCTTGTGTCAACTAGGGATTGTTTTGTAAGATGACCATTGGAAGGCAAACTAATTGTTAAGCACAATTAAACGATTTATCTGGCATGGTAATTGAGTTGATTGGGCAGAGACGCGTGTTCTGATCCCGCAATGATTATTATAATCCATTAATAGAAGCAATAAGGCTCGATGGATTTTGGAAATATGGAAATAATGTTTATGATTAAATAATGTTGTATGTGAAATGAAGTTAATGATTTTGGAGGATGATTCCTCATATTTTATTCTCAAAAAGAAGGGTTTTAGCCAGTGAAACAACCCCAAGCCGTCTACCAGATAACGTAATCAGTGGAATTTCGAATTCCACGTGCTTTTGCTCACACCTTACAGACATTCTATAGAATGTTTTAAAATTGCCAAACAATTAATATATATTTCTTTCTTTGTAACTTTCAACATCATGTGATGAAATATAAAATGTGGAGCCTATTCAATGCTCGGTGAGATGGGACATTTGTGGAAGGCAGACCTCGTGTTCAGATGATTTCTGTTAACCGTCATAACTGATCCATAATTCATGTAAATTTAATAATTACACGGTAATAGTGCATTACACCCAAATTTAATAATTGAATAAATGGATTTCTTTGGGAAATTATTTATAAATCAACATGGTTGTTGGAATGTTTAATAAAATCCTAGTGTGGAATTTACGATTGTGAAGTAACTGGATTATCAATAAATGACATGGAAGAATGATTGTTCATAGCCAATAAATTTTGACGGCGTGTTAAATAATGAAGATAACATTCTCAGATTTTATCCATGACTTTTCAAATGAGTGGTATTGAAACTAAGAATATTTTGGATGATAATTTTGGAAATATAATTGCTGTTGTAGCTTGCATATATTTTTTTGAATTATGTCAGACTGGACTAATTAATTGTCCGTGCATCATTAAGGTGTTCATGGTGTTTCGAACAACACACGTTCCAATGATAATTATGGATTTTACTAAATGTTGGATAGGCATTCGACTAATCACGTCGCTTATTTTTTTTGTTTCAATTTATTGTTGCCGTTATTCAGACAAGGCATCTTTAGAGCAGGATCCCAGGGGGGAGCGATAGGATGTTCTTATTTTCAGGAGTGTATTTAGTGATTCCCCTGCGGAAAGAAGTTTGTATTTAGTTTAGGATGGTTGAGTGAATAAATTGACCTGATGCATTTTATCTTAGACAAATGGTGACATTCATGATTCTTTAAACTTAACTCCTTCCTATCCTTGCTGCAGTGTACATCGGAATAACAGCTAAGCTTTTATTTTAAACTAGCAGAAGTACCCGTTCTTGGAACGGTGTTCGGTGTTAACACCAGACATAATAATAATAATAATAATGTTATTGGTGTTACGTCCCTTTTAAGTACTGTTGCTTTTAGAGACGCTCCAGACATTATCAATTGAGCTACTGTTGCAATGGTTAGCGGCTTGTCATTCCTTCATAAGTTTATCAAAACGAAGTTAGTTTTCTGGGAATATCACACACACTGTTAATTTAAGGGCCTTATAATGTGGTTTTCGGAGACCCTTTATAGACTCGCGAATTTTGTGTCTCACATTGAGAAGTGCAACATATTCTTTGGTCGTCCTTCTAGGATAATTTTTATATTTCGCCTATTTTAGCATGTATTTTGAGAAGTTTTCCCTATATCCACCCTTCTACTGTATGAAATGAACGGTGAAGAGTTTTATAAATGATTGGTGTATTGACTCATGTTTACCATACCTAATTTTACGATGCACCAAGCATCCGAACATGAGTTATAGGCGTACATAAGGATACACAGAAAGACACAGACAGACAATACTATTGTCTACATCATATCACCCAGAAATCCAAATATGGGTATATCTAGCACACAGTATCAAAGAAAATCATCCTTACGATGAACCCGTATGTCGAAAAAAAAAAGATTAGTTGAAATGTGCTCTCAATCTAAATTCACCTGACGTGTACTTCCTGACATGAAATAGAATTGAAAGCCTTGTAGATGAAACGCAATACACGTCACATAAAAACTGACCCTCTACGTTGTGTTGGGTCCCCATACACAGGAAGACCTCTTTCATAAATTATAAAAGCTTGTGGTGTATGAAAATTCAGGTTCTTTAGTCTCAAATGGCCCAAATTCCTAAAAGCCGCAAAAAATGCTGATTCAATTCAGGAATTTTTGAAAATAATGTTGTTGTTTGGAGATATAATAGACCTTCTGCACTATATGTCGCACGTGAAACTTGCATGAAAAAATCTTAGGTTACCCCTTGACCCCCTTAATTGCATTGATGAATTATACAGTCTACGTTGGTTCCGTGATAACCTTATATTCGCAAACTTACACAGAAATGTAATAAATGTAATAAATGTAATAAATTGCTTCTTAATGAAATAGATGGAAAGTTGGATGCCACCCCTTGAGATAATGTTCTCATGGTTACCGATTTGCATTCCTTCATTAGTTTGTTAAATTAAACTTAATTAGTTTTCTGGGAATGTTTCAGAAACTGTTGGTTTTAGAGCCTTATAATGTAGTTTTCGAGGACCCTCGAGTTTTATTTCTGGCACCGAGGGGCTTTGTCTCGTCGTTGTACGCCATAATATAATACTACTAATAATAATATAACATAGGGATAGGAATATAATAGACCTGCCATACCACACCCGCAGATGTAAATCGCGTGAAAAAATCTAGACAACCCCTTGACCCCCTTAAGCGCATTTTACGTATTGATGAAATTTACAGCTTAATTTGGTTCCATAATAACCATCTAACCGTTTGCAAACTTTCACACTAATGTAATTAATGGAATTGTATTGCGTCTTACAGCAATAGATGGATCTCTGAGAATCTGTTGCCATGGTTATCGGCTTGCATTCGTTCATAGTTTATTAAATTAAATTAGTTTTCTGGGAATATCTCAAAAACGGTTGGACGTAGGACCTTAAAATATGCTTTTAGGGCCCCCGAGTTTTGTCTCTCACATTGAGGGGCTGATATTGAGCTTTGTCTCGTCCTTCTACTCCTATTTCAGCATGTATTTTAAGGGGGTATGCCCCCTTTTATGAGAGGTACAGAGAAGAGTTACATCAATGATTAGTGTCGTGCCTTTGATGGATATCTGTACCAAATTTTACGTTGATACACCCAGCCGTTCTCGAGTTATAAGGGAACAAAGTTGTCCACAGACAATCAAGCAAACAGACAGACAGACCAAAACATTATTTTCGCGCGCATCTATCATAAAACAGTCTGAAACGTGTAAATAACTCAAATTTCCGTAGAAATTCAGAAAAAAACAGACAAATTTTCTATTTATATATAGAGAGATATACTGCACCGCTCGGTGTTGACCGTGTTTTATTGCACCAATTTAGGTTATACTCGCTAACCGTCGGAGATACACGAAAAGTGATAAGAACCTTTTGGATAGAAAATTAAATGTTAAAGCTCGTGTATACCATCAAAAGTTTGCTATTTCTTAGCGTTCTCTTTTTATTTGAAATGGAAATATGAAATTTTGAAACCGAAGGGTGTAGTGACGTCACAAAAGTAGGTTTTACTCGCTAACCGTTGGAGATACACGAAAAGTGATCAGGACCTTTCGGATAGAAAATTAAATTTTGAAGCCCGTATGTGCCATCAAAAGTTTGCTATTTCCTACCGTTCTCTTTTTATTTGATTTGGAAATATGAAATTTTGAAACCAAAGGGTGTAGTGACGTCACTAAAGTGGTCGCCATTTCTTAATAGTGCAAAATATCGAAATTAAAAGTATCCTATATGTAAACCTGGTATTTCAGCTACATCCATGCAAAATTTCATTTAAATCGGACCAGTGGTTCTTGCGTTATTAGGTAACAGACAGACAGAAAGACAGACACACACCATCTCATTTTTATATGTTAGTATGATTACAGCGTTGGCTGTTTGCCCATTTTTGTTACCCCGAGATGTTTTTGAATCTTGTGCTCTGCTGTTATTTAGATGTGCGATTATGTGGACGTGGGACATCCGTCAAACGGTCACAATTCTGAGGGATTTTTAACGCTCTTAAAATCCGATGGCTTCGGCTGGGTTTGAACCCGCTATCTTGGGCATAGAAGCTCAGCATGCTACCAACTACGCCTCCGAAGCCGCCTCGTTGGAAGACTGTGCAAGACTCTGGAAAGGCTATGGATTGGCTGGTCAATTTGGATTTCAAACTCTAAATGTGTCAGATGCCAAGTTGGTTGTTTTAAAGATGTGCGTTGTTTGTAAATATATTACAGTATATCTTGTGTACTTGTCAGAAGCTTAACCCTAGAATCACACTGTGGGGTCGCCCGTGACACGGCCATTTTATGATCTCATCTCCGCATTCGTCAAATGCCGTTAGTTTGCTGGTATTTCATCTACCTTCAATGCTGGAATAATTGTTCAAATGGCTACATCTATTAAGTGTTTAGATTTTTTTTGGTCAATTTACCCTCTAAGTTGGTGGTTCCCACGGACTCAGCGAGGGAACTCACCACTTCTGCCTCTATGGGCAGTGTCCTGGAGCTTGGGACATCTGGTCGGGTTGGATACAACTGGGGAGGTGTGATGAGCACTTCGCCCAGGCGGCCTCACCTGCAAAGCGAACAGGGGCCTCATGAGGGATGGGAAGGGATGGAAGATTGGGATGGATAGGCTAGGAAGAGGGAAGGAGGCGGCCGTGGCCTGACAGTAGGTACTGATACCGTATTTTGTATTTAGTTGGATATAGGTTATGTTGGCAATAACACTGATGGCAGTACTGCGAAATTCCTTTGAAATGCATGTGCGCGGTAGTACTGTGGAGAGGTTAGGAGCTGTCAGCAACCCGCCGTACAGACCGACGACCACATGTTTGACATTTTAGTACCTGTATTGAATACAAGATGGACACAGCAACACTGTCGTTATTTTGAACACTGTGGTAGAGCAATATACACAATGGAGTATGAAACAAAGAATGGGAAATGCTTCCTGTGGATAAAGGAATATAACTGAAAACTTTTATGTGAGTATAAATGCATACAATATTATATCATGTGATTATCAAACTCGGCAATGATACATGTATCGATAGTTACTGTCGATCAGAGAACAAGGTGCATTGTGGATCACCTGGAGACAGTAGGATTTGCGGGAGTAAACGAACAGTTGATTAGTGAATACAATTTTAGCGAGGAGGGTCACAGAGCTCTCTGGTCTGAGCACATGTACGTGCGTTGCCGTGAAATTGTGTTTGTTCGGTAACGTGGAGTTGATCCGACATATACGTGTTACAGTATAACGTGATAGGATTTTCGTCTGAACTTATTATAGTTTCATACAGTGTTAACCTTCAATTTGAGCACAGTGAACTTGCATTCACGTATGATAACTTCTTCTTAAGCCAATGGTACAACAACGTGTTCTACTTTGCAGTACAGAATAAACAGCTTTACCCATGATTGTCATTAGATGATATGAGGAGAGAGAGATATTGCTACGATATGAAGATGCAGAATATGGACTAAACACAGACAAGAAATATAACACATAGCAGCGTTGAATACTCAGGATGATTACTTGATTCCAATATGAGCAACTACAGTATAAGGCTTTATAAGAGAAGATTGAAGAGATTATGAAAGTCGGAATGGCAATTTGTACTGCTACATAATGAAACCAGCTTGGCTTACTACATCAATGTTGTCGTGCTCTCTAGCAAGTGAAAGAACTATGAACTTTGTCAAACGAACACCTGTTAGCTTCGTCTCGTTCGCGAACGGTAATCGGGCCTTCTTGATATCCAGTCGTTTCGTGATCGGTGCAGCTGAGCAGATATGGTGATATCCCAGGCAGGAGTATGTGTTATAGCATTTTCACTTCATTCAACTAGAACTTCAACAAGGTAGCTGGAAGTTTTCTTTCAGTAGACAGTATGAATTTTTCATGCTTTTGAATGTTCCTTTTCACCAATTTTTATTAGAGTGTTTAAGAATTACAGACGATGGCTAGGATGATTCTTTAATCATTTCTGTCCGAGTATGTAATTTACTTTGAAGTTCAATTTAGTAGTTATTGTAATGTTACTTTGAATATTACCTTGCTTTCTTTAAGATATAAATTGGGAATAAAATAGAAGAATATAGTTTGTTGGGAAGACAACATGGGAAAACTTATACGGAGAAGACGACGTTAAAATTATATAAGAATAATTCTAACTCAAGCAGATGTCCCATTATCCGTCGTATACGTGAATTCGACTTTGAACAAATTCTCTGGACTTTTTGAATTTGACTTTGAATACTTTTGAAAGCTCATGCAAGTTATTGGATAGACATTCAGGTCAATATTTTTGGCAGATTGAGCATAGACATGGAACATAGTGATTTCTAGTATGATTCTTTACGGTTGTGCGAATTTATTTCTGGTAATCCAGATTTTTGAAATTCTTTTAATTTCGACTCCTTTGTGAGCTCGTTCAGTTTTTAAATTTTTGTGGATTCTTATGGGAAATCTCAACTTGGTTTAGCGTTCAAATCTAATGGTTAATTTGTACCTTCTCAAGATAGGCTCTTTCCCATGCTGTAGTTTTGACGTGTTTTCCTTTGAGGAGGATCTCCAGTGGAATTATTTTCAATTATGCGAAAACTGAATCGTTCGTTTCACAGTGGTCGGTTGAGATATACGAAAGAAATACTTTGTTTGAGAAAATGTAATTAGTAATGATATATAATGTAAGGAGAGAAATGTTTAAAATATATGTAAGTCATAATCGAGATGACAGACTTCGAATTCTCACACAGTTATTTAGACTTGTGAATACAATATTTTTATCACTGTTCTGATAAAGATTATTCTCAACACTTTAACTTTTGGCTAATTTGAAGCAACATATTTATCCATGATTGTATAAAATCTTCTGTAATATTCGTAATGTTTGGAATTTATTAAGAGCTGTTTAGCGATGATATGGTAATAATGGAATTTTGTCTGCGTATTTGGATTGCAATTTAGGAGATATTTGACATAGGTGGATAGTCAATATCAATTTTTCCAGCACTGAATTAGCTTTAGAGCTATTGCTGAGTACACTACGGTGTATAATTTTGAACGTGAAATTGAGTCACGATTTTAGCTAGTGGAAAGCTAATGTACAATTTTGAATCCAACATTTAAGAAACCAAGTATTGTAACAACATCGTTAATATTTGTTAAGATTTAGCAACAATTGTCTTTAGAATAGAGTTTAATTGGGAAGACTGTAACTTAATATTAATACTTGTATAAACTTGAGCTATTTATAACTAAAATATTGAGTGATAGAAAATCTAATATCTGTGAGAAAGTGAATTGAAACATAATCATTATAATTAACAATACGACGTACGATTAGCTTAATTGTTTGTCATTTAGGACGGCATGGACTTGAAAATTGAAACCAAATAAATGTATATGAATACATGAAATTAACGAGATGAATAATTCTTGGCGCAACTAAATCTCAGAAATAAAATGTAATTATGTAAAATATGTACATATTAATTCCTACGATTGAATGGAATATTTTTATAAATATATCAAAAAGGGTTTACGATCATATCAGAATATTTTGTATGTAATTTTTTTTTTTTTTTTTTTTGGGGAACTTCGTTCATAATGATGAGACGATAGGCAGTTTGTGTGGCCTAATTAAGGCGATTGTTACTTAAACATTTTTCATGCTTCGGCAGAGGCATAAGATTATAAACTTTTGTTCAGTGGAGTTTCTACTTCACGACACTGCGGTTTCAGTTAATAAACTTCTGTTAAATTTTAAAAATTCATACGAATGACTTAGTGATTTCTATTCGAATTAGAATGTGCTTCGAGATCAAGTGGGTTATTAGCTAGGATGCTTTTTTTAACGCGCCCGAGATTAGATTAATTTAAATATCTTTAAGAGTCTTGGTAGCTCACTTTGGGCTATTTTTCATTTTTTTATATACCACTGGCATCTTCTTATCACATTCTTTTTAATTTTTGTGGTATTCCTTTCCATGGTCTATCCTTGGTGGTGGTGACTTGGGGATTATTTTCAGCCGGGGCTTCCAGATTCTACGATCCTGCATTTTCTTCGGATTTCACCAGGTAAGACCACATGGATACGGGTTCAGTACCATCCCGGCATTTGCCCGAAGACGAAGTGGGAAACCACGGAAAACCACTTCGCGGATGGCTGAGGTGGGAACCGAACCCCCTCTACTCATTTAGACCACCCGAGGCTGAGTAGACCCCGTTCCAGTCCTCATACCACTTTGCAAATTTCGTGGCAGAGCCGGGACTCGAACTCAGGACCTCCGGGGCGGCAGCTAACCATGCTGACCGCTACGCTGCGGAGGCGACGGAATATTTTGTTGCTGACAAAATATTAGGGTCACATACGACCCCACGGAGTGGTTTGTGGAACAAAACTTTCTACGAGGTACTTTGCTTTATGCTACAATTTAATCATGTCTAGTTGTGACAACACTGTAAACCCTTGTAACCTAAATAGCAAGATATAATGTATTATTGGCCATACAAGACAGAAAAGGGCAAACAACCAGGATTTATATTTTATGCTCTCCTAGGCCCGTGGATTTCCATACCATCGTGAAAGAGGGAGAATTTAGACCTCAGAAAGGTTTTCGTGAAGATTTTATTATAATGTATGGTGAAGTAAAATCAATGAAATGAATTAAAATAACGAGAGAAAGAACTGTTTCTAAATTTGTATAAATAAATAAGGCAACGAGATATTAAAATAAGTTCAACCAATTTAGGACTCATTATACATATACACTACATCATACAACTATGCATAATGAATTAAGTTATAATAAATTAAACTGATATTAATATTTAAGACTTAGATTTTCTCCTAATAAATCATAAAAAATTCCTGTTTTAAAGCGTCGAACAATCTGCTGTTGCAAAACATTTGTTGGAAAATGATCGCCACAATATAAATTGGAAAAGTGTCAAAATGTTGATTCGTGACGAGCATGTAGATCTATTGTAGTCTTCTTCTTCTTCTTCTGCTTCTGCTTTTACGGCCTCATTGGACCACTTCAGTCAATCATTTCTTGGTCCTCTTCTTCAGTAAATTTCCTTTCCGAGTCACCCAGTAGCTTTTCATTCGCTCTGATCTTCTCAGGTGTTCCTCATCTGTAAATACCCTTTTTACTGTATTACGTTTGTCTATTTTAGCCTGAAATCTTATTTTTATATCTCTCAGTTTTTTAATTTTTTTGTTTTATTTTGCAACTCATCCAAGGTTATTTCTAATTAAGTCATCCAAGGTTATTTCTAATTATTTCATATCTTCTCTAATTTCCTTAATCCATCCTACTTGTTGTTTCATATTCCAAAGTTTCACTACAATTTTTCTGGATAACCTGGTTTCTGGTGTCCTCATGATGTGACCAAAAAAAGAAATCCGTTTCTTCCGAATAGTATCAGTGATGGGCTCAAGTTCTCTGTATACCACTTCATTTGGTACTATCCGCCACTGTCCAACTTTCTGATATTTTTTATTTATGCATGTTCTAGCTATTCTTATTTCTACTTTACAAATTTTGTCGATTCTGTTTTTCTGAGTAACTTTAAAAAGAGTTTCACTTCCATATGTCACCTCTGGTTGAACCACCGTCTTGTAATGTTTTAATTTTGTTGCGATTGATAGACATTTTCTTTTATATGTAGACCATGTTAATTTTTAGGCATTTATCATTTTATTCGTTCTTTCTTGCCATGCAGGTTTCTCATCCAAGTTGTAAGTTATAATTTCTCCTAAGTATTTAAATTGCTTCACTATTTTAACTTTCTTGTTATGTGATTGATTACAAGTGGATTTGCTACCATTATCTCTGTAGTAGTATTGTATTGTAGTCTATAACATTTTCTGAAAAACAAAATGCGGATTAATTTTGCGTCCCTCACATTGGTGCGCCCATAGGCCGGGGCCTATGGGGCCTGTTGGTAAATCCAGCCCTGCAAACAAGGTGTGTGATTTGTTCTTGTAGTCTGTGTGCAGAACACTGACAATCAATCTGGAGCAATCTGATCACAGCGCCTAGGTTTTCGCAGAATGGCTGAAATGAACAACTGTGTGCTATTTGTTGTTAATTCAAATATTGACGTTTTAAAGTATGTTCCGGTATGCATTAGAATAGTGATAATTTATTAAATTATGGCAGTTAAAATTTTGTCTTCAGTAAATTATTATTTCAGACAATTAATCAGTAGAATCATCTACAACCAAGTCAGAATACTACTGTGGGATAACAAAGTACCTATACGGTGTAAACATATCTTATTTAAAACATACTACATACCCATACTGACTTACGCACTTGAAACATGTACCCTTTCTAAAAGAGATAACAGTAGACTTCAGGCATCCGAAATGAAGTCCGTGCGTACCATGCTTCAGAGGACAAGAAGGATAAAGTAAGAAATGAAATAAATCGTGCAGAAGCAGGTATTAACACCACTGTAATGGAGACCTTACAGAGGTCTCGTCTGAGGTGGTATGGACATGAAAGATGAACAAAAGGCAAAGGCATACTTCAATCTGAACATCAAAGGAAGAAGATGTGTTGGAAGACCTAAAAGGAAATGGATAAACCAGCTTAAGGGTGACTTGGCAAACAAAGGGCTGGATTGGGAGAGCACTCATGAAGACCAACTATTCATGGATAGAAAGCAATGGAGAGGACTCGTTCACAGCAACCGGGTGACAGGAGCTGTTTAAGATGATGATGATGATGATGTTGCATCAGTAGAATACATGTATGAGTGCATAGAAGCAGGGAAGTACATCAATGCGACTCTCTAGATCACTGAGAAGAGATACAACATGAAAATTAAAATAATAAATTCCAAATTAATTCATATATCACTTTTTAGAATTGGGTCATCAGTGACCTCACAGTGTGGTCCATGTCCTGCAAGTACGAAGGTGGATCAAAAAGCTAGTTGCACTAACGCGCTGCAGCAGCGCGCTGTGTGTCGCAAGCGTGGGCACAGCGGAGAAAGGGACAGACACTGCCCACACGTCTGTTAGGCAGGTCGCTGTGGTGTCTCGTCTTGTATGGTGTGAATAGCGGCCAAAAGCAATGGCGCATCGACTGGACGTTCACTCCAAATATGAGTTGCGTGTGACAATCCGATTCCTATGGACCAAAAGGAAGAATTGCACGGACATTCATCGTGAAATTAGTGCTGTGTATGGGGAGCGGGCCATTTCCCGGCGAGAGATCGTGAAGTGATTTCAGCAATTCGAAGCCTGACTCACGGATATCACGGACGAATATCGCGAGGGCAGGCCCGCAACGTCCAGGACCCGTGCAAATGTCAACAGTGTAAATGCGATCATTAGACAGAACGGCGGACGACTTTCCCAGACCGATAAGGAGGTGAAGGCCGCTGTCTCCGCGTGGTTGCAGAACGCTGGAGGAATTTACTATGCATCCAGCATCGACAAGTTGGTTGTGCGTTCGCAGAAATGTTTGGAGTCTCTTGGAAACTATGTGGAAAAGTGACGTTACATTGTATGTCGTTATAGGCGTGTTGCTGTTGTATAGGTGGTGTAATAAATGGCCATAACTGGGAAGTGCAAATTATTTTTTGATCTGCCCTCGTATCACAGTGTGGTTCTAGGGTTAATATTAATAACCCACTTCTTCTCTATGCGAATGCCAAAATAGTATCTTTATTAAAGCTACGTCTGGCTCCTAACGAATTCCTAGCCTGATTACAAATACGCTAGTATAGGCATTATATTGACACAGGTTATCATACACATTCCACATACTCTCAAATACAAGAAACCCAAGCCCCTAATGAAACAACATCAAAATGCATCACATTTAATATTAAGTTACCCAAGCACTTGTTGCTGGGTGATCCATCATCTATTCCCTAACCCTCGCGTGCACATTAGATGAAGGTCAAGAATCAAGGCTAACAAGTGAGCTGTCATTTTAATAACCTCGTGGCATGAACATGTCATTAAAATTGGTGCCGCAATATCGATACCACTGTTTCATGTCCAGACTGCACGCTCTAGATTTAGAGTACTATATTTAGTATTATGCCCAGATAATAACTTATAGCTGTTGTTACAATAATTGCTTGTTTTATGGGTTTACATCGTAATCATTTCAGTCCAATTGGGAGTGTGTAGAATTTGTCTAATAACCTGTGTTTTGTGGTATTGTAACCTTTATTTTAGTGGTCCTCCCAGGTCAGATTAGGATATTGATATCGTGTTCACCTTTTCCAATTTGTATACATTGTTTTCATATCTTTCTGGTCGCGGGTAGTAGTCTTTGATAGCATCCATGAGAGTGAAATAATCTCCATATCATCGGCAACTTGCATGTCGAATTTCGTCGTTCCTTTGAACGCTATGAAAGTCAAGGAGGTTAGATATCTAAGCTCCTTGACACTACAGCGCTTTCTAGTAGAGAATGGAGGAAATTTGTGTTGGCGGAAAATTCCGAGATTAATTTTGCCTTTGAACACGGCCTACTGAATCCAAATGGGTTCTTTAACATGCCAACAACGTATGACATCCTTGTCGTGATTTTTGTCGCCTTTCAAAAGTCACTTACCACGGCCAGGAGTGAACCTGCAAGATTGGGGTTGGTAATCCGACACGTTAACGACTCACCCACCGAGGCTAGCAAGCAACCTTATAGACGTAAAAGAAATGTTGCTCTTAAGTACTTATTGTACAAGCAAAGCAAAGCCAACTTCGTACAGGCCATGGAGGCCGTGGGAGTAGTGAAAGGTAGTGGCTTCCACTTTTTGTGACATCGGCACTAGATGGGATGGAGTTGTCAGCTCTGGGACCTGATAGGAAAGATTCTCGGCTCTATAAATATATATTGAAGGATTCGGTGGCGTAGTCGGTAGCATGCTAAACTCCTACGCCCAAGATCGCGGACTCAAACCCGGCCGAAGTCATCGGATTTTTAAGAGCGTTAAAATCCTTCAGTATGCCTTCCTTCGGAGGGGAAGTAAAGCCGGCGAGCCCATGTCATAGATTTATGGCATGTAAAAGAACCTACCACTACAATTGGTAGTGTGCAGCTAAATTTGTAGGTTATTTGTTTAGAAACGCTCTATCAAGTTCCAACGTTTGCCACTAGGTGTCAGTGACAATGGCAACTCTGGTAGCCAAAGTTGGAACTACTTGGAGTTGAACTTGGTATGGAGCCTTCGGGTGCTCAATTAAAATACCCTGCTATGGTCATTGGCTGCAATTCAAATATAATTAAAGAATTCATATAGCCTACAGTATATGGGTTGGGTATAATACAAAATTGTGAGGTTTAAAGGATACAGAATCTTTAATAGCGTGTGTATTTGTAATTGAAGCAGGTATTAAGAAGGATGCGGCCGTGGCCTTAAGTTTGTAACCATCCCGGCATTTGCCTGGAGTAGAAGTAAGGAAACCACGGAAAACCACTTCCAGGATGGCTGAGTTGGGAATTGAACCCACTTTTTCTCAGGTTTGCATCACGAGGGTGTATGTACCCCGTTCCAGCGCTCACACCAGAATTAAAATATCTTGGCAGACCCAGGAATCGATCCCGAACCTCCGGGGCCAGTACGAGTTAATAAGAACACAACTAACTCATGGATAGAGCCCTCCACGGATAAACAAAACACTATCTGCATCCGCCCCACATCCGCACGACGGTTATTCGCATCTGCATATTTGTTATCCGAATCTACTGGCAGTACAATAATGATTTTATACTAGCAGTAGTGACTGGCTTCGTCCGGTGGATTTATTTGTTTAATGGACGATGGTGAATACTACCGTACTACAGAACTGGAGCGCTCAAGGATAAGGATCGGAATAAATGAAATTATATTTGAAAGCACCAACGCTTATTGCAGCTGATAACCAACACCATCGCCCTTATACAGAGGCATACTATTGCCATGATGATAACTGTTTTAAGGGGCCTAAGAAATCTCTTTGCACTAATTACTCCCCGTGACTGCAATTTATAAGCAGTTCACAATTCTGCACCAGAACACTGGTAGGGGCGTCATGATACAGCCCGAATTGCCAGGCAACAATATAGACTTAGGTATTATTGAAGCTGTTCAGGAACGTTTGTTCTTCTGACTTACTGAACAAAAATCAATATTTAAGGTTACTTGAGAGGTGTAGCCTAATGCTACATAGCCTAAACTATTCCTCTCGAATCAGGCTATCATATAAAAAAAAAATTTCGAATCCGACTGGTAGTTCCAGTGATTAGCGCGTTTAAACACACACACAAACAAACAAAAATACTCTTCAGCTTTATTATAGATAGATGAAGCACATAGTATTAAAGCAACACATTTAGACATTTGAGGAGAAAGTCGTTCCCCTAGGCTTTGTATGCCAAGCGCTCTGTTTAAAATGAATGTTATACAGCCAGAATTGCAACCCTTTTCAGTGTTAATTATGCTTAATGACATAATTAAGTCATCATCTTACATTTGTCATGAAAAAACATAACGGAAAAATATGGTATGTCATACACATCTGGGTTCTCGTAGTGATATTAAACAAATTCGTATTGTAACTTATTCTAAAAACTATCTGCAAATTTACTCCAAACATTATCCGCAGCTTATCCGCTATCCGCACAGCCATGCGAACTATATCCGCAGGGCGAAATATTTTGCGGTTATCCGCGGATTAATCCACGGATATCCGCATCCGCGCAGGGATTTACTCATGGACAGGGAGGCGCATGCGTGACCAACACAGAGCTAGAATCTCAGCTGGAGTAGAACTTACGCGTAGTTAATGATTCTCCTATAGGGACTCTTCTTGGGGAACATCCAGGCACCTAAATTGCTCTCCTCGTAGTTGGTTATCCTTGTCACATGGCAGGGAATACTATCCAGCTCTTCCCGTGAACTGATGGCAGGCATCAGTACTGCATGTTTACCACCACACACATACCGAACTTCTTCTTGAAGAGTCCTTGGTAATATCTTCTCATTCGAAACAATCTTCTTCACGAAGATTTGGCTCATCACTCCTCTGTTATACTAAAATAATAATAAGAAGAAACATGAACATCTACAGGTGAAAACAAGATTTTCGGGAAAGAACATATAGCCTACTTTATCCTAAATGTATGGGTATAGTTATAACTCTCTGTCCTTATCACCTCCTAATTTCTTCCTATTCGAAGTGCAATTTGGCACACAGGATTTGAGCAGTGGCGTTCAAACTATAGTTTATAATTTACCCCAGCATTTTGCAATTTCATCAGCAAACACTCCAAACACCGACTACTTACAATAATTGAAACTTCGTTGCTCTAATAAGGATCATCCACAATGCGCAGTTGGCAGTCCGTAGTTGGTAGTTCTCAGTCGGCAGTCGCGATCGACCCCGTGTATACTATAGGCACCATACACAACATGCAGTTGCAGTTGGTAGCTGGCTGTCGGTAGACGGTAGTCGGCAGTCGAGAATTTCATCCTCGACTGCCAACTACCCGACTGCAGCAATGTAATAGCCCATCAGAGCAGATCAGAAACTGACGTCACGTTTTTGTTCTGTGTAGTGTACGAAGAGGATATAGGACTATTAGAGCAATGAATAAATAAGTAAATTGTGGCTAAGTATTGGACTTCATAAGATTGATCAGTGTAAGACTTGAGTTGCAATTACCATGTATGTTTTGCCAGAAACCATGGTTATGTTGGGTCCATGCTTTTTACAGCGTGTTTTCTGATGTGATATGGGTTAAGTACGTTGTTCTAATTCTGTGATTTTAGCATCTTGTAGACAATACGGTTTATCAGCTTTCTTACGTTCCAATAGAGTTGTGTGAGGTTTCCTGAAGTTCTAGCTGTCACATCAAGTTTGTTGCAATGTAGCAGGTGCCCCTTATCCATTTTACTTCCAGGTTCGTGACAAAGTGTGCATTCTTCAGATACCAAGATGTTGATTCGTTTCAGATGAGCTGCAAGGCAGTCATGGCCAGTATTAAGCCTGAAGAAGGCTACAGCTTCTCTTCTTGGTGTTAATTTATATTGATCCCATTTAGCATCAGTGTCTTTCCATAATTTGGTTTCTGCTGTTTTCTTTGCCATTTCTTCATACCTGTTTTTGATAGTATTCTTCAAGATCCTTTTTGCTGACAAAATCAGTCTGACTGACAAGTTGTTGTAGTGCGGTACCGTACCTTTTTAGGTAGATTTCATTAGAAAGCTAACTATTGCAATGGGTCCCATGTTTCGACTTCCGGAAAATTTCGACATATCTTCGCGTTTCACATCCCCCACACCCCAAAACCACCGTCAGTTCAAAAGTTTATATATAATTTATGTATATATGCATATATGTATATCAGTTTCTTGTGGACACGATAACTGCCGTAATTTTGCACCAATCACTTTGAATTTTTTACATAATATGTATCCCTATAAAATCTCGGTCGAGTTCGTTAATGGGCAAATTGGTCGAAGGGGGTGAAAATGGGGGGCTTTTTTCGAAAAAGTGAAATTTCGCTATAACTCTCTTAATACGTGAAATATCGAATCCATTCAAAGTTCATAATATGTGTCGGATAAGTGCCAAAAATTTATGTCAAATAAGTTTTTTGATAGCACCAACCATTGACCAAAGGGATGGAAAAAAGTGGGTTTTTCGGGAAACATTAATCATATCTCTCTTAATAGGCACAATATCAAAACCGCACAAAATGGAAAATATTCCCCTAATAATTACCTAAAACTTTTGTCTGAAAGAATTTTTGATATGACCCACCATTACGCCAAGGGATGAGAAAAATGATTTCGGAATTTTAATAAAAAATGCCAAGTGCCATCAGAGGTTACCATAACAATGCTTGATAAGGGATGATCTATCAGAGGTTGCCAAGACAACGCCAAACGAGATCACATTCATTTTTAGCCTATTTTCAATTTTGAAAAAATAGGCTTATGAGATCACCTTTTGTCCGTGTGTGTGTGCGTGTGTGTGTGTGTGTGATTCGTGTGTGTGTCCACCCCCTAATAAAATCTAAACGGCAGGAGCGATTTCAATGAAACTCGGAAAGTTCATAGCACTATTCCCGGCGACCTCGACCGTGCCCTTCAAATTTTGTTACGACTCACTAATCCAACATGGCGGCTGTGCGAAATATTTCACCAGCATTCAATATCTCCGAAACTATTACCGATATTACCCTGACATTTTCTATGGTGATAGAGGGAACTACTATAAGTTCACTAATGTGACTTTTGAAAACCTGGTAACTACAAAACGAACGTGGCGGCCAAGCGAATTTGCGACATTTAAATAGACGTTTCTCGCGATTTGACCAACCAAACGCAATGAAACTTGGTACAGTATATGTTTATATACATTGTAATGTACCGACATCTAACTTCGTTCAATTGTTTACATAATCACAAAATGGCGGATGTGCGAAATATTTCACCGGCATTCTATATCTCTGAAACTATTAGCGGTATCTCCCTAAAATTTTGTACTGAGGTAAAGGGCACTACTGGAAGTCCATCTATAAGATTTTCAAAAACCGGTTAACTACAAAACGAACATGGCGGCCAAGCGAATTTGAACATTTTAAATAGACCTTTCTCGCGATTTAATGTTCCAAGCGCACTGAAACCTGGTACAGGAAATATTTATACACATTGTAATCCACTGTTATCTAATTTAGTACAATTGTTTACATAACTTCAAGATGGCGGCAGTGCGAATTTTAAAATTAAGTTTTTATTTCTTGTGATGTAGTCATGCGATCGAAGTGAAAGTTTGAATAATGAACCTACGCAATAATTTTCCTTTAATGGTACATGACTCGATGGCCTATACATTTAACAATCCAACATGGCGACCATCCGAAATATTTAGACGATACTGAATATCTACGAATCTATTTTAGCAATCAAACTGCATTTTTTAATGTTCATAGGGGCTATGAACTTAAGTTCACCTATAGGACTTTAAATAACCTGGTGATCACAAATCCAACATGGCGGTGACGCGAATTATAAATATTCACATGGACGTTTCTCGCAATTTAACCATCCGCGTGCAGTGAAACTTGGTACAGTAAATCCTTATATGAATGTTAATCCACTGGCATCTAATTTATTTCAATTATTTCCATAACCTCAAGATGGCAGCTGTGAAAAATTTTTAAATCTCCTTGTTTTTTCTTGTGTCCTAATTATGCGATTGAAGTTTGAATACTACACGTTCACAATAATCTGCATGTAACAGTACATAACTGTAGGACCTACATATATAAAATCCAACATGGCGACCATCCGAAATATTTAGTCGGTTCTCAATATCTACGAATCTATTACAGCAATCAAACTGAAATTGTGTATGTTAAATAGTGGCAATTAACATAAGTAGGATATATGAAAATAGGCTGTATAGTTCTTCACGGAACTACTTGTTAGCCTACTTTTCACACTTTTCAACAAGTAGTTCCGTGAAGAACTATACAGCCTATTTTCATATATCCTACTTATGTTAATTGCCTCTATCAACATACACAATTTCAGTTTGATTGCTATAATAGATTCGTAGATATTGAGAACCGACTAAATATTTCGGATGGTCGCCATGTTGGATTTTATATATGTAGATCCTAGGGTTATGTACTGTTACATGCAGATTATTGTGTACGTGTAGCATTCAGACTTCAATCGCATAATTAGGACACAAGAAAAAACAAGGAGATTTAAATTTTTCACAGCTGCCATCTTGAGGTTATGGAAACAATTGAAATCAATTAGATGCCAGTGGATTAACATTCGGATAAAGATTTACTGTACCAAGTTTCACTGCACGCGGATGGTTAAATTGCGAGAAACGTCCATGTGAATATTTATAATTCGCGTCACCGCCATGTTGGATTTGTGATCACCTGGTTATTTAAAGTCCTAGAGGTGAACTTAAGTTCATAGCCCCTATGAACATTAAAAATGCAGTTTGATTGTTAAATAGATTCGTAGATATTCAGTATGGTCTAAATATTTCGGATGGTCGCCATGTTGGATTGTTAAATGTATAGGCCATAGAGTCATGTACCATTAAAGGAAAATTATTGCGTAGGTTCATTATTCAAACTTTCACTTCAATCGCATGACTACATCACAAGAAATAAAAACTTAATTTTAAAATTCGCACTGCCGCCATCTTGAGGTTATGTAAACAATTGAACTAAATTAGATACCAGTGGATTACAATGTGTATAAATATTTCCTGTACCAGGTTTCAGTGCGTTTGGAACATTAAATCGCGAGAAAGGTCTATTTAAAATGTTCAAATTCGCTTAGCCGCCATGTTCGTTTTGTAGTTAACCGGTTTTTGAAAATCTTATAGATGGACTTCCAGTAGTGCCCTTTACCTCCGTACAAAATTTTAGGGAGATACCGCTAATAGTTTCAGAGATATAGAATGCCGGTGAAATATTTTGCACATCCGCCATCTTGTGATTATGTAAACAATTGAACGAAGTTAGATGTCGGTGCATTACAATGTATATAAACATATACTGTACCAAGTTTCATTGCGTTTGGTTGGTCAAATCGCGAGAAACGTCTATTTAAAAGTCGCAAATTCGTTTGGCCGCCATGTTGGTTTTGTAGTTACCATGTTTTCAAAAGTCACATAAGTGAACTTATAGTAGTCCCTTCTATCACCATAGAAAATGTCAGGGTAATATCGGTAATAGTTTCGGAGATATTGAATGCTGGTGAAATATTTCGCACAGCCGCCATTTTGGATTGGTGAGTCGTAACAAAATTTGAAGGGCACGGTCGAGGTCGCCGGGAATAGTGCTATGAACTTTCCGAGTTTCATTGAAATCGCTCCTGCCGTTTAGATTTTATTAGGGGGGGACACACACACGAATCACACACACACACACACACACACACACACACACACACGCACACACACACGGACAAAAGGTGATCTCATAAGCCTATTTTTTCAAAATTGAAAATAGGCTAACAAGGAGATTTAAAAAATTTTCACAGCTGCCATCTTGAGGTTATATTATTAACAGAAAAGCGCACGAATGTGCATAACATAGATTTACACTAGTGAAACAAACATGCTATAAAGAGTTAATTGATGTGAAAAACATCATGATCCAGTAATCAATCAGGAATGTGTGCATTAAAGCATTCATTCATGACCAGTCATTATATTGTGAATTGAATGTTATTTGTGAAATAGAGCAACACTGTATGATGCTTTGTTCATTTTAAATGTTAGTCCTTGCTATAATCACAGAGTGATTTCTGGTTATTTTTACATCGTGTGATGTGATATGTGTCACAGAACTGGTCACATAACGAGGTTATGGAAACAATTAAAATAAATTAGATGCCAGTGGATTAACATTCGGATAAAGATTTACTGTACCAAGTTTCACTGCACGCGGATGGTTAAATTGCGAGAAACGTCCATGTGAATATTTATAATTCGCGTCACCGCCATGTTGGATTTGTGGTCACCAGGTTATTTAAAGTCCTATAGGTGAACTTAAGTTCATAGCCCCTATGAACATTAAAAAATTTAGTTTGATTGCTAAAATAGATTCGTATATATTCAGTATCGTCTAAATATTTCGGATGGTCGCCATGTTGGATTGTTAAATGTATAGGCCATAGTCATGAACCATTAAAGGAAAATTATTGCGTAGGTTCATTATTCAAACTTTCACTTCGATCGCATGACTACATCACAAGAAATAAAAACTTAATTTTAAAATTCGCACTGCCGCCATCTTGAGGTTATGTAAACAATTGAACTAAATTAGATACCAGTGGATTACAATGTGTATAAATATTTCCTGTACCAGGTTTCAGTGCGCTTGGAACATTAAATCGCGAGAAAGTTCTATTTAAAATGTTCAAATTCGCTTGGCCGCCATGTTCGTTTTGTAGTTAACCGGTTTTTGAAAATCTTATAGATGGACTTCCAGTAGTGCCCTTTATCTCCGTACAAAATTTTAGGGAGATACCGCTAATAGTTTCAGAGATATAGAATGCCGGTGAAATATTTCGCACATCCGCCATCTTGTGATTATGTAAACAATTGAACGAAGTTAGATGTCGGTGCACTACAATGTATATAAACATATACTGTACCAAGTTTCATTGCGTTTGGTTGGTCAAATCGCGAGAAACGTCTATTTAAAAGTCGCAAATTCGCTTGGCCGCCATGTTGGTTTTGTAGTTACCAGGTTTTCAAAAGTCACATAAGTGAACTTATAGTAGTTCCCTCTATCACCATAGAAAATCTCAGGGTAATATCGGTAATAGTTTCGGAGATATTGAATGCTGGTGAAATATTTCGCACAGACGCCATGTTGGATTGGTGAGTCGTAACAAAATTTGAAGGGCACGGTCGAGGTCGCCGGGAATAGTGCTATGAACTTTCCGAGTTTCATTCAAATCGCTTCTGCCGTTTAGATTTTATTAGGGGGGGACACACACACGAATCACACACACACACACACACACACACACACACACACACGCACACACACACGGACAAAAGGTGATCTCATAAGCCTATTTTTTCAAAATTGAAAATAGGCTAAAAATGAGGAAAAAGTAGACTTATAAGATATATCCGGGAAAATGTGTCTGTCCTTCTGTCTGTCGGGCTGTGTGTGTGTCTGTCCCCCCTCCCCCCTATCAACTTCTAAATGGCTGCAGCAATCGAAACCAAATTTCGTATGAGTAAAGATGCATACCGGAATATCTCAGGCCCATATTTGAAAAAGATGCCAGTGCTACCAACTGCTAAAAAAACCGCACTAGAAATTTGAGTTCCATGTTGGATATCTTGGAAGGTATACATGGGAGCTATTCTAAAATTGGCACACATGTAGATAATACTATTTCAGTTTAATTTCCAGGTGGCCATACATGACAGCGTTGCCAAAATAATTTTAAGCCTTCTGATAGGTCCAATTTTTAAATGCACATAACTTCTACACTATCAATTGGATTTCAACCAAATTTTGTATGTAATATGTGTACATAAATATATATGACTGAGTGTATTCTTAAGAGCCACCAGGGCTGCCAACTGTTAATAATTGCTCTCTATTTTGTATCCAAATATATCAGAAAGTATGCAAGCCGACAGCTTTAAACTATGCACACGTAAATTACCCGACATTTTACATTAGTTTGGAGTAACTTATATACGTCAGTTCTACCAACATGATTCTAAGCCTGCTGATAGGACCAATTTTTAAATACATGTAACTTCTATACCAACAAATGGATTTCATCCAAAATTGGCACAAAAATATATAATATTTCAGATTATTTCTGACCAGCACTCGCATGACATTGTTGCCAACATGCTTTTACGTGTACTAATAGATCCAATGTCTAAATCCATGTAACGTCCTTTGGACTTCAATCACATTTTGTATTCTGTACCTTAGGAGATGGAAGTAAGAATATTTTCAGTCACCAGAGCTGCCAACTATATTGCTCTATTAGGCTACATTATGCCTAGTATACCTTATTTCGAACTAATTGAGACATTTCGATGTTACCAACTTAATTTCGTCATTATTCTAGATAGGTTCATATACTGTAGATTAATCTATGGCATGAATCTTAATTTTAAGAAAAGTAGGCTCTTTAGTTCGTCACGGAACTTCTTGTTCCATCTGACTATGAGGGAAGTGGCTAACTGGTAGCATGCTGAACTTCTATGCCCAAGGTCGCTGGTTCAAAGCCGGCCAAAGTCGCCGGATTTTCTAAGAGCGCTAAAAATCCGTCAGCATGCTTTCCTTCGGAGGGGAAGTTACAACGTTCGTTGCAAGTTGCTGGTTGCGGTGGCATCTAGCAGCCAAGTCCACGGCTAGGTGTCGTTGACGTTAGTATTTGGTACAAAATGAGGTACTACTACTTAAAATTGACCGTCGGCAGACCTTACCTGAATTACAGACTAATACAGTCATCACAAATAACACCGTTTATCAGACAGATTCTACACACACCCAATGTACACGGGGTTACATGACCACCTTGTCGCAGCCCCTAAACTGAGGAACCAACCAACATCTCTGCGGGAGATAAAATTTTGCGTGAAGAAGTAACAGACTGTTAGATAGTTACACATTAGTTCCAAACCTTGCATAAGGACAGTGTGATCACAAGTATGAAAATTAACCCCAAATGACAAGAAGGTTACCATCCCCATAAGACAGTAAAATGTTAAAAGTATGCATAGAAAGACGAAAAAATGTTAACTAACCTCCAATTGTAAAATACTTTCTCGCAATAAATGAGGTATGATCCACCTACGAAAACCTGCATATTTTGCCTATTATAGCCTATCCCCTAGTTTGCCCGGTGAAATCTACCTCCGCCTTCCGGCGTGCCGAGAGGATTTTTTTTTTTTGCTAATCTGTCTGCCTCTTCATTACCTGCTATTCCAACATGAGAAGGGATCCACTGAAATGAGATCTGTTTGTGGAGTCTTTGAACGGTTTTTATCATACAAAAAATTTGTTTCAGTTCTTTATTTTGAGGCTTATAATTTGACGAGACGGCTTGGATGGCTGCTTTTGAATCTGTAATGATAACACATTTTTGATAATCAATGTTTCTGCCTAATAACTCATGGAGTGCATGTGAAATTGCTTTTATCTCAGCATCAAAGTTGAGATGAATGTATTCCTGCTCAAGTTCTATTTTCTTTGTCTTGTGAGCCATCTGTTAATATCTTTAGCCATTGATTAGACGGATATCTTTCTTCTATTGCACAGAGGGCCAGTTGTTTTAGGTCATGTGGTGAAGAGTCTTTCTTGCAGACCTCTTCTAGCAAAGTAAGATCTGTAGTCACTTGTATATATTCAATGGGGTTGACTGGCATACAGAGTGGTTCAAGTTTTATTTGCAGATTGTTATTATTGATATATTCTTTGGCGAGACAAGGGATCCTTTTGTGTTTTAAGATTGGGTCTAGAAACTGGTTTTTGATCCATATCATTTGAGGTAGTCTTTGTATTCTGAGATATGCATTGGCTGTTTGATGTTTCATCTCTTCTTCTATTGGTAATGAACCCTTTACCTTATGTTGGTTAAATGATTCTACCTTTTATTTCTTCAATTAATAAATATTTCAACCAGCATCATGAAAGTAGCCAGACAGTGATGAGGAAATTTCAAGCATTTGTTGGAGACAGTAGGGACATACCTGCATCAGTTTAACAAAAGGCTAAATACGTGAGCTATGAAAAGAAATAGCAGAGCGATGTATCACAGGGACAGGTGTGGCTACCTCAATTTTAGAAGCGACGCGCGGTGAGACATGGTTCTGGTATGTTCATTGTGATATTCGCGCCTAGAAGAAATATGATGCAGTAACGTGAATGGCTGATGAAGAAAATAGACACTCCCAAGACGCCAAGATCTACTAGAAACCGCCAAATTACAAGAAATGGAGAACCAATGAGAAGAGAATGCCTACTTGCGCGCCAACTCTGGCTGGGGTACGCGGTGGCTAGCATTCACGCGGGAAATCGCCTAGACAAAATCTCTACGATCGATTCGAGGATTAATGGGCATATTCTTGACCTGTGCAATATTACGAGTTCAGTGATATGTATTTCATTCCTGTATCACAATTACTTCGATAAATTTTTACATAAAATCCCCCTCCATCTAGACCCAAGGGCCAGTTCATTTATAAGTGTGTCGAAGAGCCAAGACATTGACTTTTATTCCGTGTGTTGAGGACACACTATTATTATTCTGTGCGTCTACGAACGTAGACTTGTATTTTTGTGTCGAGGACACAGGATATTCATTGTAAAGTGGTAAAATCAGTGATAGATAGTCATAGTACTATAGTTATAGGGACAGTAGCGTCGAGAATTCGCCAACGAACAGTGACAGGGAATTTAGTACCTGAACAAGCGAATTTAGTAGTCAGGCATAAAGTGTATATTAACCTAATTTTTGTATCAGCGCAAGGATGACATCGATGAATGCAGAAGAAGTGTGGAAGTCTCAACAGTCCGTCCAGATGGCTGCTATGAGATAAAAGATCATCCAGTTGGGGAATGGCATCTGATGTTCTTTGACGGGTGACTACAACACGAGATGAGTACAAATAATATTTTATTATTTATTAAATTAACTTATGGTTTATGGGACATATTTTTGTAAATACTTTGCTTGTGTGATTTAATGTAGTATATTTTGTTTGATCTGGCACACTTTTGTTTGGAAGCAGCTCGCACAATGGTAGTTAATGGAAGGTTCTTTTCTTTGTGTTGTGTTAACTAACGTATCTATGTGAACGGCCGTGTTCGCCTAGGTTACGAAGTGCGGTTAAAAAAAGTCTCTCGGAGATATGTCGTGTTTCAGAAGTAGGACTGAATTAATCTAATTATATAGTAGATTGGAGGGTAATTAAATGTTATTGAAAATTATTATTGATCAGATTCAGTGTGATTATTGCCTTTGGAGCAATGTAATTTGTGACGAAGAGTACTCAGCTCTATCGTAGGTTTTAAATATTGTGTTAAATGTTTGCGAGCTTTAATTCAGCAGACCCATGTGAAAGGCGTTATGTCAGTCCCAGATGTGTGTATTGTGAGTATATTGTTGTGGTATTACAAGCGGGAACTTCAGCAGAGACTGATTTCTGTCAGCTTGGTATCAGATTCATATTGCATCCTTGCGAGGACAATTATGGATATGTGATTATTGTCTGACCATATGTTGAGTGGGAGGAGATGTTAGCGGCTGTTGATTCCTTGAGATAACAGTTCCGCTGGTCGGCTATTTATATACACTGGATGGGGGACATGACTGGTATTGTGGAAAGAGGTGAGTTGTTGTCACAAGGGCTGACTGAGTTTCGCAAGCAGAGCTCATTAAAGTGGAGTGCACGTCTGGTTCCCAATTACTTGAAAATAAATATAAATGTGAGAAACTGATCAATGGTAAAATTGTTTAAATAAATGGGAGTTGCCTACGAAACACGATAACCTTCGAAGCGTTTCTTTAACATGCAGTTTTGTTAATATAAAGTAATCTTAACCACTCAGGTTGTTTGTTGTTGTTGGTTTATTCTTTGTTTATTGTACATGTCAGTGGCCCGTGAGTCACGTGCGGCGCTGTTTTTCCTTGTTGTTGAGTATCTGGCCACTGTGGCGGCTCATTGGGTTAAGTGTGTCACCACACTAATAAGGGTCTCAGAGAGATGCCTGTAAATAGTAGAGTTGTAATATGTGTGTCAGAGTTAGATTTAAGGATTTTTATTAATGTTATGCCCATAGCCATAAAGTTGATTTTACGAGATGATTGTTCGTGAGCACCGTGGCTGTTAACCCGTTGTGAACGAATGATCATCCAAGTACTCATTTCTCGTAGGTAGTCATCACGCGAACATAAATTCACATGCAAGATAGTGGAACTTGGATCCACATTTTATTAGAAAAGGGGAGATCTGTCTGACTCCTCAAAGTGATAAATATTCCTGTCAGGGAAAATTCAGGGAGGATTTGTTTATTATTGTTTGTTTTATTTTTTTATGCACAAATTAGTTATTAAATCTTGTTATTATCTTACGTTTTGTCTCCTTTCTTTCTTAGTTATAGTTTTCATCCTATAACCCTTGCCTCAAAAAAGCAGGTAGTTTGGCGGACGTAAACACCACACTATGAACTGAACGCGACCCCTTGATCTAAGATTCTTGCATAAAACACTGCTATTCTGAAGGGTTCATAGGGGAAAACTGGCGGCCAACGGTGGGGCTATTCACTGTGGTGTAACGGGGAGATTACACATGTCAATAGTGGCGCATTTGAGTAAAACTGGCATGCCGCAAGTGCAGGCAGATATGACAGTATTTAATCACCGGGAAGTGATATTTTATTAAAAGTAGTTGAGGCGAAGTGGATACCGCCAAATGTGTGAAAGATAAATTAAAATCAGGAGTTTGCAAAGTAAAATACGGTTCACGTTGTTGTATTTTAAATTAAAGTAAAATTAAGATGTGATACCGGGCGCCCAATAATAAAGTTAAAACTAGATTTGTGTAGAAAGTCAAACTCATGGAAATATTAGGAGGCTATAGCCTAAAATGACAATTAATACTTTGTTAATTAGTCAGTGTTAATATCAGATCAGGATAACTGTTTAATGACTAAATATGTGCTTGGGGTTAAAATTAAATTGAGTAAAACTAGAACTACTCAGAGATGCAATCAACTAATGGGGTTAAAGGTAAAAATAAATGAACTGAGTAGGATAAAGAAATTAAATGTGCATTGGATTTATGTGCGTGTCAAAGGGCATTGGCGTAGGCCATTTCCCTTATGTCTCATATAAATTGTAAAACATGGCAACGATGGCGCAGATCCAGGAGATCATTGAAAGTGCAGCGAGGAGAACTCAGGAATTGTTGGATACTAAACTAGCAGAACAGAGTCAATCTATAAACACCAGTATGTTAGAGCAAAGTGAATCGCTAAATACGAAAATGTTAGAACAAAGTGAATCGCTGAACACGAAGTTATCCGAACAAATAAACACTAAATTATCAGAACAGAGTCAATCTATAAACACTAGTATGTTGGAGCAAAGCGAAGCGTTGAATACAAAATTATCTGAACAAATAAATACTAAACTGTTAGAACAAAGTGAATCATTGCGGACACAGTTAAATAACAGTAGAATTGAGCAAAATGAATATCAGGCGGAACAAGCTAGGTTATTAAAGAGTGAAATTAATGACACTATAAATTCGCAGTTAGAGGCGCAAAATAATAAAAACACGAACCAATTAGCTTCGTTAACCGCAGAGATGAAAGAGCACACAAACCAACAGATGGTATTACTGGCCCTTGATGTAAGCAAAAATAATGAGAAACAATTAGAGCAGATTAAACAAATGGAGAGTATTTTCGATAAAAAACTTAGCATTCTCGATGAAACGGTGTTAGCTAAATTAGAGCAGATTGAAATAGCATGCGCAATGAATACAAGCGAGGTCAAAATAGCCCAGGATAAGTTGGAAGGTCGATTTAAGGAGATGGAGAAAAGTGGCAGGGTCATTCAACAACAAATATCAGCAGTAGATGAGAACATATCAGGCATAATTAAAGATATGGACCGTCTAGAGATAAAATCAGCGGAACAGTGGAAAAGCTTAGAAACGGAACAAGAACAATTTAAGAGTACATTAGACGAAAGGCTGAGCCAGATAGAAAATAATCAAGATGAAAATAAGAGCCAAATTGAAGAAAAAATAAGCACGATTAAAGAACAGATCAGGAAAGATTGGAAGAAAATGAATATTGATTCTAGAGAGGAAAGATCCACCATTATCAAAACAGTAGGCGAAAACCACACGCGTATTCAAGCTTTGGAGCAAGAGGTAAAAAATAGACTTAAAGAGCAGACAGACAGGATCATTAAAGCCGAACTCCGCTCATTAGAACAATCATCTATATTTAAAACGGGAGCATTGAAAGACAAGCAGGATGACTCACATAGTCCCCAACCCAGCATAGCAGGAAGTCAGAATCAAGCAGAGAGCCCATTAACAACAAACACGGAAGGATTTCGTAAGAACGTAGATAGAAGCTCAACACCACAGGACGGTCATCAGCCCACACAACTTATTCAAGTAATTCGCTCAAATGACTACAAACCGCAGAAACACACCGAAAATTCAGGGGTAACACCTAAGGCCTTTATCAAAGAGATTGAAGACCATTTTAATGACACTGGGGTACCTGAAGCACGCAGATTGAGAATGATGGAGAGATTTTTATCAAGGAATGTTCTCACCTGGTTTTTAAGTTTCAAATACACATTTGGAACCATGTCAGACTTTAACTTAGCGTTTCTGCGCAAATACTGGTCTCCCGCCATACAACAGAGTTTAAGAATGGAGCTTTACTCTAGAAAATACCAAACTACCCAGCAGACAAAATACTCAGATTTCTTTAACATGCAAATGCTAAAATTTCGCGATCTGGATTACCCATTAAACGAATCAGATTTGGTGATGACAATAGCAAGGCAAATGCCAGTTAATGTACAGCAAGTGCTAGTCGCGGCAAACGTCAGTACGGCCCTACATGCAGAGCAGATATTACGGCAAATAGATGAGACCACATCTCATAGTCATTTTAGAGGAGGAAGACAGCTGGAATTAGTCAACACTACAGAGGTCGTAAAAACAAAACAGGGAAATACTAAAACGCAGGGTACTAATACGAGCACCTCCACACCTAGGCGAAACCAGGAAGAAGGGGAAAACAGACCATATCAGCGTAACGAAAATTACTACAACAATAGATACCAGGGCAACAATAGATACCAACAGAGAGGATATCAACAATGGCGTGATAATCGAAGGAATGACAGGCCTTATGGAAGATACGGTGATTATAATGCCAATCAACGATGGAAAGGAAGGAGAGATCAAAATCAAGGAGATCAACGTAACTATCGAGATGACTGGGATGATAGGCACGCTCAATCACAAAATTACTTAGAGGAGTTACACGATAATCAAGGTGGAGAGCTAGGAAGATGGGAAAAGGCCATTGAGAACAGAAAGAACCCAGATACACATACTGAGGAAGCTGGAAGTCTACTGAGACAAGAGGAATATCATGGACATGAGCGACAGAAGGATGATGGGAGTCGAAATGGAGCTAAAAAAAAATGTTAATTTTGGATCAAGGAGACAGTCTCAAAACACAACAGCCGGAAGTTGAAGATGGATGGATAGTAGCGAACATACAAGAATGGATTGCTTTACCAGAAGATTGCCTGGAGGAGACGGTGAAACCACGGAACGATGAAATTAGGCAATTACCCATTATTTACGCAAGGATTGGTGGAATTAATATAAGATGTTTAGTGGATACAGGGTCACAGATCAGTCTAGTATCGGAGGCCTTGGTTCGAGAGTTGGGACGGACTCAGAATATTCCTGTAATTCCGGTACCACAGCTCAAAGTGAGGGGTGTTATTCCTGAACGCACCGTCACTTGTAAACGTCAGGCATACTTAGAGCTGAACATATTGGAACATACTTTTGGGCAAACATTCATTATCATGGCAAAGATGAATTTCAATATAATTCTTGGTGCAAATTTCATTTGTGACTATCAAGCAGTGATAGATTTACACAAGAATACAGTCAGTTTTAGAGAATATGACCAGCTGAAAAACGTGGGATTGCATATGGATGAAATCACTACCGGAAGAGATGTAAATTCTTGGGCATTGGAAGCAATATCAGAAGAGACGGAAGAGGAGGTACGAAAGGCGGAAGATAACATCGTAGAAGGGGCTGTTGTGGAACTAGATGAGGAGATAGAATCCCAGGAGATATGGTCTTTATTAACAGAAGGAAATAACAGCGATGC
Organism: Meconema thalassinum; assembly: GCA_946902985.2. Classification (NCBI taxonomy): domain Eukaryota; kingdom Metazoa; phylum Arthropoda; class Insecta; order Orthoptera; family Tettigoniidae; genus Meconema; species Meconema thalassinum. The sequence continues at coordinate 915,892,533 of OX336388.2, read as the reverse complement.
ACAATTTGAAGAGTTACTACAGGAGCGGCTCAATGACATTCAACTTGGGGATGAACACAGAAAACAGTTGGAAGAGATTCTAAGGAAGCACAAAACAGTATTTGATACAGTACCTGGGAAAATTTTAAATTTCAAGTACTCTATGCAAGTCGAGGACTGGTTACCTTTCAAAAGCAGATTGTACCCAATTCCTGAAAAATATCGTGGGCAAGTTAAAATCATTATAGATGAGATGTTAGAAGCTGGAGTGATAAGGAAGACACCTACACCTTATCTAAATGCGATTTTGGCAGTCACAAAACCAAATGGATCTAGTAGACTTTGTTTAGATGCCAGAAATCTCAACATGAGACTCATTTTTCCTGAGTATGACAGAGCGCCAATTATCAGAGACGTATTAAAAGGCTTTAAAAACAAGAACATTTGTTCATCAGTCGATCTGACGAGCTCGTTCCATCATCTTGAGTTGGATGAGAAGTCACAGCTTCTAACTGGCTTCTTATTCGATAACCAGACATATTGTTTCGTCAGAATGCCTTTTGGAGTCAAAACAGCGGGCTGCGCTTTAATCCGAGCACTGGACCGGAACCTAACCGAGGAAGTGAAGGAGATGACGGTGCGATACATTGACGACATTCTGTTGGCATCCGACAACATTGAAACTCACATGGAAAATTTAGATAAAGTATTGGGCAACCTGAAAGCATCGAATTTCAAAGTAAACCTGAAGAAATCGCATTTCTTCAAGAGCGAGATCTTATATTTGGGTCACGTCATTGACAAGGAGGGAGTGAAGCCGAATCCAGCCAAGATCGAAGCGATAAAGAATTTCCCTACACCAACGAGAGTCAAGCACATTCGGGCTTTCTTAGGCGTAACGGGATTCTTTAAAGAAAACTGTCCAGGTTATACAGAGACTGTAGCTCCAATGCAAGAAATGTTAAAGAAAAATAACAAATGGTCATGGAACGCGGAATGTGAGAAGGCATTCCAAGCAACAAAACAGCTATTGGAAAACTGCATTAAATTAGGATATCCAGATTTCAAGCTCAAATTCATAATCCAAGCGGATGCTTCACTAATTGGGATAGGTGCTATGCTCTACCAAGAGGATCCAGCGAACCTGCAGCACAAAACATATTTGGCATTTGTCAGCCGAAAATTGCGTAAGCACGAGCGAAACTATACTGTAACCGAGCTAGAATTGTTGGCCATCCTTCATGCGCTCCAACAATGGAAACGAATAGTCTATGGTTACCCTATTGTTGTCAGAACTGACCACAAGGCACTAACATTCTTGTTTAAGACGTCAATGGCAAGCGAACGTGTGACACGTTGGTCTATATACATTCAGCAGTTCAGCATTGAAATTGAACATTGTCCAGGGAAGATGAACGTGATACCGGATGCACTCAGCAGGAACCCAGAGCCTGATAATGAAGAAACAGCGATGGTACAACACTTGGAGTTAACACCGAAGGACCGGGAATTCTTGGAGGAGTTACGTGAGATACAGCGAGAACAGGAAGCGGAACCATGGATGATGCTATTAATTAAATACTTCAAAAAGCAACTACCTACAGGAACACCTGCATTTCGAGAAGCGAAAGCCAAAGAAGGAAGATATGTTTATGTCAACAATTTGCTGCACAAATGGGTAGATAATGACCACACCAAGTTACGCATATTAGTACCTGCATCGTTACAACGAGGATTGACATGGCATACGCACGAAAGTTACGGTCACGTGGGCTTAGACAAGTGCGAAGCGACAATAGGAGAGACATTTACATGGCCACGTATGAGAACAACTATATGTGACGTCATTACAACTTGTGACCCGTGTCAGAGGACAAAGCCAAATAATTATTTACTGAGGCAATATCCTAGACCATTGCTACCTCAGAAACCATGTGAGCTACTGGCGATGGACTGTCTTGGTCCAATTCCGAAGGGAAGGAGAGGTTGCCGTCATTTGCTAGTGTGCATTGATGTATTTTCTAAGTTTGTAGTACTATGCCCTATTCAGAAAACAACATCGAAGCAGGTACTCAGTCGCATTCGTAATAGAGTTATTCCAACCCTTGGAAAACCAGAGTTTATATTATCAGATCACGGCAGTTATTTCACAAGCGCCGAATTCAAGAAAGGAATGGAAGACATGGGTATAAAACATGTTTTAAGCAGTATCCGACATGCCCAAGCAAACCCAAGCGAGAGAGTAATTAAATCTGTAACTGCATATTTGAGAATCTTCATTCCGAACGAACACCACAAATGGGTCGATAAAATTAAGGACGTAGAGACATGCATGAATTCTACCAGGCACGAGTCAACAGGACAAATCCCTATGGTCCTACACAAGAACGAGTATCCAGTAAGAACGTGGAAAAGCATCATTAACTGTCCACAAGATCCCAGGATAGCACCAGACCTGAGAATTGAAAGAACGAGAGCATACATGAGGAAACAAGCAGACCGCAGATTACGGCGAGTAAGAAATAAGAGGTTCCACGGTGATCTGGAAGTCAACCAGCTCGTTTTGGTGAAACGACCTGCTACATCGGACCCAGAAAAGAAAATCTTTAGTAAGTTCTGCGAAAAATTCATAGGACCCTATTCTATCGTAAGAAACCTTGGAAATAATGCTTACAGAGTGAAAGAATTGAGCACAGGAACAATGTCAGTTTACAACGCTGCCAACCTAAAGAAATATCGTCGAAGTAAACCATGGTAGCGCCGAAATAATGACGCTGTTTGAATATACGGACGTCCTACTATCAACAAAGTCAACGGGGAGCAGTTGAGTACGGCACGTGATGAACGAGGAAGTAGAGCTGTTGTTGACAAACATTAACGAGGCAAGTAAGGTGTTGCCGCAGGCATCGAGCGTCACGCAAGATTGGAAGGGGAAGAGACAAGCAGGATATGAAAACGAGTAAATGCCATTGAAGACAGGAGCGCCTAGACCAAGTAAGAAAAAGGGGTGATTCTGGAAATAAAACAAATTGGCCTACGGAAGTATTGTAAAATTGTCGACTTTATTCCTAAGTTCGAAATTTTGTGAGTGGGAGAGTTGTGAACCCTTTACCCTATGTTGGTTAAATGATTCTACCTTTTATTTCTTCAATTAATAAATATTTCAACCAGCATCATGAAAGTAGCCAGACAGTGATGAGGAAATTTCAAGCATTTGTTGGAGACAGTAGGGACATACCTGCATCAGTTTAACAAAAGGCTAAATACGTGAGCTATGAAAAGAAATAGCAGAGCGATGTATCACAGGGACAGGTGTGGCTACCTCAATTTTAGAAGCGACGCGCGGTGAGACATGGTTCTGGTATGTTCATTGTGATATTCGCGCCTAGAAGAAATATGATGCAGTAACGTGAATGGCTGATGAAGAAAATAGACACTCCCAAGACGCCAAGATCTACTAGAAACCGCCAAATTACAAGAAATGGAGAACCAATGAGAAGAGAATGCCTACTTGCGCGCCAACTCTGGCTGGGGTACGCGGTGGCTAGCATTCACGCGGGAAATCGCCTAGACAAAATCTCTACGATCGATTCTAGGATTAATGGGCATATTCTTGACCTGTGCAATATTACGAGTTCAGTGATATGTATTTCATTCCTGTATCACAATTACTTCGATAAATTTTTACATAAAATCCCCCTCCATCTAGACCCAAGGGCCAGTTCATTTATAAGTGTGTCGAAGAGCCAAGACATTGACTTTTATTCCGTGTGTTGAGGACACACTATTATTATTCTGTGCGTCTACGAACGTAGACTTGTATTTTTGTGTCGAGGACACAGGATATTCATTGTAAAGTGGTAAAATCAGTGATAGATAGTCATAGTACTATAGTTATAGGGACAGTAGCGTCGAGAATTCGCCAACGAACAGTGACAGGGAATTTAGTACCTGAACAAGCGAATTTAGTAGTCAGGCATAAAGTGTATATTAACCTAATTTTTGTATCAGCGCAAGGATGACATCGATGAATGCAGAAGAAGTGTGGAAGTCTCAACAGTCCGTCCAGATGGCTGCTATGAGATAAAGATCATCCAGTTGGGGAATGGCATCTGATGTTCTTTGACGGGTGACTACAACACGAGATGAGTACAAATAATATTTTATTATTTATTAAATTAACTTATGGTTTATGGGACATATTTTTGTAAATACTTTGCTTGTGTGATTTAATGTAGTATATTTTGTTTGATCTGGCACACTTTTGTTTGGAAGCAGCTCGCACAATGGTAGTTAATGGAAGGTTCTTTTCTTTGTGTTGTGTTAACTAACGTATCTATGTGAACGGCCGTGTTCGCCTAGGTTACGAAGTGCGGTTAAAAAAACGTCTCTCGGAGATATGTCGTGTTTCAGAAGTAGGACTGAATTAATCTAATTATATAGTAGATTGGAGGGTAATTAAATGTTATTGAAAATTATTATTGATCAGATTCAGTGTGATTATTGCCTTTGGAGCAATGTAATTTGTGACGAAGAGTACTCAGCTCTATCGTAGGTTTTAAATATTGTGTTAAATGTTTGCGAGCTTTAATTCAGCAGACCCATGTGAAAGGCGTTATGTCAGTCCCAGATGTGTGTATTGTGAGTATATTGTTGTGGTATTACAAGCGGGAACTTCAGCAGAGACTGATTTCTGTCAGCTTGGTATCAGATTCATATTGCATCCTTGCGAGGACAATTATGGATATGTGATTATTGTCTGACCATATGTTGAGTGGGAGGAGATGTTAGCGGCTGTTGATTCCTTGAGATAACAGTTCCGCTGGTCGGCTATTTATATACACTGGATGGGGGACATGACTGGTATTGTGGAAAGAGGTGAGTTGTTGTCACAAGGGCTGACTGAGTTTCGCAAGCAGAGCTCATTAAAGTGGAGTGCACGTCTGGTTCCCAATTACTTGAAAATAAATATAAATGTGAGAAACTGATCAATGGTAAAATTGTTTAAATAAATGGGAGTTGCCTACGAAACACGATAACCTTCGAAGCGTTTCTTTAACATGCAGTTTTGTTAATATAAAGTAATCTTAACCACTCAGGTTGTTTGTTGTTGTTGGTTTATTCTTTGTTTATTGTACATGTCAGTGGCCCGTGAGTCACGTGCGGCGCTGTTTTTCCTTGTTGTTGAGTATCTGGCCACTGTGGCGGCTCATTGGGTTAAGTGTGTCACCACACTAATAAGGGTCTCAGAGAGATGCCTGTAAATAGTAGAGTTGTAATATGTGTGTCAGAGTTAGATTTAAGGATTTTTATTAATGTTATGCCCATAGCCATAAAGTTGATTTTACGAGATGATTGTTCGTGAGCACCGTGGCTGTTAACCCGTTGTGAACGAATGATCATCCAAGTACTCATTTCTCGTAGGTAGTCATCACGCGAACATAAATTCACATGCAAGATAGTGGAACTTGGATCCACATTTTATTAGAAAAGGGGAGATCTGTCTGACTCCTCAAAGTGATAAATATTCCTGTCAGGGAAAATTCAGGGAGGATTTGTTTATTATTGTTTGTTTTATTTTTTATGCACAAATTAGTTATTAATTCTTGTTATTATCTTACGTTTTGTCTCCTTTCTTTCTTAGTTATAGTTTTCATCCTATAACCCTTGCCTCAGAAAAGCACGTAGTTTGGCGGACGTAAACACCACACTATGAACTGAACGCGACCCCTTGATCTAAGATTCTTGCATAAAACACTGCTATTCTGAAGGGTTCAGTAAGTTGTGGGTATATAAGTGCAAGGCGGTTATAGGTGTGGTTTTTATTGCGCCTGTTATGATTCGTAGGGCATTATTCTGACACCTCTCGAGGCGATCAATGTTTGACTGGGGGGCCTGTAGAGAGTACTCCACTGCCATATTTTATGATAGGTTTGATGTACTGTAAGTATTGTAGGTTTTGTTGAGTGTGTCTTGAGTGCTCCCCCAAGTAGCTCCTGCTGGTCTCTTCAGTAATTTCATCCGTTTGCTTACCTTATCCTCCACATGTTGTATGTGTTTGGTCCAGTTCAGCTTCTTGTCCATGATGATACCTAGGTACTTTGTACTTTCACTTTTTGGAAGGTCTTGATTACTGAATTTGGGACTGATAGTTGGATTGTGGTGTCTCAGGGAGAAAAACTGGTATACTGTTTTGGTAGTATTGATTTCCATATTATTGTTTTCATTCCAGTTTTTGAGTTTTCTAAGTACCTGGTTCATTCTGTGTTCAAGAAGCATTTGCTGATTTGGGCTGTTACGTGCTGTGGTCCAAATGATAACATCGTCTGCAAACATGCTGATATTCACATTACCTACTTCCTTTATTGTTTTTGGAAGGTCGTTGATGTACACATTGAATAAAGTTGTGCTTGATACAGCTCCTTGTGGGAGGCCTCGTTTTGGTTGCTTGCAACCTGAAGTTTTGTTGTTATAACGAACATTGATCATTCTTTGTGAAAGGAATCTTGAAAACCAGTTTAACACACATCCATTTACTTTGAAGTTCATAAGCTTCTTTAGCAGCATGTTTCGCCATACAGTATCATAGGCTCCTTTAAAATCGATGAAAACTGAAAGAACACTTTCCCTTTTGTTAAAGGATTCTTTAACAGCTTGTGTAAATCTCATTATTTGGTGGGAGGAGGACCTGTTTTGTCTAAACCCTGCTTGTTCTTCTGATACAAGAGATTTTGTTTCCAAGTACCAAATGAGTCTATTTGTAATCATCCTTTCTAGAATTTTTACCAGAATGGAGGTAAGTGCTATAGGTCGGTACGAGGGGACTTGGTTTTTTGGCTTACCTGGTTTTAAGATTGGAATGATGGTTGCTTTAGTCCAGTCTTTAGGTAGGTTTGCCACCTTCCAAAAATCACGTAGCCTACCAGGGCCAGGAGTGAACCTGCAAGCTTGGGGTTAGTAGGCCGACACGTTAACCACTCACCCACCGTGGCAGCAGTGGAGGGGTGACAATGTGACATATTTGTTCCGACCCGGCTTAGGCTGGAAAACGGAAATTGATGATGATGTATAAATGACAACAATGCTCATGCCCCTCGAATGAAATAACAGCAACTGGACTAGTGTGTTATTTGATGATGATTATTGTTTTCAGGAGCAGAACAGTGAGGTCATCTACCCCTAGTGTGTATTTGTATTTGATAGAGTTTGTTATTTATTACATTGGTGGTAGATCCGAAATTTATCCAAATTCATTATAACATGTACACGAGTGTGCAAATGAATTGCGACAAGCTCATATTTTACAAGGAATTGAAGTTGGTTTGCTGTACAGAGGTGTGCACATTATTAGACTCGATGCCAGTTTACCAAAGTAACATTTATATTTTTTCATGGCTTAAAGGCGGGTTCACACGGAGTCGTGAAGCGGGCGAGAGCACTACTGATCGATCAGCCGGTCGTGGACACGAACTCGTGTGAACCAGTGGTAGTGGGAATGGGGGTCGTGCCCGCCCTCGAAGAGGTGGGGCGTGAAATCTCCGACTGGTTGGAGTAACCACGACCGCTTCAGTCGTATTCTCGCCAGAGAGATGACAACATGTCTGTGTATAAAATGAGTAGTGCGCAGGTGAAGAAGTTTGTCGAGTTGTACCGCGAAAAGTTTTGATTCTGCTGGAATTGCTCGTCTCATATTTGTGTCTTTTTTCTGAATCGTTGCTCTCAATTTAATAACCAAAAATAAAAACAGATTTGGTTCCATCCTAAAGAAGTTTCTGTAGCTATTTGGATCTTCCAAGGATAACCCCTGGCAAATACTATTGGAGGCACCGAGTACATTACGCCTCTTTACCCAGCCTCGAATCCACACATGCCCCTTTTTTTTGTTTTATTCCGTGTTTTCAAATGATTTCTTAACTCATGTATTAACACTTCACAAACAACTTTCGCAGATTTGCGTTCTGCCATGATTGAACAACGAGCGAGAAACCTTCGACTAGCGAGAACACTTCGTCCGTGTGAAAGGAACAAGTCGTGGGTTCTTGAGTTAAAGAAGCAAGTCGTGACGCATGCTCAAAACTAGTAGTGCTCTCGCCCACTTCAAGACTCCGCGTGAACACGCCTTTAGGCACTAAATATGTGTGCAAGGCGGTGAAATTACTTTCAATGCTTAACCAAGAGTCTCAAAGTATAATGATTTTTTAGAATTTCTACTAACACAGCAGCTCTGCTACTGCAAAATGCAGCACGGTTTGATAGCTTCACTCAACTTCTCGTGTGAATTTAGAGCTGAGGGTTTTGGAGTCAATTTACACATGATCTGCTCTTGAACTATTCAATGATTCATGAACTATGGTTTGAAATCACCTGACTTAGAGGGTATATTCCAAAGTCAATGATAAAATAGAAAACGGACCAAGCGCAGGTATCCCTCTGAATACCCAATGCTGAAAGTTTCCAGACGCCATTCCTTATGGGAAAGTTGTAAGTCGATAAGGGAGAAAACATACAAACGATGTTACAAACGATGCCAGCAGATCGTCAATAAAATGGTTTTGAATAAACAATTGTACTGGAATACAGCTCAGAAGTCATACGAGTGCTGTGAGTACAAGCTATCTTCATGTCGGAGCGGAAGTTAAATGTTCTAATGACGAACCCCAGTCAACATAGGAGTGCAAAAGATTAATGAGCTTCTGAACACGTCTTGGCATAGATTTGACCAGGTTAGAGCAGTGAAGAAAACCCAAAATATATTTTTTGGGTGGATATTGTACTTTCTGTTCAAAGATGCTCAGCTCTGCCTCATGGGTGCTTCGCTTGACAACCTTGACCTTAACCAAGAAAATGTGACCTATCACAGACAATTACATGTTTCCAGTCATTGAAGGTCCAAGATTTATACATTTTGGCCCATGCCAACCGTTTTTTCTTCATGGCAGGTGTTAACTACTGCTTCTTCATTGGTTTAGTACCTTCCACACACACTCAGGAAGACTACGCCGTACCGTTGAAGAGTCAACTTCAACCCCGGTAGCCAATAAATCACTCTGATGGTCCTAACATGTCTTGTGAGGATGAATTCTACTGTTTCTAAGTAGAGTTTTGTCAGTTCTAGGGGTGGTTTTCCGTTTTCTTCCACATCTGCCTTTTTTCTTCGGTGACAATAATAATAATATTATCGTAATGCCTCGGGTGCCGGGAGCAAGCTTTGTTATTTGCGCCCAGAGGGCAGCTTCCATGTCGAATTTTTTTGTTCCTTGGATCGCTATGAGCAGGGGAGCAGTAGGGGTTCTAACGAGTGACACGAGCCGCTCGGCTACGCCGACCTTTTATGTATATTTCGCGAAACCATGGGCATGCGACATATCGTTGGACTCGGGCTGACGCCCTCTTTTCAATGTACCACTCGTTATATTTTTTAAAACATTTTTGAAAAATTTTGATTTTGAAAATAGGCAATAGTTTAAAAACCAAACATGATAGAACGTTGTGCCGTGCTTGAAACGAATGGTCTTTATGCCCTTTATATTTTATAATAAAACTTTTTTATTTTTGATGTTTTTTTTGAAAAAAGTTCAATTTTGAAATTTTTATATTTTGGAAACTAAAGAGTTTACAAAACATTTTGTTTGACATAAATGAATGGACCTGACCCCCTCTACCACCAAAATAAATTTCAAATCTCTAGGACTAAAACTCTACAGTAGTGTGGTGTGGACAGTTCCACTCCTCCCCCCCCCCCCTACTTTCATATAAACTTTGCCGATATCTCCAGAACGCGTGGTCGGATTTTTACGAACGTGGTATTTTTGGCGTTGGGATGACGTCCTCTTGGCTAAAAATGTGTGTTGGTATTAAAAAAAAATATTTGAAAATGTTTGTTTCTTGGATTGGCGCTATTTTTGAAACGGTAAATTGGAAAAAAAAAGTTTGTTTGACGTTAATGAAAGGTGGGTATGCCTTCTAGGAGGACAGCAAATTTCAAGGGTGTTGGAGGAAAAACATAATGATAACCTACTTTCTCGCGAACATTGGTGATCATTGGCGAACGAATGGTCGGAATGTAACAAATGAGATGTCGTTGGACTCGAGCTGAAGTACTCTTTCCTATAGACCACTCGTTATATTTTTCAAAAAAATTTTGAAAAATGTTGTTTTCGAAAGTAGGTGATAGTTTGAAAACCAAACATGATAGAATGTTATGCCATAGTTGAAACGCCTGGTCTCTATGACCTTCATTTTTTTATAATAAAACTTTTTATATTTTGAGATTTTTTGAAAACACTTAAATTTTGAATTTTTACTATTTTGGAAACTAACACATTGACAAATAAGTTTGTTTGACATAAATAAAAGGTCCCTACCCCCCTACCGGAAAAATAAATGTCAAGTCTCTAGGACAAAAAAAACTATGCATTTTAAATTGTTTTTATTTTATTTTTTTTAAATAAAAGAGTGTTTGTAGACAGAGAGCCGGTAGCGCTTGACGTATGTTACAACGAGGCTTTGACTGAGCATGGTGAATACTGGAAATGGCTATTTCGACGGGGACGATGTGTGGCAAAACGAGGGGTTGCTTTTTGATATTTTTTCCTATGACGAATGAATGAAGGCGAATATTTTGAAATGTGACAAGCATGCTAAGATTTTTTTTACCTCTGAAAGGGATCTTTAACGTTTTAGTTAACGGTGATGAGCGAGATCGCTCTCTGACAAAACAGACGGTTGTAGGATATGACCAAGTGATTCTTAGACGTTGGCGATCTCGGTGACCGTGCCCGGAAGAAATGAATTGCTATTTTGGTGGGATGGCGGGGCAGCTTATGAAGGTTGGTTTTGTGATATTTCCTATGACGGATAGAGGCGAATATTTGACATGCTAGTAAACCGTAATAAGCGAGACTGCTGTCTGGCACAGTAAATGGTTTTAAAATATGGAAACCTATAACATTTCCTTAACCAAGTCATGTGCATGTACGCAAAGAGCCAAAACGGTAAGGTCATTGGCCTGAAATGTTATAAACTAAATATTGAACTGGGTAAAGTCATGTGTTTTAGGGTGAAAGTATGTGGTTAACATGATCATGTATTGAGGATACCCGCTTGGTAGTAATTATTATTATTACAGTAAAATGTTTAAGAATAATAATAATAATAATAATAATAATAATAATAATAATAATAATAATAATAATAATAATAATAATAATAATAATAATAATAATAATAATAAGACACACACGTTTTGAATGCCACAGAACTGTGTTGCTTGCTTGCTTGCTTGCACTCAATCCACGACCTGGCCAGGTCTTGTCAAAGAGACTGCTGATAACACAAGGATGTCTACTTGGGCAGAAAGTAAAGGGTCATGTTACTTGGCTGGTAGAGGCTAGCAGGTCTGTCGTTTAAACAGACTTGGTAGAGGCTAGGATGTCTGGCGTTTAAACAGAGAGACCGCCATTTTGGTTCCTAGACAGCCGTACTACCGATGTATAAGAGGCAGCCATTTTGGTTCCTTATTAACATGAAACTCGTATAAGGTACACGAATTTTATACAGATTGAGGAATGTGAAGAGGCGTGGGAACACGAGTGAGAGAGACAATATTTCAAGGTCAAAACGCTGAGAAAATACAACTCTTTCTTTTGCTAGGCAACTTATAACGATTGCGTTAGTCATGCTCTTGCTATTTTAGCACGCGGACGTATACAGTAGAGCTCTGAACTGAACTTTGGAAGAAAACGCCATGTGTTATAATAAAACTTTTTCTTATTGTAAGTTATTAACGTTGCACACAGTACTTGAAACCACAATGTATGCTTTTTTTTTCACTGTCTGTTCACTATGTTAATGGCGTATGACCACACCTAAAAAAAAAAAAATATTAACTCATCACTCAATCAATCAATCAATACTTGTAATTAAACTTTAACGTTAATTGGCATTAAATAAAAATACCATAAAATATTTAAAAAATAAACTGTATGTCTGCACTAACAGTAACCCATGTACTTTTTTTTTATAAAGCTGCAGTCATTTACATTTCCCTTTAACCAATATATAAACAAAAATAAATATCATAAAATTTTGTTCAGATTATTTTGTTCAAACCTGTGGATATTTATTGAGTCCACAGGGAACCACCCATAAATTAAATGTAATTTTGTTTTTGTTTTTAGAGAATCCAACATAGCCTTGTACTTTTCCCAGTCAACAACCAATATAGTCTTGTACCGTTTGTCAATACATGGCCATTATTCAAGAAGGCAATCATCGTCCTAGTCATGTACAGGTAATGAAATTTTTGTCTAGGAGTTTTCAGTAATGGTAAAATGGAATAGCATTTTTAAGTTAGACTTACCTGAGTTTTCAATAGTTCACTGCGTGGAAACAATGGTTACACTCTACTGCGTCTTGGGTTTTCAGCAACTGCTACAGTGGTAAGGCTTTTCTTTCCAAGTTTCTAAAAATAAATAAATAAAATAAACCGCTATAAATACCTAAATTCAGGTTAATACATGCATTTCATAAAATAAAATAAAATAAAATAATATCAAACAAAAAAAATGAAAAAAGTTAGTTTAAAAAAATAATCTCACCTTCACTTGCACTGGCTTGTTACTGTTTCCTTCTAGTGGGCCCAAAAGCGCAATGGTTTCTTGTATCTCTGACATGTAAGGTATACCGGTTATCTGCAAACAAATAAATAAATAAATAAATAAAAATCATTAATTACCTGATCAATAACTATAAATTTAAGGTTCATTAGCATGACATTATTAAAATAATCATTCATAGGTACTCACCAAAAAAAATAAAAGAATTTTTCTTCCAAAGTTCAGTTCAGAGCTCTACTGTATACGTCCGCGTGCTAAAATGGCAAGTGCATGACTAACGCAATCGTTATCAGTTAGCCTAGCAACAGAAAGAGTTGCATTTTCTCAGCGTTTTGACCTTGAAATGTTGTCTCTCTCACTCATGTTCCCACGCCTCTTCACATTCCTCAATCTGAATAAAATTCGTGTACCTTATACTAGTTTCATGTTAATAAGGAACCAAAATGGCTGCCTCTTATACTTCGGTAGCATGGCTGTCTAGGAACCAAAATGGCGGTCTCTCTGTTTAAACGACAGACCTCCTAGCCTCTACCAGGTCTGTTTAAACGACTGACCTGCTAGCCTCTACCAGCCAAGTAACATGACCCTTTACTTCCTGCCCACTTAGACATTCTTGTGTTATCAGCAATCTCTTTGACAAGGCCTGGCCAGGTCGTGGATTGAGTGCAAGCAAGCAACACAGTTCTGTAGCATTCAAAACGTGTGTGTCTTATTATTATTTCTATTATTATTATTATTCTTAAACATTTTACTGTAATAATAATAATTACTACCAAGCGGCCATCCTCAATACATGATCATGTTAACCACATACTTTCACCCTAAAACACATGACTTTACCCAGTTCAATATTTAGTTTATAACATTTCAGGCCAATGACCTTACCGTTTTGGCTCTTTGCGTACATGCACATGACTTGGTTGAGCAAATGTTATAGGTTTCCATATTTTAAAACCATTTACTGTGCCAGACAGCAGTCTCGCTTATTACGATTTACTAGCATGTTAAAGACCCCTTCAGGGTTTAAAAATACCTAGCACACTTAACACATTTTCAAATATTCGCCTCTATCCGTCATAGGAAATATCACAAAACCAACCTTCATAAGCTGCCCCGCCATCCCACCAAAATAGCAATTCATTTCTTCCGGGCACGGTCACCGAGATCGCCAACGTCTAAGAATCACTTGGTCATATCCTACAACCGTCTGTTTTGTCAGAGAGCGATCTCGCTCATCACCGTTAACTAAAACGTTAAAGATCCCTTTCAGAGGTAAAAAAAATCTTAGCATGCTTGTCACATTTCAAAATATTCGCCTTCATTCATTCGTCATAGGAAAAAATATCAAAAAGCAACCCCTCGTTTTGCCATACATCGTCCCCGTCGAAATAGCCATTTCCAGTATTCACCATGCTCAGTCAAAGCCTCGTTGTAACATACGTCAAGCGCTACCAGCTCTCTGTCTACAAACACTCTTTTATAAAATAGAATAAATAAAAAAATTATAATGCATGTTTTTTTGTTCTAGAGACTTGAGATTTATTTTCCTGGTAGAGGGGGTATGTACCTTTCATTTATGTCAAACAAACTTATTAGTCAACGTGTTAGTTTCCAAAATAGTAAAAATTCAAAATTTAAGTGTTATCAAAAAATATCAAAATATAAAAAGTTTTATTATAAAAAATAAAGGTCATAGAGACCATTCGTTTCAACTAAGGCATAACATTCTATCATGTTTGGTTTTCAAACTATCACCTACTTTCGAAAACAAAATTTTTCAAAAAATTTTTGAAAAACATAACGAGTGGTCTATATGAGAGAGGACGTCAGGTCGAGTCCAACGACACCTCATTTGTTAAATTCCGACCATTCGTTCGCCAATGATCACCAATGTTCGCGAGAAAGTAGGGTATCATTTTGTTTTTCCTTCTACACCCTTGAAACTTGCTGTCCTCCTAGAGGGAATAACCACCTTTCATTAACGTCAAACAAACTTTTTTTTCCAATTCACCGTTTCCAAAATAGCGCCAATCCATAAAACAAACATTTTCAAATATATATTTTTTAAAATACCAGCACACATTCTTAGCCAAGAGGACGTCTTCCCAACGCCAACAATATCTCGTTCGTTAAAATCCGACCACGTGTTCGGGAGATATCGGCAAAGATTATATGAAAGTAGGGGGGGGGGGGGGGAGTAGAACTGTCCACACCACACTACTGCACAATTTTAGTCCTAGAGACTTGAATTTTATTTTTGGGGTAGAGTGGGTCAGGGCCATTCATTTATGTCAAACAAAATGTTTTGTAAACTCTTTAGTTTCCAAAATATAAAAATTTCAAAATTGTACTCGTTTCAAAAAACATCAAAAATAAAAAAGTTTTATTATAAAATATAAAGGACATAAAGACCATTCGTTTCAAGCACGGCACAACGTTCTATCATGTTTGGTTTTTAATCTATTGCTTATTTTCAAAAACAAACATTTTCAAATTTTTTTTGAAAAATATAACGAGTGGTCCATTGAAAAGTGGGCGTCAGCCCGAGTCCAACGATATGTCGCATGCCAATGGTTTCGCGAAATATCCATAAAAGGTCGGCGTAGCCGAGCGGCTCGTGTCACTCGTTAGAACCCCTACTGCTCCCCTACTGCTATGAAAGTCAAGGAGGTTAGATAACTAAGCTCCTTGACACCATAGCGCTTTCTTGTAGAGAAAGGAGGAACTATTTGTGTTAGCGGAAAATCCCGAGATTAATTTTACCATTATGAACACGGCCTACTGAAATTCAAATGGGTTATTTAACATGCCAACTACGTTTGACATGCGTGTCGTGATTTTTTTCGCCTTTCAAAATTCACTTACCACGGCCAGGAGCGAACCTGCAAACTTGGGGTTGGTAGACCGACATGACAACCACTCAACCACCGTGCCAAGCATTCTCTTCGGTGACAATGATGCAGTACCACTATATTCCCTAATCAGTCTTGAAACACTAAATTTTCCAACACCAACAACAGAGGCAATGTCTCATGTATGTTTTGGGGGCGTGGTGGCTCAGCGGTCTAGCTGTATGCCTCTCACCAAGGCGGTCCGGGTTCGATTCCCGGTCAATGCATGTGAGATTTTCGAAGTGAAATTCCATGTACTGTGGTTCGGATTCCACGTAAAAAGGAGGTCCCGTGGCTCATAATCACAAGATTCACGGTCACGTAAAACTACAGTCTTCCTTCTTCTTTTCATGTATGTTTATGAAGAGCAACTATATTTACCCGCTTGTTAAGAGAAATGCCCATTTTAACACAAACACATTGTTTTCCTGTCGAAATCTCAGAAATAACACACACGCTGTTGCTACACATACAAGCAGGGCCGTATTTCTAAATAGGCTACGTAGGCTGCAGCCTTAAGCGGCAAAGTTTCAGGGGCGGCAGTTTGGCAATTCATTCAAAAGCTAAAATGAAGTATTCCAGACGTTAATAAAATTTTCCGTACGAATTTAAGAATACAAGTTACTTAAAAATATGTTTTAGTCCTTATACAGTTCTTCCTGCCTTAGAAGAGTTAAGAACTATCGGCGAACTAGTATTTCTGAAATACGGTTAAACTCACTTTCATTACTTTGTATTGAGGCAAATACAACAAAAACACTTTCATATGAGGACATTATTAACGAGTTTGCCATTAAGAAATCTCGTAAGAAAGCTATGTAAATTTGAACACGAAGATTACGTAGGGTGAGTTGTTTTAGAGAAGTTTGTATATCTTTCAACAAATAAACCAGTAATTTACTGCATTTTGTGTAATTTCATTTCACCATGTAGGACAACTTCATTCAAATTGAACACAGTTCTTCAATTACGCAAAAGATAGCCATTGGCATTAAAATATAAAAACATGTGTAAAATAGTGATCACTGATCTCCAAGAACAAATTAATTAATTAAGTTAGAAACCCAATTCATTTTTAAACGAATCTTAAAAGAAGTAAAACAAGTAGTTCCGTGAAGAACTATACAGCCTATTTTCATATATCCAGCTTACGTTAATTGTCTCTATCAACATACAATATTTCAGTTTAATTGCTGTAACGGATTCGTAGATATTGAGAACCGTCTAAATATTTCAGATGGTCGCCAGGTTGGAATTTTATTTTTGTACTATTACATTAAGATTATTGTGTACGAGTGGTATTCAAACTTCAATCGCATGATTAGAACACAAGAAGTAAAAACGAGATTTTAAAAGTACGCACACCAGGCATCTTGTGATTATGCAAACAATTGAAATAAATTAGATGCCAGTGGATCAACATTTGTATAAGCATTTAACGTGCAACGTTTCACTGCACTCGGATAGTTAAATCGCGAGAAACGTCCATTTAAATATTCTTACTTCGCGTCGCCGCCATGTTGGATTTGTGCTCACCAGGTTACTGAAAGTCCTATAGGTGAACATATGTTCATAGTCTCTATGAACATAAAAAAAATCAGTTTGGTTGCTGTAAAAGATTCATAGATATTGAGAAACGTCTAAATATTTCGGAAGCTCGCCATTTAGGATTGTTATATGTATAGGCCATAGAGTTATGTACCATTCAAGGACAATTATTGCCTAGCTTCATTATTCAAACTTTCACTTCGATCCCATGATTACGACACAAGATTAAAAACGTAATTTTAAAATTTCGCACAGGCGCCATCTTGAGGTTATGTAAACAATTGAATTAAATTAGTTGGCAGTGCATTACAATATGCAAAATCATTTACTGTACCACATTTCACTGCGCTCAGAGAGTTAAATCATGAAAAAGTCTATTAAAATATTTCAAATTCGCTTGGTCGCCATGTTCTTTTTGTACTTTACAGGTATATGAAATATACATAGGTAAACTTGTATCAGTACCCTTTATCACCGTACAAAATTGCATGATGATATCTGTAATAGTTTCGGAGATATAGAATGTCAGTGAAATACTTCGCACAGCCGCCATTTTGAGGTTATGTAAAAAATTGAACTAAATTAGACTCCAGTGCATTACAATGTGTATAAACATTTGCTGTACCAAGTTTCATTACGTTTGGATAGTTAAATCGCGAGAAATGTCTATTTAAAGGTCTCAATTTCGCTTGACCGCCATGTTGGTTTTGTAGTCACCAGGTTTTTGAAAGTCTCATAGGTGAACGTCTAGTAGTGCCCTTTATCACCATACACAATTTCAGGGCGATATCGGTAATAATTTCGGAGATATTGAATGCTAGTGAAATATTTCGCACTGCCGCCATGTTGGATTGGTGAGACGTAACAAAATTTGAAGGGCACGGTCGAGGTCGCCGGGAATAGTGCTATGAACTTACCGAGTTTCATTGAAATCGCTCCAGCCGTTTAGATTTTATTAGGGGACACACACACACACCTCACACACACACACACACGCACACACACACACACACGGACAAAAGGTGATCTCATAAGCCTATTTTTTCAAAATTGAAAATAGGCTAAAAAGAGTAGGTAACTAATTTCACTATAACATTTATTATGTAAGCCATTAAATTTGAAGTTCTATCTAAACTAAGTGAACTTTATGTTTAAACAAGATGTTCAGTAAAGAACATATAGCCTACTTTCTCCTAAATGTATGAGTATAGTTATAACTCGTTGTTATTATCAAAGAGTATAATAGAACTATTCTTTGTTGAAGAGAAGCCTCCGTGGCTCAGGCGGCAGCACGCCGGCCTCTCACCTCTGGATCCGTGGTTCAAATCCCGGTCATTCCATGTGAGATCTGTGCTGGACAAAACGGAGGCAGACAGGTTTTTCTCCGGGTACTCCGGTTTTCCCTGTCAAAATTTCATTCCAGCAACACTCTCCCCTATCATTTCATTTCATCTGTCATTCATTTAATCATTGCCCCAGAGGAGTGCGTCAGGCCTCGGCAGCCGGCACAGTTCATATCCTCGCCGCTAGATGGGGGCTTCATTCATTCCATTCCTGACCCGGTCGGAGACTGGAAGCAGGCTGTGGATTTTCATTTTCATAAGGAATGTTATGGATCTGGAGACATAATCGACCGGACTGGCGGCGTGGCTCAGCGGTAATGTTCTCGCTTGCTGGACCGTATGTTTCAGGTTCGTATCCTGGCGCAGTCAGCTGGCATTTGAGGGTGCACAAATGCGAGGGAGCCGTGTTAGTAGATTTACTGGCACGTTAAAGATCCCCTTCGGGACAAAATTCTGGCACCCCGGCGTCTCTAAAAGCAACAGTAGTTAAAAGGGACGTAAAACCAATAACATTATTATTATTATTATTATTATTATTACATAATCGGCCTGACGCGGGCAACATCCAACTTTGAGTTGAGGCATGTCTTTACTCGTCAGGCTGCGTATGACTTTCACAACCCTAATTGAATTAACAAATCTTTCCATGACCCTTCAGAGACGTGTGTATACCAACTATGTGGATATTTTCGATTGCTATTTGGCTGAAATAAAAGTATTAATTAATAGCCTGAACTAGCACCAACGGTAGAGTTCAGATACTATGTGAAATCGTTTTGTTCTTTACTTCAATTAACATTTTCAAATAACGCAAAATAGGCTGTTACAAACCCTTTAAAATAAAAAGTAAAAATGTATCGTAGTATCATCTTGTCATTCTTCAAATTCGATGCGCATAGAATGCCAATGGTATAGTAATCAATGGAGCCCCACGTAGACTAGTCGTGACATCTAGTGGTGAAATATCGAACAATATGATCCTAACAGAGCGAGTGCATTCTAGCGGCCAGAAGAAGAAACTTTTCAATAAAATCTGGAAGTTAATAAGTACGTCGGCGTGCAGTTACCTTTTTGGCAGCTAGATGTCTCGAGTAAATCTGCTGGCGAATTATGTTTTAATTAAATATATATTTTACACCATAATATGCACAATATAACGCTTAATTTTAAAACATCTGAGTCATTACAAAACAATAAACATATAACATTTCAAGCAAAAAACCTAGCCCTGATCGGGCTTGACCATAGGCATATGAATGACAGACTAACGCTCTACCACTGAGCTAATTGTGTCAACGAATATCATTCTATATAAAATGACTTACATAGAACGTGTTAGCAAATAATGATTTATACTAAACGATTTCATCACTGGAGTATATTATTTATATATAAATCATTTCATACAAAGTTTATTTATTTTGTATCAGTACGCTATATTGCATGCAATACTCAAATTAGTGAAATATAAGTCAGGCACAAGATATCCGCTGCCATCTTGTCTTATTACTGAATCGGCTCAGCTTTTTAAAATCACGTCTGCACTATAGTATTACAAAATAAACTTTTAATTTCGAACGTGCCTCTTCCTTTAGAACAGTTAAAACGATTCTCGGCTCGATAATCGGAACTGGTGGGTCCCATGATATGGATTATAAAGTTTGCATAATTCGCACGGCCGCCATCCTGAAATGGTATGGCGGACGACCTTGTAGTTTGGTCACAAGACGCATCCTATACGAAGGTATGTTGTTACCAAATTTGGTAGAGATCGGATGATTTGGTTAGTCGTTATTTGATTTTACGTTTTGAACGTTTGAGTGGCCGCCATTCAGTTTTAGTAAAGATGGCGGCAATATAAAACATGCCACTGGGGTGTCCTTTGCTAGTGCTACCTTTGTACCAAATTTCGTTCAATTCGCATTCACCGTGTTCCAATTGATAGGGGGGGACAGACATTCAGAGTACACACACTCACACACACACACACACAGACACACACACACACAGACTCACACACACACATACACACACACACACACAGAGACTCACACACACACATACACACACACAGACAGACACACTTTTTTCGCCCTGAGTTGATCTCATAAGTCTGCTTTCATTTTTTGCAAAAATCGAAAGTAGGCTAAAAATATGAAAACGCTAATGAACTCTATCCTTTTGTTGTATAAAACAAATAATATGAACTATTGAGGGGGCGGCAAATGGACTCTAGCCTATAGGCGGCATACTCTTAAATCCAGTCCTGCATACAAGCACTCAACGGAACTGGAGGAACCTAAATTTGTTGTTCATGGTCAAGGCAACAATAGTCCACCAAAAGTCCAACAAATAGGCGGATAAAATTGATTACAGCTCACCAACTTCAATTCCTTTTAAAATATGAGCTTGTCCCAATTAATTTGATGGAAACTAAGCTTGTAGTTTGTACTTTTACGTGACCGTTAATCTTGTGATCATGAGCCACGGTACCTCATTTTTACGTGGAATCCGAACCACAGGACATAGAATTTCACTTCGAAAATCCCTCATGCTTTGATCGGGAATTGAACCCGGTCCACCTTTGTGAGAATGGTGGGGCCTACACACATCCTGCCACCGTTAGGGCCTTGAGTAAAAGGCAGGAGAAACGATGATCCCTTGAGGGTGTAGCACTATCCAGGGTGCACCATAGTGGTAGGGCTAAACACATCCAGATTCCTTTTGGGCCTTGAGAAGAAGGCAGGAGATACCGTGAGCCCTTGAGGGTGAAGCACTATCCAGGGTGCACCATACGTGGTGGGACTACACACATTCTGCCACCTTTAGGGCCTTGATCAGAAGGCAGGAGATACTGTGAGCCCTTGAATGTGTAGCATTATCCAGGGACACCATACGTGTTGGGGCTACACACACTCTGCCTTCTATTATGGCCTTGAGGAGAAGGCAGGAGATACCGTGAGCCCTTGAGTGTGTAGCATTATCCAGGGGCACCACAAGTGTTGGGGCTACACACATTCTGCCTCCTTTAGGGCCTTGGGAAGAAGACAGGAGATACCGTGAGCCCTTGAAGGTGTAGCACAATCCAGGGTGCACCATACGTGGTAGGGCTAAACACATCCAGATTCCTTTTGGGCCTTGAGAAGAAGGCAAGAGATACCGTGAGCCCTTGTGGGTGAAGCACTATCCAGGGTGCACCATACGTGGTGGGACTACACACATCCTGCCACCTTTAGGGCCTTGAGCAGAAGGCAGGAGATACTGTGAGCCCTTAAGTGTGTAGCATTATCCAGGGACACCATACATGTTGGGGCTACACACACTCTGCCTTCTATTAGGGCCTTGAGCAGAAGGCAGGAGATACTGTGAGCCCTTGAGTGTGTAGCATTATCCAGGGGCACCATAAGTTTTGGGGCTACACACACTCTGCCTCCTTTAGGGCCTTGGGCAGAAGACAGGAGATACCGTGAGCCCTTGAGGGTGTAGAACTATCCAGGATGCACCATACGTGGTGAGGCTAATCACACCATACCAACATTAGGGCCTTGAGCGGAAGGCAGGAGATACCGTGAACCCTTGAGGGTGTAGCACTATCCAGCGTGCACCATAAGTGGTGGGGCTACACACACCCTGCCTTCTATTAGGGCCTTGGGCAGAAGACAGGAGATACCGTGAGCCCTTGAGGGTGTAGCACTATCCAGCGTGCACCATAAGTGGTGGGGCTACACACACCCTGCCTTCTATTAGGGCCTTGGGCAGAAGACAGGAGATACCGTGAGCCCTTGAGGGTGTAGCACTATCCAGAGTGAACAATAAGTGGTGGGGCTACACACACCCTGCCTCCTTTAGGGCCTTGAGGAGAAGGCAGAAGATACCGTGAGCTCTTGAGAGTGTAGCACTATCCAGGGGCACCATACGTGTAGGGGCTACGCACACTCTGCCTTCTATTAGGGCCTTGGGCAGAAGACAGGAGATACCGTGAACCCTTGAGGGTGTAGCACTATCCAGAGTGAACAATAAGTGGTGGGGCTACACACCCTGCCTCCTTTAGGGCCTTGAGCAGAAGGCAGGAGATATTGTGAGCCCTTGAGAGTGTAACACTATCCAGAGTACAGTATAAGTGGTGGGGCTACACACAACCTGCCACCTTTAGGAGTTAGTAATTGTTGTTTTAAGGGGCGGAACTACGAGGTCATCTGCCCCACTTAACACAGATTAAAGAATACAAATTTGGAGTTGAGTTTAAAATTTAGAGGTGGACACCTAAATTTGAAAAGACCTAAAATTAATAAAACAGATAATTAAATAAAAATAATAATTATAAAAATTATCAAAAATTACGGAAAAACAAAAAATTATCATTCAAAAACGAACAAGTCGTTGAGTCAATTTACACTGGAAAATTTAGATTGCTGGCCATAACCCACTCTCACTTATAAAGCGGATAACGCGATCAGCAGCCACCGCGTCATCGGCTAATATAAGTTTGAGTGTCATCTGCAAACCAAGGATTCTTCGTAAGTCAGCAAGATCCACACACCCTGTTAAACTGTGGGCCACGTTGAAAACGGCTCCACATGTTCAACGTAGGGGGTCTTCCCTTCTCATTAGGTACGAGTGGGTGGACCTGGTATGACCTATCCTTAGCGTACACAAAATGTCGGACTCTCTCCGTGACCGGAAAGAGCTCCACCAAACGCGATTAGTTCCCTTGATCGCTCTCAGTTTACTGGGCATTGGGTCAGCTAGCCACTGACTCTCCCAAAATGCCAGAACTTGTAGGCGTAACTGAGAGCGAATATCTCTAACGGGTACCTCTATTGGTCGAGGTGGTAGTGATACCGCCTCTTTTGCAGCTTGATCCGCTATCTCATTTCCCGCAATTCCCATGTGGCTTGGAAGTCACAGAAAGGTGATTCGAGTGTCAGCGTGGCACAGCCCGGCTAGTAGGTTGTGGATTCGCTGCACTAGGGGGTGTTGCGGGAAACATGTAGCAATTGACTGCAACGAACTCAAAGAGTCGGTAATTACGAGAAAGTGGATTCGTGCATCATGTAGTGCAAACTGCAGAGCTTCATAGATGGCAACGATCTCCGCAGTAAATACACTACAGGCCTCAGGCAAAGAGATATTGGTATTTGCACCATCAATAACGTAAGCACAACCCACTTTCTCGTCCACCTTCGAACCATCCGTGTAGGGAATGCCAGCGTCCGGAAATTGGTGAACTATGCTGTGGAACTGCCTCCCATAAACGGAGGCATCCGTGTTCACCTTAGGACCTCGGTGCAGATCTAACCGAATTTCCGGACGCGAGACTTGCCACGGAGGCACCTCGCTAGGTGTCCGGATCATACAGGGACCTACAGCCAATCCTATTTCAGTACACGTGCTATCAAGTCTAATACCCCTGGCGTACCCCTTGTGGTTTTGGGTACCGAAGAGAGCGTGATATCTCGGGTGTTGCGACATTTGACGCACATTGGCAGCATATGCTAAAAGCATATGTTGGCGTCTATAATTTAAAGGTGGAACACCCGATTCGGCGAGTAGGCTGGGTATCGGGCTGGTCCGGAAGGCACCGGTAGCCAGCCTATCGCCAGTATGGTGGATACTGTCCAGCATTTTCAAGGTTGCCGGCCTTGCTGAACCCCACCTTTAGGACCTTGAGCATAAGGGAGGAGCATAAGGCGGGAGATATGATGAGCCCTTGAAGGTGTAGCACAATCCAGAGTGCACCATAAGTTATGGGGCTAAAAACACTCTCCCTCCTTTAGGGCCTTGAGGAAAAGACAGGAGATACGATGAGCCCTTGAGGGTGTAGCACTATCCATGGTGCACCATAAGTGGTGGGGCTACACACACCCTGCCGCCTTTAGGGCCTTGAGCAAAAGGTAGGAAATACTGTGAGCCCTTGTGAGTGTAGCACTATCCATGGTGCACCATAATTGGTGGGGATTCACACACCCTGCCTCCTTTAAGGCCTTGGGCAGTAGGCAAGCGAGACCATGAAAATAAAAGAAGAGGTATGACCCTTTGAGGAATGAGGATACTATATCAGGAAAGATGACATAAGGGATAATTAAGGCGGGTGATTGATGGACTTCCTAGACCTCGGATGCCCTAACACGTCGGGGTCGCAAGGGAACAAGAGTTGACCGAGGGTGGTCGACATGAACGATAGCACAGGGAAACCCAGCTCATGTAAGTGGAACCAATATCGAACTCAGCTGGGATTCCGTGGTCGACATCCCACGTCCTATCAGCTGTGAGTTCCTGGAGTGAGTGGAATACACCTGAGCATAAATACCCAACTCAGTTAGTTAATTGGTTGGTTATTGTTGTTTTAAGAGACGGAACAGCGAGGTCATCTGCTCCTCGAACAACTGTCATTCATCAATTAACTAGCAGTAGTGCCTGGCTTCGCCCAGTGTACATATTTATATGTTTAATGAAAGATAATGAATACTACTACTGAACTGACATATTAAACTTAAAACTTTACAGAATAACAATATTTTAAAACAAGTAGTTCCGTGAAGAACTATACAGCCTATTATCATATATCCTACTTAAGTTAATTGCCACTATCAACATACAAAATTTCAATTTGATTGCTGTAATAGATTCGTAGATATTGAGACCCATCTAAATATTTCGGATGGTCGCCATGTTGGAATTTTATATATGTAGGTCTTAGAGTTATGTACTATTACATGAAGATTATTGTGTAGGTGTAGTATTCAAACATTAATCGCATGATTAGTACACAAGAAATGAAAATCAGATTTTAAAATTTCACAGAGCTGCCATTTTGTGATTAGGAATACATTTGAAATACATTAGATGCCAGTGGATTGAACGTTCTATAAGCAATTACCATACCAAGTTTTACTGCATTTGGATGGTTAAATCGCGAGAAACGTCCATTTAAATATTTATACTTCGCGTCACCGTCATGTTGGATTTGTGCTCACCAGGTTATTAATAGCCTCTATCAACATACAAAATTTCAATTTGATTGCTATCATAGATAATTAGATATTAGTTAGTTAGTTATTGTTGTTTAAAGGGGCGGAACTACGAGGTCATCTGTCCCTTAAACCGTCTAAATATTTCGGTTGGTTGCCATTTTGGATTTTTATATATGTAGGCCATAGAGTTATATACTATTAGAAGACGATTTTTGCATAGGTTCATTATTCAAACGTTCACTTCGATCACATGATTAATACACGAGAAAAAAATGCGCACAGCCGCCATCTTGAGGTTATGTGAGTAATTGAACTAAATTAGATACCAGTGCATTAAAATGTGTATAAACACATACTGTACCATATTTCAATGCGCTCAGATGGTTAAATCGCGAGAAAAGTCTATTAAAATGTCTCACCTTCGCTTGGCCGCTACGTTCGTTTGGTACTTTACAGGTTTTTGAAAATCTCATAGCTGAACTTCTAGTAGTACCCTTTATCACCGTCAAAATATCAGGATGATATCAGTAATAGTTTCGGAGATATAGAATACTGGTGAAATATTTCGCGCAGGCGCCATTTTGAGGTTATCTAGAAATTTGAACTAAATTAGATGCCAGCGCATTACAATGTATTCAAACATCTGATGAACCAAGTTTCATTGTGTTCGGATGGTTAAATCGCGAGAAAAGTCTATATAAAAGTTTCAAATTCGCTTGGCCGCCATGTTGGTTTTATAGTTAACAGGTTTTTGATAGTCCTGTAGGTAAAAGTGTAGTATTTCCCTTTATCACCCTACAAAATTTCAGGGTGATATCGGTAATGGTTTCGGAGATATGGAATGCCGGTGAAATATATCGCTGAGCCGCCATGTTGGATTGTTGAGACGTAATAAAATTTTAAGGACACGGTCGGGCTGGGCCAAAAAAGCACTATGACCCTACCGAGTTTCATTGAAATCGCTCTAGCCGTTTAGAAATTATTAGGGGGGACACACACAGACAGACGCACACACATACGTACACACACGCACAGACAAAAGGTGATCTCATAAGCCTTTTTTTTATATAAAATGAAAATCGGCTAAATATAACTTTTTGTGGTGGTGGTGGTGGTAGTGGGGTTGATAATTAATACAGTAATTGTTGTTGTTTCAAGGGGCATAACATTTAGATTAACTCTAAATAAGTGGAATAAAAGATTTGTTGCGTTTCTTCGAACAATACATGATTTAGGGAAAAATAGCCCCGTCAAGTTAGCCTAAATAATAGGGGCAAGGTTACAAAAATTCGCTTAGACCTGAAAATTTGTACTAATGGTCTAAACACCATTATAAATGAAATGTAAAAAGTCCGACAACGGCAAAAAGAAAAACATTCAAGGTCAGTTCGCAAATATGTTTTTTTTGCGTTTTTCAGCCAAACGGTAAGTTTTATCATAAAAGTAGAACAGACTAAACTTGTAGATCATGCAATTATCTATACAAATTGTATCAACACTTATTCTCCTAAGAGTCACCGTTTTTGAGATATAACGATTCAAAAAGTTGAAAAAGTTGTGTTCTTCATAATATGCACACGTTTCCACGCCACCTGTGAGGTAGTGTACTTGGCGTTCTATTTACGTTGTTTCCCCGGTAGGCCTATTCCACTATCTATTGTGATCCCATTTAATTCAATAATAATATTTAATCATCATATATATTATTTCAGTAGTATAGATCCCTTCTCCGGCGCTTACAGGGGACCGATCGTGACAAATGAGCATTCTAATGAAAGAGAATAGACATTAGCAGTGACCAACTGCACTCTAATTTCATAAATATCTATAATTTCTTTAAAAAGTGACTTTCAAAAAAATATACGAAGTGTGCGATTTGCAGATACTGTTGCTGTAGGAAAATACGCTCCATAATTGCTGTCCACTTCACATTTTAACCGCTGTGACGCCTCTTTCATGCCTTTTTTAACATCTGAGGTCTTTCCTTTATCGTTGTTCATGGATTTTAGAAACAGTAAATGAAAGAAATAAATACCGGTACTCAAATCGTATAATTTCATAAATAACGAATAACCGGAGAGTGTTATGATGATCCAATTTTCAGTGATTGCCTTCTTAAGTTAGGGAACGTAGAACTTGGAATTTTAACTGAAATGTAAACAGTGTTCTATAATCATTTGTTTGAAATAAAATCATAACACCCTTTCTCCTTAAGACTCTCATTATAAACCTATTGGGGAAAGTGTTACTTATGAACGTGCGAAATTTCTCGCATGGGTCCGCTAGTAATAAACTCGAAGTTCCGTGACGAACTAAAGAGCCTACTTTTCATGCCAATGATTATTCTACAGTATATGA
This sequence comes from Meconema thalassinum, assembly GCA_946902985.2. NCBI lineage: Eukaryota > Metazoa > Arthropoda > Insecta > Orthoptera > Tettigoniidae > Meconema > Meconema thalassinum. The sequence continues at coordinate 915,864,823 of OX336388.2, read as the reverse complement.
ACCTATCTAGAATAATAATGGTAATATCGAAATGTCTAATTAGTTCGAAATATTCCTGGTATAATGTAGCCTAATAGAGCACTACAGTTGGCAGCCCTGGTGACTGAATATATTCTTAGTTCCATCTCTTAAGGTACAGAATACAAAATTTGGTTGAAGTCCAATGGACGTTACATGCAGTTAGACATTGGATCTATCAGCACGCGTAAAAGCATGTTGGCAACAATGTCATGCGTGTGCTGGTTAGAAATAATCGGAAATATTATGATATCTTGTTGTGCCAATTCGGGATGAAATCCATTTGTAGGTATAGAAGTTACATATATTTTAAAATTGGACTTATCGGCAAGAATAGAATCATGTTGGCAGCACTGATTTATATTAATTTTTCCAAATTAATCTAGAGTGTCAGGTGCTATACGCGTGCTAAGTATAGAGCTGTTGGCTTGCATACTTTCTGATATATTGATATTAGGGTAAAACATATAGACAGCATTTATTAACAGTTGGCAGCCCTAATTTCTCTTAAGAATACTTATATTCATATCTGTTATGTTACACATAGCACATGCGAAATTTGGTTGAAATCCAACTGATAGTCTAGAAGTTTCATGTATATAAAAAATGGTCCTAGCAGCAGGCTTAGAATCATGTTGGTAGAACTGAAGTATATAAGTTACTCCAAATTAATCTAAAATGTCAGGTACCATACGTGTGCATAGTTTAAAGCTGTCGGCTTGCATACTTTCAGATATATTGTTATTTGGATGAAGAAAATAGAGAGAGCAATTATTAACAGTTGGCAGCCCTGGTGGCTCTTAAGAGGACACTCAGTCATATCTGTTTCTGTACACATAGAGTATTACATACTGTACCCTTTTGAACATAGGACCTTCAGGACAGGATTCTATTCTCGGGGGTGGTGCGTTCCTACTTGAAGCTAACAACTGTCCTGGGATGCATCATTTGGAAGATCAATAGGGCTGATTAATAAATCATCACACACAGGATTCAAAACCAAAGGAAAACAACTTTATTAACACTGGTAAATAATTACAAAATTGATCGAAAAGAGAGCGAAAACCAAAAATATTAACTCAGGAAATTCAAAATTTAGAATAAGAAACTATTCAAAATTGAACCAATCTCCAAAACCACTTAACGAATTACAAAATTTTGAAATAAATCCAAAAGAAATCAAGAATAACGAAAAAAATGTGAAAATCAAACCAAAAGATTGAAAAAAAAATAAAAAATAAAAAAAAACTCAAAAAAGATGAATAATTAAATTGCAATTAAATTAATCAACCTCAATTAAATCAATTAAATTTCAATTAATCAACCATAATTAAATTAATTACACTTTAATTAAATCAATCTCAATTAAATCAATTATCAATTCAAACCAATTAACCTCAATTAAATTAATCATCAATTCAAATCACTCAGTGAATCAAATAATATTCAAATAAAAACAATTAAACTTTGATTGAAATGTGCATCCCATCATTTAACAATAATCAATTATCAATCAATTAATCCAATCTCTCAATTAAACAAACAACCAATCATTGATCATATGCCAAGATGAAAATCAATCTGATCTGACCATAATTAATATTCACTGTAATACATTCCACACCTCTGAATTCAATATTCAAAAATACCATGGCATATTGCCGTTGTGTGCCAATTAATACAAGAAACATTAAGCCATTGGCATATCCACCATTAATTTAGGGCTTCCATAATTATAATATTCATGAGGTAATCAATTTATAACATGATCTGGCAACATTGCCCATGTGATCCCCTTTGGTGGAATAAGACACTTTCACCAAATCATAACACTCATGTATCCATTATTCACAACTACAAAATTCGCCCTTCAAATGAATATAAAATTTGGCACACTTATACCTTTGAGCTTTTAAGCATACATCAATGCGTACTTATTAATACCAACTGGTAAATTTACACTCATACGACCTCAATGAGATTTGAGTTTGAGATGTGCTACACTGATACTTAAAATAAACACAAAATACCTTAGAAATATGATCATCCAAGGATTGAACTCAGGACTCGTAACAAAATGATCCGGGTCCCGGATTCAATACCGTCTGTCAAAGTCTTATGGGCGTGTGCTTAACTATACCACATAAATACAACTCGAGATGCTTGCGAGTATCAATGGCAAAAACATAAGCTTACCGTAAGGTAAGAAAATAAGGAAACCAAAATGAATACCAACTGTATGAAGAAAATTTGCATATTCCAGATACATAAAAAAAATCCTATGTTCACATACCGCACCGAGCGACTAAAATTAAACAACGGTGTGTGTATCTTGTCAACGATGCCTGCGACCCTGCAATAAACAACATAACACAAATATGTATTTACAAGAGGAAACGCTAACAGGGAAAATATATACACTCGTAGGCTTCGAAGCAAGGACTCTCACCTACCTTTTTCAGAGCATTGCACGTTCACAGACGCTTGCTACTGTCTGAGAGAGCAATTAACTTCACGAAAAGGAAAATCAATCACCAAACGAATCCCTTTATAATAAAAGTCACCATTATTATTATTATTATTATTATCATTGCTATTAATGCTATCAATATGATTATCACCTTTAATTATTACCGCCGTAATGGAATCAACTATCCGAAGGTTACTGGGTATCAGTACCCTAAAATAAATTCGGTCTTGAAATCCATGAATTATTATTATTATTATTATTAAGATCCATCTGGTTATTAATCTATTTGAATAAAATCTTCGCGGCAATGCCAGGACACAAAAGGTTATTGGATTAAAGTACTCTTTACATAGGTCTATCCTCAACTCGATAAAAGATTATTATTATAATTATTAACATAATTATTATTATAATTAATACCTTTATAATAGACTTGGATCACAAGGTTAGTGTAATACAGTACCATATGTAAATCTCATCATGAATTAACTTTGGAAATGAATCTGAATATTATATAAGTTTTCTCTGACTGGGAAATCAGCTGTCTACATGACCGTCAAACTTAGCCTCATTTGAACACAAAGGGTCCCGTTATGGAGAGGGGTGGGGAGTATACGACCTTGGCGAGTGCCACCGTAGCTCAGACACTAAATGCTGTGGGCTCCCAAACTGCACTCTTAGTAAAATACACAGGCATACTGAAACACAAGGAGAAATGACCTCACCATCTAGACAGTCTTTGGTTCGAACCGAGTGGAACCTGGTCTTGGAGCAATATCACTATCGTGGTCCTATTTATCACACAAAACACCTGTAAGCATAGTTTAGTCTTACCTGCTTCACAGGGTATGCCCAATACACCTCACTTACCTTTCTTTTCCTTTTCAGTTGGCAGTCGAGTGACATATGGCTGTGTCACCTGCAACTTCTTATACCTTTTCAATACCATTATACCATTTTATTTATTCCTCGTTGAACCACCAGGGCCTCACGGAACCTCCCGGTATCACATTGGCATACATTCAACTATGTTCTCATTAACATACCACGACTAAGCCGATGTTCAGCTTGCTCCCCCATTACACTCAAATGGATTCTCTAAATACTTCTCCCACTCAATACCACACTTACCTGCGTTAATCTAAGAGAAAGGACGCGTCGAATCATCCCTGACACAGTTCAGAGTGTATCCGTATGAATAATTATCACCACATGAGTCGTAATAAGGGCATTAACATTAAACTTCCTCCCCTTCTATTCATACTTGACATTATTATTACTCTCGATATTGTTATTTTTATCCCTAGTTGACGTCATGCTTATTATTATTATTATTATGATTATCAATAACCTGCGTTATTAGTGCGTCTATAAATTTTACATTCTTTAAATCTCTCTCTCTCCTTCTAAATCTACGTGCCATTTGCTCTTTCCGACAACTTCATCCTGGGGCTGAAATACATACAACATAATGGGGTGAATACATGCAGCCCTATCAATATGTACAATTTGGCGCGGTTTGCGAACAAAAATCATCGCTGAGCATCTCCTGAACTAAACAAATAGCGTTCTGTCGTCACAGATACACTTAACCTACGACAAATGATACTTAAACTTAAAAATCTAATATTACACTAAAACGAATATCAATTCCTGTATCAAACTATAATAAACACGACCCATAAAACTATGACTTATAGATAATTAATGGAAATTAATACTCATCATATTTCCAACGTTGGCCGTCATCCTCTCCAGCAATAGATGTCAGCAACCCCTAGCCATGTGCCTTTCACACCATACCGGCACTACACATATTCACATTCAATGCACTACTCCACTGAGTGATTGATAATCATAGTTAGCACTAAATTTCACCTTATTCTAAAAAAAACACTACTGGTACGGTTGTTGTACTCCAGTACCTTATCCAACACGCGTACGTTACATCACAATACACTTTTCACATAAAAATCGGGTTAGGATTACGCAACACTCGTTAAATCATGTGCCAATTCTTCTGTTGTTCCACTCTTTATACGCGCCGTACTGGCAACCTCGATGCGTTCTCTCTTCCCACTGTTCATTCACAGAACTGTCCTTGTTCCAGCGGCGAGGGTTCGAGACTCGCGCGATCAAATGCGCACCTCCCAACTTCTGCGAATGACAGTACTGTTCCTACAGCTATACTAATTGTGTTAACTTGTAACACTGCAAGCTCTCCCTGCACACATATGCCATCTACTAAAGTTACTACTGCTTCTCTGAAAAGTTCAACCTGCAGCCTTGAGTCGTACTGACCATTTACATACAACTGAGTGTCATTGTCTGTAGCGTGAAAACTGCATGGCGACTGACTGTAAACTGACTTATCGTGAGTGCTTGTAACTGTTTGCCGAAAATGTGTCGAACTGCACAATAGCACATTGCGAACACCCTAACAGTCTCGAGCGGGCTCGCGAAACTATGCATCAACTAACATTCACTCGCGCACTAACTGCGTGGTAACCAAACAGCGGGAGACTAACAACTCTCCGTGTGGTCTGCTGAAAAACTAACCCCGTGGACTGCGCCGGGGTGCAATATATCTAAAACATGGCGACTGATCACCTGAAGATTGTTCCACAAGCAAGAGCTCCGTACTCCAACACATCTATTTCAATACACTGTGTACACATTATTCGTGATAGTAAGGTCCGTCGAATCATAGGATTATCATCGATAATCGATCGTAATTTTGGGGGATATCACTACTGCGTCCTCCGGACTATTTATGGAGAAATATACGCCATCCCCACTCTCACAACAAAACTCTTCAACCCAGACGGATCCGCGGAAGGATGCCAGTTCTGGACCACTGATTTATTAATTTCTTGATGATTTAATTATTCTGTTCATCTGCAAAAAATCTCAGGATTACTTCCGGCTTATTGTAGTCAATGGTTCGATCCTGGGTGCTGCCGTATCGTAGAAATAAATTAATTTCGCTACTTAGGGGCGTGGTGTAACCAGAATAAGACGTACAACAGAACTTTCCAGAACGTAATCTGATGCAAGCCCCCCGAAAGTCCTTGAGCGTATACCTGCGTGGTAAATGCGCGTTATAGAAGTATGTTCTCGACTAGCCTTTGTCTGCGAGTTCCGTGCGACGTACCTTCGGTTCATTAAGTGGCCAGTTGCATGACTTGCCCTAATAACGCTGCGGCAGGAGCTTAACATGATTAAAATGACGAAAAATCAGACTTCCTTTTCCCTGCAAATCGAGGCTCATTTAAACGCTGTTTTTTAGCATTGCTGAAAACCATGCGAACTTAGCCTATGACCGTAGGATAAGGGCGCAATACGAAATTTGGTTGAAATCCAATTAATAGTGTAGAAGTTATATGCATTTAAAATTTGGACCCATCAGAAGGCTTAAAATTATTTTGGCAACACTGTCATGTATAGCCTCCTGGAAATTAAACTGAAATAGTATTATCTACATGTGTGCCAATTTTCGAATAGCTCCCTTGCATACCTTCCACGATATCCAACATGGAGCTCAAATTTCAATTGCGTTTTTTCAGCAGTTGGTAGCTCTGACATCATTTTCAAATATGGGCTTGAGATATTCCGGTATACATCTTTACTCATACTAAATTTGGTTTCGATTGCTGCATTCGTTTAGGAGTTGATAGGGGGTGGGGGGCACACACACAGCCAGACAGACAGAAGGACAGACAGACAGACAGACAGATGGACAGACAGACAGACATACACACATTTTCCCGGATCGATCTTGCGCAACTACCTTTTATTTTAACGACTACGTGTACGGCTAGGCCACTTATTTAAACCCCCAGAGGTTTGCTACCATGGAACTATTGAGAAACCCAGTGCCCAGAAGTAATACACTGTATAAGAATTACAAATAACCTCTATTAATCATGAATAACACTTACAAGTCATAAACATTTCAAAACACAATATAAATTAACATGCAAAGGTGTGGATATGACAGACATATTATTACAGTACTTACTTCTTACGTGGGTTTTCCACCTTTAACCTTTAAAACGTTTTCAGAAATGTCGTGATTAACCCTCTTTAGTTTCGGCACTTCTACTTTTCTCCAATATATTTTACCCTCCAAGATAGTTGCCAACTACAAGCTCGATACTAGAAGTCCCCCCCCCCCCCCATTTTCAGTTTTAGTAGATCTGATCCAGAATACAATTATTCAGTAGAATAAATTCTTCACGATGTCGTACAATATCCACAATTATTGGGATAATGTCCTAAAGGACAAATTACTCATCGTTTCCTAATTATTCCCTTTAAATCAGAATCCAGAAGCCGACCGATATCAAATCAAACCTCTCATGACTGTCATGGCTGGCACACCTTCTCTTGTCTTTGTAACAGCTGACAGACACTCAGTCTTGTAAGCAACAACAAACCGTCCACAAGGAGACAAAAGACGAACGCAAAGCAAATTCATTACATCACAAAACTTCCCATATGAATAAAATAAAGATTTGCAGGCCCGAAGGCATACTACATTGAAAAGGGACCAAGAAATAATTACAAACAAAACATACATTTAAAAACCCCTTTTCATTCAGGACAACGTGAATGGCAACCCTGCGCGAGAAATCACGAGATGAACCAAAATAAAAATATTTAAGATCTTACTACCACATGTGTACATAAAAAAACAAGGACCTTTGACCAATACCGAGCCAAAATACTTTCTCGTACCATCTCACAATATTTGAAGCAAGCCTAACATAATCATGACGACTAATCAGAGGTTCCTTTAAGTAGCATGGGCTACATATTAAATTTAATAATAAAGGCACTCCAATTCCGACAATCACAAAGATCCCAGACAAACCTCATATTTCTTGGTAACAAGCCCTCCTTCCATTTCAGAGCACACGAAGTTAAAGTAAACACTGACTTGCCTTTTACAAACCAAAAGTTATCTTAATATTTCAAAGCTATTCCAAACGTATTTTAGTCGAGTAGGCCATATTTCCGAAGTAAGGATTGGAAGTACCAAATAGCCCCCAGTCTATTGGCTTTCCGACGAGCTGCCCTGTCGTAACATAATACGTCTTGTCTCTGTGAAAGTCCAACACCAAGTCGCTTTTATACAATTACTAATTAACGACCTTCATTTACATGCCGTACAAACCACATCTTCCATCTCAACAAAACGCAAGATACAAGAACGAGGAGACAGCTTTTACCAGTCACTCCTAGGTCGCGCTTCGATCGGTCACCACAGCAGAAACTGTACACAGGTGGCCTCTAGCGGTGAAACTAAGAACCATTACATCAGCGATCGCATGCACAGTAGGTAATCTGTGTGTACGTCCAACTGACACTCATCAGGGTACTTACTTGAGGCGCAAAATAGAAATGCGTCAGATCTCATAAGTCTACTTTTTCCTCATATTTGCAAAATGTGAAAAGTAGGCTAAAAATGGTACTATTGGAAATGATGAAAGCGGTGTGAATTTTAAGAAATTGGGGGAAATTATTCGGAATCATCTAATATTTCTGCTTCCTCATGTTCTTGTTCTTCTTGTTCCTCTTGTTCTTCTTCTTCTCTTCTTCTTACTGCTGGGTGCAGGTAAATTATCCTAACAGCGAAGAATCAGATGTCTCCTCGCTGATATCGTATGAACACTCTTCTGATGGCAAAACATTGGAGCATGACTGGCCTTGACAACTGGTACATGCTAATGAACAAAATATTCCAACTTTTTTGCAGCGGCATTTAGCATTACATCCCTTTTTAGCCTACTTTTCACATTTTTCAAAAAATGAGGAAAAAGTAGACTTATGAGATCGATCCAGGCAAATTTCTGTCTGTCTGTCTGTCTAACTGGCTGTGTGTGTGTCCCCCCCCCCCCCTATCAACTCCTAAACGGCTGCGGCAATCAAATCCAAATTAGGTATGAGTAAAGATCTATACCTGAATATCTCAATGCCGTATTTGAAAATGATGTCAGTGCTACCAACTGCTGAAAAATTGCAATTGAAATTTGAGCTCCATGTTGGATATCATGGAAGGTATGCATGGGAGCTATTTAAAAATTGGCACAAGTATAGATAATATTATTTCAGTTTAATTTCCAGTTGGCCATACATGGCAGTGTTGCCATAATGATTCCACGCCTGCTGATAGGTCCAATATTTAAATGCATATAACTTCTATACTATCAATTGGATTTCAACCAAATTTTGTATGTATTATGCGTACATAAACAGATATGACTGAGCGTATTCTTAAGAGCCACCAGAGCTGCCAACTGTCAATAAACGTTCTCTCTCTTTCTTTATCCTAATACCAATATATCAGAAAGTATGCAAGCCGACAGCTTTAAACTATGCACACGTATAGTACCTGCATTATAGATTAATTTGGAGTAACGTATGTACGTCAGTGCTACCAACATGATTCTAAGCCTGCAGATAGGACCAATTTTTAAATACATGTAAGTTCGATACTCTCAATTGGATTTCAACCAAATTGCGTGTGTACTATGTGTACCATAACAGATATGACTATGCTTATTCTTAAGAGGAACCAGGGCTGCCAACTGTTAATAAATGCTGTCTCTATTTTTTTACCCAAATATTAATATATCAGAAAGTATGTAAGGCAACAGCTTTAAAATTTGCACACGTATAGTACCTAACATTCTAGATTAATTAGGAGAAACTAATACACGCCAGTGCTGCCAACATGACTCTAAGCCTGATGATAGGTCCTATTTTAAAATATATGTAACTTCTATACCTACAAATGGATTTCATCCAAAATTGGCACAACAAGACATCATAATATTCCAGATTATTTCTGACCAATGCATGCATGACATTTTAGCCAACATGATTTTAGGTGCGCTGATAGATCCAATGTCTAACTGCATCTAACATCGATGCTATCCATTGGACTTCAACCAAATATTGCATTCTGTACCTTAAGAGAAGGAACTAACAATATATTCAGTCACCAGGACTGTCAACTGTAGTGTTCTATTAGGCTACAGGTATATTTCGAAGTAATTAGAAATTTCGATATTACCAACTTAATTTCGCTATTTTTCTAGATAGGTCTATATAGATTGGCATGACCCTTAAATTTTAAGAAAAGTAGTCTCTTTAGTTCGTCAGGGAACTTCTTGTTACCTTTGCTGATGTCCTGATAATTGAACGAGCAATAGAACAGTTCAACTTGACAAATAGAACTATTGTTGCTGGTGAAGACGTTGACATACTGATATTACTTACTGCTCGAACTCCAACCGAAGAAATTATTTATTTTTTTAAACCTGGGAAAGCTCAACATCAGTTGGAACAGAAAACAAGTGCAATTACCTTATCTTCCTCCAACCTATGCTTCTGCTCATCAACATCTATTTCGGGTATATTATCAAGTTCAAGTGTGGCTTGGTAATCAACTAGACCCAGAAGAGTGGGGTTGGAAGTTAATCGACAATACATTGGAACCAATCCAGACTTTACTCCAACCTGCACCGGACAACTCCCCAAAATGTTTTTTGCAATTGTAAAAAGGGATGTAATGTTGATTTGCCATCAGGAGAGAGTTCATACGATATCAGCGAGGAGACATGTGATTCATCGCCGTTAGGACAATTTACCTACACCCTGCAGGAAGAAGAATAAGAAGAATAAGAAGAACAAGAACATGAGGAAGCAGAAATATTAGATGTTTCCGAATAATTTCCCCCAATTTCTTAAAATTCACACTGCTTCCGTCATTTCCAATGGTACCATTTTTAGCCTACTTTTCACATTTTGCAAAAATGAGGAAAAAGTAGACTTATGAGATCGGGCAAATGTGTGTCTGTCTGTCCTGCTGTCTGTCTGTCTGTCTGTCTGTCTGTCTGTCCTTCTGTCTGTCTGGCTGTGTGTGTGTGTGTGTGTGTGTCCCTATCAACTCCTAAACGGCTGGAGCAATCGAAACAAAATGTGGTAGGAGTAAAGATCTATACCTGAATATCTCACGTCCATATTTGAAAGTGATGTCAGTGCTACCAACTGCTGAAGAATCGCAATTGAAATTTGAGCTCCATGTTGATCATGGAAGGTATGAATGGGAGCTATTTCAAAATTGGCATACGTATTGATAATAATATTTCTCTTTAATTTCTAGGAGGCCATACATGGCAGTTTTGCCAAAATGAGTCTAAGCCTGCTGATAGGTTCAATTTTTAAATGCATATAACTTCTACACTCTCAATTGGAATTCAACCAAATTTCGTTTGTACTATGTGAACATAAACAGACATGACTGAGCGTATTCTTAAGAGCCACCATGGCTGCCAACCGTTAATAAATGCTCTCAATTCCTTTTATCCAAATGCCAATATATCAGAAAGTATGCAAGCCGACAGCTTTAAACTATGCACACGTATTAAATAGTACCTGACATTCTATATTAATTTGGAGTAACTTATATACGTCAGTGCTACCAACATGATTCTAAGTCTGCTGAGAGGCCCAACTTTAAATACATATAACTTATATACTATCATTTGGATTTCAACCAAATTTCGTATGTGCTATGTGTACCATAACAGATATGACTATGCGTATTCTTAAGAGCAACAGGGCTGCCAACTGTTAATAAATGCTGTCTCTATTTTTGTTACCCTTATATCAATATATCATAAAGTATGCAAACCAAAAGCTCTAATATACGTCAGTGCTGCCAACATGATTCTAAGCCGACAGATAGGTCCAATTTGAAAATGCATGTAACTTCTGTACTAACTAATGGATTTTATTCAAAATTGGCACAACAATAGATTGACCAATACATGCATGACATTGTTGCCAATATGATTTTACGCGTGCTGTTAGTTCCAATGTTTAACTGCATTTAACGTCCATGCTATACATTGGACTTCAACCAAATTTTGTATTCTGTACCTTAAGAGATGGATCTAAGAATATATTCAGTCACCAGGGCTGCCAACTGTAGTTCTCTATTAGGCTACATTATGCCATGTACACAGTATTTCGAACTAATTAGAAATTTCGATATGACCGACTTAATTTCGTCATTATTCTAGATAGATCCATATACAGTAGATTAATCATTGGCAAGAATCTCAAATTTTAGGAAAAGTAGGCTCTTTAGTTCGTCACGGAACTTCTTGTTATTATTAAATATTATTGAATTAAACAGGATCACAATCGATAGTGGAATAGGCCTAACGGGAAAACCACGTTAAAAAAACGCGCCAAGAACACTACCTCACAGGTGGCGTGGAAACGTGTACATATTATGAAGAATACAACTTTTTCAACTTTTTGAATCGTTATATCTCAAAAACGGTGGCTCTTAGGCGAAAAAGTGTTGATACTACTTTTATAGATAATAACAATATCTACAATTTTAGTGTGATCTATTTTTATGATAAAACATACCGTTTGGGTGCAAAATTGAAAGAAACCCATATTTGCAAATATTGACCTCGAATAATTTCTTTTGCCGTTGTCGGATGGATGGGGACTTTTCACATTTCATTTATAATGGTATTTCGACCATTAGTATAAATTTTCAGCTCTATGCGAATTTTTGTAACGTTGCATGTCTAACTTGACCCGGCTAAAATAGTGAAAGTCACGAAATGGGAGGAAAATGAAAGTCTTTCCAGGTTTCGGATGCCCTTTAACCGTTTTGGGCTCAAGGGGAAACAAGAGTTGACCAATGGAGGTAAGTCAGAGAAGATGTACACAAGTATGTGGAAGTAATGCCATGGATTTTATTTTAAAGGGTATTACAACCGCTGGAAATGTTACGACTACCCTATGGACAGTGTACGCTGGAGGGCTGGATTGAAATAAGTAAGGAAGCAAGATGGGAGAGTTTCCAGCAGTGGCGACTCCTCCCTGTAGGACGTGAGGATCATCCTACAGTCAGCTCTCAGCTGTAACTGTTTAAAACAATTAAATTGAATGTTGTGTAAAATAGTCTTTGGGGCTACCTTGCGCGCCCTTTCGATAAGCTCTGTCTCACTGTCACTGTCAGTACTTGTAACTAGATCTACATTTCACCCTCCTCGCCCAGAGTAGAAAGCTGAGGAAGGAAGCCTTGCATCCTCAAAGCACGTGTTTATAGCTTTAGAAATGTATGGGAGCCCTTGAGGGGGAATGGGCAGGTTTGGTCCGTTTAATGGCGCTGAGATCCTCAAGTCTCGCTATTGGTTGAATCTGAACCAACACACTGAGCTTATTGGTTACGATTTCGCGCGGATGAATGGATAGTCTGTTTTCTGCGTGTGGACATCTTTGGAGTGGTATTCGATTGTATTGTATTGTGTAATGTGTTCGTAATAGTGGTGTGCGACTGAATAATTAATATTAGACCAGGTCTAATATGTGGATTTAGCCCAGTTATAATAATTATTTTAAGTTAAGCCTAACATATTACGCCCTACATATCATAGAAATCAGCAGTCACCACTGGTTTCCAGGTAAGTTTCTTGAAGAAGGGAGAATAGTCACCTTGAAGTTTTTATAGGACATTCCTCCTGGTCGTATTAGGAAGCCGTAGTAGTTATCTTTCAAGAGTCCGTCCAGATCCTCAAAGGGCAGCTCTACTTTCCTCATAGTCAGAAAAGAGGTGAATGTAGCACCGTAGGCTGCCACCACAATCAGTCCCGTGATGAGAGAGAACCATAGCACGAGTCGAGCAGACGTCTGGTGTGGAAGATTTTCTAGTCCTGAAAAAAAAAACAAAAAAAAAAAAAAACAGAATAGTAATTAATGCTCCCTAGTCCTCAAAGAAAACAGAATACTGGCACAGAACATCGCAGATATTTAGCACTTAACATTCTCCAATCATCACAGAAATCAGAATACTGGTGCAGAACGTCACCGACATTTAGCGCTTAACACTGACCAATCATCACAGAAAACAGAATAATGGCACAGAACGTCACAGAGATTTAGTGCTTTACACTCTCCAATCACCTCAGAAAACAGAATGCTGGCACAGAACGTCACAGACATTTAGCGCTTTACACTCTCCAATCATCACAGAAAACAGAATACTGGCACAGAACTTCACAGACATTTAGCGGTTACCGTTCTCCAATCATCACAGAAAACAGAATACTGGCACAGAAAGTCACAGAGATTTAGCGCTTAACGTTTTCCAATCACACCGAAAAGAGAATACTGGCACAGAACGTCACAGACATTTAGCGCTTACCGTTCTCCAATCATCACAGAAAACAGAATACTGGCGCAGAACTTCACAGAGATTTAGCGCTTAACGTTCTCCAATCATCACAGAAAACAGATACTGGCACAGAACGTCACAGATGTTTGGTCCTTAACATTCTCCAATCACACAGAAAACAGAATACTGGCACAGAACGTCACAGAGATTTAGCTCTTAACACTGACCAATCATCACAGAAAACAGAATACTGGCACAGAACGTCACAGAGATTTAGCGCTTACCGTTCTCCAATCATCACAGAAAACAGAATGCTCGCATAGAACGTCACAGAGAACGCTATCCAATCATCACAGAAAACAGAATACTGGCACACATCACAGAGGTGCAGGAAGGTCAATGCAGTGAACTCTCAATTGCGATCTACAACATTCTGCAAGAAAGAAGTTAGTACAGCGACGAAATTCAAACTACATCGATGGGTAGATTCAGGACATATTTATTTATGAGAAAAAATACCTTTAAAACGATTCGTTACACTACCCTCTCCGATAAATGGTTCTCAGATAGTCGTTCACGACATAGCCATGAGTGTTAAGGGCTCCTCAAGAGACACTACTAGGACTTGTTCTGCGGGGAAGAGGGGGTAAAGACCTTTGGTTAAAGACAAACATACCACCTTCTACGATTCCTAGTTTTGAAAATTTAGCCTACTTTCCGAATAAAATTTTAAAAGAAAAATTTTTAATATGAGTAGTCCATAGAAAAGGGGTGTTTGTTACGAGTAATTCGACACCCCACATTCCCATCTACGATTATTGGTTCGCAAAATATCGAAAAGGAAACGTCAATGACCTAAAAGTTATGTTATGGTAAAAATCGACAAAAATAAGTGGCTCACGGAAAAGATATGAAAAAATATCCTTAAAACTAGTCGTCACACGACCCTCTCCAATGATTGGTTCGCGAGATATCGGCTAATGTCAGGCACGACCACCGTGGCTGGTGACATGCTAGTTGATGCAGAATTCCTAGAGCTCATCTACTCAGGGCGAATCAGCAATAAGATTACATACAATATTTGCCCTTTCTTCTGAGAGGAAAAAGGGCGAATCTGCAATAAGATTACATACAATAGTCGCCCTTTCAGCTGGGAGGAGAAAGGGCGAATCTGCAATAAGATTATATACAGTTGTCGCCCTTTCAGGTGTGAGAGGAAAGGGCCAATCTGCAATAAGATTACATGCAATAGTCGCCCTTTCAGCTGGGAGGAAACAGGGCGAATCAGCAATAAGATTGCATGCAATAGTCGCCCTTTCAGCGGGGAGGAGACTGGGTTAATCTGCAATAAGATTACATACAATATTCGCCCTTTCAGCTGGGAGGAGACAGGGTGAATCAGCAATAAGTTTACATACAATATTCGCCTTTTCAGCTGGGAGGAGAAAGGGCGAATCAGCAATAAGATTACAAACAATAGTCGCCCATTCAGCTGGGAAGTGACAGGGCGAATCAGCAATAAGATTACATTCACTCTTCGCCCTGACTCGTCCCAGCTCCTGTATAATATTGACAAACTGCACATAAATAACTCTAAGGGCAAAGTGGGGGAATTCCGGTCAAGTAACACCTCCGATATCGACTTTTATGCAGGAAAGGGAATGAGAACAGTGTTCTGTTCAGTGCTGACATCTACAGGGAAGCGCTTGAATCCTTCTCTCTAAAACTTTCCAGTGTGCATTTACTCAAAGAACATGATTTTTTAAAATACTGATTTATGTTTTATTTTCCGTAATCGTTGTTTATGTTATAACTATTAGTTTTATTTATGTTTTTTCTTCAAATAATATTTAGGCATCCACGACAAAATGTTTAAATTTATCTAAATTTGTGTTCAAAAGAAGAAGATGACTAGCTGTTCCGTCCCTTAAAGCAACAATAACTAATTTATTTTAAGGGGCAATGATAGAGCAGCTTGTTTGTAGTGTGGCGGGCGTTCAATGTTTGTGATTTTCTTTAGTGTGCTGAGTGCCAGACAAGCGACACATATTTATGAATGATTATAATAATGTTAATGTGATACCAGGGCAGGTAATAATCTGAGCTTATTAGGTACAGGTTTAATATAATTATAACTTCATTAAGTGGTGGCGATGTGTTATTTCCAATACGGCAAGTTCGATCATCATTAATCAGACTTACTCCGAGTGATCGAAAATCGTCAGAGGAAAATATAGCGTCTGTTGATCTCTGTGACGATCAGTGCGATGACGTAAAGCCCGTAAAATGCAGCAAGAAAGACATTTGCATCCTATGTGGTGATCAATGGCAGGCCAAGGTGCACTCTATGCGGAGAGTAGGTCCTTGCAGCGTGCAGTGACCATGACACAGCAACAAACTGTGTGTGTGATTATTGTTCTAAGTGACTCATCAACTATTGCTTTACCGACAGTAGTGGCTACGCTGGCTAAAGCGCGGCGTTAGGTCATGGGGCCAAGCTCTTTGCTGACTCGGTAGACGCGTGGGTTCGAGCCCCACCGTCGGCTGTCCTTGAAATGGTTTTCCGTGGTTTCCCATTTTCAACACCAGGCAAATGCTGGGACAGTACCTTCTGACAGGCCACGGCCGCTTCCTTCCACATCCTTGCCCACTTTCATCCATTCATCTCATCTCTCATCCCGACGCGCAGGTCGCCCACGGGCGTCGACTAGAAAGACCTGCACTCGGCCTCTCAGGAGGCTACACGAAAAAAAAACTATTGCTTTATTTTTTATATTTTTTGTGTTGTTCCTATTGCTCTAAATAGATGATTGGAATTACCCATGTGTTGGGGCAACTCCGATTAATTGGAGGTATTGTAATATCTCTAGTTTGTTAGTTATTGTTTTTTAATGGGCGGAACTATGAGGCCATCTCCCCTCTTAATACAGATTCAAGTATACACATTTTGAATGGAATTAATAATTCAGATGTGGACACCTAAATATGAAAAGATAGAAAATGAATAAAACAATAATTTACATAAAAACTAATAATTATAAAAATAAACAAAAATTACGGGGGGGAAATCTGAATTCAAAAAAGAACAAGTCTTTGAGTCAATGCACACTGGAAAATTTAGATTGCTGGCCCTAACACACTCTCACTTATAAAGCGGATGACGAGATCAGCAGCCACCACGTCATCGGCTAATATAAGTTTGAGTGTCATCTGCAATTCTTCGTAAGTCCGCAAGATCCACACTCGGTTAAAATGTGGGCCACGGTGAAAACGGCTCAACAGATACAAAATGGGGGGGGGGGGGGGTATTCCCTTCTCATTAGGAACGAGTAGGTGGATCTTGCATGACCTATCCCTAGCCTACACAAAATGACGGATTCCCTCCGTGCCGAAATAAGCTCCGTCACAAGCGAGTTGTTCCCTTGATCGCTCTCAGTTTATTGAGCATTGGACCAGCTAGCCACTGACTCTCCCAAAATGCCAGTACTTGTCGGCTGGTTCACAATTGGCCCGAGAACGTGAACTTGTACATGCGCGCGCAATCCGCTATCACTTGTCTACACTAAGTAGGCTATGTTTACTCTACTGTCTGTATCACGTATATGCGCTTTAAAATAATGTCATGATGGTAATCGAGCGCATTCACATGTTATGTTTACCTCGCTGACTACTCCTTCCGTACTGCGCATGTGCAGGTACAATGTTTCTGATTGGCTCCGGGATGCTCCGAGAACGTCAAACATGGTTCACAATCGCCAGGGAACGGGAACGAGAAGGAAGTTGAAATGCACACTATAAGTCCCTTGGAACAAATTGGCCTGTGAGTTAGAAACTGAAGTTGGCGACCGGGCCTACCGCAAGTTCAATGACAGCTTGCAATGCAGAAGAGGGTTGGGAAGGGGCAAGAGGAGGCGGAGGAAAAAAGGCTGCTTCTTGTGACAGATTTATAACAGAGAGGTACAGTCAGCCAGTTGTTCCCAACGTGCTACTTATTTACCAGTCATATACAAGAAGTGAGGACTACCACAAAGATATGAACGGTGAATATTATATTCGTTGGTTAAAAGAAAAGCTGATCCCTAATTTGGAACGCAACTCAGTGCTTGTTATTGACAACGCATCGTACGACAACAAGCAGAAAGAATGGTTGATTATTAACAGTACAGTGCTGAACTATATAGGCATAATATTTTCGTTACAATATTATTCCATTACCCGTATTAGTGTCATTTAATTATTCTAATCACTTAATACAGTTTGTAACGATTGAAATAAATAATGGTTGCTATAGTGTGTGTGAGTGAGGGACAGTTGCTGCGTGAACAGAGTGTACTTCTGACGACTGACGGGTGACGCAGCGGACAGCACCCAGCAGGTTGACAAAAGCAGACTCTCTCTTCAGCTTCCTACTAGATTTTCACAAGGGTCAATTAGTTCTGAGGCAGTTATACCTTATGGGTCGGTTCACAATCAATCTCCGGGAACGAGAAGCTAAAATTAGCCCGGGAAGGCGAACGGAAAACATGGTTAGGTTTCATGTTTGACGTTCTCATAGTTTCCAGGAGCCAATCAGAAATGTTGTACCTGCACATGCTCAGTACGTAAGAAGTAGCCGAAGTACGCTATCGTGATGTCATCGACCTCGATTACCATCAGGAAATTATTTTAAAGCGCATACTCTTTATATACACTATAAAATAAACAAACTTAGTATAGGCAAGTGAGTGCTGATTGCACGCGCATGTACAAGTTCACGTTCCCGGGCCATTGTCAGGGCCGTATTTCTAAATAGGCTAAGTAGGCTGCAGCCTAGAGCGGCATACTTTCAGGGTCGGCAATTTGGTAATTTATTCAAAAGTTAAAATGAAGTATTTCAGATGTTAATAATATTTTCCGTACGAATTTATGAATGCATGTTACTTAAAAATATAGTTTTGTCCTACAGTTTTTACGCCTTAGAAGAGTTAAGAACTAGTATTTCTGAAATACGGTTAGGCCTAAACTCACTTTCATTACTTTGTATTGAGGCAAATACAACAAAAACACTTTCATATGAGAACATTATTAACGAGTTGGCCATTAATAAATCTCGTAAGAAATCTATGTAAATTTGAACATCATGATTACGTGGGGTGAGTTGTTTTAGAGAAGTTTGTATATTTTTCAACAAATACACCAGTAATTAACTACATTTTGTGTAATTTCATTTCACCATGTAGGACAACTTCATTCAAATTGAACACAGTTCTTCAATTACACAAAAGATTAAAATATAAAAATATGTGTAAAATAGTGATCACTGATTTCCAAGAACAAATTAATTAATTAAGTTCGAAATCCATTTCATTTTTTAACGAATTTCAAAAGAAGTACTTAAGTTAAAAAAAACAAGTTGATAACCGATTTCCTTATATAATTTATGATGTAGTTTAATGTAAACTAAATGAACTTTATGTTTCTAAAGGTGAAAACATTAATGAACTCTATCCTTTTGTTGTATAAAACAAATGTATTAAGTAAATATGAACTATAGACGGATTGGCAAATGGACTTTAGCCTATAGGCGGCATACTCTTAAATCCGGCTCTGACCATTGTGAACCGGGTTCCCGAGAAGCTTCGCGTTCTCGTTTCCGTTCGCGTTCTGGTTCTCGTTTCCGGGCCAATTGTGAACCAGCCTTTAACCATGTTTCCCGTTGGCCTTCCCGGGCTCTTTTAGCATCTCGTTCCCGAAGATTGATTGTAAACCGATCCATAAGGTAGCGTGCATTTTAACTTCCTTCTCGTTCCCGGTCTCGTTCTGGTTCTCGTTCCCGGGCTGTTGTGAACCAGCCTTTAACCATGTTTCCCGTTGGCCTTCCTGGGCTACTTTTAGCATCTCGTTCTGGAGATTGATTGTGAGCCGACCCATAAGGTAGCGAGCATTTTAACTTCCTTCTCGTTCCCGGGCGATTGTGAACTAAGAGCGAATTTGTAATATCTCTATTTTCTCCGTTAATATTATAATACCTAGGTAATTCCAGTACTTCCATGTGTAATCGTGCAGACAATAACTTATGTCAATAAACAATTGTCCATTTTGTTTGATACAATGAAAATATTGAGTCACTACTTAAATAATCGGAATTCCCCCACTTTATCCCTATTTATTGAACGCAGATGTGTACCTTGTGCGCAGAACGTGCCCCATACACGCAGAAACCCATTCCTGGCTCGGGATTCCTCTATTGGTGGCCTGAGTCGCTTCATTACCATGGAGAAAAAAGCAATGAGAAGAACACTGCCCACCACAGCCAGCCACAGAGCGAATTCAAACGGTAGTAAGTAAGTTCTCCAGTCGTGCTGAGTATCCTCGGGACTGCGGATGTAAATATTCTTCCTACAAAGAATAAAAGATGTTCTGTGAAAAATAAATCACCTACTTTCCTTGATCTTCATGGGCTCACTTATTATTGTGTTACGTATGAAGGATCTTCAAAAATTCTTCTATTGCATCCTAACGTTTGATTTTATATATACAGGTGTCGCAAAATTACGTCGACAAACTGAAACCAGAGGTTCCGGCCCTTATCTGACGCAACTTGAGATAGGACACTTATGGCCGGAAACGAACAGTTAGAAATCTGTGCGACGTTAAAACATTCAACGAGGCAAATCGGCAACACCGCGCCGAGCAAGTGTAACTACCCGTCTGGCGAACTAGCTCAGAGCTATCGTGCAGGGCATGGCGGTCGGCGTGTTCCTTGAAACGAGTCATTTGTTAGCGATTCAGAGCCAGCGCAAGTTTTTCTTATAATAATTTTTCCATTTGTTGTCGTGGACGATACCACTGAGCTAGTTCGCCAGACGGGAAGTGGGGGCTTTCTTCCGCGGCTGGTATGTAGCGGAAACATTAGAAAAAGTCACAATTTCTCGGCGCAGTGTTGCAGATTTGCTTCGTTAAAAGTTTAACGTCGCACAGATTTTTACGGTTCGTTTCCGGCCATAAGTGTCCTATAACAAGTTGCTTCAAATAAGGGCCAGAACATCTGGTTTCAGTTTGTCGACGTAATTTTGCGACACCCTGTATATATACAATGTTTATATTACATAAGTTTGTAATAACTTGTGTAACGCGTCAAACGTATTTACAGACTGTATTGTTCACTTCTATGGTTGTTGTTTTATTATTATTATTATTGCTTACTTACTCCTCGGCGCTACAGTCCAAATAGGACCTTGGCCTCTCCAACAATCGTTGCCCAATCCTGACGATCTTTTGTACGTCTCCTCCATCTTCTTACTCCCATCTTGCGTAAGACGTCCTCCACGTCATCCAACCATCGTTTCCTAGGTCTTCCTTTGCATCTTCTTCCACCTGGATTTCCTCTTTAGGTCTTTTAAACCACTCTATCAACTGCCATTCTCTCCACATGCCCCAGCCATCTTAGTCTATTGCTCCTTAAATCCGGAACTATATCAGGATGACCATATAGGCCTAGTTCCTCCAATTCTTTATTTTCCCGTATTCTCCTTCTTCCTGCCTCATTCACTGCTCCATAAATCTTCCTCAGTAATGTCCTTTCCCATCTTCTCAAACGCTCCTCTTCTGTCACATAGTCCATGTTTCCGAGCCGTACACTACCACTGGTCTTATAACTGTTCGGTACACTGTCACCTTTGATCTTCTACTAAGGCTGAGTGCTTTGAGGATTTTTATCAGTGCCCAATAAGCTCTATTACCGGCTGCAATTCTTGTTTTTATTTCTTCTCTTGTGCTATTATCTTCAGTAACCAGTACTCCCAAATACTTGAAACTTTCACACCTCTCATGATTCACCCTATTGAGGTTTAGAAATAAATTATATGTTTATCTTTATCAACAGTATTTCTCCTAGATAATAATAAATATTGAGTTTTGTTGTAGTTCACTCATAATCCTACTTCTTTTGATTCTTCAAGAGCCTTCAGTCGTCGTGACATCATACCTACATCATCAGCATACGCTACATTTGGCCCAAAGATTTAACAGCATGCCTCCTGAATTGCTAATATCCAACTTCCTCATTACTCTCTCTAGTACTATATTGAACAGCAGCGTGGACAGTACGTCTCCCTGTCGTAAGCCTTGGTTTACCTCAAAATCTTTTGGAGTCTTCCTTCGACTTTAACTCGACATTTTGTGCCAGTAAGAGTCATTTACACCAATCTGATTAGTTTGGGTGGGAATACCGTGTCCACCAAGGTCTGATACAGAGTTTTCCTTCTTACTCTATCATAAAAATGTTTGAAATCCACAAATAATTGGTGCACATCCACATTATATTCGTAACACTATTCCATCATTTGCCTTATTGTGAAGATATGGTCCGTCGCCGATCTATGCTGTCAGAATCCACACTGGTATTCTCCAAGTCTCTCTTAAACAAGAGGTGTAAGTCTCATAGCCAGTACCTTGGCTTGGATTTTATACACCACACTAAGCAGTTATATGCCACGATAATTTTCACACTTTGCTTTATCTTTTTCCTTATGGATTGGGCATATAATGGCCATGATACACTGTTCTGGCATCACTTCCTTCTCCCATATCTCCACAATCAACTGGTGTACCAGCTTTGCCAAGTGTTCCCCTCAACACTTAATCATCTCTGCTGAAATATTATCACCTCCTGGGGATTTGTTATTCCTCAAGCTTTTAAGGGGGACGTATGCAAAATAGCACTCCAGTGAAAGAAGTATAGTAACTCCCAGAGTTTTAAAATATAATGCTGTATAATCTTAATCACATGATTATCAGTGTGTTAGGCACGTTTGAGTTGAGTTTCGTGGTGATAATACAAATGGTTCTTCAGCTAAGAATATTTCAATTTTCAGAAACATGTACCCTTAATATGTATCTTTTCTACGAAACCATCACTTTGTAAGTTACAAAATTTGAAATGTAATATCGACAGACCACATTAAATATATCTGTGGAATACTTTTTTGATATCTTATTTACTTTATTTTCAACAGCACTTCAAAATCTGATGGACTTAATTTGAAAAAGAAGAAAAGGAGTCCACCCCTTAAAATCTAAAATATGTTCTATAAAACAAAATTGTTCCAGGAAGTTATTTAGAATAATGGCTTACAGCAGCATACCAAGTTTCATCACTGTATCTTTAATGATGTAGGAGAAAAGGTACAATTAACTTACAAAAATGTAAGTTATGGAAAACTTGGATCAAAGATTTGAGTTTTTTATATTGTATTGCCGCTCATCTAATCAATTAGTGCAGACCATATCCATTTTACTCTGATTCCTCTTATTTCTCAAGCTGTTTCATGATTGAATGTCTCATTTGATGAGCCTTTGTTTCCAATTCCATCATCTGATGATGTCAGATTATCCTCACATTCTTCCTACAGAAGTGCAGTATACAAGCAGTTGCATACACTATTTTTTCTCACATTTACAGATGGCATTGAACTGTGATATTTTGGAATTAAAATCATAAGACCGTAAGGTAAATTATGGGCGAATAAAAAAAATTGCTACTTTTACTCATTTTTATATACGACCCCCTTTATTTGCCAAACTAACCTCCTCCGGCGTTGGTACGGGTACTGGCAGTGCATCAGTGTTATCCTTGCACACTGCTTGGTCATTCTGTTGTTCTAGCGATACCGTCTCTGCAGTAGCATTGAGCAGCTCACTGAAATATTCAGCCCATCGATCAAAAATCTGTTCTTCTACTCCTATGAAAATGTCTTATCTCTGCAGAAAACTGTACGGGATTGAAAGCCCTTATTCACTTCCTGTATTCTTTTATAGTACTTTCTTACTTCTTGATTATTGTATTCTTCCTCTAACTCTTCAATCCATTTCTTCTCTGATTCCCGTTTCTTTCTTCTACAAGTTATATCCGCCTCTTTCCTTTTCTGTTTATGTTCTTCTGTATTGTTTCTCGTTGGTCTACTTATCATTTTCTTCCTTGCAGCATTCCTCTCCGTTATATCTATTTTACATTCTTCATCGAACCATATTTGTCATTTAATCTTCTGTCCTCAATACTTCTTCTGCAGCTTCTTGTAGTGCGTCCCTCATTACACTAAATTTTTCTTCTACTCCCTCTAAATCCCAATTTTGTTTAGTCTCCACCTTGTTCCGTATTTGTGTTTCATATTTGTTCGGCAGTTTCCATTACTTTTAGTTTTAAGACATTATATCTTCTAGGGTATTTCCTCATATTTCAAGATCTGTACACTTCTATACGCTGTCTATATTTTACTCTTACCATGAAATGGTCAGAGTCACAATCCGCTCCTCTACAACTATCAACTTCGAGTATATCAGATGCGTGTCTTCTATCAATTACAAGATGGTCAATTCGGTTGAATGTGCTTCCATCTGGTGAGCACCACGTTACTTTCCTTACATTCTTTGTCTGAAGCCATGCACATTTCACCATTATTTCATTTCCCATGGCAAAGTCGTTGAGTCTCTGTCCATTATTATTTTATATCTCATGCAGACTTTCCTTTCCTACCGTATCTCTAAATGCTTCTTCTTTTCCCACCTTCGCATTGAAATCACCTACCACGACTTTTACATCTTGCCTTGCTATGCCCTCAAGTTCCTGTTCAAGCTGACTGTAGAACGTGTCTTTCACCTCATCCTCTTCTGTGGGAGCACTTACACATAAAAAGGTGATATTAAAGAACCGAGCCTTCATCCTCAAAGTACATATCCTTTCATTTACAGGCTTAAAATTCAGTACTGGTACTGCTGTTTTATATCTATTATCAGCTTGCCACGGTGGGTGAGTGATTATCGTGTCGGATTACTAACCCCCCAAGCTTTCAGGTTCGCTCCTAGCCGTGGTAAGTGATTTTTTTTTGAATGGCGGCAAAAATCACTATACGAATGTCATACGATATTGGCATGTTAAATACCCCTTTTGAATTCAGTAGGCCGTGTTCATAATGGCAAAATTAATCTAGGGATTTTCCGCCAACACAAAGTTCCTCATTTCTCTACTAGAAAGCGCTATAGTGACAAGGAGCTTAGATATCTAACCCCCTCGACTTTCATAGTGCTTCAATGAAAAACAAAATTTGACATGCAAGCTACCCTCTGGGTATCAAATAACAAAGCTTACACCCAGCCCCCGAGGCTACTTGATATTATTGTTATATCTATTATCCTCGAGGAAACCTGTGCCACCTATTCTTCCACTGTCGCCTCCACTATACATTATTGTATGGTTATCACTTCTCAATATACCATCTCCTCTCCATTTGAACTCTTGGATCGCTGCCACTCCTATACTATATTTCTCAATTTCTTCCTTAAGGCCCTTCAACGCTCTAGGTTTGTTCAATGTTCTCACATTCCAAGTTGCTATGTACATATCATTTTTACGTTTACATTTTCCTTTTCCTTGCATAGGTGGTTTATCTCTATCATCAGTCCGGCTATTATTGTACTGGAGTTTCATAACAGATTGCTTTTTCCCGATACGGGGTTGTTAGCCCCATGATCAACCCCCAACCTGGAGGACCAGGGTATCCCTCTTAGTCTGGCCCATCACCTTTGACTCGAGAATGTCAATGAAATGGAAACCATAACGAAAACTAAGGTAGATTGAAAATAATTAGATTGAAATGTGCAGTGGAAATACTTACAGAAGGTAATTTAGATGGAAAATACGTACAAAAGCAATTTAGATTGAGAAATACGCACAAAATATAGTTTAGGTTCAAAATACTTACAAAATGCAATGTAGATTAGAAATACTCACAAAATGTAATTGAGATTCAAAATACGTACAAAATGCAATTGAAATTGAAAATACACAATGCAATTTAGATTGAAAATGCCCTAACAGATTATAAATACATAAAAAATGCAATTGAAATTCAAAATACTTACAAAGTGCATTTGGTTGGTTGGTTCCTCAGTCTAGGAGCTGCGACAACGCGGTCATGTAGCCCCGTGTACTTTGGGAGTGTGTAGAATCTGTCTGATAACCGGTGTTAATTGTGATGACTGTATTAGTGTGTGTTTCTGTATCTTAATTCAAGTGATGAGTGCATACTTTGATTTTTTCAAGTAGTTCCTAGTTTTGCCGCCAAACGCCACCGTCAACAACTACTAGTTCAGAATTTGGCTACTAGACGCCACCGCAGTCAGCTCCTGGCGACGAACGTAGGAACCTGAGCGTTGTTTTCATTTTTAACCTAATTTAGCTTCACACAGGTGTAATTAGTGAAAGGTTCTTTAACATGCCATAAATCTATGACATGGGACCGCTGGCATTACTTCCCCTCCAAAAGAAGGCATACTGAGGGATTTTTAACGCTCTTAAAAAATCTCACGACTTCGGCCGGATTTGAACCAGCGATCTTGGGCATAGGAGCTCAGCATGCTACCAACTACGCCACCGAAGCCGCTAAAAAATGCAATTGAAATTGAAAATACTCACAATATGTAATTTAGATTCAAAATACTCACAATATGTCATGAGGATGACGATAATTGTTGTTTTAAGGGGCCTAACATCTGAGTTATCGGCCTCTAATGGTTTGGGTGATAGCAAAAATGGGCAGTGAAGTCTTCCATGCTCTCAGGGCGTGGCAGCCATCTTGCCCATTAGGTCCTGCGCCAGCTATGACTCTCCCTCCATAAAAACAACATGGGGTAGTTGCGCGCGGTGGCCATCTTGCCCATTAGCCACTGCGCCAGGACCGGCCTTTATATACTACTCATATACAGTAAGTAAATACAATTCCTGCAAATATGCATGAATCACACAGTACACAACGATGATTTTCATCGTTCGAAAATCGCTGGATGATTGAAGAGAATCACCAAGCATTCCCTCTCCGCCTGTATAATGTTGCCCGGAAACTTGATCGCAAGCCTTATTCGCCAAACTATCAGTATAGATTCAGTCTCTCGCACTCCAAATTCTGTCTATGGCTCAAAAACCGCAATCGCAATAACGTAAAGTCACCGACTACAGAGCAGTGATCCAAATAAGATATACATTCTCAACTAAAAAGCTGTTTTCCCCGTGAATCCAAACAGCAGAGCTAATTTTCTATCACTAGACTTTGTAGAATGCCTCTTCGGTGTGTATATTCCCCATCAAAGACAACGTCAAGACAGATAAGGCAGATCACTGAAGATGAAGTAAGTCCTTGGCTGACACACAACACCATCTTTTAAACGCCAGGCAGTATATTATTCTCCCACCACTTGCATAACACAAGAGTGGTTTTGAGTTACTCTGCTCTTCTCCAATTACACAATCTGTTCACTCTTAAATTCAAATTCCATGCCCTCTAATCACCTAAGTCCACACCTACCAGCTAATACCACGTGTCATGAAAGTTGTCAAGTTGCTGTTCCCTATTTACTCTACTGAACTGACCTGGTGGCATCATGTGCACCCTCATGCACTTTGGGGCATCCTGGACAAAATATCAGGCGTGTAAACTGCTAAATTTATAATTATATTTGAGATACAATAATTTTTCGGATGAAAATCGATTGGAAACTACGGAAAAGTAGATGTGAAGGAGGATACTGAAAAAAAAAGTCTAGTGGAAAGGTACTTATGGAAATAGATTTAAAAAGGGAGCTAATGTCTTCCACTACATAAAAGAGGAAAATTATATTCCTTGGGCAAACACTGAGTCATAACGAATTCCTCACGGCTCTGGTGGAGGGATAAAATCTCGGGAAGAAGGGTAGAGGTCGACCAAGAAATAAATTTCTGGATTCCGTGATAGACAGGCTGTATTTCAAGAAATATGTTGACTTGAAAAGCTCATTAGAGGAGAGACGGGTGTGGTTGCAGCCACTAGGCCTTACCTAAGATGGGCTGTTAAAATTAATTACATGTATTTCTTTTTAAATTCCTGTACGTACTTCTGTTTGTGAGTGGGTATTGAGAAGTCGACTACATCCATTCTCTTTGAATCCATGGATAGCAGGATGATGGAGAAGTTGGCAGGAGCGTTGGCCACTAATCCAACCAGACCATTCCAGGAACCACCAGGGAGGGAAACTCCAGCACCTAACACATTCGTGTCCTCTGTCACAGGGCTGCAAACAAACATGCAGTCAGTGTTGCCAATAACCCATCAAATAGTGCATAGAGAAATAACTGTCAAGAAAGACGAACTAGGCCGTTTGACTATTATCCACACAATGCTATTCGAAATGTAGGTTAAAGGTTAGGTTAAGATAAGTGTCTGTGTTCACTTTTGTTTTTGTTTTGTTCGGTAGATCAAGAAGATCTATAATTTTGTTTTCAAAAATATGAACACTTCCACAAAAAAATTCTTTTAATATAAGGCTGAATGATTCAAGCATCAGCATCTTTTATGATATACTCGTTCATTGTCCTCAAAGGGTAAATTATTAAAATTTGGATATCCGGCTAGTTGGCCAGGGAGTAGATGTACTATCATGTTGTTATAGGCTACCTCCTCAGAGGCTCTGTCAGACTGACAGTGGAGACTTTTTTTTTATGAATAGACGATGATGAAGATGAACTTACACCAGAATTAAATTAGTCCACAGAGCTGGAAATGGAGCCCTGATTCAGGAGTGTCAAACAACTACACTAACCACTACCGCACGAGGCATATACTAGAAATAAAAATCAACTAAATAAATAAAAAATAATAAATAAAACTAAAAACTAAAAATAAAAGTACCGTAATTAAAATACAATTAAAATTTCAAAACAATGACAATTAATTTAATATTAAAATTTAAATTTAAAGATAAAAGTAAACATAAAACAATAATAATGTGTTATTTATTTATTTATTTATTTATTTATTTATTTATTTAGGATCGTTTCAACCTCCTATGGGTTACGAATACACGACTTCCTCGACTGTTGACGTTTTCCTTTTTTTTCGCCAATACTCCTTCATTCTCTGGCTCAATATTGCTCGTTCTCATCCGAGAACACCCTTCTTGTTCTCCTTGGTTTCGCTACGAACAGATCCATCACCTTCGCAATTTTCTTCTGAACACTGTTCTGTTTGCAATATCTCCCTCCGCAATGCTACTTTTTTAAAGATCCTGATACCTTTTAAGATCTGAGCCATGGTACTTGAGTCATTTTCCTTTCCTGGAAGATTAGGAACTAATTTGCTAGGCGTTCCGGTCCCATTCTTCTCAGGTGTCCATAGAAAGTCAGTCGCCTTTTTCTCGCCGAGGTTGAACTGTTCTCGCATGTTTCATGCAGCTCTTGATTAGCTCTCAAACGGAAGGTAAAACTCATTTGTTCTTACTTTCTTGGGTCCCAGAATTTCCCTCATAAATTTACGCTCTTTCTTTTCTATGTCGGTGATCCTCTTTCCGGCAATTGTCTCCGCTGCATAGAAGCATTCAGGTTTCACCACTGTATTATAGTGTCTGAGTTTGGCTATATAAGAGATGGATTTTGTCTTACAAGTTTCCTGGCATAATCTGAATGAAATCTCCATCTTCTTTGCTCTTTCTTTGATAGCTGACTTCTCGTTGTTGTTAGGAGTCGGAATCTCCCCTAGATATTTGAATTTGTGGACTCTCTTTATGTCACCATACATAGTCTTCATTGACGTCCGCATTGGTTCGTTAGATCTATGTTCATGTACTCAGTTTTCTCAAAGGATATTTGCAGTCCTGCCCTTTCTGCTGTTCCTTGCAAAACCTCTATCTGTTCAGTGGCAGTCTCTAGATTTCAAGTGAATATCACTATATCGTCTGCAAATGCAAGCCATTCGAATTTAAGGGGGGACCTATGCAAAATTGTACTCCAGTAAAAGAAGTATTGTAACTCCCAGAGTTGTAAAGATGTAATTTTACACACATGATCACCAGTGACGTAGGCATGTCGGTACTGAATTTCGTGGTGATAATTCAAATGGTTCTTCAGCTAGGAATATTAGAATTTTCTAAAACATTTACCCTTCATATGTACCTTTTCTACAAAACCATCAGATTGTAAGTTACGAAATTTGACATGTAAAATCTACAGACCAGATTAAAGATATCAGTGGAACAAATTTTTGATATCTTATTTACTTGATTTTTAACAGCACTTCAAAATCTGATGGACTTAATTTGAGAAAAAAATAATGACATGTTACCCCTTAAAATCCAATATATATTCTTTAAAAAAATCCCAGGAAGTTATTTAGAATAATGGTTTACAGTAGCATACCAAGTTTCATCACTGTATCTTTAATGATGTAGGAGAAAAAGTACAACGAACTTACAAAAATGTAAGTTGTGGAAAAATTGAATGAAAGATTTGAGTTTGTTTACAGTATATTGTATCCCTTATATACCTTTACCTCTGATTCCTCTCATTACTCCAGCTGTTTCCTCATTGAAGTTTTCCTTTGATGAACCTTTGTTTCCAATTTCATCATCTGATGATGTCAGATTATCCTCACATTCTTCCTAGAGAAGTGGGTGTGGCAGTATTCAAGCAGTTACATATACTAACTTTTCTCACATTTACAGATGAAATTGAACTGTAATATTTTGGAATTATACCGTAAGGTAAATTATGGGCGAATAAAAGAAAATTACTACTTTTACTCATTTTTACATACGTCCCCCCTTATGTCCTGCCTTTTTGTGTCGTACATTTATTTATTATTTATTTGTTTGTCTGCCCCTGGGTGGTTTGCAAACGACATAGAATAATGAACATAATTTATTTTATAAATGCAGATACAGTGATCGTGAAACAAGAGGTCTTACAATGCTAGTTGTTTTGAAGTGGTCGAAACAAATGGTATCTTAGGATGGCTAGGCCTACTGATGATTTGAAGATTGTTATTACAATTTCTTCTCGAACATTTTTTAAGATTATTTTTAAATCCCTCTCTAGTTAACAAGTAACTTTGAAATAGTACGCCTAGAGCCGAAAAATAAGCCAGTAAGTGAGTGCTATTGTATTCACCTGAAGTTTATCTAAAATATAGGGAGTATTTGTCTACTTCTTCTGGTCGATTCATGGAGGTTTCAATCGTGATCTCGATGATTGAAGGACGACAGGTGCTGCCATCCACGGCCAAGCAATGCAGTTCCCAGCAGTTCTTCGCAAACATCTAATCTCTTTTGACGTAAAGCGCTAGCTAACCTATCGTGAATTGTGTGATGTCTTTTGATTCTTAACATTTCTCCCCAGCATATGAGGCAGATTTTCTTTCCCACGACAGTGTCTGCAGTGGATAGTGCCGCAGGACCTACCAGAGGTGCTACCATGGTATTCATTTTTAAGGCTTCTCTCCATTTCGAACTCGAAAGTTCGTCGATATTTAGCCTCACGGGCAAAAAAATGTCAGTCAGTCTCGTGTGTGAGTGTGTGTAGGTTATGTGAGTGTGTATATCTCATCCCACCCCCTACACCCCCCCCCCCGTATCAATTTCAACCCGACGAAACCGAATTGAACGAAATTTGGTTCAGAGGTAGTACTAGCAAAGGACACCTCAGTGTGTAAACTGTAGATCAGTTGAGACAAAATGGTGAATTCAATAGTTTACTGATAGACTTCGTAATGTTGTAGGCTATATGATTCCAGTGGAATCTTCTTGCAAGGCAATTTTCGATGCGCAACATGTAGCCTACTTATATGAGCGGAGAAGCTAATTCAATCGTAATTTAATTGGGCTTATAGTCGTATTGGCCGACTGAAAGTTACAATTCAATATAGATCAATTAGGTTAGAGGGGGGATTGATAATGATGTGCTTCTGAAAGAAGAAAATTACAGGACAGACATTGGCAGGCTTTTATCTCAAAGAACATTTATGCGACATTCTTAAGTAAGAATGTATAATAGTTAAATGATCCTGCGATGTTTGTCGTTTTCAAAGCGACTAAGGAGTAGGCCTATATGATTTAGTGAGTTTTATATACAGTATTTTACTTATCGGCCCCTGGCACTTATCAGCCCATGACGGGCTAAGGCCGACCAAGCGACCGCTGTCCAGCCATTCGGCCTGCAGATATTGGGGTGACGGGTGATCAGCGCGTCGGGTCCCCTCGGCCGTTAATCTTGGTATTGGTGATCGGGGCGCTGTCTCACTGTCAGACAGCTACTCAATTGTCCTCACGAGGCTGAGTGCACCCCGTTCTAACCCTCACGTCAGTTTTGAAATCCCTGACGGAGCCGGGGATCGAACCCGGGGCCTCCGGGTGAGAGGCAGGCGCGCTACCCCAACACCACGGGGACGGCAGCAATAATCAACTGAAATATTTTATTTCTAAAACGAAAATTTGCTAAGACCATGGGTGTCACAAGTAGGCCTACGAGTAACGTACAATACGAATTTATCACTTCGCACAAAATTCATTATGCTAAGAAGAGCAATGCGAAGTATTCCTGATAGCTTGTAATGAAGAGAAAAAACGTGACGGATCCACTGTAACGGCCAGTACAGTATTTGGAAACAGTGCTATTTAAATTATTAGGCAGATTCATATGTAGGGATATTTCCACAGTTTAATTTAACTCAGTATTTTGGAAATATCTTAAATTATATTCTCCAGTTACCGTAATTAGAAAATAGGCGAACTGGATTTACATTGAATTGCTTGATTTTTATATTATTGTGGATACGTCATGATGATAGGCCTGCCACTATTCTTTATCTATTTTTAAGAACTGAACATTATGGCAATGCATCGCAAAAGAAGAAACGCGAACTTTCATGGACAAAAACTGTGAATTAAAAACAAAACTTTCCTCTCAATCTTGTCATAAAGTAGCGAACGGTTTCAGAGAAGTCAAATAATGAATTTCACGAAGCAAGAAAGAAATGAAACAAAAATGGGCGGGGGTAATGAAATGAAAATTATAACTTGGCCCCCCTCTGGAAAAAATCCTGCGGGCGCCCATGGTCCTAACATCTGCGTTATCGGCCCATAATGGTGTGCGTGTTTACGAAAGATGAAAAATACAAAAAACAAAAACAAAAAGTCAACCCCTGGCACTATCCAGCCCATGACGGGCTAAGGCCGACCAAGCGACCGCTGCCCAGCCATTCGGCCTGCAGATATTGGGGTGACGCGTGATCAGCGCGTCGGGTCCCCTCGGCCGTTAATCTTGGTATTCGTGATCGGGGCGCTGTCTCACTGTCAGACAGCTACTCAATTGTCCTCACGAGGCTGAATGCACCCCGTTCCAACCCTCACGACAGTTTTTTAAAATCCCTGACGGAGCCGGGGATCGAACCCGGGGCCTCCGGGTGAGAGGCAGGCGCGCTACCCCAACACCACGGGGCCGGCAAAATGGTTTTTGAGCCAACGGCACGTAGTGTTCCCAAGCGTTCACCCATCCAAGTACTGACTACGCCCAATGTTGCTTAACTGCGGTGATCGGACGAGAACCGGTGTATTCAACATGGTATGGCCGTTGGCGATGAAAAATACCCATAATTAAATCTAACTACAAACTTTTACTATCGTTTTACCCTCCAGGGTTGGCCTTTCCCACGGACTAAGCGAGGGATCCCACCTCTATCGCCACTGAGGACAGTGTCCAGGAGCTTGAGACTCTGAATTGGGGATACAACTGGGATGTGTGACCAGGCAATACGCCCAGGCGGCCTCACCTGCAAAGCGAGCAGGGGCCTGATGAAGGGATGGGAAGAGTGGGAGGGTTAAACAAGGAAGTGGGAAGGAGGTGGCCGTGGCCTTATGCAAATTACCATCCTGGCATTTATCCGAAGACGAAGTGGAAAACCACGGTAAACCACTTCGAGGATGGCTGAGGTGGGAATCGAACCCTCTCTACACATTTGGACCACCCGAGGCTGAGTAGACCCAGTACCAGTCCTAATACCATTTTTCAAATTTCGTGGTAGAACCGGAAATCGAACCGCGGACCTCCGGGGTGGCAGCTAATCACGTTGACCACTACACAACGGAGGCGACTGCTACAAACTTACAACCAAAATTAACTATTGACTTACACATGCCGTTTATACGATTTCAGTTGGATAACAATTAACGTTGAGTGCGGTAGCATACTGATAAAAAACGCGAATAAATCTTCGAAGCGGAAAGCAATAGGCTATCACAAAGTACATGCCGATTATACGGTTTCAGTTGTATACGAAATTAACGCTGGGTACGGTGGCATACAGAAAAAGAACGTGAATGAACCTTCGAAGCGGAAAGTAGTATGACATCTCATACACTTTCAGGCAAGGTGAAGGAACGAGAGTCGTGGAGCAATGGTCCAGGTGCGTAGACGACAGTGTACCTGTTTTCGGGAGGTGGGTTCGGATCCCACCACCGCCGAATATTGCATGCACATTTTGAGCTTTGGGGATCAAATACAAGATGATGAAGATGGTGATAATTGTTGTTTTAAGGGACCTAACATCTAGGTTATCAGCCCCTAGTGGTTTGGGTGTTCATGGGAAATGAAGATGAAAGTTTAAGTAAATCTAACTACAAACGTACAAAATTGGAAAAGGAAAATAAAACAAAAGAATAGTAAGGGAAATAAAAGAAAGGGGGAAAAATGCCCTCAACCCTCGAAGAATGAAGATTGAGGGACTTTGAAAGAAGGAGATCCATGAATGGCAGGGTGGAAAGGGAAAGAGGAGAGGGCCCACACCAAAGGCAATGGAAAAAGGCGAAAACCCGGACCCAGCTCAGGAATCCCTAGGGACCGATAACTCTCGAACTCACCAGCTGTGATCCCTTAAGGTTCTAGCATTAACCAAGGTGCACAAGAACTGGTGGGGATACACACACCCTGCCTCCTTGAGGACCTTGAGCAGAAGGCAGGAAGCACCTGAAAGAAAAACCCTCGAAGATTGAGGGATCAGGAAAAGTGTTAGAAGAGCCAATTAAGGCGGAAAAGGAGAGACACCCAAGGCCTCGGATACCCTAATACCGTCGGGGTCGGAAGAGAACAAGAGTTGACCAAGAGAAGTCGACAGGAAAAAAGACGGAGAGGAGCCCGGCACAAGCAAGTCGAAGCAATGCCAGACTCAGCTGGGGTCCCGTGGTCGCCAACCCACGTCCTACCAGATGTGATCCCCTGGGGGATCAAATACAAGAATAAGGCGATGAAATAACTAGCGCTTCTAGGCTGCACACTGTGTCAAGCCAGTACACATTAAACCCTTAATAAACTTGTTCTTCTCTTCTCCTTAGTCGTTTACCCTTCAGGTTGGTGGAAACCACGGACTCAGCGAGGGAACTCACCACTACCGCCTCTATGGGCAGCGTCCTAGAGCTGGGAACATCTAATCGGAGTGGATACAACTGGTGAGATGTGATTGGCACCTGCCCAGGCGGCCTCACCTGCAAAGCGAACAGGGGCCTCATGAGGGAAGGTAATGGATGGTCAGGATGGATAGGCAAGGAGGAGGGAAGGAGGCGGCCGTGGCCTTGAAGAAGGTACTGCCCCCGTAAAATGAATTATTTGGGATGAAAATGGGAATATTTTTTCGAAGCCCATGATAAAATTTAACCAAGCTATATTGAGGCTGGATATTGGCAGAAACCAGTCAAGAGGCGACGTTGAGCAGGAGGGAAATTCCGTCACGTGATTGTATTGCGCAATGGAAGTTTCCTGAAGCTTAGAATCGACCTAGCAACAGCGAATAATCCCAAGAATTATTCAAACATTGTTATAAATTATCCGATTGGATATGAGCATACAGCCAATCAGAAGAAGTTTTAGAGAAGACGGGAGTTCCAGCAACTAAATTTTTATGGATATTTAACACATTTAGGCTAAGCCCCTTGAGAGTGAATTTATATAATGGTAAAGAGAAGAATATGATAATAAAATACTGGAAATATTTTATGAGTCGATAGCAGGTCGCTATTGGAAGGAATAAGCGATTTGCTAGAGCCCGCGCGAATTTGAGAGGGAACGCAAAAAGGCGGCCAGAATTGATGGACTTGGACAGGCGACGCCAAGCATCGAGGCTCTTTATTATCTGAATGTGAGAGAGGTCAGACGTGTTTTGCCGGAAGGGAGAGGAGTTCCGAGTGTTTCACCGAGCTTGTAGAAGGTTGACTCGTGGAGACAAGGTAGAAGCGAGGCGAGATTTAGGAGATTACCGCGCCTTGAAACTAAGTGAAGTTGCGATGAATTTATATGCCGCAATTACTTCGGTCTGATCCACTTCAGAGACATTATTTTGACTACAGATTGTAGCTTACTATCGTAATTCAGTATATTACGAACTTTGAGAAAATTGAGAAAAGTATTTCAGAAGATATAAACGTTTTGTGAAGCGTGAGAAAAGTGTTTGTTTCCAGCGCGATAAGACACTTTTGTTCGAGCGACTACAGCGCATGCAGCAGACACAAGTGAGTAAAAGTGAATGTTAGCATTGCTTTTGTGGAACTGTATAACAACACCACTAAGATGAAGATGTATTCAATGTTGAAGAACATTATTAAGTCTGCTAATATGAGTTTAATTATGGACTAAATTAGTATGTGCGCCAGGGATATAAGCAGATAGAAGCAATATAGTCAGCGATGGAGCTTCGTTAAAGGAGTTTTGTTCATGAATGTCTACTTCATGAGCGAACATGAGACTTGATGTACAACTGTAGTGCATTATTGTCAGATATGAGGTCGACATTAACACCAGCGACTACAGAACGATGTTCATATTCCGTCTACATTAATGTTCGTTATGCGAGTGAGGTCCACGACTTTCTTTTCGAATGTCTTTCGAAATGGGAAGTTGAACTTTCGACGCTGCTCGTTGTTTTGATGAAACTGTATTGTGACTTAGTATTAAGAGACATGAAGATTATCAAGAGGTACAGGGTTAACCAGGTCACAATGAAGATGATGATTGGAGGCCCGCAGTTCGATCCCGGTCGGAGCTTCCTGTTTTCCAGTAGGGGAATTCGTTCCTTTCCTGAGGTCACGAGTTCTTGGAGACGAGCTAGGATCCAACCCAAATCTTTGGAAGATGTAACAACTGAGTATTTTGTAATACTCTATCTTGAGCTTCTAGACTTCCAGACCAGGTAGCAGTGTTCACTAACCTAGTAGTTACAGCTTTGTAGTGACATTTTTGAGCAAATCCTTTATCCATATTTCGGCACAATATTTATGTACTCCATGCATAGTCATTTTGTTCTTCAAGATTATTTGTAGTGATCGTCTTTCGACGCTTTTAGCTTTGTCTGTTTGAAATCCAGTTTTTGAACTGAGTATTTTTCTTGTTCGAGGAACAAACATTTTGTCATTTCCTTTAAGGAATAGTAATTTATTTTCGACGTTTATGAATTCATTTTGAATTCAGGTGATATACATTTTCGTCTATGTTTCCGATTAAATTAATTTTTATTAGTTTAATTTGGGTATTTTATCCGTCGAGAAGAGACATCAAGAGAGAAGATATTGGTAGTGATATATTGTGAAATATCATGGCATCATTTGGAAGTGAAACATTTAATGAGGAAACGATTATTATCGTCAGAACTCATAGACATTCGTTCAGAATGGAGATAATACGAATATGACTAATTGTATGTTTTATTGAAGAAAGCCATGCACTTTCAGTCATTTAAAATAATTATTATCCGACGTTAGGGAAGTTCTTGTTTGATATCCTCGTCGTGATCGATTCTTGTTGGACACACATATATAATTTTGTGATTAAGTATTTACGAGGAGTAATATAATATCACGTAGTAGACATCATATTCCTTCATCGGTAAAAGTTGAACCCAGAAGTGTGAAGTTAAGATTCAGTATTTTTATTATAGCCTATGTATACACAAGAGATTAAATTTATTTGAGTAACGTTTTAAAAGTAATAGTCTGTATCGATTAGTCCAAAGGTCGTTAACATGTATAGATTAATGGTTTAACAATTGATGTTATTGTTCATTAGACCAGCGATTGGTGTGACAACGTTGAGGAATTATGCCCTTTTTAAGGAATGCCAGTTTAAAGAAGTGAAGGTGATAACCCTTTGATAGTGGTTATATATATATATGTAATTCCGTGTGTAGTTGGCATACGAGGGTGTTGCGAATGTGTTTCCACATTTTATATTACAGTCATTGCGTGGGCATGACTAGGTTTGGCAAGGCATAAAGGTGTGAGTTGACAGTACTCCTTATTTTATACACGGCTTTGGATTAGAGAAGACAGGAGGGTCACGATTGAAATTGAAACGGGAAATGGATATTGACATCTGTTATGTTGTACACTTATTAAGATTATTAAACCCAAGTATGTAACGACATATGTTTCACCTTGAGTGGTCGAACGTATTTAATCTATTATGACACCAGATCAGAAAGGAGAGAATGGTGGTAGTATTTCTGAAGCTGTAGAAGCTTATGAGGATCCCAGTTAATTGTATTTGACATAACTGTGAGATCGGAGCTCAGGCTCATGTGTATATAGACACTATTTATTTTAAAAAGATTACAGCCTATGCTATTAGTGTCATTGTAAAGTCATTCACTATTAACTTTCTTTATTTGCCATTCGAGTGTATGATATGTTAGGTATAGGAAGTTTTGTGATTGTTTAGCATAGTGGTTAACGTATGCATGTTGATGTGACTGGATGTGGTTTGTTTCTTGTTCAGTGTGAATGAAATGAAATCCATTGGGACGTCACAATGCGAGAGTATGAAAGGAATAGTATATAGAAGTTTTGTTTCATTAGCGTGTAGAATGTGTGTATGGTTCGCGTATTTGTCTGACGTGAATCTGTTCCATTTTAACATAGCTTGTATTTCGATGGAGAGGTGTATTTGTGGGCAAGGTTGGAATAGCGAGGGTTTGTTAAAACTCGTTTCCATCCAAGGCCACTGCTCGGCCGCGCACAAATGTGGAGAGTTGTTGCGGACCGACAGGCAATCAGCTTTTAAACCAGCCAGCTCTGGGAATGTAACGGAGTTTGTTATGTCATCAGACACGTGGCGAAGGTCGCGTTCTCTTAGAGCCCAGATGTTCATTGTGAAGCGCGCCAGAGGAATGTAAAATACTCAGGGGTTTCTAATTGATGTATAGCTTGTTGTAATGACACAAGCTGCCCCAAAATTTGTCACCGCGTCATGGAATGCAGTATTATCAGTGGCGTAAATGTGAAGAAGAAAGAAAGGGAGTGTGTTTTTATTTACTGTATGAATATTTAGATTTAGTTTACACCTTTGTTATAAAATTGTTTAGTTTATTAGAAGCCGCGCCGTTTTGATTTATTTTATATATAAGGAGATGCAACTGTGAAACCCATTATAGGTCCAGAGGCTGACCACGAGATCCCCGAGAACGAAAGGTAGGTGTTCTACTTCGAGCTAAGTGCATTTTAAGTAATTCACAGTAGTGTCGTAATTTCCGCCACGTATATTCATGAGGGTCTTGTTGGAGTGGATCCTTGACTAGTATTTGCGCCGGAGCTGTTAGGGTCTACGAATCCAGCCTTGCTTCGGATATCCAACAGACCGCCTCTAGAATATACGGGGACAGTACCATCCCAGCATTTGCACGAAGACGAACTGGGAAACCACGGAAAACCACTCCGAGGACGGCTGAGGTGGGAATCGAACCCCCTCTACTCATTTGGAACACCCGAGGCTGAGTAGACCCCGTTCCAGTCCTCATACCACTTTTCAAATTTCGTGGCAGAGCCGGGAATCGAACCCAGGACCTCAGGGGCGACAGCTAACTATGCTGACCGCTACGCTACGGAGGCGACCCCTTAATAATATATAACTGAACCCGTATAATCGGCATGTTCTTTGTACATGCCCGTATGACAGTTTGATGCTTGAATTATCATTTGCCGCACATTTGTTTTTGTCAAGGTCTTGCTTCCATGTCGTCATAAATCTTGTCAAGTCGTTTAGGGTCATTGTGGCTTGCCAGTCGACGGGGAACTGTCGACCATGTTGGCATCAGACGTTGGTAGTGTGGCCGAAAACTAAAATAATAAGTGGCGGCTGACTCACCAGGTATATACTTATAACACCACATATTTCAACACTCGACTACAGCGATTAAAATTCGTTGTCTTTGATCCGCGGTAAAGTCTATTCTTGTTGTTGCTTTTGTTGTTGATTCTTTAGGGGCTTTGTGGCATCATGGTCTTGTAGCCCCGTGTGCCTGGGTGCGTGTAGAAGTTGTCTGATAACCTGTATCACTGTGATGTATGTAGGCTTACGAGAGTGTGCACTTTTATACGAGGAACGATTCGGATAGGAAGCTGTTGTTTCATTTGAGATGCATGAGCATCATGGTCATATAGCCCGTGTACTTGGGTGAGTGTTGAATTTTGTCTGATAACCTGTGTTAATGTGAAGGCTGTATTAGTATGTGTGTGTATATAATCCAGGTGAGGATTCAATCAATCAATGTATAATATCCGTATAGCACGTTATATTTCATCATGCTACTGCTACCAATATGCAATTATACTCCTTGAAAAGGACAAAGAGTTAAAAATATACCCATGCATCTTGTTAAAATAATAAATCTTAAAAATATCTGCCCCATAACGCTCACTTTTCTATAAGATCGGGTTTGAAGTGATTTTTAAGTTACGGCCATATTCCTTTCTTGACACCAACCTCATCAGAGGAGTTCATGTGATAAAATGAATGAAGATGATTAAAATAGGGCAAGGAGTAAAAAGGAATCGGTCGTGACCTCTTAGAAGGTACTGTCCGCTCATTTTCCCGAAGTCAAAAATGTTAAAGCATGGGAAACCACTTCAACGACGTCCAACGTTGGGGATCTAGCCTACTCATCCCCTGAGTCCGGAGATAGTTTAGCCCAAAGACTTTGTACGTTAACGTGTTGGTACCTAGATTATAAAGAGCCCTAAGAATATTTGTGAAGTGGTTAGCATATGATATGTGAATATTGAGTAACCCTTTGCTTCAAGCAATGTGTAGTACCGTACATTTATTTTGTGCAATACGGTTAGTTAGTTATTGTTGTTTAAAGGGGCGAAACTACGAGGTCATCTGCCCCTCTTGTGCAATACAGTTTTGCCTGAGAACGAATGGTCAATAATAATAATAATAATAAACTTATCGCCTCAGCTTCTTAGTGTAGGTCATTCAGGTTTGGATTTTACACTTAGGAAAAGGGAAGCTTGTAGTTTAACGTGACCGTTAATCTCGCGATCATAAGCCACGGGACCTCCGTTTTACGTGGAATCCGAACCACAGGACATGGCATTTCACATCGAAAATCTCACATGCATTGACCGGGAATCGAACCCGGTCTTTTACACTTAGGATTTTTTCTCCTAAATTATATTTCCATGACTTCAATATTGCCCATTACCTGAAGTTTAGATGTTCAGCCAATCCGAAGAACAGATCCGGTAGAAATCCGAGTAGACTATTGGATTCTTTATTTATATACAGGGGTGGAGACATCTGTAACACAGGACATGACAGAATAAGATAAGGAAATATGTTCCTAATCATAATGTTGAATTTTGGGCTTATGCCGTGTTTTATTATATTAAAATTCAACGCGTTTCGAAAGAAACCATGTCTTTCTTAGTCAGGAATAATGCGAAATACGACAAATGATTGCTAAGAGAAAGCAACAAAGAACATATAAAAGGTGCCCAAAGATGGACGCCATTATATCCCCATGTTAGGGACAACGAAAAGCAGCAGTGAATTACGTTCTCAGGGTTCTGATAATAGTGTTACGGCTGTGAGTTTGTGTCATCGCTCGCCGCATGAGTCACAACTGCCCCAGGGCTGGGCTGTGCCCTGCCTCGTGTATTGAGAGCGCCTTATGCAACAGGGCTACTAGGACAAAGGGATAGTCCAGAATATTCGTGACTGAGCCAGCGATGGAAAACTCGAGAAGCCGTGAACCCTGGATGGATCTAGAAGCATTTATTGAGTCACCGGCCTGCTATATAAGTGCGACCTGTCAAGCAGTTGTTGTTGTGTTTTTATGAGCTAGTGCGAGTGTTTATCCTGAACGACAGAAGTGTGGTGACTTGCGAAACCCCTAGTGAAGCTGATTCTCTTGACAGCGAGGAAGTGATTGTGGTGCATTGAGAAACAGTGTGTAGTACGGTGACAGGCTGAGTGCAGATATTTCCAGCCAACGCACGGAGCCACCTCATTACGAGGGATTAACTTCTGCAGCTTGTTGACAAGTGAAAGGGGGCAAGAACTCTCCAAAGGCAGAGACTTGAGGAAACTGGAGTAAGGTAATATTTGCTTGTATTTACTGATGAGTGCTGTATCTTCCTGCAAGCAATAAAGCTAACTTCTCTTTAAAGCAGTAATTGGTGTTGTGTTTTCTACCCACCGTAATCCAGTTAACAAAAGTGCCACTAGGGGGGTGGCACGTAACAACTGGTGTCAGAAGCCGGATTACGAACTCAAGCACAAGCACAACACTTGACGGTCCTGGTTTCAAAACCCGAGCAGGTCATTTTTTTTTAATTTTCCTGTGAGCGCATGCCCATTACAAGACAAACATCCAAAATGGAAGAGCAATTGGCAGCATTGCTAGAAAAGTTAAATGGCATGGAAACCAAGATGGAGGACGGCCAGAAGAATTTAACCAAGGACCTAACCGCCAAATTAGAAGACGGCCAGAAGAATTTAACCAAGGACCTAACTGCCAAATTAGAAGACGGCCAGAAGAAGATGGAGGACGGTCAAAATAAGTTAGCGGAGGACCTGAAGAAGATGGAAGACAGCCAGAAAAGTTTAACCGAGGACCTAACTTCCAAATTAGTAGAAGGTCAGAATAAGCTAGCAGAGGACCTGAAGGACGGCCAGAATAAGTTAGCAGAGGACCTAACCGCCAAATTTCTGGATGGCCAGAAAAATCTGGAAGAGGGTCTGCTGACGAAATTAGAGGAGAGCCAAAGGAAATTAGAACAGGGCCTACGTGAGGAAGTCGCAGCAGTGGAAAAGAAGTTCGACGCCTTACAAGTGGAAGTTGCCGAGCTGCGCCAACGCCCGCTGATGGGGGTGGAGGAGAAATTCAACGCCTTGCAAGTGGAAGTTGCCGAGCTGTGCCAAAGATCGCTGATGGGGGTGGAGGAGAAATTCAACGACTTACAAGTGGAAGTTGCCGAGCTGTGCCAACGCCGCTGATGGGGGTGGAGGAGAAATTCAACGCCTTACAAAAGGAAGTTGCCGAGCTGCGCCTACGCCCACTGACGGGAGTGGAAGAGAAATTCAACGCTCTACGAGAGGAAGTTGCCGAGATGCGCCAACGCCCGCCCACCGTTACACCGAGAATATCAGGAACGGGACATAGCAGAGTGACGCCCCCAACCTTCGACGGAAAGGTCCCGTGGAGCACCTACTTACGTCAGTTCGAGGCGGCCTGTTCCATAAATGACTGGAAAACCACAGAAAAGGCTACAGCTCTCATTGTAGCGCTGAGAGGTGACGCCCTTAACGTCCTTCAGGCCATCCCGACTGGATCCCAGGACTACGCTTCACTGATCGCCCATATGGAGTTCCGATATGGAGATAGCCATCTTCAGCAGGCCTACCAGATGCAGCTCCGGACCCGGGTACAGAAGAACGCGGAAACCCTGCAGGAGTTCGAGATGGACATCGCACGCCTCGTAAGGCTCGCCCACCCAACAGCGCCGGCCGACTTTCTGGAGCAGATAGCGACGCAGACTTTCAGCGACGGGCTACGGGACTCGGACACTCAACAGGCGCTGCGTCTCGCGCGCAATAAGACCCTGGCAGATGCGCTGAGCCACGCACTTGAGTTCGAGACGGCAAAACAGGCATCCAGAATGCACGCGCGGGTGCGTCAAGTGGACGTCGACGAACCAGTAAAAACCAACGGGACCAAGCCCCTGGCCGACGAATTAATGGAGGCGCCAAGCCGTTTCTTCGATAGTCGCGGCACCACCAGCAACGACACAGCCGGAAGGCAACCGGAGAGGCGGCCCGGAAGAGGACTACCGACCTGCTGGACCTGCGGTAAGAAAGGCCACCTGAGCAAGGACTGCGGTGATCGCCGCCGCCGAGGGCATCCGACGGGAAATCAGTCGTCTGAAAACCGCGCGACCCAGGGAAACGATTATTAGCCAGCCTTGGGGGGCAAAGGCTGGCTTGTGACAGTCGTCAAGCCCCGGCA
Organism: Meconema thalassinum; assembly: GCA_946902985.2. Lineage (NCBI taxonomy): Eukaryota > Metazoa > Arthropoda > Insecta > Orthoptera > Tettigoniidae > Meconema > Meconema thalassinum. Next base: position 915,821,022 of record OX336388.2, on the reverse strand, counting down.
GTCCAGGTTCGTGTGACGAAGTTACGGAGGTACAATAGCAGCCTGATGGTCGACGGAGTCGTCAACGGAGAGAGCTGGCCCATGCTAATCGATACGGGAGCATCGAGGACCATCGTCAGTCCCACCGTGATCCCGAAGAGGAGAGTGCAACCCACACAAAGGAACCTCCAGCTAATAACCGCGACCGGAGAGACCGCACCGGTACATGGCGAAGCATCACTGGAGTTCGTCATTGGTCGACGGGCGATAAAGCATCCAGTGCTTGTGACTGACGTATCAAATGAAGTGATCATCGGACTGGACTTCCTGGACCAGAACAACATCATCTTGGATCTGAGTACCAACACTCTGCACTTCGGAGGTGAGGAACTTGCTTTGCAACCTGCGCACGAGTCCATCACCGCACGACGAGTAAGGCTGAGAGAAGACGTCATCGTTCCCGCCAGGACGGAGGTCAGCGCTGCCGTAATTGTCGACGGAACTGCTGAGGGAGTGGCGGCTGTCATCGAGCCAAAATATGAGGACATCCAGACAAAAGGATTGCTAGTTGCCAAGACTCTCATCAACACGACGTCTCGGCCGTACGTCCACCTGTCCAACCTGAACGACTACGACATTACGGTTCACCGGGACACCAACCTAGGAGTCTGCGAGCCCGTTACCTGGATTGCCCGCATCACAGATACGACGGACGGACACCTGCAGACGGACAACCGAAGAAGACGCACACTGCCAGAAGAACTACAGAAGCTGTACCAAGGATCCCAGGACCATTTAGACGAGGAACAATCACGCCAACTTCAGGACCTGCTACGCGAATTCCAGGACGTCTTCTCCGTGGGGAGCAAAGACTTCGGCAGGACAAGCTTGGTTCAGCACAGAATCGACGTTGGGGACAGCGCACCGATTAGGGCCCCATTCAGACGTGTCCCGCTCGCCAAGCAAGCCGAAGTCGACCGGATGGTAGAAGAGATGAAGGAGCAAGGGGTGATCGAGCCATCACATAGTCCTTGGAGTTCTCCGGTCGTGCTAGTGAAGAAGAAGGACGGTCCCACCAGGTTCTGCGAGGATTACAGGCGGGTGTATGACGTCACGAAGAAGGACAGCTACCCTCTACCCCGGATCGACGACACCCTGGACACCATATCAGGGTCGAGATGGTTCTCCACCTTGGATTTGAAGAGTGGCTACTGGCAGGTGGAGGTCCACCCTAAGGACCGCGAGAAAACTGCGTTCTCTGTGGGCAGCGGGCTCTGGCAGTTCACCGTCATTCCATTCGGTCTGTGCAACGCCCCTGTGACCTTCGAAAGGCTAATGGAGTCCATTCTGAGGGGGCTACACTGGAAGACCTGCCTGGTCTACCTAGACGACGTCATCGTTCTGGGGAGAAGCTTCGAGGAGCACTACAGCAACCTGAAGGAGATCTTGTTGAAGCTACGGGCTGCCCAGCTGAAATTGAGCCCCAAGAAGTGTCAGCTCTTCCAGAAGCGGGTCCAGTACCTTGGGCATATCGTCTCCGAGGAAGGGGTGCGCACTGACCCAGAGAAGACCGCAGCTGTGAGGGAGTGGCCAGTTCCGAAGAACAATTCCCAACTACGAAGCTTCCTGGGACTCTGCACTTATTACCGTCGCTTCGTGAGAGGATTCGCCGACATCGCCAAACCATTACATCGACTGACTGAGAAGGACCAACTCTTCACGTGGACAGCAGAATGCCACAGTGCCTTCGAACAACTCAAGCAGGCACTGTGCACCGCGCCTATTCTGGCCTACCCCAGACCTTAAACAAGGTTCATCGTCGATACCGATGGCAGCGACTTTGGCATAGGGGGAATCCTGTCGCAAGTAGTGAACGGCGAGGAGAGAGTAGTGGCCTACTTCAGCAAGGCCTTGTCAAAGCCAGAAATGAACTACTGCGTCACCAGGAAGGAGCTGCTAGCCATCGTGAAGACCATTGAACACTTCCACAAGTACCTGTATGGGCAAGAATTTCTCATCAGGACCGACCATGCATCCCTGCGGTGGCTCCTGAACTTCAAGCAGCCCGAGGGTCAGCTCGCACGGTGGTTAGAGAGGCTTCAACAGTACAACTTTGAGATTCAGCACAGGAAAGGCCAACTGCATTCTAACGCCGACGCCCTGTCACGAATACCGTGCCCCGAAGACTGCACCTTCTGTGCCCGAAGGGAGGAGAACACCGGGATACAGTGCCGACGGACTACTGTGGAACTTCAGGGGAACTGGAGCCGCGAATCTTTCACGCTTGCACAAGCAGAAGATGATGACCTGGGACTGATAGCCGAATGGAAGAGGGACTGTGTCCCCAGACCCGGGTGGAACATTGTGAGTGACTGCAGCCCAAAGTTTAAGTCCTACTGGGCACAGTGGGACTCGCTGATTGTAAGGGATGGCCTCATCTGCCGTACCTGGGAGAGCACCGACGGGAAGACATCTCGGGAACAAGTCATCGTTCCAAAGGCTATGACGGAGGAAGTCCTGAAGGAAGTTCATGGAGGATCATCTGGTGGACACCTAGGGATAAAGAAGACCCTGGAGAAGCTGAGAGAGCGGTTCTTCTGGATCGGATGCCGAACAGACGTGGAGAACCACTGCGCGAGGTGCCACGATTGCGCAGCCAGCAAGGGCCCAAGACGAAGACGACGGGGTCCACTGAAAACCTACAACGTGGGCGGCCCCATGGAGAGAGTGGCCATTGATGTTGCTGGGCCATTCCCGTTAAACGAGGCAGGGAACAGCTACATATTAGTCGTCAGCGACTACTTTAGCAAATGGCCGGAGGCGTATGCGCTCCCTAACCAAGAAGCCGCGACGATTGCAGAGACCCTGGTGAAGGAATTCGTCAGCCGGTACGGAGTACCCCTGGAGCTGCACTCCGACCAAGGGAGGAACTTCGAGTCGCATGTGTTCCAGAACCTATGCCAGCTTCTGGGAATCCGGAAGACAAGGACAACGCCGCTACACCCTCAGTCCGACGGGGTGGTAGAGCGATTCAATCGCACCATCGAGAACCATCTCCGAATAGTCGTCAGCGAGCACCAGAGGGATTGGGACAAACTTCTTCCACTATTTCTACTGGCCTACCGCAACGCCGTGCATGAAGCCACCGGGTGCACACCAGCCCGGGTCATGTTTGGGAGGGAGCTCCGTCTACCTGTCGATCTTGCCTTCGGCCGACCTGGGAATGATCCTTTCCCGGTAAGCCAGTATTCTCAAGAATTGGTCGACCAACTGGAGGACGTGCTCGCGTTCGCGAGGAGGAAACTGCGGATCGAGACCGACCGAATGAAGACCCGATACGACCAGCAGACGGATGCCGGCGGATTCCACGAGGACGACCTGGTCTGGATCTTCAACCCATTACGGAAGTAAGGCATGTCACCCAAACTGCAGAAGTCCTGGGAGGGCCCGTACCGAGTCGTGAAACGGATCAACGATGTCGTCTACAGGATCCAGCGGAGCCCGAGGGCGAAGATGAAGATCGTGCATCGAGATCGCCTGGCAGCCTACGGAGGGACAGAGACGGACCAATGATTGATCGGGACGATCAGCCTTTTTAGGAAGGGGGTGGTGTTACGGTTGTGAGTTTGTGTCATCGCTCGCCGCATGAGTCACAACTGCCCCAGGGCTGGGCTGTGCCCTGCCTCGTGTATTGCGTGCGCCTTATGCAACAGGGCTTCTAGGACAAAGGGATAGTCCAGAATATTCGTGACTGAGCCAGCGATGGAAAACTCGAGAAGCCGTGAACCCTGGATGGATCTAGAAGCATTTATTGAGTCACCGGCCTGCAATATAAGTGCGACCTGTCAAGCAGTAGTTGTTGTGTTTTTAGGAGCTAGTGCGAGTGTTTATCCTGAACGACAGAAGTGTGGTGACTTGCGAAACCCCTAGTGAAGCTGATTCTCTTGACAGCGAGGAAGTGATTGTGGTGCATTGTGAAACAGTGTGTAGTACGGTGACAGGCTGAGTGCAGATATTTCCAGCCAACGCACGGGGCCACCTCATTACGAGGGATTAACTTCTGCGGCTTGTTGACAAGTGAAAGGGGGCAAGAACTCTCCAAAGGCAGAGACTTGAGGAAACTTTAGTAAGGTAATAATTGCTTGTATTTACTGATGAGTGCTGTATCTTCCTGCAAGCAATAAAGCTAACTTCTCTTTAAAGCAGTAATTGGTGTTATGTTTTCTACCCACCGTAATCCAGTTAACAAAAGTGCCACTATGGGGGTGGCACGTAACAATAGGTAGCCAGGATTCACTGAGATTGTAGCCGGTGTCGCGGTTGAAATTATCTGGGTGTTTATGTATTTCAACCGCCTCTCTGATGATTCTGGGACGATATTGCTTTATACGGGCAGGAACATCCACTCCTTGGAACATGACATCATGGCCAGGTGTTAACGCATGATCAGCAATAGCTGATTTATCAGGTTGAATGAGCCTGATACATCTATTATGTTCCTTAATGCGAGTGCATATTGTTCTCGAAGTCTGCCTGATGTAACCTTGCCACAAGTAAAGGGAACTCTGTAGATACTCGGTTGTTGCAATTTAGGCAAACTGTCCGTAGTTGGTCGAGGGAGTTGCCTAATCTTAACAGAAGTTCCAAATACAGTCCGTATTTTGGCAATACGATCCGTCGTGTTAGGTATGTACGGTAGGTAAGTAGTTCCTCTTACATCTTTTTTCTCAACTAACGTCCTATTATTATTTGTTGGTTTCAGAACCGTATAAATCAAAGCCTTGCTATAACCGTTGCTCTCAAAGGTGGTTCTCAAGGTATCAATTTTTTCTTGTAAAGAGTTCTAAGGATACCATGTTTCTGGGCAGGGTGATGGTGAGAATTTGCGTGGAGATATCTATTGGTGTGTGTTGGCTTACGAAAAACGATGTGTCCTAAAGATCCATCCACTTTCTTGGTGACGAGAACATCTAAAAATGGTATTTTGCCATCAGATTCCTTTTACATGGTGAAACAAATAGAAGGGTGCTGAAGATTAAGGTGATCCAGGAAATGGCTAAGATTTTCCTCACCTTCCGTCCAAACAACGAACGTATCATTCACAGAACGCCACCAGATCTTCGGTTTAAAAGGAGCTGACGACAAAGCTTTCTCCTCAAAATTCTCCATAGAGAAATTAGCCACAACAGGAGAGAGAGGACTACCCAAGGCCACACCATCAGTCTGCTCATAAAAATTCCCATTCCATAGAAAGTAGGAGGAGGTCATGCAGTGCTAAAAAGTCTTGTGATGTTTTCAGTAAAAAAGCCATTAATGAGAGACATAACACCATCAATAGGTACTCTCGTTAACAGAGACACCACGTCGAGACTCACTAAGATATCACCCGGCTGAAGTGATATAGCTTTCAACCTTTCAACGAAGTGTGTGGAATCCTTAATGTACGAAGGCGTGTTACCCAGAAGCGGCTAAGTAGTCTACCTAAGTATTTGGAAAGGGCATATATAGGAGAACCAATCGTACTAACAATAGGTCTAAGAGGAACATCTTCCTGACATATTTTTGGAAGACCATAGAGTCTCGGAGGAATAGCATCCCCTGGAAGGAGAGTCTTCGCTGCATCCGCTGGAATAGAAGATTGCTTGATCAATTTGACGGTGACATTAGTGTAGCGAGTAGTAGGATAACGACTATTAATCATATATACAGGATCTGATAACAAGGACGATATCTTGGAATCATAATCAACCTTATCCAACACCACTGTCGCGTTACCTTTGTCAGCGGGGAGAACGATATCAGAATTGTCCCTTGGATCTTTAAGTGCCCGGCTTTCGCTTTGTTTTGAGTTGGTGTTAGGTGGCTTAGCGGTCTCGAGAACTCTGGAACATTATTGTCTGGCTACCTCGGCCTCTTCAGGTATGAGGTAATGTACCGAGGATTCTACAGATGTAATCAGTTCTTCAATAGGAATTTTTCTAGGCACTAAAGAAAAATTGAGACCTTGAGCGAGAACTGCCTGTTGGATATCATTTAGGGGCATGCTGGACAAATTACGACAACCTTGTTAGCATCAAGTCTAATAGCATGAGATTTCTGCAATTGACATATCCTTTCATATTTGGAAATATATCTTCCCCTCACCTGCACTAGAGAAATACGATAAAAAATCTTCCATAACTCCTCACTTACGAAGTTCGAGAGGCGTAGATATATAGCTGTACTAACTCCCTCGAGATAAAATCCAATTGCTTACGAGTATGCTGTATCCTCTCTATCAATAACGCCTTGCTTGCACGACGATAGATTCTCGTTGCCTTAGGTGTTCTGGAGGTATGCTTCAGAATTTTGTTATGTTGAATTTTAATATAATAAAACATGGCATAAACCCAAAATTCAACATTATGAATAGTATCACGGGTCGTGAAATTCTAAATGAAATATGTTCCTGTTTCACATCTAGCGTGTTCCACACCAATTGATAGCCCATTAGTAGAGTCTGATGCTTACTAAGTTTGAAGTTTGTATTGTCATCTGTTCGGGAGCTAGGGGCATAAAGGTCAAATTTTACATGCACCCCTGGATGAGAACAGTCCGCTTGGCCTCAGCAGTGTTGTGCGCTCGGTAAGTATTTGATAATTTCGGAAATGAACACGGTATTGACATCGATATGATTTAGGCTATAGCTGGGGGTCTATCCGTGATTTGCGTTAGGGGCAGTTGACTTCACTGTTCCGCCTCCTAAAACAACATTAATTATCTAACGTGATTAGCGTGGACAAGTAACCCACAAGGTTACCATGGCAACATGTGATTGTCATCTAAGACTATGCGTTCTAGTTCAGTAGAGACATCTATGTTTCTATAAGAACTTCGTACATTCTACTATCGCCATGCCGACTGAATGCGAGCTGCGCTCTCCACAACCGGTCTAGACAATGAGACCTTCTACATGAAATCTTGTTAGTTACTCAACTGCTCACACAGCGCTGTTGACCAGGCATTGCACGACAAAGACTTATCTCTACTTAGTCTAAAACAATGTCCCCGATTCTTGGATGTCACGGGTAATCTCGAGAACCACTGGATGGATTTTGATGCGGCTTTCACCATTCTGTAAAGGTAATATCGAGGAAGATTTCTGTAGAAAATAATGTGTTTATGATCAAAGGGAGCCAAGTAGTAACGATTTCAGATTTCAGTGAATAAGTCGAAAAAAATAACTTGACGTCCGTGCGCTTTTTAAGCTTACGCTGGACAAACCGTTAACAATATCAATATACCATGAGTGAAAGAATTGTTCAGCATGAAAAATTCTGCAAAAAAGTCCTGGAGAGCATATCTCTATCTTCGACACATCGCGCACTATAACTGTTTTTTAATTTGGATGGGAGGGGGATTTGTGTCTCATGCACCTCGCCATTCTTAAATTACGTCTGACAGGAATTCCTTGCACATTCATAACTGTTCCCGGGCGAAGCCGGGGCGGGTTGTTAGTGACACTATATATTAGCATTATAATTCCCGCAAAATCAAAATACAAATTATAGCACAGAATAAAATAGCGTGCAATAAATCTAAGAGAAACTAGACATACCTTGCACCTCGTTACAGTTGAATTCGATCAGAATCACTCTGTTTTCATTAAAGTTTATGCATTTTCCTGCTGAGCGGTTTGGATGTTCGGCAACAGGAAACTAGGACTGTTATTAACTTAAAATGTTTATTTATGTATTTTTGTACTATTTATGTTCACGATTTCATTACATTGTCAGAATTAATGCTTTAATTGGTAGGGTATATTATTCAGGGTACCTATTATAAATAAAAACCGTGAGGTTTCTCACCTCCCCATATTACGAAAACCGGTTGCCTAATATGGAGAAAGTGCACTTTTAAAGTTAACAATAATATCAGAGGTATTACAACATCAAACGTGCCCATATTTGTAATATACATAGTATATCACCTGAGGTTTACATTGGTGATAAAACCAAAATTTTTCCGTTCCTTCTTATGACTAATGTGAGCCCTATAAAGTGAGCCCTCTACCCATTTTTTAGAAGATACCTTATGCACTGGACAGTTGAATCCGTGATTAATTGTAGCCTATAGCTTCGTAAATCTCAGAAGTCAGGTAGTCCTTTCTAGCAGCGTTACTAGCAGCTTTCAAAGTTTCAAGGTAAGAAAGAAAATATTCCTCTAGCCAGTTTAGGCGACTGTCATTTAATGAGAACAAATGCCCTTTATCTGGATTTCTAGACTGAATATGATGATATGTGATGCTTACGTCATGCATAGCGAACCATTTATCAACGTGTTTCTTAAAAATTATGGTTGCTTCTGCGTCCATGAATTTGTACGCTTCGTGTGCCTACATTTTCTTTCAGTGTACTAATGGCACCAATAACTTCTGATGAGAACACTTCCTTGGCACGCCAAACATTCGTTTTTTCAAATTTAGTGGGTTCGATGTGTTTTTAGTGAAGTGTCTGACAGGTTTGACTATCTCATCCTTTTGAATTTTGTATAGTAATGGCAAGTGTTTCCCTGAAATTATTCCAGTAGCATCAGTCATCTCTCGTTACAGAAACTGCGTTCTAATGTGTTTTTTTAGAATGTGACACTGATCAAAACTAAGGAATAACTTCCTAGACTCGTCATATGGGTGATTGACCATAGGTTGCCAACTCCCTCCCTCTAAATGCCTCATCATTGTAGTGTTAGTTTTGTGATTATCAGAGACAATTCTTATAATTATAAAACCGCATTGTTCAACCTCGAGAATAACGTCCAGCAAGAGTTTATTTAAGTCCCGTTCTGACAGCTGCTTCGTGATAAAGAAGACACGCGGCATCTGATAATTTGTCGAAAGACCTCTTCGCACAAAACACAACACTCGATTGGCGGTTACTTAATCCCGGCTATAATTTTCATCCTCTTTCCTTTGGATGAGACGGTGCTCGAAATGTGTCCTTGTACCCGAAGAAGGTGCAAGGTAGGCTATGTCTAATTTATCTTAGATTTATTACCACGCTATTTTCTTTTGTGATATAATTTTAATTCTGATATTGCGGAAATTATAATGACAATAATTATATAGTGTCACTAGCAACCCGCCACGGCTTCGCCCGGGAACAGTTATGAATGTGCAAGGAATTCCTGTCAGACGTAATTTAAGAATGGCGAGGTGCGTGAGACACAAATACCCTTTCCGTCCAAACTAAAAACACTTATAGTGGGCGATATATCAAAGATAGAGATATGCTCTCGCGGACTTTTTTGTAGAATTTTTCACGTTGAACAATTCTTACACTCAGTATATTGATATGTTTAACGGTTTGCCCAGCATAAGCTTAAAAGGCGCACGGACGCCAGGCTCTTTTTTCGACCTTTTCACTGAAATCGATACTGCTTGGCTCCCTTTGATCATAAATAAATTATTTTCTACAGAAATCTTCCTCGAGATTACCTTTACAGAATGGTGAAAGCCGCATCAAAATCCGTCCTGTAGTTCTCGAGATTACTCATTTAATAAACGTACTGTACAACTGTTTATTAATCGCGCCTATAATGGGATGGGAGTGCGCTCTATCGGCGACGAGTAAAAATTTTCCAATTACACGTTATGCATGGGCTCAAACTGGGATTGTCAAGGCCGGTATAGAGCGCAGCTCGCATCCAGTCGGCCGTGATTATTGAAAGTTAGTACGCCTGTCGGTCACGAGATAGTATTTCACTAAAAGTCCTTCAAAATTGAAATTTTCTCCTATTGTTCCCGAGTGTCATTTACAATTTTAAAAATCAGTTTATCCTTCATAAAACGTTAGTGTCAAAACATCCCTAAACGTTACTGAATTCAAATTTCTTAAAATGTGTTAATTTAGGTGCGCGAGTGATCAAGGCCTAATTAACAGATTCATGTTTCCGAGTTTTTCAGTGTAGCGAAGGAAAGTATGACATTTCTTTAAATCTGCAGATTATTTATTTATTGATGTGTAACATCTTTCCACTCGGTTGCTGGATATTTTTGTGGAAGTGATTTTGAAAAATGGGACGCTAGTGGATCGGACGGAAGTGTGTAACACGCACTGCCAGCTGGATCGTATCCCTCCTGGACATTCATCAACACACAAAAATCTGTTTTATTTACACACTAATAATACATAACAATTCCAAGATTCTCTTTTTATTTTCTTCACTGCCTACTTGATATTTCTACTCTCGCACTGCCTTCTTGATACTCTGTTGCTAATCATATCAATAATACTCATTTTAACAGAATCCATATGCAATTACATGTTGGTCTGTGAATCAAGAGGTCCGGGAACTGGGCAAGCCTTTCATGATCTACTGCTATGCACATTGCATTTACTGGCAAGTTGGCCTATTTATAAGAAATTTAAGGTCATGAGCGATGTCGCGTCTATTAATCTAGTTGATCCATATCGTATTCTTTATTTAGGCTAGTGCTGGGGGAAGCTATAAATCATCTAATAAAATGAGTTCCGTATTATAAACTACAATATCTGTAAAACACTCCCTTTTACAATTGATTAATATTTGTGCCAATAATATTTTAAAATACCGGTGTATCAACAATTTCACGTGAGGTTTCTTCTATGTCAGATGTTACATATCATATGCGACTACTGTAGGGCTCGTAAAGTTTATATATTTATCGCATGGCTTTTAGTGCCGGGAGTATCTGAGAACATGTTCGGCTCACCAGAGGCTGTAGCTGCTTCAACCGAACACCCACAGCGTGAGCTACAAGTTCGGTTCAATTTCATGTAGTTCCAACTTTCGCCACCAGGTGTCACTGATAGACAGCGGTGAACGTTGGAACTTTGATATAGCGTTCCAACGAAATCTAACCTAGAAATTTAGCTTCACACAAGTTTAGTCTATGGAAGGATCTTTTACATGCGATAAACCTATGACATGGGTCCGCCGGCTTTATTTACCCTCCGAAGGAAGGCATACTGAAGGATTTTAACGCTCTTAAAACAATTACAGTCAATCTGAAAGACTAGACGTTATATAATTTCAAATGACGCATGCTACAAATGCTACACATGTTAGAAAGGCTCAGGAGGGCTTCTCGCTTCGCTCGAAGCCCCTGGACTCTTTCAACAGACTCGATTACCCATTAACTTAGGCTTCCCGCGCGGGCACCTCATTAAGGGTCACCCTGTATTTGAGTCTGACATCTTTTACAACTCTTTAAGAGTCACGCATTATTTGAATCTGATATCTTGCAAACCTCTTTTAGGGTCACCATGTATTTGAATTGAATATAACATACTGTACACCTCGATAAGTGTCACCCTGTAATTTGCTCTGACATCCTGCACACGTCTTTAGGAGTCACCCTGTATTCTTGTCTGACATCTTGTGCACCTCTTTAGAAGTCACCCTGTATTCTTCTCTGCCATTTTGTACACCTCTTTAAGAGTCACCTTGTATTCTTATCTGGCATCTTGTATATCTCTTTAGGAGTCACCCTGTATTGTTATCTGGCATCTTGTACTGTATTTTGCTCTGACATCCTGCACACCTCTTTAGGAGGCACCCTGTATTCTTAAATGGCATCTTTTATATCTATTTAGATGTCACCCTGTATTCTTGTGTGACACCTTGTACACCTCTTTAGGAGTCACCCTGTATTCTTGTCTGACATCTTATGCACCTCTTTAGGAGCCACCCAGTATTCTTCTCTGCCATCTTGTACACCTTTTTAAGAGTCACCTTCTATTCTTATCTGGCGTCTTGTATATCTCTTTAGGAGTCATCCTGTATTCTTATCTGGCATCTTGTACACCTCTTCAGGAGTCACCCTGTATTCTTTTCGCTTCGCTCAAAGCTCCAGGTCGCTCGACGCCCCAGAACTCTTTCAACAGACTCCATTAACCATTAGCTTCTGCTTCCCACGTGGCTGCATGACGTCACGCACACGCTTCCCGCGCGGCTGCATGACGTCACTTCCCGCGCGGCTGCATGACGTCACTTCTGTCTCTGTAATGCATAACTTTAGACTCAAGCATAACGACGAAGTCGACAAGATCATTTGAAATGATAAAATGCGACGACTTCGGCCGGGTTTGAACCCGCGATCTTGGGCACAGCAGTTTAGTATGCTACCAACTACGCCACCGAAGCCGTAGATGTCTTCAGTGCATAGGCTACAAGCCGAGGGATAACGCTTCAAGCACCTTCTGTAAGAGGAAAGTACCGCACAATTAATTTCACAATACACTCTCCAACACATGAGATCCACAGCCTGCTGATTATCCACAGCCACCAGTAACTTGCAGTACCTCAATAACGTTTTGAAAGTATGGAATCTATCTTCACCTATGTTACTTGGCAGTACTCATTAATAGCCCTACTCTTTGTCAGTGGATAACATAGATTTTAAATATTATTTTTTGCTGACCATAAAGAAAAGAAGAGATATTTTTTCCTATTTATCCCTCATTGCGAAATGCTACATTATGTAGAATCCACACAATTAAGTTCTAATTACGTGGCTCATGAGAGTGATGAGGTTGACTCCATGCAGATCCTTTCTTCGCTCATTCAAGCTGGCTTTAGGATGACTAAGCCCATCCTTGTAAGACCAGTACCCCCACGGTGACGTCTCAAGGGGCCGAGTTTCGTGCACTCGATACACCTCAGTGAGATCCACAGCCTCCTGAATATCCAAAGCCACCAACAACTCGCAGTCGAGCGGAATATTCACGGCCCCCAGCAGCTGGTGGATACTGGTACTGTTTTCCACCAATAGCAGCCAGAGAGCGTCTGACGGGTGTAACCTGTGGAACATCTGAGACAACAATACTAAATTAACTCACAAATTATACAAGGCAGGGGCGTATCCAGGATTTTGGGGGGAGGCTGGAAGGAAGCCTGATTCAATGGATCATTGGTTGGTTGGTTCCTTAGTTTAGGGGCTGCGACAACGCGGTCATGTAGCCCCGTGTACTTTCGCTGTGTGTAGAATCGGTCTGATAACCGGTGTTAATTGTGATGACTGTATTAGTGTGTGTTATCTGTTTTTAATTCAAGTAAGGACTGCAGACAATAATTTCAAGTAGTTCCTACTTTCGCTACCAAATGCTACCGTCAACGACACCTACTATAGATGCCATCGCAACCAGCACCTGGTGACGAACGTTGGAACTTAAGAGCATTAATCAAACCTAACCTACAATAATATTATTAATAATAATAATAATATCGTATAGCCTCGAGTGCCGGGGGCAAGCTTTGTTATTTGACTCCCAGATGGCAGCTTGCATGTCAAATTTTGTTGTTCCTTGGAGCACGCTTGGAGCGCTATGAAATTCAAGGAGGTTAGATATCAAAGGTCCTTGACACTGTAGAACTTTCTAGTAGAGAAAGGAGGAACTTTCTTGTGTTGGCGGAAAATCTGGAGAATAAATTTGCCATTATGAGCACGGCCTCCTGAATTCAAATGGGTTCTTTAACATGCCAACAACGTATGACATGCGTGTCGTAATTTTTGTCACCTTTCAAAAACACTTGCAGGAGCGAACCTGCAATCTTGGGGTTGGTAGACCGACACGATAATCACTCACCCACCGTGGCAATCACCTAACCTACAAATTTTGCTTCACACAAGTTTAGTTAGTGGAAGGTTCTTTTACATGCCATAAATCTATGATATGGGCCCACCGGCTTTACTTCCCCTCCGAAGGAAGGCATACTGAAGGATTTTTAACGCTCTCAAAAATCCGACGACTTCGGCCGGGTTTGAACCCGCGATCACGACAATTAATCCTATATACAAGATCTGATAACAAGGACGAGATCTTGGAATCATAATGAACCTTATCCAACACCACTGTCGCGTTACCCTTGTCAGCGGGGAGAACGATAATATCAGAATTGTCCCTTAGATCTTTAAGTGCCCGGCTTTCGCCTTGTTTTAAGTTGGTGTTAGGTGGCTTAGCGGTCTTGAGAACTCTGGAACATTCTTGTCTGGCTTCCTCGGCCTCTTCAGGTGTGAGGTAATGTACCGAGGATTCTACAGATGTAATGAGTTCTTCAATAGGAATTCTTCTAGGCGCTACAGCAAAATTGAGACCTTTAGCAAGAACTGCCTGTTGGGTATCATTTACGGGCATGCTGGACACATTTACGACAACCTTGTTAGCATCAAGTCTAATGGCATGAGATTTCTGCAACTTAACCTTTCATATTTGGAAATATGTCTTCCCCTCACATGATCTAGAACGCTGTCAGCTAGCACTGAAGAAATACGATCAAAGAACTTCCATATTTCCTCACTTACGAAGTTCGAGAGGCGTAGCTGTAGCTGTAGTAAGTAACTCCCTCGAGATAAAATCCAACTGCTTACGAGTATGCTGTAACCTCTCTATCAATAACGCCTTGCTTGCACGGCGATAGATTCTCGTTGTCTTAGGTGTTCTGAAGGTATGCTTCAGAATATTCTTATGTTGAATTTTAATATAATAAAACATGGCATAAGCCCCAAATTCAACATTATGAATAGTATCACGGGCCGTGAATGTCTAAATGAAATATGTTCCTGTTTCACCCGCGATCTTGGAAATAGAAGCTCAGCATGCTACCAACTAGGCCATCGAAGCCGCCAAAATGAATCATTAAATATCACAATAAAATGATAATAAATTAATATTTTAATGTTATTGTTAATTCGTATTGGGATTGGGACATCTTTGGTCATCAGCCCCGTGTACTTGGATGTGTGTTGAATTTGTCTGATTACCTGTGTTTCCGTGGTGATTGTAATACTGTGTGTAGCTGTAATTATTAGGGCAGTGGATAGAGTAGGTGGCGCAGGACTTGAAGTAAGGTACTATCTCTTCATTTGCTTGGAGAGAGTGGGGGAATCCCACACTCAAGAGAGCCACTGCCTGTGTGGGATTCAAACCTCCAATCTGCAGACTTCCTGAAACTTCCCATCGCGGTCTTAGTGAGCGATTTAACGCTCTATCCTATGCCGTAGGGTAAATATAATAATACGTAAAATCAATACTCTTCGATTCCCGGCTCTGCCACGAAATTTGACAAGTATGAAGACTGGAGCGGGGTCTACTCAGCCTCGGGTGGTCCAAATGACTAGAGGGGATTCGATTCACACCTCAGCCATCCTCGTAGTGGTTTTCCGTGGTTTCCCACTTCGTATTCGGGCAAATGCCGAGATGGCACCTACCGTCTGGCCACGGCCGCCTCCTTCCTTCTTCCTTGTCTATCCCTCCCATTCTTCCCATCCCGTCCCATCCCTCATGAGGCCCCCTGTTCGCTTTGCAGGTGAGGACGCCTGGGCGGGGCGCTAGTCCCGCCTCCCCAGTTGTATCCACTTTCCCGATGTCAAGCTCCAGGACACTGCCCGTAGAGGCGGTAAAGGTAGGATCCCTCGCTGAGTCCGTGGGAAAAGCCTACCTGGAGTGTAAACTGACTACCAGAAAAAAAACGGTGGTCATTTAGCCCCATGCACTTGAGTATGTGCGGAGAATGTATCTGATAACCAGCGTTATTGTGGTGTCCGTAGTAGAAGTAGTAGTGTGTGTATTTGTAATTCATGAGAGGATTGGGAATGAGGTGGCCGTGGCCTTCAATTACGAACCATCCCGGCTGTTGCCTGGAGTAGAAGTGGGAGAGCGCGGAAAGAACATTTCCAGGAAGACTGAGGTGGGAATCAAACCCACTTCTTCTCCGTTTTGCCTCACTGAAACGGTTCCTTTTCTCAAGGAACATATATGGTTAGTAGCATGGCCACCTCTTGCTGATGGGCCATTGCAAGGAGTCTGGCACTTGAACTACGGGATTTTTTGTGGTGATCCAGAAATGGGTATCAGGGGGCTTTGCTCTTCAATGAAGTTTCATGTCTAAAGGCCTATAATATATTATTTTTATGATAGTCAGTTGTTCTGATTCTTCTTGTTGGTGATTGGAATGCTGTTGAGATTCTCTATAGAGAATAGTGATGTAGAATCTGTTTGTTGAAAGGAGAATATGATAGATGTTTTATGCTGATTTTTGTATGGTTATGAATGAAGAGGCTTTTAGTAGAATATATATTTTTTATAACAAGTATTCCCTTGTGTGCTTGCTATACACCCACTACCCCAAATACGTAATCGGAGAAAAGTTACTTCACGAGGATGAGACCAGAATGAAATTCATTGGCATAGCCGGGAATCGAAGCCGAACGTCCGGGGGTGGCAGCCAAGAATGCTAGCCGCTGCACCACGAGATGGTCCCTTGATAATTTATTATTCTCATATCACGGGAATGCACAATTGAAGATAGGCTAACCTTTTGTAATGTGTTATCTCCGCTCCTCATGATGACATACAGCGCTCGAGGGACTGTGGCGTTGACGATGGCGACATCTACAATGGCTGTAAGTGTACTTCTCTGGTGGAGAGATACCTGCAGCTGTACTACATACAAGTCTTGTGCCATACCTGAGGAATGATAGACACGCTTCAAAACTAGAAGTACAGTAATAGAAATGATAAGAATCGCCTCTTTGTCCAATCAATATATTTTTGCTCCTGGCTAATTGGAATAGACCCATTGATAAGTGCTAGTGCTATGTGGGCTTTACGCGACACAATTCTGCCAGGTGCTATCGTCTTGTTTATTTGTTTAAACACGCCTTTTAAAAAATATATATTTCCGTTAACTTTTCAAGAAATGCAAGATTTTTCCTGTACTATTGACGCGATTTGGAACATTTTGGTACAAACCACACCTTCCAACTCCTTCCCGTTTAGGAGCTTGAGTTTTGTGAAACATACACCTTAGCGTATTATATATATTGTACCCCTTCGTCATCATATGGAACATGTGTTCGTATCCCAGCTAACTCACGGTCTTTCGAGGCATGGGGCGTTCAACCCACTATACGAGCACATATTCAGGATTTGAGTCTGTCAGGTGACTACTCTACTTGAAAGAAACAACATATTCCTAAGTATAACATTTAATGGTAGTAATTCATGGCAAAAACAAAACAAAACACAAAAAAAATATTTTACATTTATTTCCCAGAACAAAAATCAAAATTATCTGTGAGTCTCTTCTCCTCAAGATTGGTGCTCCACCGCACTCAAGTCTATCCAAAACATCCTATTGTTGATACTCTTTGACATTTTCGACTGTCCATATTGTTCTTCACGTGGCACAATTTAACACAAATTGGAATATCACAACACAACAAACACAAATTATATTTAAATGACATTAAATCTGCAATTATTAAACATTTATCCGTTTTTCACGGAACATTTACTTTAAATAACATTGATTCATTAGCTTATGCCTTGTTTAATAAGTGTTGTCTTTCCGCGCGTATCGTATTCTTTTCCCATAAGTTTCAAACGCTGATGTGGTACACTTTCCCTCCAAAATACACATAATTATAGATATTTTATAGCTTCACCATACAACGATTTTCTGGGTCTGGTCATAACATTATCGTTACAAACGTGTCATATCATTCAAATTACGCTACCCGTATGAATAAATTAGTATGAACTGGGTAAATACTCTTTACAAAAATGCTTCTATTTATTTGGTGCAGTTAATTTCTCCTCAGAGAATAACTGGGCCAAATGTTATCCGATTACTTCATTCCAACATTGCGTATGTACGGAAACAGTGCATCTAATTTAATTGATACCATCATATCAAGCACATCTTAATTACTTTTCGAAATATCGAGATTCTTCAGTGTCCCACTACAATCTCAGAATAAAAGGATCTGGTCTATTGACTTCCTTTCGTGCGAACAATGGATTAGTCATGGGCCGTCCTATTCAAGATGGCTGCTGGGTTAGTGGATTATACCTGCTACCCCGCCTGAGTTCCCGCACGGTCATGTGTTCACTCAATGGTGCAGCTGTGCTAGAGGTACCCTGAATGGTTCGTGTCATTACGAATTGAGTCAATCTAATTATTTAATACCTATATTTAGAGTATTTAATGGGCTCATCTCGGCTCCTAATTACTATTCAAGGCAAGTGATGGATCACGAAATAGCTTTGCAGTGGCTTTGCGCGCGTCTCAGATGAGTTTCACTGTTATCTCACTGGACGGGCATGCATACAACAAGAGGAAATCAACGTTTCCTACACGAAGAACCATTTTTCTTACCTTTAAGGGCAGATCAATTAATATATTGGCCTACCTAGGGTGTCTAGCAGTTATCCCTGGTGGCGAAGACTCTGCTAACAGTGGATTCAGACAGACTCTGTCCCAACTCTCTTGCGAATACACATGTATGCTCTAAGGCAATACTATATCGTAGCTTCGAAGATTTAGCCTACTAGATTCGACAACGCGCGAACTATTTTCAGATGATCCCCGCAACTTATTGACGTAAATCTCTTGATTCTACGTTACATGCTCGCTGATCGCGGCTCAAACAATATTTCTTACAGATGACTCAATTCCTAAAGCACTAACGTCCTCTATACATTTACTCATAAGCCAAAGTTCTACGTAGCTCCAAAACAAGTTAAAATTTACTGGCATACATTGACTATCTTAATGGCTCTCAAATACAACCCTGTAGAATATACCACAATAAAACGTTTATTTAACATTTCAATGACACTGAAAAGCTCTCTTTATCTCGATATTTATCTTTCTTTCTTACTTTTCACAATAACACAGTATTCTTACGCTAGATATGACACACTTTGCACGTACTATAGGCCTGACATGCCGATTTACATATTTATCATTGTTACCGACCCCAGATTATTATTATTATTATTATTATTATTATTATTATTATTATTATTATTATTATTATTATTATTATTATAACGTTGCCGTTACTTTCATCAATGTCTTACGCCTAAATGGCCGTAAGCATGTCATCCTCAAAGCCATATTTTTACCAAAATACGAGGGATGTGATCTCGTACACAAATGACTGTTAATTCTTAATCGTTGAGGGAATGCTTCGTTGTATGGTGAGCTATTAAATCATATCAACATATTAAATTTGTACTCACTTTCATTCTAGCTGGGTTAGTCCAGCATGCCAGCCCTTCGCCTGCCATAAAGCTTGTTTTAAGCCATCAAGATATTTTTCACACGACACATTGCATAGACTTTACACATGGTAATTATACTTTTCACTACTGGCATTTTCACTTTAACACAATACACATTATTTTACCATACAAACATAAACACTTTTAAAGATCACTGTAATATAACTTTCCACAATTTTTACACACGGATCCTCGATCGGATTCCCACTATCGCTTGACCTCAGAGATGCGATGCAGCTAACTCCTGACAACCGCTGGTCTCCTTGAAAGTCTATCTTGTGTGTGTGTGTTCGTCTCCCGTCACCTACTGCAAAGTTGTTCAATCCTAGGTCACAACTACTTGTGATGCCTTCCAGGTTCCCGTAACTGTAGTGTTCATTACAATAGTATGTTTTATTTTACCCATGATAACACTTCCTGTGGTTATGTTCATTGTCTGTAAACATCATCCTAAATTATCTCTACGCTGTACTGATTCTATACTCGCGTATACTGATGCATATACGTCTGCTGTAGACTAGTTATTATATGATGCAGAATTACTGTTATTAAGCTGCATGGTGCGCCTTTCATTGTTCACTGCTAGTACATTTGAGCGTCAATACTTTATAAATTCCGCGCACTTTCTTGCGTGATCCAACAGCGTGTCACCACACGAGTTGAGTCAAGAAGAACTGACTCTCTGCTCCAGCTTCCCCCATTTAAAGCTTCCTGATGAAAAGTAGTTCACTGGATTTCCAGGAGCGACTCTCTACTTAAAATAATACATTTTCAGACTAAGTGAAGTATGATCCTTATTTGTCTACTCATGGAGGTTCCAAATTCACTCGCGTGCAGGCAATTGCTTCGGCCAATTAATTATAATTAATTGCTTCCTTCCATGGCGTCATGATGCTACCCCGGTTCTTCCCCTATTGCTACATTACAAATCCTGACTCTGCCGCGGATTAGGTCTGTGCATAAGTTCCTTTATAGATGCAGGCTTTAATTTAGGCGTGAGGACACTACTAAATTATCTTTCCTACTGTAGAATACATGCATCTGGGTGTAACTTTCATCTCAATTCATTGCTCCATTTGGCCGTAATTAATTAATTTCTGTGGGAGACCACCCCCACTCCGCTTCTCTGCCTTGTAAGACTGTGGTTCCCAAAGCCGTTAATCTTTGGTCGCTACCCCAGTGCAGACGAGAAATAGTTCCTTGGCGTCACCTAGTAACGCCCTCTTGCTAACCACGATTTTTCAACTGTTAAGTTGGCCCGAATTCTTGAGCTCTTAGCATCTTAAAAGTACATAGGCTTGTATTTTCTGCAATAATCCACCTTTAAAGGTATAATACTCCCGTTCTGGCCGTGAAATCATGCTGTTATAATTCTATACAGTTATAAATCATTGTTCCTCGGGTTCACTGTGGCTGTTCCCCCTCAGAGATCACTGATTCGATTCTTCGCAGAATCATGGGCCTGGTTTTCCTTGTGATAATGACCCCGTTTCGATGCTAGTCAGCCGTGTCCCATTGGGCACAATATAGACTAGCAGAAGTACCCGCTCTTCGAACGGTCTTCGGTATTAATAACCAGACGTTATCAATTGAGCTACTGATGCAATAGTTAGGGGCTTGTTATTCCTTCATGAGTTTATCAGAGCGAAGTTAGTTTTCTGGGTATATCACAGACACTGTTAATTTAAGGGCCTTAAAATGTGGTTTTCGGACACCCTTTATTGACTCCCTAGTTTGTGTCACACATTGAGAAGCGCATCATATGCTTTGGTCGTCTTTCTAGGATAATTTTTATTTTTCGCCTATTTCAGCATGAGAAGTACGGTGAAGAATTTTATAAATGATTGGTGAATTGACTCATGGTTACAATATCTAATTTTACGATGCTCCAAGCACCCGAACACGATTTATAGGCGTACATAAACATAAACATGAACCCGTTTGTCGACAAAAATATGATTAGTTAAAATGTGCGCTCAAACTAAATTCACCTAACGTGTACTTCCTGACGTGAAAATAATATTGAAAACCTTGTTGACGAAACGCAATATACACACATCAAAAAAAGTTTTGCATCACCTCGGTTCCCAGATCTCCGGCATATAGACGTTGACTGTGTATATTGTATCAAAGATACAGTCCCTTTGACTGTTCATAGATGTCACTAAAACTGCTCAAAGATGTAAACAACCATGCATGAGCAGGGCGTATTAGACGGAGGGGGTACGACAGCCGATCAGTTCCAGTCATTCCACCAGGACGAAGGTACGCTGCTCATGTTGTCTGTAGTTCTACCATGCCTAGAAGGTCAATACCGCAGTTCGATCGCGTCCGCATTGTTACTTTGTGTCAAGAAGGGCTCTCAACAAGGGAAGTTTCCAGGCGTCTCAGAGTGAACCAAAGCGATGTTGTTCGGACATGGAGGAGGTACAGAGATACAGGAACTGTCGATGACAGGCCTCGCTCAGGCCGCCCAAGGGCTACTACTGTAGTGGATGACCGCTACTTACGGATTGCCGCTCGGAGGAACCCTGACAGCAATGCCACCATGTTGAATAATGCGTTTCGTTCAGCCACAGGACGTCGTGTTTCAACTCAAACTGTGCGCAATAGGCTGCATGATGCGCAACTTCACTCCCGACGTCCATGGCGAGGTCCAGCTTTGCAACCCCGACACCATGCAGCGCGGTACAGATGGGCCCAACAACATGCTGAATGGACCCCACAGAATTGGCATCACGTTCTCTTCACCGATGAGTGTCGCATATGCCTTCAACCAGACAATCGTCGGAGACGTGTTTGGAGGCACCCTGGTCAGGCTGAACGTCTTAGACACACTGTCCAGCGAGTGCAGCAAGGTGGTGGTTCCCTGATGTTTTGGGGTGGCATTATGTGGGGCCGACGTACGCCACTGGTGGTCATGGAAGGCTCCGAAACGGCTTTACGATACCTGAATGACATCCTCCGACCCATAGTGCACCCATATCGGCAGAATATTGGAGAGGCATTTGTCTTCATGGACGACAATTCTCGACCTCATCGTGCACATCTTGTGAATGCGTTCCTTCAAGATAACGACATCGCTCGACTACAGTGGCCAGCATGTTCGCCAGACATGAACCCTATCGAACATGCCTGGGATATGTTGAAAAGGGCTGTTTATGGACGTCTTGACCCACCAACCACTCTGAGAGATTTACGCCGAATTGTCGTTGAGGAGTGGGACAATTTGGACCAACAGTGTCTTGATGAACTTGTGGATAGTATGCCACGACGAATACAGGCATGCATCAATGCAAGAGGACGTGCTACTGGGTATTAGAGGTAGTGGTGTGTACTGCAATCTGGACCACAAATGCTGAAAGTCTAGCTGTATGATGGTACAACATGCAATGTGTGGGTCTCATGAGCAATAAAACGAGCTGAAATGTTGTTTGTGTTGATCTCTATTCCCTTTGTATTTAAAGGTTCCGGAACTCTTGGAACCGAGGTGATGCAAAACTTTTTTTGATGTGTGTATGTCAAATAAAAATTGACCCTCACCGTTGTGGAAAGTCCCCATCCCCATGAAGACCCCTTTAACAAATTATAAAGGCTTGTGGTGCTTGAAAATTCAGGATTTTTAGCCTACAATGGCCCAAATTCCCAAAAGCTGCAAAAAACACTATTTCAATTCAGGAATTTTTGAAAATAATGTTGCTGTTTAGAGATATAATAGACCTTCTGTACAACATATCGCACGTGTAAGTCACGTTTAAACATTCTAGGGTACCCCTTGACCCCCTTAATCGCATTGAAGAATTTTACACTCTATGTTTGTTTCCATGATAACCTTATAGCCATTTGCAAACTTTCGCAGAAATTTAATAAATTGAGTGGCATTGCTTCTTACAGAAATAGATGGAATGTTAGATGTCACCTCTTGAGATACTGTTGTCATGGTTACCGGCTTGGATTACTTCATTAGTTTCTTCTTGTTCTTCTCCTTTCAGATGGGTCAGCTAAGGACCACGACGTTGAACTTTTCAGCTTCGCGAGGGACTTGATATTTGCCCAATATTCGCGCATTATCTGGCTATGTTTCTCCTTTCTCTCTTTTGTCCAGATGATGCCGGTTTTCTTACAGGGTGGTCTGTCCTGAAAACTCTTCTGTTTAAGTATATTTCTGAGATGTGATCGGCTTCTAATATCAATTTTCATTATCTTCAGTTCTTGGATGTCCTTGTTAACTTCTGTTAGCCACGGTGTCACACTCTTTCTATTCTCCCAGTTGTTGAGAAGCCGGTTGGTTAGTCTTGTTGGGTTCATCCTTGAGACATGTCCGTAGAAAGCCAGACGTCTCTTCCTGGCCACATCTGTGATTTTCTCGGTATATCTACTGTACCTACTCCTGATTTGGTGTTCTTCTGTACTCGTCATCTATTTATTAGTTTATTAAATGAAATTCGTTTTCTGGGAATATCTCAGAAACGTGGTTTTAGAGCCTTAAAAAGTAGTAGCCTCCGAGCCACCGAGGGGCTGAAAATGAGTTTTGTCTCATCCTTTTACGCCATAATATAATAATAATAATAATCATAATAATAAATTAATATTTTTTTTTTATTAATTTATCGTATGGCTTTTAGTGCCGGGAGTGTCCGAGGGATATAATATACCTTCAGTACCACACCCGCACGTTTAAATCGCGTCAAAAAATTCAAGGGTACCCCTCGACCCCCTTAAGCGCGTTATATACGTATTGATGAATTTTACAGCTTAAGTTGGTTCCGTGATAACCTTATAGCCGTTTGCGAACGTTCACAGTAATGTAATAAATGGAATGGCATTGCGTCTTTCAGAAACGGATGGACTCCTGAGATTGTGTTGTTATGGTTACAGGCTAGCATTCTTTCATTAGTTCTTCTTCTTCTTTTTCTTTGGAATTTGGCCAACTATGGACCGCATAGAACTTCAGGCTTCTTGTCCTTCCTTCTCTTTTCTTCCCAGAACCTCTTCATTCTTTCGATCCTTATCTTTCTCTCCTCCTCGGAAATGATCTGCACGGGTCTCTCTGTAATTGGTTTCTCCTCAAATGACTTTAAACTGTCTACTTTTCTTCTAAACTCACTTCTATTGTGGATCAACTCTGGAGTAATTCCAACTTCTGTTGCATCCCTCTTGACCTCTCCTACCCACTTAGAGGTGGCCTTTAATCCCATGATGTATGTGAAGAACTTTTTGGTTAGTCGGTTCTCTTCCAATCTTACCAGGTGTCCATAGATTTTCAGCCTTCTTTTCCGCATTGTGTCCGTGATCTTTTCAGAACACTTGTAGAGCTCCTCATTTTTCCCCTTCTTCCGAGTTCCATCAGAAGTCTTCTGAGGTCCCAGATTTTTCCTCAGAATGTTCCATTCCTTTTTCTCGAGTTCTTGCAGCTCCCCTTTTTGATTTAAAATTAGACACTCTGAAGCGTACAATCCTTCTGGTTTTATGACTGAGTTATAGTGTCAGATTTTGGCCTTGTATGATATTGCCCGTTTGTTATACCTGTTCTGTGTTAGCTTGTAGGCCAGGTCTAATTTTCTGGATCTTCCCTTGTTTGCCTCTTTATCCAGTCCGTTGGGTTGGATCCATTCTCCCAGGTATTTGAATCTCTCAGTTCTTTTAATTTTCCAATGCTTTACCTCCATATACCTCTATATATACTCTATATATTCCGTCTTTTCATAAGAAACATTAAGACTCGCTTTTTCGGCGATTTCATGCAGGATCTCCAGCATCTTTTGAGCGTTTTCCTGGTTTTTGGCTAAGAGGGCAAGGTCATCGGTAAAAGCTAAACACTCGATTTCTAGGTTCTGTCCTTCCCTTGCAAGGTGTACCCCGCTTATTCTTTCCACATTCAGAGCTTCTTCCCAGGCTTTCATTATTTTTTCTAGTTCGATGTTGAAGAGGAACGGGGATAATCCGTCTCCTTGCCTGACCCCTGTCTGTATTTCAAACGGATCAGAGATTTCATCGAAGAACTTAACTTTTGAGATGGTGTCGGTCAGGGGTAGCTTTATGATTTCCCTTGTTTTCTTGTCAATTCCAAATTCCTCCAAGACACTGAATAAGGTTTGCCTGTCAATAGAGTCATATGCTTTCTTGAAGTCGACAAAGGTGACCACGGTGTTCTGGCTCCTTATCGCGCTTGTTCGCAGGATGCATTTCTGGTTGAATATCTGCTCCGCGCATGACCTACCTTTTCGGAAACCATCTTGGTATTCTTCAATGACATGATCAGCCTGTTTTTCAACTCTGATCATCAAGGCCTCAGAGAGTATCTTATAGGCAATTGGAAGTGAAGAGATCCCTCTGTTGTTTGGATCCATGCGGTTACCTATCTTATGGAGCCGGTGTATGAGTGCACCTTTCCAGTCATTAGGGATCTTTTCAGTTCTCCATATTTCATCCATAAGGCGGTGGATTCCTTCTGCAGTGATTTCTCATCCGATCATAAACATGTCTGCCACAATACCATCTTCACCTGGTGCTTTTTTTAATCTTTGAGCTCCTTGATTATCTGCTTGATCTCATCTATGCTAGGTGGTTTGGAATCTGTGTTGTCTTGGATTTGTTCCTGGGCATCTAGTCTTTCCAGAGGTTTAGCGCAGTTTAGTAGCGCTTTGAAATAGTCCGCCAAGAACTGGCAATTATCTTTATTGTTAGTCACCAGGCTTCCATCAGGTCGCTGAAAGCAAAGGTTTGGTGGTTGATACCCCTGTAGCTCCTCTCCGAAGGTCCTGTAAAACTCCATGGTGTTGTTATTTCTAAACTCTTCCTCGACCTTTTCCACCCTACTTTGGTCATATTTTCTCTTCTCGGCTCTTATGATCTGGGCTGCTCCCTTCCTTTCATTTCTGATGTCTTCCCATTTCTCCTCGGTCTTATTGGAATTCCACCTCTTCCAGGATTTCAATCTTCTTTCAAGTGTTTCATCACACTTTCCTTTCCATCATCTGTGCTTTCGTTTTCTTGGAGGTTTGCCCAAATTTTCGGATGCATTGGTCACGGATTCTCTGATCTCTTCCCAGCTATTCATATCCAGGTTAGACAGGCCTTCAAGATATTTATCTTTGTTCTGCTTCAGTGTCTCTATTTTGATTCTAGGCTTCTTGGTGGCTCTGGGTTTGGTTCTATTTGGCTGGAATCTTACTTTGATCTATGACAGGTAGTGATCTGAGTCGATGTTGGCACTCTTTTTCACTTCTACGTTTAGTATTTCTTTTCAATTTCGGGTTGTTATTGCCACATGGTCGATCTGGAACTCCCCTAGCATTTTACTAGGAGATACCCAAGTTAACTTTTTCCGTGGGAGAGCTTTGAAGTATGTGGACATCAATTTAAGGTTGAATTGTCTACAGAATGCGATAAGTCTTTCACCAGTTTTATTCGTTCTTCTATGTGCAGAGTAGTCACCCACGATTTGTATATACTTCTTTTCTCTGCCCTACTGAGCATTGAAGTCACCGAGCAAGATTTTTACGTGGAGTTGAGGGATTTTAGAAGATAAGTCTTCGAGAGTTTCCCAAAAGTCGTCCACCTTTTCTGGGTCTTTCCTATTATCTTTATTTATTGGGGCGTGCACATTAATAATTGTGTAGGCTTTATTTCCAGACCTAAAGGAGAGGAGCGAGATCCTCGCTGAAGGTGAAGTGAAATTAATGATGGACTCCATTATGTTCCTTTTGACTACAAAAGCTGTCCCTAAGATCGTTAATTTGGAGTTGCTCTTTATCGCGGGTTTTCCCTTGCAGATTGGAAACTGTTCTGAATCTACTGGATTTTCATCGGGGTATCTGGTCTCTTGCAGTGCCAATATTCAGATGTTCCGGTCTTCCAAAACCTTAATTAGTTGTTTTAATTTCCCTGCTTTCAGAAGCGTATTGATGTTCAGCGTTTCAAGCTGGTGTTTGCGCTTGATTCGTAACTTTCGTGTTGTGGTTCTGGGAAGCACCGACTCTTCCCTACATGATGTTCCAGGCTCTCCCGAGTCCGACGGCCTGGTTGCACCGCTCAAAGCGATGTAGGATTTCCGTTTCCGGCTACCTCCTGGAGAAGTCGTCACCGGAAGTGTTCCCATCATGCCTTAAGTTGAAGATAGTTGGGAGGGTGAGCATAGCTCAATCCTCAGTGTTAAAACTGGAGTTGTAAGCCCCAGAGTTTATTTCAGGCTGCCCCTTACCTGGAGAACAGACGCTACTTGCTGAATTCCAGTGGCATTTCCTCCACTGTCGAGTCCAGCACCCTCCTAAAGGGGCTCCTCCGCCCATAGCTTTCATTACTTTATTAAATGAAATTAGTTTTCTGGGAATATCTCAAAAACTGTTGGTTTTAGGACCTTAAAATGTGGTTTTCGGGGCCAGTAAGGCCTCCGAGTTTTGTTTCTCACATTGAGACGCTGAAAATTAGCTTTGTATCGTCTTATTACGCCCATTTCAGCATGCATTTTAATGGGATAGGCCCTCTTTTATGAGAGGTACGGAGACGAGTTACATCAATGATTACTTTCGTGCCTCTGATGGACATCTGTACCAAATTTTACGTTGATCCACCCAGCTGTTCTCGAGTGATGCGCGTACAAAGTTGTACACAGATAGACAGACAGACAGACAGACAGGCAGACAAAAATTTTGTTTTTGCGCGCAACCGTCATAAACCAGTCTGAAACGCGTTAATAACTCAAATTTCCGTGGAAATTCGTAAAAAAACAGACAAACATTCATTTATGTATATACTGTATATAGAGAGAGATAGAGATAATGATAGGGCCGAAACAGATTACGGACATAGAAATTGATTTTGAGAGGAAAAGAGTAGCGCCACATGGAAGGAGCACAGACAGGAGAGGCCGTACGAGAGGGGAAATTATGGGTACGGTCGAGGAAAAAGAGAATGGAACAGTGATTGTGGGAATATAAGGCAGGAAGAAATGAACAATTCAGAGCGGAGATACCAGGAATCCCGGGAATATTTAGACAGACGGCATAGAGAGATGTACATTGGTCCATATAGGATTGTAGGAACATTAAGAAACAATGCATAAATCGTCAGAGATGGGGGAACGCAAGAAGCAATGCACAACGCTTCAACTTTGAAAATCTATTTGGAACCGGCAACCTTCATGATGACGACTGCAGAGCCGCCGTAAATCTTGTGAACACAGAGTCAGTGAACCTCGCAGGAAATAGTCACATGATCACAGACGACAACCATCAGTGTGAGATCACGAAGATACGGGAGATTTTAAAGACCCTGTTAATCGAAGCTGTAAATACAAATGTAAGCGCTAGGAAAAAACAAGATATGCTTTTAAGGCAGTACAATGCGTTGAAGGAGGCTAAACGAGGCAGGCAAGTTAATTGCGTAGATGACGATCTCGGCCGGCCGCAGCCACAGTAAGATTTCTGTTGGGAATAAGCACCGAAGTATTTGACACGAAATCATTGGGGGGAGAGCAAGGTTGAATAGGCATACCTGTCGATAGATTATTCAAAAGTAGTGAGACGAGAATGAAACCTTTCAGGCTTCACCGATTGATGATGATAATAAATTTTAGAATGAGTATTGCCGTAAGCGACTAATATGTACACAAGCAGACTAGATCATGGCGATCATTTCTTAATTGGATTTTTGATTTTTGTATTTTGTTGTTTCTTGTATTGCGACAATGACTTTTATTAGGATCAAGTCTTATATTTTGCAGTATTCTCTCTGTGTTCATATTTGAATGATAACTTACTCATTTTTAATTTAACCTGAACCATGAGAACCATCACCAACCATACCAGGCGAACGTTATGTTTATTTTGGATGCGGACAAGTGCAACTTGTTAAATATGAATTAATGGAGTGCTGTTGCTGCTCAAATTAGATATGGCACTAATGCATGAGACACAGACATAAAATAACTAGATATTGATTTCGTATGTTAATGAGAGAGCTCATCAGAGATTACTGCTGCTATGTGCGCCCCGATAAACACGGCTAGCTAAGCCGGCTGTGACTGGCGCAGATCGTGGGCGCGCGTACCCGGTTCAGCCGGTGTTGGCGCGCACTTTCACACTTTTACCAAACATGTTCAATAATGTGTACTTACAGTGCTCATAGGCGATGCTGAAAATGCCTTCCCTCTCTTGTAACACACACCTGACATCTTCTGATGAAAGAATGTCTGCCAACTCTTTTATTATTTACGGAGCCTGTTTCCTTGAATCGTTTAGTGAGCCTCCTAATTTTACTGGCATTAGGCACAGGTCTTCTTGGAAACTTCAATCGAAATTTGCGTGTCATTTCAGAACAAGATTTTCTGCTTTTCATATACGAATTATGGATATACACACGTTCGCGCAATGCGAATTTGTGTCGAGGCATGACCAACAATCACAGTAATCACAATACTCACTAAACGTGCAACACTAACGTCTATGCTTTTCAGATACTCATCCATATGAATGACAAAACAAGTGTGAACTAACGATATGAGTCAGCAGAGCGCGCCAACCACCGGCTGAACAGCAATCTGTGGCTTAGCTTGCCGTGCGGGGCACACATAGATAGTGACCCTGTACAACCTTTGTAGCACCAATCTCTACCAAGAAATTTAATTCTGATCTGAGGGCTGGAACGGGATACACTCAACCTCGTGAGCCAACCTGGAAGTGGTTTTCTGTGGTTTTCCACTTCTACTCCAGGCAAATGCCAGGATGCTTTCTAACCTCATGCCACGGTCGCCTCCTTCCAAATCCTATTCTGAATTAAAAATACAAACTCTCCTACAGGCACCACAAAACATAGGCAATCAGACGTACTCGAGACGCACCCGAGTACACGGGACTAAATGACCACGATGCCCAAGGCCCAACCCCTCAAAAACAACGAACCATATTAACTAAGGACTTATAAGATTTAGTTGTATACGTCATTAGCTTACTGTTTTCGAGTCCGATGTACTACGACATATTATGCGCTCTTCACTCTCAGCATGCTGGGTTATCATAAGTGGCCTGTGCGAACCCTTTTAGGGTAGGGTAGGACACGCTCATGACCTCTGGTGGCGAGGCCATTCAACTAATCACGTACCTACACTAATCATATGACTATCGACCTAAGAAGTAACTGTATGCCTAAGTGTGCGGCTAACCAACAAATTCTTGACGGTGTATTTTTCTGTCAGGCAGTGTATATGGGATTTAAAATGTTCTTCGCGTCCCAAACCCTTTAAGGGAACTGGGAAGTGTGCCAAGCCGAGAAATGCTCATCTTGGTATTATCTTTATTATCTTGAACGTTCTCAATGGATTTGGTCCAAATTTGTTGTAGTATTTTATCAAAGTCTGTTCTTTGTGTGTTTCCAGTTTCATTACCCTACATAAAATACTTTTCGGTAAATATAAGCATGAACGTTTTGAAAATTAACAAAATCTCTGACATTTAAGGTACATTTTTTGAGAAATGGTTTCAAGGAATTGGCTTGAGATTTCTACATGTTTTCCTATCATTAATAATTGACCTTGATAAGTAAATTCAACTTCTTAACTGAAATAAATTTAAGTAAAAATTATCATGCACAAATAAATTACTCTCAAATTCTTCAAAATAAAAATTAATATCTTAGAACCTATTGGGCCTAATTGCATAATTTTACTTACCAACCCTCAATATTAGGCATGTAAAATATATGGTCCAAATTCTAGGTTTCTATGTCTAACAGATTTTGAGAAAATTGTACATATATTTACACAAGGTAGTACAGAGGAAAAGTGAATTAAAGATAAAACTTACATCAGTGCATTCCTGAATGTTTGCCTCAACAGATTCATTTAGCTTCCTCCTCCTTCTTCTTTGAATTCTGGCTACCTTTGATGAGGCCTCAGAATCTCTTTCAGCATATTTCAACCGTACTTGGTCAATTCGACACAAAGGTGTTGTGGTATTATGCCAATGTCTCCAAAATTTTAGTTCTATCAATTGCACCCTCATTAAATGTGAGCACAGCATCTCACACACCAATAACTGACTGGCTGCATATGGCTCAGCGGTGTCGTTCTCACCTGATGAACCCAAGATAGCGGGAGTTAATCCCGGCGCAGTCAGTTGGCATTTGAGGGTGCGCAAATGCAAGGGAGCCGTGTCAGTAGATTTACTGACACGTTAAACATCCCCTTCAAGGCAAAATTCCGGCACCCCGGCGTCTCTAAAAGCCTCAGTAGTTAACAGGGACGTAAAATTAATAACATTATATTATTAGATAATACGCTAAGGTATATGTTTCACAAATCTCAAACTCAAGGAGTGGTTTGTACCAAAATCTTTCAAATTGTCTCCATAGTACAGGAAAAAACTTGCATTCCTTTGTAAGTCAACGTAAATATATTTATTTGTATATAAAGTGCTTTTAAACAAATAAACAAGACGATAGCCCCTAGCAGAACTGTTTCGCGTACTCCGCATAGCACTAGGGCCGGGCGGGTAATCTGTACACATGGGGCGCACACGACCCATTATGAGAGAGTTCTCGCACGGGTCCGCTAGTAATTATTATCACACCAATAACTAGTGCAAGGTACAGTAGCCTAAAACAGCAACGTGGACAAGGGTGCTTTTAGCGTATAGTAGAACTTAGCATTGTAGCAGAAAGTTTGTAATTTATGAAAAAATGGAAGGTTCGAGGTTCAGATGATTTCTGATAAGAACACGTTGTCAAATGGACAACCAGTTTATCTTACGTTTCCTACATTAATGTGTCTTGTGATAAAGCATTCTTCAAAATGTACTCACTGTGGATATGTTGCACAGGGAAGATCACTGAGGAGGGGTGAAAGTGGGCACACAGCGCCTGAATCAAGTCGACTCGCATGTCCACCGATTTCTGGGCCAATGACAAACTCAGCAGGTGGACCAAAAACACAATTGTCTGCGTTGAATACTCCATCGACAGTTCTACCTGCAATCACATCGAATAACAAGTAGTTCCGTGAAGAATTATACAGCCTATTTTCATATATCCTACTAATGCTAATTGCCTCTATCAACATACTAAATTTCAGCTTGATTGCTGTAATAGATTTGTAGATATTGAGAACCGTCTAAATATTTCGGATGGTCGCCATGTTGGACTTTTATATATGTAGGGCTTAGAGTTATGTACTGTTACATGAATATTATTGTGTACGTGTAGTACTCAAACTTCAATCACATGATTACGACACAAGAAGTAAAAACGTGATTTTAAAATTTCGCACAGCCGCCATCTTGTGGTTATGGAAACAATTGAAATAAATTAGATGCCAGTGGATTAACATTTGAATAAGGATTTACTGTACCAAGTTTCACTGCACTTGGATGGTTAAATTGCGAGAAACGTCCATGTGAATATTTATACTTCGCGTCGCCACCATGTTGGATTTGTGATTACCAGGTTATTGAAAGTCCTATAGGTGAACTTATGTTCATAACCCCTATGAACATAAAACAATTAGTTTGATTGCTTTAGTAGATTCGTAGATGGAAGCATCCGTGGCTTAGTCGGCAGCACGCTGGCCTCTCACCGCTGGGTCCGTGGTTCAAATCCCGGTCACCCCATGCGAGATCTGTGCTGGACAAAACGGAGGCAGGCAGGTTTTTCTCCGGGTACTCCGGTTTTCCCTGTCAAAATTACATTCCAGCAACACTCTCCACAATCATTTCATTTCATCTGTCATTCATTTAATCATTGTCCCAGAGGAGTGCGTCAGGCCTCGGCAGCCGGCACAGTCCATATCCTCGCCGCTAGATGGGGGGGCTTCATTCATTCCATTCCTGACCCGGTCGGAGACTGGAAGCAGGCTGTGGATTTTCATTTTTCAGTAGATTCGTAGATATTGAGAACAGTCTAAATATTCCGGATGGTCGCCATGTTGGATTGTTATATGTATAGGCCATAGAGTCATGTACCATTAAAGGAAAATTATTGCGTAGATTCATTATTCAAACTTTCACTTCGATCGCCTGATTTCGACACAAGAAATGAAAAGTTAATAAAAAAATTGGCACAGCCGCCATCTTGAGGTTATGTTAAGAATTGAACTAAATTACATACCAGTGCATTACAATGTTTCATTGTGTTTGGATCAATAAATCGCGAGACAAGTCTATTTAAAACTTTCAAATTCGCTTGGCCGCCATGTTCGTTTTGTAGTTACCCGGTTCTTAAAGTCTCCTAGATGAACTTCAAGTAGTGCCTTTTATCTCCGTGCAAAATTTCAGGGTGATACTGTGCCCGCCAGACAAGGATGTCGGAAGACCGCTTGACCGCAACGGCCCCTCGACACCCCCATCCACCGAACCCACAACCCTAAAAGGATCAGATGTGCATTCTCAAATCAGCCCGCACGGGACTAGTTACCTCAGGGTCGATCGGTGTTAGTGAGATGTGGAAATGTTATGAACTGACCCAAGAAAGCACATTAAAAACAACAAGAAAAAGAAGAAGTCCAGTCTTAAGTTACCTTCTTTGTTTATTTAGAAACAGCACCCTAACCTACTTCTGAGGGTAAGAATCGGATAAGCCGCTAACCTGGATACATGATGAATAATCCCTAAATGACGTTAAGTTACCTTCTTGAAGTCCTATTATACAACAAAACAAAAAAAACAGCAAACTAAGGGAATAATACGTAAGTTCGGTCCTAAGCAATTACAATGAGAAATTTAATTAAAGCAAAACAATGTGTATGAAACTAGGCTATGATGGTATTATCCCTGACATTTAACGTTAAAGTTATGTTCTGATTTGATCCTATCGTAAAAGTAATCATAGACGTGACGAGCCTATGCAGAAAAAAAAAACTATCACACAATTGGTTCACTAAAAATACATCAGTAACAAATGGGAACACAAGTCAACAAAACATAAACACACAATAGAATACACTCTTATATTCAACATCCTCCCTACACAAATCGTCGACTGTTTGTAGACGATTGTCATCTGAATGCATGTCAATGTAGGTTGGCAACAGCATGAACACCGTCATGTCTGACGTTGCATTTGCAAAGTCCAGGTTTCCGTGGATTCGCCTAGAAATTACATTCGAAGATTCAAGGAGTGTCAGCTTGATCTAATTGTATTTAGAAGCATCACCCTCAGGTGAAAGATCGAAGATCGAATCATGACAACAACTTACGAAAAATTACATTATTCAAAAAACTGAAGTTCAAAACTATTTAATTATTTATTTAATTATTAATTATTTATTGCTTTCAAAATAAAACTAATTCATTATTATTATTATCATTATTATTATTTTATTATTATTATTAATATTATTATTATTATTATTATTATTATTATTATTATTATTATTATTATTATTTTTATTATTCCAGGAAGTGTATTTAATATTGTCATTAGACACGAAGAACAGAATCAGACCCATTAATAAACTCTCCCTTCGAGAAGCATCAGTCATCACGATTCTACAGCATCATCAAACATCTTCATATGAGCCTCACCGCTCAACTTCAATACACGCCAGTCACAGCTGGACTCGTGTTTACAAATACCAATACGAGTGGTCACCCAACACACACCTTATAAAACGGTCGACAGTGGTATACACATCACCTGTCACCTAATTAACATCACCATGAGCGATAATGCATCGTCTTCATGTGGAACAAATTACCCAATCACAATATAGCACGTTGCCCTGGTCTGATACATCTTCGGTCTGTACAAAATTAAGTTAATGGCTGCCCAGAACAGCTGTTACAGCTCTTAAATAATGGTTTCAATCTAATACAAGTTACATTTTACTTAACAAATTTATTAACCTTATGGGAGTGTAAATTCATTGAGAAAATACTGTTGTGCAGTTCTACGCTAATTGTAGTATTGAGTTTGTGTGTGCCTTTAGTTGTTGTATAATGTGACATGTGAATGACGCATTTGCTTGCGGCCGGTATCTTCGAGTGTCTACTACAGCTTTCAAGGTCCCAATACACTCTCCCGCTGACAAACAATTGAGCTCACCGCTTGCTTTGAAACCAGTTCTAAATCCACGCATTCAGATGTACAATTGTAATAACCCCACACTTCTTGCATAACAAAAGAATAATGTTGTATTCCAGGTAGACCAAAGATATAGATACTGTATGTCACTCTTTCTGCAGTGACTTGAATATATTAAAATGATACGTAGGAGGTATTAAAAATGCTTAAACAAATTATACTGTAGTCATTCCGTCATGTCTATCAACTGCCATACCTTCCCAAGGATCGCGTGTTCGAGAATAACACACTTCCACCTTACTTGAGTACATGAAGTTACAATTGCGGCGTTCTTCTTCAATTAACGCATAGTGCTCCCCATGCCTTTCTTAACCATTATATTTACAAATTGCCATGTAGAAATAGACCGACAGGAAATAATAGTTAATCACATAACTACCAAAAAAAAAATCCTGCCTATAACCAACTGTGTGAATACGTGCGGCCAATATATTATGCTAATTATCCACCACAATTCTGCCGTACATAAATGGTTTTATTTGACTTACTCGTTCATGGTTGGTTGTATGAGATGGATGGCTCTCGGTTTGAACCTAGTCCTCGGTTCACTCACCGACCTTAACCATCGTTTCTTTCTCCCCATGGTATTATTTGGCATCGGCTCTTCCCATGGTTGAATGGTTTACTCGGACATTCCTCCTGCCATAAGGATGGCGGTAGCTTCCGTGTAGTTATAGGCCCCCATGATGGTAGTAGTATTACACGTCGTAAAAGCCTGAATCACTGATTTTATCGGAACAATAGTTGTAAAATTTCCACTGATTCTAAACTGTGCGGATATTCAAAATTGCCTTTCTTATTTCCGCCACTGACTTTATTGACGCATCTGCATCATATTACACAGACTTTACAACTTTTCTCACTCCACAATTACACGAGTTTGATAATAGCACTTCAAAATGTTGACAATTTACAGTTCGACTAGTCACGAATAACAGTTTCAATGCACTTTCCAAATATAAAAGTCTGTTCGATAATAGTAATATTAATGGACTACTCGTCCTTACCTTGTCCATTACCCGAGATCCAGTTGCAGCGTTTTTCACTCACACACGACATGACACAGTACTGTCTAGGTAATGGCGACCAGTGCTTCTTCCTCTTCATGGTCGGGCACCGCGTGAGTCGTTTCCTGACTATGTAAATTAACCGTTTATAACCCATCATATCATTTACACAACCAGCACTCTCGAAAATTATAGAAAAAAATCATTGGAGTGCCCTTGTTGTCTGAATTGTCCTGTGGTTCATAATCTCACTATTAAATTAATATGTCACTTCAGTTGGCGACTTCCCCTGGTAGGTTGGTGTTCCATGGTTGGATGTGTGGTTGAGCTTCTTTGGGATTTTTTTCCTCGGCAATCAGTTTTCGATGAGCCGGAAATGGTCCTGGGGGCATGAGCCTTTCGGTCTCATATGCCTCTTCGTCGATAAAAATAAAAATTTTGGCAAAATTTTTATTTTCCCGTAATTAATTCCTCCAGCAATACAGTGATATAACAGGTTACCTTCGACAAGTTATTTACTCCCTACGATGATATCTCTTGAGTTTGGAAGCGTTATATACCCCAATTCTCTCGTTGGTATTGAAGTCAACAATGGCGTAACTACCATTGTTATATACAGTTTCAATTCGATGTGGGCAATAAAATAGAGACACGAACTTATGGTACACTCTTTCTTGAGGATTTGATATCCCAGGTCGGCGAATCAGGACTAAGTCGCCCACATTCAGTGGTCTTCTGAAGCGTTTGTTTCTCACCCTTCTCAGGCGTTTCTCAGCTTGTATATTGAGTTTTTCTCGTGCTGCTTCGATCCTGCTAGCTACCGATGGCTGAATACACGGTGGTAATGTTACGACATTGTGCCAGAATCTTCTGGGTGTAATCCCAAGGTGTATTTGGGCTGGAATTTGGCCGGTGCTTTCATGGACAGTGTAATTTATGCAACGTGCCATTACGACTAGCACTTCTGTCCATTTCCAATGTTCATTTTCGCAGTAAATGTGGCAGAATTTTGAAATTTCCGACATGACGCGTTCACTAGGGTTGCTCTCCGGGTGTCGTATGGATGATAGGAGATGTCCTATTCCTAATTCTTCCATAGCATCAGAAAATTGTGCGGATGTGTACTGCGACCCATGGTCGGTAAGCAAAAATTGTGGCTTTCCTGCTTCAGGTATTACTTGTCGTTTAATTCGTTGGATACTCTGGTGTGCCGTGGCCTTCTGTATGGTATGCAACATCGTATACTTACTGAAAACGTCTATTGTCACCACCACAAATCGGTTTCCTCTACCAGACTTAGGAATCGGTCCAAATATATCCTGAACGTACAATTCTCTCCGTTCTGTGGGTAAAATTGGTCGTGGGGATTCCTTTAATAATTTAGTAGGAAATTTATTACGTTGGCATGTATCACACGTTCGTATAACATTCCGAACCCTGGTTCCAATGTCCTTCCATGTGAATGTTTCCTTGATGGTTGCGATTGTTTTATCCGTGCCCCCGTGTCCAATAGCAAGATGTACCATCTGGGTGACCGAATTTTGGTATGTCTGGGGTATCACTGCACGAAGTTGCGTATGGCCGGGATCAACGAACTTGTACAGGAGTCGTTGATACAATACATAGTCAGCTGCCAGGATCGTCGTCAGAGCATAATCGGCATCCTGTGCGTCCATTTTACCCTCGAGGAATCGGATAATATTGCGCAATTCACGTTCACGTTTCTGGCCTTCATGTAGGTGTTGTAGCCTTCTCAGGGGTTCAGCACATTCTCCCTCGACGTCAATGGCATAAATTTGGCCCTCCGGGTTACGACTTAATATGTCAGCTAGGATGTTTTCCTTTCCAGAACGATGTTCAATAACCAAATCAAACTGCTGAATAAACAACGTCCACCTTGTAATGCGGTCGCTTGCCAGTCTTGTCCGGAGAATGAATGTTAGTGCCTGATGGTCTGTCCGAATGATAATTCTCTGCCCCCACAAGAGTTTCCTCCAATACTCCAAAGCATACACTACGGCAAGTGCTTCGAGTTCTGTTGTATAATAGTTACGTTCATGAGCTCGCAACTTCCGACTCATGAATGCAATATAATGTCGATTCTTGTCGTCGCCCTGCAACAAGATTGCGCTGATTCCTATGCCAGAAGCGTCTGTCTCCAGAATGAAATTCCGGGTGTAATCAGGATATTCTAAAGTTATGCTGTTTACCAACATCAGCTTAGCCTTCTCAAATGCGCGATCACAGTCTGTGTTCCACGCCCATCTCGTGTTTTTGCGTAATAATTCCTGGAGTGGAGCTACTGTTTCCGAATATTCCGGACAGTGTGCAGCAAAAAATTGCATAATTCCCAGGAATTGCCTGACATGTTTGACCTTAGTAGGTTTTGGGAATTGCGAGATAGCCTGGATTTTAGCCGGATTTGGCTTGTACCCCTCTCCACTGATTATATGTCTCACAAACTTGATTTCGGATTGAAAGAATTTACATTTACTCATGTTAACTTTGAAATTGGACATCCTCAGGTTTTGAAATACTAGACGAAGTGTTCTTCTTCGGTTTCCGACGCAATTATGATATAATCTACATAGCATATTACCTTTTCTTTTACTTCCGGTGTGAGATTTGCGTCTAACGCCCGAATTAAGGCAGCGCCGGCGTTTTTCAAACCAAAGGGGAGTTTGCAAAAAACATAAGTGGTAGATCCGAACAAGAATCCAGTGTATTTTTGCGTTTTTTCGGATAGTTTAATATGATAATACGACTGCACGAGATCCAGGGAACTTAAGTACCTTTTGCCCTTGAACTTTCTTAAGATTTCCCTGATTTTTGGAGGCCTGTCGTGTTCCGGCGATAAACGTTCGTTAAGTGCTCGAGCATCGAGGCATAACCGTAAAGTACCATCTGGTTTAATAACAGTTGCTATAGGATTAACATATGAAGTTGGCGCCTTTTTTATTATTTTAGCCTCCTCCATTTCTTGAATCTTTCGAGCCGCCTCCTCCAAGTGTCTCTCAGCTATCGGATAAACCTTACGTTGGAATGGGGAATCATCCAGGACCTCTAGTTTATTCTCGAAATTTTTGATCTCCCCAGGATTAGAGTCAAAAATATCACTAAATTCCTGAATCAGCTCATTTAATTTTTCTTTTGCTGGTCTTGGTAATCGCTTCGCTACTTCCATATCTTCAAGTGTATCCGCAATGTGTAACTCATCCATAATCTTCTCAAATATATTTATGGTTCTCTCAACATCGCCCTCATCTGCATCTTCCATCCTTACGACATTGGATAATCGAAACTGAATGGTGTTAGCCTTCATGTCTATGGTCCCGTCGTGCTGACGCATGAAAACAACTCCGAGGATAGCATCATGTTTGAGATCCTTAATAACTATGAAATTGTGAGTGTAAACATGTCCTCCAATTTCCATTAAACAAAGTACTTGCAAATTACACTTTATCGTACGGTTTGGAATTACGCCTCTAATCTTAATTGTTGAGACTGGTAGTTCTGTGACCTTTCCATTCTGTTCCAAACGAGCATAAAACTCCATCGACAACACGCTGACCATGGCACCTGTGTCGATTAACATATTGATAGGTAAGTTATTTATCTTAGTGGCAAAAATGGGCAATTTTGTAAGTCGTACGTCGTTCGTCATTCGTCTCTCTTCCAATAAATCCTCCTGTATGGGCTGCCAGAGTAATACTTCTGCTATTACTTTGGAGCATTTTGTGTTTTCCCGCCTTATTGGAAAATTGGCGTTTTTTTTGTCCATCAGAGGGATCTTCCTCAATCTGGTGGATTTCCGCTTCCGTCACCATCTGGTTTCTGCGAGGTGTTTCTCGGAATTGCACTCTCCCTCTATCTCCTGAATCCTCCCTAGAATTCTGATTCTGATTCTCTTCATTGCGTCTCCCTCTCAATTGTCGAATGTATTGTCGGCTTTCCTCCGCGCGACCTTGCCAATCCCGATCGATATTATGATCTCCACGATCGTTCCGATTTTGGTTTTGATTTTGGTTTTGCCAGGATCTTCCATAATTTTTCTCGTCACGTCGAACGTTCCCTCGCTGTTGGTTGTTCCGATTTGTATTGTTGTCTCGGTAATAACTATCCCGACTTCCATCATTTCGGCGATCACGATCTCTTCTCTCCGCGTAATTATACGGACCTCGGTTTTCGTACCTCCTCTGATAATTTGAGGGTGTCTGATAGTTCTGATATTGTCTGCGGTATGGGCCAGCACGATCTGCGCTGTATGGCCTCTCTAGGGTTTCCCGTGCATGTGGCGTTTGAATCTTTTTATCAACCGATGTCACATGGATTTCCCGTACTTCCTGACGGTGTTTATTCGGCGTGAATTGTTCATTACTACTATCCATACGCCTAAGTATCTGATCGCACTCTAGAAATGTCTGAGGTTTCGCTGCTATAAGACGTTTCTGGACATCCGGCGGATATTGCCTGGTTATTGTATGTATCAACTCTTTCTGTGATAATGGGGGTTGCAAACACTGAAGTTTTGCCAACTGAACTGCAAAATACTGAGCGTATTTGGTCGGCTGAGTTGAAGCGTATCTCTTTGTATACATCTCGGCACGGATGTTTTGCTGGACGTCATCACTCCAGTACGTCTTTAACAATGAGTCTTTGAATTCCTCAAATGTTCTAAACGAATAGCTGAACGCACGATACCAAACGGCTGCATTGCCCTCTAAAAGTTTCTCCGTAACTCGGAGTTGCCTCTCCGGTGGTACCATAGTATCTCGGAGGTATGCTTCAACATTTCGTAAAAATTCTACGGGTGTAATCGGTCCAGTTCCCGAAAATCTCTGAGGTTTTTCCTCCTGCATTCGGATTATCATTATGTTACTCCCTTGGGAATTGTGGGATTGTGGTGTATTAAATTGCAGGTGTGTCTTATTCAAGTCCTCGCTGAATTCGGAGTACGTCCCCTGTTCCTTCAACGGTGGCGTTTCTCTTTCAACTGGTTTAGGTCGATCCTGTGTCTCCAATTTGGTTAACAACCTGCGTTCCAGTCCCTCTATGCCTGGTGTGTTTATATTTGAAGTTTGACTTCCCTTAAGTGAGTCAACATGGAGTTCAATTCGTTCGATCTTGCTCCTCAAACGTGTGTCAATTTCATTGACCTGCTTGGTAACGTTCTCGACCTGTTTGATAACAGCTTCGCTATTTTTCTGCGCGCTTTCATTTATTTGTTGTATGTTCTTCAGAGTATCCCCCTTAATTGTGTCTACGTCCTTCTCGAGACGCTCCTGTAAGAGGTTGATATGACCCTTAAGTGACGAAAAACCTTTGTTGAGATTGTGGTTTGTTTCACCCACATCTCCCTTTACGATATCTATGTCCACCTTAAGTTCCGCAACTGAAACTTGCATATCTCTCTTAAGATTCGCAGCAGTTTCGGTTAATTCGCTCTTGATATCCTGAATACTCTGTGTATTCGTTGTTATTTCGGCTCGAACTGCCTCTACTGTCATCAGGGCCTTCTTCACGTTTGAATTAACCACGACAGCTATACCACGTGTCAAGTTAAGTCCGGTATTTACAACACCAACTTAGGCTTTAAGCCTTTCGACATATTTTCTGCCTTCCTCAAACCGAATTTCCAAACTGTTCAATTTTGTTGCTACGCCGTCATTCGATTTCTTCACGTCCTCCTTTATAAGGTCTAACGCAGCATTGACTTCGACTCGACTTGTGTTCATTTCGTCTTTCATGTCCTGACGACTTTTATCTAATCTGGTGTTCAACGTATCGACAGCTTTTTCTAAACGATCACTCACGTCATCCAAATTGACATTTAATGTGACTAGACTAGCATTCACTTTGTCTGTGCTTGTTTTAGTGTCTTTCCTAACAGCTTCAACTTCTTTCTGAATTCTAGCTAAATCAGCACGAACTTCTTCTCTTTGTTCCTTAATATCCCTGCCCATAGCAGTAAATGCAGCTATTAAGTGACGATTAGCTTCTGCCCTAACAGTTTGTATATCAGCTCTAACGTCAACAATTGCAGCTGTGTTCTCTGCCCTACTTTCTTCCACGTCACCACGAAGTGTTAATAAGTCTTCTCTAACTGTGTTGACCGTAATATTAATATTATTAAAGTTGACATTCGCCTCTGCTTTATTAGCAGCTAACGCGGCGTTCATCTCCGTTCTGACATTAGCTAGGTCATCCCTAACCGTGTTCATGTTAGTATTCACTGTGTTCATGTCACCCTTAATAGTGTTCATATCACCCTTAATAGTGTTCATATTAGTATTTAAATCATTGTTCATAAGTGCCATGTTTGTATTTATAGTGTTCACATTGGTACTTATGGAAGTGT
The DNA here is from genome assembly GCA_946902985.2 of Meconema thalassinum. Taxonomy (NCBI): domain Eukaryota; kingdom Metazoa; phylum Arthropoda; class Insecta; order Orthoptera; family Tettigoniidae; genus Meconema; species Meconema thalassinum. The sequence goes on along the minus strand of OX336388.2, from coordinate 915,778,519 downwards.
TTATGTTGGCACTCAACTCCGCCAACATGCCCTTCAGTATCTCCTGATCCATATTTAAATATTCACTATTTGGAGAATACATGGGAATCACCGACACCATTAACCATATACAAAGAGTTATGAGGTAGAATTGTGGTGGAACACCTGCTATTCTAAAATAAACATCGAAAGTACGGCTGGACTTAAATTACCATTAAAATATACTACAGAAAAACAACAATCGTTTCAATAATGAATTTACATTTACTTCGGATGAGGTTACAGCAATATAAAAATCGTCAAATTAATTTTACCAGTAACTAGTACCTCACCCCACGGTCTAATATCATTAGGTGAATGCCGTGCGACTTACTAAACGGCAGAACGACTTTTCAGTTCGTCCCTGTCCAGTTAGAATGTCTTAAGGAAAAGAATGATCCTTTTAACACGTTGGTACGATTTCTCAAATTCGTTAATCCAACAAGTAAACAAACAGAACATCCCAACAAGCAGCTTCGTCGAGATAAACATCTCTTCGAAGCCTGCACGTTCGGCGCCATGAAAATAGGGTATATGTGCCCGCCAGACAAGGATGTCGGGAGACCGCTTGACCACAACGGCCCCTCGACACCCCCATCCACCGAACCCAAAACCCTAAAAGGATCAGATGTGCATTCTCAAATCAGCCCGCACGGGACTAGTTACCTCAGGGTCGATCGGTGTTAGTGAGATGTGGAAATGTTATGAACTGACCCAAGAAAGCACATTAAAAACAACAAGAAAAAGAAGAAGTCCAGTCTTAAGTTACCTTCTTTGTTTATTTAGAAACAGCACCCTAACCTACTTCTGAGGGTAAGAATCGGATAAGCCGCTAACCTAGATACATGATGAATAATCCCTAAATGACGTTTGGTGTATTCTTTGAATACACGGTACGAGAGATATAATGTCTATTGCTCTTTGCATGTTCATTTTTTCCTTCCTCCTTGCCAAACACCAACAGTGATCATCTGTTTTCTCCCTGTTGAGCATGTCTCTTATGTCTTCATAAGTATGTTTCAGATATATAACTTCTGTGATCCACCTAGCGCTATCTAGTAGCGAACCTCTGAAGCTACTCAATTCCTCATCGTGCAAGAGGACTTACTTATCCATTTGGCTACCAGATCTCGTTACCATCGTCAGCTATTTTCTCCTTGAGCAAGAGGACTACGTCTACTTCTTTACTCACCATGCTGCGCTAGTATCATCTATCAACTCCTTGAAGACCAGCTCAGCAAGAGAAGAGAATTTATTGTTAATAAGTTGGTTATGCTGATATGTATACCTTTTGTTTCCTACCCCCACTCTCTCCCCTTCCTAGGACCTTCCGCGCTTCGTTTTGCTGCTCTCACTTCTTAGTCGGCAGCCGCAGTAATCAGTTAAGGCTCAACCAGAGCCAGCCTCCTGACCTAACGAGGCAGTTTTTAAATTCCACGCCATGTTGGAACTTTAAGTATTAGTGAAGAACTTCACCTTCGCCATGCAACAAAGATAAGTACCTGATTCAAGTTTTAACCTCATCTTCATGGTTTTAACTTCCTCGTGTTTTAACTATCTTTTATAGGCAGTGTGAAACTATTTACTTTGGGGCAATAATCACTCTTCGTGGGATTTGCCATGTTGAGCTTTTTTCTTGTATAAGCCAACCTTACTAAAAAGAGCTTTTCTTAAGCGATTCAAACGAGAAACCCTCTCGCTACGTGGGATATTATCTAATACCCACTGCCTATAATCATAAAACTATTTCCTCCGTTGGATTTTCTCAACCCCATTTTCTGCTAAGGTCGTTCTGGAACCTTCTAGAACTTGTTCTCTATCTGCGAGTCCTGCCATCATGTATTTTTCACGTACTTGGGAGAAATTTGTTTAAAACTAAATTACTACAATAGTGAATTTTCGTCCTCCGCTGGAACCTCTGGAAAATTCTATGGCGCATTTCATTGTAAATTACAACTTTTTCAAGAAATAGACTTTCACCTACATAGTGCAATCAGTTATCTCCATAATTGCAATAACTTTTATTTCTCATAAACTTCAGTGTTTCTCCAGTGAACTTTGCATCCATCTTTACAGACTATAGTGATAATCAGTGCTTGCTCCACTCTTCTACCGCGTCGCGATCGTCCGGTTATATTAAATACGGCCATGAACATTGTCCCTATATCCCAATGATCTTTCCTTAACCTTCTACTAACAACCATTATTTATGAAATCGTAACTTTCTATAAGGTGTCATTCCAAGAAGTGCCCTTCCATTTTGTTGGTTTATCATTAAGTAATTCTGCATAATTGCGTGTCTAGCACACGTTTCAAACTTAAATTGTTCCTCCCTTCAAAAGCAGGGAAAACAATTCTCTCAACTCTTGAGTGAGTTATTTTTTGGTCTCGCTAAATGAAAACTGCCTCATTTGACTGGCGAGTCTTATTCAAAGTATCAGAGGTCTAGAACCTTCCTTCTGACCAACTCTTCAGGTTCACAGTAAGTGACCTGCCCTCTTTGCATAATTCTTATATTAACTCTGTATAAATATAAGAAGTTATAGGAACTTCTATTTTATTTTTCACGTTGTTATTATTGTTATTTTCAAAGTTGTCACTGTCTCTAGAACATTCTCTCCAGAATTTCTTAAGGTGCACTTTTTGTACTTCAATTTACGTTCAAGCTTTAATTATTTTATTGTTCATTTGTTCAAATCTTATAAAGATTTCAGAAACATGTAAGGTTTGAAACCTTTTAAATTGTCAATTGCCTGGAGCAACCGGTTAATGTGGAGAGGTCTGCGATCCTATTTGTTAAAAGGTTCAAATGAACCATGTTTATTAAATTTATATTACATAATTGTTAATTTCCTCAAACTTCCTGCATTGTTAAATAAATTAGTTATTTATTTTTGGATTCATCATTTCTTTGATAATACAGTTAGGCAGGATCCTGGCTTTCCTAGCTCTTCCTAGGTTTATGCCCTCGTTCATATACAATAAAGCTTTTACTATTTGTCTGGCTCGACCATCACCCTTCCCTATAGTACTTTCATTCGTGCTTGGGAGGAAATACACTACAGGTTCTCTCTGGCAAACTGCCCAAGCCTTATCTGCGGCTCCCGTTAGCCTCGACCAAGCTCGTAGCCATTTTAGGTATCCGAGCACATATTTGCAGTGGCAACCACCTTTAAGTGTGTTTAACCCTAAACTTATTACTTTGTGGGACTCTCCTCCTATTCTTCTATCCTTCTTTTCCAATTCCAAAATCTACTTCCTTCTTTTCATCATCTTCCCTTGGTGGGTGGGTTATTCCCTAACCTATAATCTACCCAAAATTTGGTACCAGAAACCCGGGAGAGTCCATTTTTTATGTCCATTGTTTGTCAAGTGTCATTTGACAATACTTTGCAAATTTTTAATATCTCCTTTGGATCTTTCAGCTATATCTACGTCATGCAAAGCCTGTGAACGGGAAAGAGGCCGCTCCTGTCTCCTTTGGGGTGTCCTGTTCTTTCTACTCTCTCGCTGTTGCCAACTTGACAGCATCTCCAAGGTTCTACGGTTTCGTGAGTTGTATTTCAATTTATTATTTTTGTCATGGCTCCTGCCGAAAAAGATGAAACTCTCATTGCTAGACGTTCTTCTTATAAAGGGCAACTCACTAGATTCCGAAATTTCATCAGCAAATTAAATCCCGCCGAGTGTGATTTAGATATCTTGACTCATCGCCTTAAGTTGTACGAACGGTCTTATGATTATTATGACCAAATTCAAACGGAGATTGAATCCGCTTGTCCAGAACTGCAATTGGACCGGGATGAGGTCGAACCCTTGTACTTTGAAGGAATTGCAAAGGCCCACCAACTGATTCGCAATATCTCAGAACCGGACACTAGGGTCATCAATCCGGCCCAGTTCGTACCCGCTTCAGTTCACAAGAACAAACCGAAACCGTTACTTCCCAAGATAAGCCTACCCCACTTCTCAGGCAAGGAAGGTGAATGGTATTCTTTTTACGAACTTTACTGCTCTTTAATTCATGAAAATATCGAGATCCCAGACATACATAAATTTTACTACCTCCGCACGTCTTTGGAATCGGAGGCCTTGACCTTGGTTGAGTCACTGCCTTTAAGCGCAGACAACTACCACATCGCCTTTAATCTCCTTAAAGAGAGATATGGCAATTTACGGTTGAGTGTCGCTCGTCATATCCGCTGTCTCTTTAACTTACCTGCCGTCAAACCTAATGACGTCACATCTTTAAGAGACCTCTTAGATTCTATGCAGTTAAATGTCAGAGCGTTATACCAGCTAAAACAGCCTGTCCAAACATGGGACACCATACTTATTCACCTAGCTACATCAAGATTCGATTTTTCGACACTGAAGGCCTGGGAGGTCGAACTCGCCTACAACAAAGAATTTTCCTTCGAACACCTTGTCTCGTTTCTCAACAGTCGATGTCAATTCCTTACAGCACTCGCATTTCAGTGCGAAAAAGTCGAAACGAATCCTCAGTGTCAAATTTTTGAAAAAAACTTGCTTCTTCAAAGGGACATCAGCCCCCATTTGTCGAAAACAAACAAACCCGTTCTTCTTTTAATAATCCAAGAGAAGATATCAGGCCGCTTAACAAATCGTTAAAATGCACGCTCTGTAAAAAGCTTCACACATTGTATTTGTGCAAATCCTTTAAAGAATTGTCTGTCGAAGATCGAAGAAAGTTTGTCTTAAACAGCAAACATTGTTTCAATTGCTTATCACCTAAGCATTCTTCTTCGAACTGTACGTCATTAAATCTCTGTTTTCATTGCAAAAAACCGCATCATTCGTTATTGCACGTTCACGATAAATCGAGGTCATCAGCACCTGCCTCTTTAAGCTCCATGCAGAGCAGCTCCGAACAAACTAATGCTTCTTCCTGCATTTCCAACGCCGACACTTCTCATAGTGCGCAAACCCTGTTGACCACTGTACAATTTGAAATCCAAGATAGATTTGGAAATTGGTTCAAAACCCGTGGTCTTCTCGATTCCGCTTCAACGCACAACTTTGTTTCGCAATCGTTGATTAAAAAACTAGGTCTTTCGTCATCGCCTACTTCTATCAATGTGACCGGCATTGACAATTTGAAAACTCAAGTTTTGCAGTCTTCAAAATTGAAAATCAGAGACGTTTGCCAAAGAAACACCAATCTTAATTTAAACTGTCTCATTCTTACCAGTATTGGCAAGGACACTCCAAGTCACTCCATTAATACTTCCGGTTTAAACATTCCCTCGCACTTAAGGTTAGCCGATCCTCAGTTTAATGCTCAAGGTCCCATTGATGTGCTTTTCAGTGCCAATGTTTTTTGGAATTGCATTCGCAAACAAACACGTAAGTTATCTTCAACCGTGGTCGCTAGAGACACCGATTTTGGTTGGGTTATCACTGGCGAAATCAAACATACCAGTGTTCAAACCAAAGCTCAATGTCATTTCGTTACGGCTGACATAAATCCCATTTCTGAAAAAGAGAACGCTCATTTTTCAAATCTCAATATTTTTGAAAACCACTTGTCGAAACGATGTCTTACAGTGAATAACTGCGCTAACCCTGTAAGTTGTTTAAATGGTTTTTCCTTCTTCCCGCACAAAATGGCAATTCAAGTTCGCCTTGCTTTGTGTTATTTCGTATATCTTCTTATGTCATTTTTTATAGCAGTTAATTGCTTAAATTATTCCTCGAAAACTATCTTCCCCTTGTGTAAAACCATGGCTATCAGTCACCATCACTTTGCTGTACGCTATGCTTCACTTCTTTCGTTACGTAGAGGGATGGCCACGGCCGGCTCCTCCCCCCTTCCTCGCAATTGGAAGTCGCTCATGAAACCGCTTGAAACTCTGAATTCCATTGCATCTAGAATAACTATTCTTATGCATAACCTTCGTCTCAATGTCCCAGCTTGTCTTCTTTGCTCGGAAGAATTAAGCTTCTTTTTGTTGAAAATTGTTCGATTTCGTGATCCTCTCAATTATGCGAAATTGATGTCCTACTTTATTTCATATAGCTTTAAATTGCTTTTTCACGTCCAAGTTACGATTGACTGCATGTCGTGTTACTTGTTCTGCCTTAAGTTACAGCTGACTCAATTAGTGTGTGTGCACTTTGAACTGCTTGTTTTTGAGACTCGTGTGTATACCAGTCTGAGGAATGCCCAGTCGTTGTTTATTTCCTGTATGATTGACACAGTTCAAAACAAGTTTCTCTTATCTCAACTCTGGCTGATTGCCAAGCATTGTCTAGCGAGTTGCTACTTCAAGTACGGAAGCTGTTCACCTAGTTCCCAAAATAAACCTGTTCCGCTTAAGGACTCGTTCAGCTATTTATATGCCTTATCTCGTTGTACTATGTGTGTCAAGGCCTTGCTTGTTTACATCCCTCAATTACTCACGCTCGTATCTTACAACTGCTTTGATCCCCGTTTCAAAACTTCGTTGCGTATTTCTCACGCGCTCATGAATTGCAATTTGCTTGCATATTTTGCGATCTTAATGTTCATTGATGAACAAACTTGTTTTTTCTCGTCGTCACCTTCGATGTGTTTTTTTATTCATGCTTGTCATGTCCTGGTTTTCGATGACTTAAGTATTTTTCTGAGTAAACCCTTTGATACTCATTATAACTTGAGGTCATTGTTTATGGCTACTCGTTTGTTACCTATGGCGTTCTTGCTTTCTACTCGCATAGTTCCTTTGTTTATTTGGTATATTCTTGTCCTGAATAGATGTACTTGTTCCTATACGCTTTGTTTAAACTTGCCAATTCTTCTTTCTTATCGTATCGTAATCTTTACTAGTGCTTTATTTCCCTCAGTTTCCAGCTATTTCGTGATTGAAGGTGTTGTTAACTCTCGCCCTTTAACTCCACTTTCCAATGACCCTGATGACCTACTTCCACTCACCCCTGGTCACTTCCTTATCGGCACTTCTCTTTCTGCCCCTCCTCCTCTTACTAATTCTTACAGGGATTCTAATCTACCTATCGCTTGGCGGAAACTTGAAGCCCTCCGTAATTCTTTTTGGAAGAGGTGGAACTTGGAATATTTAACTTCCTTGCAACGGAGGCAGAAGTGGTTTCTTTCCAGTCCCGACATTAAAGTAGGGGACTTGGTCTTGGTTAGAGATATTTCACCCCCCCTAGTATGGATTTCTGGTAGGGTGACCCAATGTTACCCTGGAAGAGATGGGAGAGTCAGGGTGGCCAGAATCTTGACTACAAATGGACCGATCACAAGACCACTGTCTTTGATCGCTCCGCTTCCAATAAATGTGTAACTGCTTATCTGCTCTCTGTTGGTGTTTGTCCCCCCAGTATGGTGTATTCTTTGAATACACGGTACGAGAGATATAATGTCTATTGCTCTTTGCATGTTCATTTTTTCCTTCCTCCTTGCCAAACACCAACAGTGATCATCTGTTTTCTCCCTGTTGAGCATGTCTCTTATGTCTTCATAAGTATGTTTCAGATATATAACTTTTGTGATCCACCTAGCGCTATCTAGTAGCGAACCTCTGAAGCTACTCAATTCCTCATCGTGCAAGAGGACTTACTTATCCATTTGGCTACCAGATCTCGTTACCATCGTCAGCTATTTTCTCCTTGAGCAAGAGGACTACGTCTACTTCTTTACTCACCATGCTGCGCTAGTATCATCTATCAACTCCTTGAAGACCAGCTCAGCAAGAGAAGAGAATTTATTGTTAATAAGTTGGTTATGCTGATATGTATACCTTTTGTTTCCTACCCCCACTCTCTCCCCTTCCTAGGACCTTCCGCGCTTCGTTTTGCTGCTCTCACTTCTTAGTCGGCAGCCGCAGTAATCAGTTAAGGCTCAACCAGAGCCAGCCTCCTGACCTAACGAGGCAGTTTTTAAATTCCACGCCATGTTGGAACTTTAAGTATTAGTGAAGAACTTCACCTTCGCCATGCAACAAAGATAAGTACCTGATTCAAGTTTTAACCTCATCTTCATGGTTTTAACTTCCTCGTGTTTTAACTATCTTTTATAGGCAGTGTGAAACTATTTACTTTGGGGCAATAATCACTCTTCGTGGGATTTGCCATGTTGAGCTTTTTTCTTGTATAAGCCAACCTTACTAAAAAGAGCTTTTCTTAAGCGATTCAAACGAGAAACCCTCTCGCTACGTGGGATATTATCTAATACCCACTGCCTATAATCATAAAACTATTTCCTCCGTTGGATTTTCTCAACCCCATTTTCTGCTAAGGTCGTTCTGGAACCTTCTAGAACTTGTTCTCTATCTGCGAGTCCTGCCATCATGTATTTTTCACGTACTTGGGAGAAATTTGTTTAAAACTAAATTACTACAATAGTGAATTTTCGTCCTCCGCTGGAACCTCTGGAAAATTCTATGGCGCATTTCATTGTAAATTACAACTTTTTCAAGAAATAGACTTTCACCTACATAGTGCAATCAGTTATCTCCATAATTGCAATAACTTTTATTTCTCATAAACTTCAGTGTTTCTCCAGTGAACTTTGCATCCATCTTTACAGACTATAGTGATAATCAGTGCTTGCTCCACTCTTCTACCGCGTCGCGATCGTCCGGTTATATTAAATACGGCCATGAACATTGTCCCTATATCCCAATGATCTTTCCTTAACCTTCTACTAACAACCATTATTTATGAAATCGTAACTTTCTATAAGGTGTCATTCCAAGAAGTGCCCTTCCATTTTGTTGGTTTATCATTAAGTAATTCTGCATAATTGCGTGTCTAGCACACGTTTCAAACTTAAATTGTTCCTCCCTTCAAAAGCAGGGAAAACAATTCTCTCAACTCTTGAGTGAGTTATTTTTTGGTCTCGCTAAATGAAAACTGCCTCATTTGACTGGCGAGTCTTATTCAAAGTATCAGAGGTCTAGAACCTTCCTTCTGACCAACTCTTCAGGTTCACAGTAAGTGACCTGCCCTCTTTGCATAATTCTTATATTAACTCTGTATAAATATAAGAAGTTATAGGAACTTCTATTTTATTTTTCACGTTGTTATTATTGTTATTTTCAAAGTTGTCACTGTCTCTAGAACATTCTCTCCAGAATTTCTTAAGGTGCACTTTTTGTACTTCAATTTACGTTCAAGCTTTAATTATTTTATTGTTCATTTGTTCAAATCTTATAAAGATTTCAGAAACATGTAAGGTTTGAAACCTTTTAAATTGTCAATTGCCTGGAGCAACCGGTTAATGTGGAGAGGTCTGCGATCCTATTTGTTAAAAGGTTCAAATGAACCATGTTTATTAAATTTATATTACATAATTGTTAATTTCCTCAAACTTCCTGCATTGTTAAATAAATTAGATATTTATTTTTGGATTCATCATTTCTTTGATAATACAGTTAGGCAGGATCCTGGCTTTCCTAGCTCTTCCTAGGTTTATGCCCTCGTTCATATACAATAAAGCTTTTACTATTTGTCTGGCTCGACCATCACCCTTCCCTATAGTACTTTCATTCGTGCTTGGGAGGAAATACACTACAGGTTCTCTCTGGCAAACTGCCCAAGCCTTATCTGCGGCTCCCGTTAGCCTCGACCAAGCTCGTAGCCATTTTAGGTATCCGAGCACATATTTGCAGTGGCAACCACCTTTAAGTGTGTTTAACCCTAAACTTATTACTTTGTGGGACTCTCCTCCTATTCTTCTATCCTTCTTTTCTAATTCCAAAATCTACTTCCTTCTTTTCATCATCTTCCCTTGGTGGGTGGGTTATTCCCTAACCTATAATCTACCCAACGTTAAGTTACCCTCTTGAAGTCCTATTATACAACAAAACAAAAAAACAGCAAACTAAGGGAATAATACGTAAGTTCGGCCCTAAGCAATTACAATGAGAAATTTAATTAAAGCAAAACAATGTGTATGAAACTAGGCTATGATGGTATTATCCCTGACATTTAACGTTAAAGTTATGTTCTGATTTGATCCTATCGTAAAAGTAATCATAGACGTGACGCGCCTATGCAGAAAAAAAAATAAAACTATCACACAATTGGTTCACTAAAAATACATCAGTAACAAATGGGAACACAAGTCAACAAAACATAAACACACAATAGAATACACTCTTATATTCAACATCCTCCCTACACAAATCGTCGACTGTTTGTAGACGATTGTCATCTGAATGCATGTCAATGTAGGTTGGCAACAGCATGAACACCGTCATGTCTGACGTTGCATTTGCAAAGTCCAGGTTTCCGTGGATTCGCCTAGAAATTACATTCGAAGATTCAAGGAGTGTCAGCTTGATCTAATTGTATTTAGAAGCATCACCCTCAGGTGAAAAATCGAAGATCGAATCATGACAACAACTTACGAAAAATTACATTATTCAAAAAACTGAAGTTCAAAACTATTTAATTATTTATTTAATTATTAATTATTTATTGCTTTCAAAATAAAACTATTTCATTATTATTATTATCATTATTATTATTATTTTATTATTATTATTATTATTTTTATTATTATTATTATTATTATTATTATTATTATTATTATTATTATTTTTATTATTCCAGGAAGTGTATTTAATATTGTCATTAGACACGAAGAACAGAATCAGACCTATTAATAAACTCTCCCTTCGAGAAGCATCAGTCATCACGATTCTACAGCATCATCAAACATCTTCATATGAGCTTCACCGCTCAACTTCAATACACGCCAGTCACAGCTGGACTCGTGTTTACAAATACCAATACGTGTGGTCACCCAACACACACCTTATAAAACGGTCGACAGTGGTATACACATCACCTGTCACCTAATTAACATCACCATGAGCGATAATGCATCGTCTTCATGTGGAACAAATTACCCAATCACAATATAGCACGTTGCCCTGGTCTGATACATCTTCGGTCTGTACAAAATTAAGTTAATGGCTGCCCAGAACAGCTGTTACAGCTCTTAAATAATGGTTTCAATCTAATACAAGTTACATTTTACTTAACAAATTTATTAACCTTATGGGAGTGTAAATTCATTGAGAAAATACTGCTGTGCAGTTCTACGCTAAGTGTAGTATTGAGTTTGTGTGTGCCTTTAGTTGTTGTATAATGTGACATGTGAATGACGCATTTGCTTGCGGCCGGTATCTTCGAGTGTCTACTACAGCTTTCAAGGTCCCAATACACTCTCCCGCTGACAAACAATTGAGCTCACCGCTTGCTTTGAAACCAGTTCTAAATCCACGCATTCAGATGTACAATTGTAACAACGCCACACTTCTGGCATAACAAAAGAATAATGTTGTATTCCAGGTAGACCAAATATATAGATACTGTACGTCACTCTTTCTGCAGTGACTTGAATATATTAAAATGATACGTAGGAGGTATTAAAAATGCTTAAACAAATTATACTGTAGTCATTCCGTCATGTCTATCGACTGCCATACCTTCCCAAGGATCGTGAGTTCGAGAATAACACACTTCCACCTTACTTGAGTACATGAAGTTACAATTGCGGCGTTCTTCTTCAATTAATGCATAGTGCTCCCCATGCCTTTCTTAACCATTATATTTACAAATTGCCATGTAGAAATAGACCGACAGGAAATAATAGTTAATCACATAACTACCAAAAAAAAACAAATCCTGCCTATAACCAACTGTGTGAATACGTGCGGCCAATATATTATGCTAATTATCCACCACAATTCTACCGTACATAAATGGTTTTATTTGACTTACTCGTTCATGGTTGGTTGTATGAGATGGATGGCTCTCGGTTTGAACCTAGTCCTCGGTTCACTCACCGACCTTAACCATCGTTTCTTTCTCCCCATGGTATTATTTGGCATCGGCTCTTCCCATGGTTGAATGGTTTACTCGGACATTCCTCCTGCCATAAGGATGGCGGTAGCTTCCGTGTAGTTATAGGCCCCCATGATGGTAGTAGTATTACACGTTGTAAAAGCCTGAATCACTGATTTTATCGGAACAATAGTTGTAAAATTTCCACTGATTCTAAACTGTGCGGATATTCAAAATTGCCTTTCTTATTTCCGCCACTGACTTTATTGACGCATCTGCATCATATTACACAGACTTTACAACTTTTCTCACTCCACAATTACACGAGTTTGATAATAGCACTTCAAAATGTTGACAATTTACAGTTCGACTAGTCACGAATAACAGTTTCAATGCACTTTCCAAATATAAAAGTCTGTTCGATAATAGTAATATTAATGGACTACTCGTCCTTACCTTGTCCATTACCCGAGATCCAGTTGCAGCGTTTTTCACTCACACATGACATGACACAGTACTGTCTAGGTAATGGCGATCAGTGCTTCTTCCTCTTCATGGTCGGGCACCGCGTGAGTCGTTTCCTGACTATGTAAATTAACCGTTTATAACCCATCATATTATTTACACAACCTGCACTCTCGAAAATTATAGAAAAAAAATCATTGGAGTGCCCTTGTTGTCTGAATTGTCCTGTGGTTCATAATCTCACTATTAAATAAATATGTCACTTCAGTTGGCGACTTCCCCTGGTAGGTTGGTGTTCCATGGTTGGATGTGTGGTTGAGCTTCTTTGGGATTTTTTCCTCGGCAATCAATTTTCGATGAACCGGAAATGGTCATGGGGGCATGAGCCTTTCGGTCTCAATACCGCTAATAATTTCAGAGATAGAGAATGCCGCTGGAATATTTCGCACAGCCGCCATATTGAGGTATGTAAACAATTGAACGAAGTTCGATGTCGGTGCATTACAATGTATATAATCATACAGAGTACCATGTTGCATTGCGTTTGGTTGGTTAAATCGCGAGAAACGTCTATTTAAAAGTCGCAACTTCGCATGGCCGCCATGTTGGTTTTGTAGTTACCAGGTTTTTAAAGGTCACATAAGTGAACTTCTAGTAGATCCATTTATCACCATTCAAAATTCCAGGGTGATATCGGTAATAGTTTCGGAGACATTGAATGCTGGTGAAATATTTCGCACAGCCGCGATTTTGTATTGGTGAGACGTAACAAAATTTAAAGGGCACGATTGGGGTCGTCCGGAATAGTGCTACGAACTTACGGAGTTTCATTGAAATCGCTCCAGCCGTTTAGAAGTTATTAGGGACACACCCACACACCTCTCTCTCACACACACACACACACACACACACACACGCACGCACGCACACACACACACGGACAAAAGGTGATCTCGTAAGCCTATTTTTTCAAAATAGAAAATAGGCTAAAAATATGCCTATACATATTATTCCAGAAGGTCATTCCTATCTTCGAGAGGTTTAGGGTGTTTAAAATTGTACTATTTCTTTTCGAGGGGACAAGCTGGAGACAAAAATCTATATTTTGGCTAAGAATTATGTCTTAAATTGAAAGGATTAGCCTAAGTGTTCTTGTCACGAAGTTCTTCTGTTCAATGCCAAAGATTTATTACTTTAAAATGCTTTGATTACTGGTTTGAAACACTGTTGGATACAATAGTAACTTAAAACTCTGATCACTTTCATGGAAATTTTGCAGTCTATTTTAATAATTTCGGGTATGAGAGAAAAATATTCGTGTGTGTCTGTTTGTGTTAGTTAGTTTATTACATTTTTTGTTAGATAGTTTGTGTGTTTGTTAGATTGTGCTTTTGTTGGATAGTTTGTTTGTTTTTAGATAGTTTGAGTGATTCTTTGTTAAATAGTTTGTGTGTGTGTTTGTTTATGTGTTTGCTAGCTTGATAGTTTGTGTGTGTGTGTTTGTTTGCTAGTTTGTTAGATAGTTTGTGTGTTTGTTAGATAGTTTGTTTGTTAGTGTTAGTTAGTTTGTTAGATAGTTCGTGTGTGTGTTTGTTAGATTTTTAGATAATTTGTGTGTTTGATGGTTTGTTAGATAGTTTGTGTGTTTGATAAGTAGTTTTTTGTGTTAGTTAGTTTGTTAGATTGTGTGTTTGTTAGATAGCTGGTGTGTTTGTTTGCTCGTTTGTTTTTCAAGAACCACTGGATATATTTTTCCAAAATTTATTTATGGAGAAATCAAGCCTACAATAGCCTAATATGCATGGTACATTTAACCATTTAAAATTAAAAAAATAGTTCTAACTCTTCATATATAACTTAGGATGAATTGTTACAACAAATGTTACCGCTCAGAATTCAAGTACAGCAAATTTTCAATTAGACGAGGATTTCCTTGATACGACATGAGTGTACTGTGGTGTATTCACAGCAGGTCTTCTCCGACAGAATCAATGCTGCTGCCAGAATTTGACTACACGTCTGTTGATCAACGGCTCCACATTGCGCATCCTTTCGAACACGACATTTAGTAGGAAATGCATCTATCTTATCATTCATTGGTGCAAAGACAACATACACATCTGCATACCTGTTACCATCTCTTGATGAATGCTCATATGGACAGTGCTGCTACACTCAGTGAGGAAAGCAATGACTTAAATAATAATAATAATAATAATGTTATGGTTTTACGTCCTTTTTAAACACCATGGCTTTTAGAGACGCCGGGGTGCCAGAATTTTGTCCGAAGGGGATGTTTAACGTGCAGGTAAATTTACTGATACGGCTCCCTCGCATTTGCGCACCCTCAAATTCCAGCTGACTGCGCCAGGATACGAACCTGCAACCCATTCGTACTTAAATACGTACGCACAGCAACGGAAAGGCTTCTGCACGTGCGTAATGCCTATTCACGCGAGCCAAGTTCTTGACTGTTCCTAGACTACATGCAGACTATTATAGTCCTTTATTAAACCATCCAAAACCATCCAAAACCATCACGACCACCTCACAGGAAGACGTTCCTTGATTTAGGACAGCTGCATTTGCAACTGATTATATTATCAATATGAACTGGATTGCTGACAACTTTGAGAACTCCATTAGCACAATCCATAAAGGAAATGTACTGTATCGTACTCAGTTTAATTATCACTTGAATTAGCTTCGAATATTTTGAACTGCATTACTGACAACTTTGAGAACTCCATTAGCAAAATCCATAAAGGAAATGTCCTCTCTCGTACTCAGTTGAATTATCACTTGCATTGGCTTCGAATATTTTGAATGCAATATGTTGAAATTAAAACCACACTTTACTTTGATGTAAAGAAAGGGATCAGAAAACGATTATCAGTGAGCTACGCCTGCGGAAACACATGCTCGTCTTTCCCGAGTCCAAACTCATGGTATTTACCGGGCGAGGTACAGAGAGTAGACTCGGATATAAGAATGATTAAAATAAGTTAAATTGCAATTCTAGTCCTGTCAGAATCTGCTTCTTTGGATGAAGATAAATGGTGATAGTAGGTTAGTAAGAGGGGTTTAAACGCACTCGGCGTTGCTCGGGCGGCGTACATATTAAATAACTGGCAGAAGTACCCGTTCTTCGAACGGTGTTCGGTGTTAACACCAGACATTATAATATAATAATAATAATAATAATAATAATAATAATAATAATAATGTTATTGGTGTTACGTCCCTTTAAAGTACTGTTGCTTTTAGAGACGCACCAGACATTATCAATGGAGCTACTGTTGCAATGGTTAGCGGCTTGTCATTCCTTCATAAGTTTATCAAAACGAAGTTAGTTTTCTGGGAATATCACACACACTGTTAATTTAAGGGCCTTATAATGTGGTTTTCGGAGACCCTTTATAGACTCGCGAATTTTGTGTCTCACATTGAGAAGTGCAACATATGCTTTGGTCGTCCTTCTAGGATAATTTTTATATTTCGCCTATTTTAGCATGTATTTTGAGAAGTTTTTCCCTATATCCACCCTTCTACTGTATGAAATGAACGGTGAAGAGTTTTATAAATGATTGGTGTATTGACTCATGTTTACCATACCTAATTTTACGATGCACCAAGCATCCGAACACGAGGTATAGGCGTACATAAGGATACACAGAAAGACAGACAGACAGACAATACTATTGTCTACAACATATCACCCAGAAATCCAAATATGGGTATATCTACCACACAGTATCAAAGAAAATCATCCTTACGATGAACCCGTATGTCGACAAAAAAAAAAGAAAAAAGATTAGTTGAAATGTGCTCTCAAACTAAATTCACCTAACGTGTACTTCCTGACATGAAATAGAATTGAAAGCCTTGTAGATGAAACGCAATACACGTCACATAAAAACTGACCCTCTACGTTTTGTTGGGTCCCCATACACAGGAAGACCTCTATCATATTATAAAAGCTTGTGGTGCATGAAAATTCAGGTTCTTTAGTCTCAAATGGCCCAAATTCCTAAAAGCCGCAAAAATGCTGATTCAATTCAGGAAGTTTTGAAAATAATGTTGTTGTTTGGAGATATAATAGACCTTCTGTACTATATGTCGCACGTGAAAATTGCATGAAAAAATCCTAGGTTACCCCTTGATCCCCTTAATTGCATTGATGAATTATACAGTCTACGGTGGTTCCGTGATAACCTTATATTTGCAAACTTTCACAGAAATGTAATAAATGTAATAAATTGCTTCTTACTGAAATAGATGGAAAGTTGGATGCCACCCCTTGAGATAATGTTGCCATGGTTACCGATTTGCATTCCTTCATTAGTATGTTAAATTAAATTTAATTAGTTTTCAGGGAATGTTTCAGAAACTGTTGGTTTTACAGCCTTATAATGTAGTTTTCGAGGACCCTCGAGTTTTATTTCTGGCACCGAGGGGCTTTGTCTCGTCGTTGTACGCCATAATATAATACTAATAATAATAATAATATAACATAGGGATAGGAATATAATAGACCTGCCATACCACACCCGCAGATGTAAATCACGTGAAAAAAATCTAGACTACCCCTTGACCCCCTTAAGCGCATTTTACGTATTGATGAAATTTACAGCTTAATTTGGTTCATAGTGTCAATTATTCAGGTCCGTATTGACGTAACTATAACTTTGAAAGAATAATGGATTTTCAAAGCTTAATTTGGTTCCATAATAACCATCTAACCGTTTGCAAACTTTCACACTAATGTAATTAATGGAATTTTATTGCGTCTTACAACAATAGATGGATCTCTGAGAATCTGTTGCCATGGTTATCGGCTTGCATTCGTTCATAGTTTATTAAATTAAATTAGGTTTCTGGGAATATGTCAAAAATGGTTGGACGTAGGACCTTAAAATGTGCTTTTAGGGCCTCCGAGTTTTGTCTCTCACATTGAGGGGCTGAAAATGAGCTTTGTCTCGTCCTTCTACTCCTATTTCAGCATGTATTTTAAGGGGGTACGCCCCCTTTTATGAGCGGTATAGAGAAGAGTTACATCAATGATTAGTGTCGTGCCTCTGATGGATATCTGTACCAAATTTTACGTTGTTACACCCAGCCGTTCTCGAGTTATAAGGGAACAAATTTGTCCACAGACAATCAAGCAAACAGACAGACAGACCAAAACATTATTTTCGCGCGCATCTATCATAAAACAGTCTGAAACGTGTAAATAACTCAAATTTCCGTAGAAATTCAGAAAAAAAAGACAAATTTCCTTTTTTTTAATATATATGTAGAGATATACTGCACCGCTCGATGTGACCGTGTTTTATTGCACAAATTTAGGTTTTACTCGCTAACCGTCGGAGATACACGAAAAGTGATAAGAACCCTTTTGATAGAAAATTAAATGCTAAAGCTCATGTATACCATCAAAAGTTTGCTATTTCTTAGCGTTCTCTTTTTATTTGAAATGGAAATATGAAATTTTGAAACCAAAGGGTGTAGTGACGTCACAAAAGTAGGTTTTACTCGCTAACCGTTGGAGATACACGAAAAGTGATAAGGACCCTTCGGATAGAAAATTAAATTTTGAAGCTCGTATGTGCCATCAAAAGTTTGCTATTACCTACCGTTCTCTTTTTATTTGATATGGAAATATGAAATTTTGAAACCAAAGGGTGTAGTGACGTCACTAAAATGGTCGCTATTTCTTAATAGTGCAAAATATCGAAATTAAAATTATCCTATATATAAACCTGGTATTTCAGCTACATCCATGCAAAATTTCATTTAAATCGGACCAGTGGTTCTTGCGTTATTAGTTAACAGACAGACAGACAGACAGACAGAAAGACAGACACACACCATCTCATTTTAAGCCTTATTTCAATTTTGAAAAAATAGGCTAATGAGATCACCCCGTTTGTCCGTGTGTGTGTGCGTGTGTGTGTGTGTGTGTGTGTGTGTGTGTGTGTGTGTGTGTCCTAATAAGATCTAAACGGCTGGAGCGATTTCAATGAAACTCGGTAAGATCATAGCACTATTCCCGGCGACCTCGACCGTGCCTTCAAATTTTGTTATATCTTACCAATCAAACATGGCGGCTGTGCGAAATATTTCACTAGCATTCAATATCTCCGAAACTATTACATATATCGCCCTGAAATTGTGTACGGTGATAAAGGGCACTACTAGAAATTCACCTATGAGACTTTCGAAAACCTGGTGACTACTGAACCAACATGGCGGTCAAGCGAAGTTGAGACTTTTAAATAGACTTTTCTCGCGATTTAACTGTTCAAACGTAATGAAACTTGGTACAGCAAATGTTTATACACATTTTAATGCACTGGAATCTAATTTAGTTCAATTGTTTACATAACCTAAAAATGGCGGTTGTGCGAAATATTTCACTGACATTCTATATCTCCGAAACTATTACCGATATCACCCTGCAATTTTGTACGATGATAAAGGGTACTGATACAAGTTTACCTATGTATATTTCATAAACCTGTAAAGTACAAAACGAACATGGCGACCAAGCAAATTTGAAATATTTTAATAGACTTCTCTCGTGATTTAACTCTCTGAGCGCAGTGAAATGTGGTACAGTAAATGATTTTGCAGATTGTAATGCACTGCCATATAATTTAGTTCAATTGTTTACATAACCTCAAGATGGCGGCTGTGCGATATTTTAAAATTAAGTTTTTATTTCTTGTGTCGTAATCATGCGATCGAAGTGAAAGTTTGAATAATGAACCTAGGCAATAATATTGTCCTTGAATGGTACATAACTCTTTGGCCTATACATATCAAGATCCTAAATGGCGAGCTTCCAAAATATTTAGACGGTTCTCAATATCTATGAATCTTTTACAGCAACCAAACTGATTTTTTTAATGTTCATAGAGACTATGAACATATGTTCACCTATGGGACTTCAGTAACCTGGTGAGCACAAATCCAACATGGCGGCGACGCGAAGTATAAATATTTAAATGGACGTTTCTCGCGAATTAACTATCCGAGTGTCGTGAAACGTTGCACGTTAAATGCTTATATAAATGTTGATCCACTGGCATCTAATTTATTTCAATTGTTTGCATAATCACAAGATGGCTGCTGTGAGTAATTTTAAAATCTCGTTTTTACTTCTTGTGTTCTAATCATGCGATTGAAGTTTGAATACCACACGTACACATTAATATTAATGTAATAGTACAAAAATAAAAATCCAAACTGGCGACAATCTGAAATATTTAGACGGTTCTCAATATCTACGAATCTGTTATAGCAATTAAAGTGAAATTTTGTATGTTGATAGTGGCAATTAACATGAGTAGGATATATGAAAATAGGCTGTATAGTTCTTCACGGAACTACTTGTTATATATTAGTATGATTAATATCTGGTGAACCCAAGGTCGGATTTTAACAAATGTGGTGTCGTGGGAATCGAGCTGACAGGGGCTTTGCTATGGACCTCTCATTTCCACTCTAAAATAAAACCTACCCCTACTAGGTGGTGAAATTTTATTTTATTTAGTAAAAGTCACTTTACCAATGCGACAGACATGAGGGGCGATACCAGTATGAACTAAAATGTTGTTGCTCATAAAGCGCATGCGTTTTGCTAGATACCGCTATGAATAAACATTTTGATTTTGTTTTTTACGCATGCGCACTTGGGGATTTTGTAAGGGGGCGGGCATTTTAAATAATTATCTATGGATGAGTTTTTTAAAATTTAATTTAACCAAAAGATTGAAAACTAATAGGTCATGTTCATTTTTAATATCTTACGAACTAAGAAGGCTACGGCCTTGTTTGAGGGGTCGTTGGATTTGGGAGAACGCCCCGTTTTTTAATGTAGTTTTGATTTTTGTCAAAAGGGCCTAAGTGCACTTTTGTTAATATTTCGAGAACTAAGAAGGCTATGGACTTGTATGAGGGGTCAATGGATTTGGGAATGAATGTAGTTTTGATTTTTGTCAAAAGGGCCTTGGGTAGGTTTTTGCTTAGAATTAACCTTACCCACAAGGGAAGATGAATAAAGAAGTGACGGGATGTGGGTTTCGGACAGAGGAACAAGTGTGGATAATAGGAAGCAAGTCCAACACTAAATAAAAACAATTTTAAAGAAGAGTGTCACCGCAAAGCCCGTGAGGTCACTAAAGTGTGTGGGGACCCGAACACAGCTAACGGGAAACGCAGCTAGAGCTTGGGCTATTTGCAGGCGAGAGGAGGAGGTGCCTCCCCTTCCAAGCCAAGATTCAGCTACTATGGGGAAGGGTGGCAGTCTGGCAAAGAAAGAAATAATGAGTTTCCTTTGTATCTTTTCAAAGGAGTTTGTTTTAAACAAATATTTTGAAGAATACAAATAGTGTGAAATGGCCGTGATGTTTTAATTCTTGAAATTGTAGAATTTCTAAAAAGCGACCGAATGTTTTTAAGAAGGATAGGGATGAAGCAATTATACCCTTGGGAATAACCTTGGTAAGAGCACCAATAGTTGCATTGAGGAATGACTAAGCTTTTACCCAGCAAAGCGCCGACTAAAAGTTTAGACAATGAGAAACATTTAAATTTTGAAAAAACAACCATAAGTTGTAGAGAAAATCTCAACAAGCAGGAAGCTGGCGTACCGAGCTATACTTGCCTTACTGGCCAGTTAGAATTAGCTATCAAAGCTAAGAGAGGATTTAATAAGTTTATAACTAAGAGTTCTTGCTCAAATGCAACAAAAAGTGGAACCGTTATTAATTTTATTTGTGAGGTTTTTAAAGTTAAGCCCATAGGAAGAGTAAGGAAAGACAGGATTTTGCCTAATCGTTATTTTTGAGAAATGATAAATCAAAAGAATAAATCTTGATTTATTTAACAATGCAGAAATAAGTAATTAATTTAACAAATATACAATTTAATTTTATGAACAATTGGGGTCGCAGACCTCCGAAATCATTTAAAGTTTGCACCAGGCAATTGACAATTTTTTTGTTTTAAACTTTTTATATGTACTAAAATCTTCGTAAGATTTTCAAATGGTGTTGAGATAAACAAATTGGAAATTTAAGGATAATTAACGTAATTAAAGTTAAATAATAAAGCAAGTGCAAGAAGAGTACTTTAAGGATTTCTAGAAGTGTGTTGTAGAAATATGAACAAATAACAACTTCGAAAGTAACAACAAAGAAAAACACAGAGGAATGAGATAGAAGTTTCTATAACTTCTTGTATTAATACAGAATTACGTTTAGAGGTTATAAAAATAGGGCAGGTCACTTATTGTGAAACCTGAAGAGAAAAATTAAAAGGACATTTCTAGAACTTCTATATTTAAACAGGATCACGAGGAAAAAATGGGGCAAGTTACCCTTTCGTGAAACCTGCATTAAAGAGATTATTGAAGGGTTTGGTAGACAATAACCAATTCTTGTGCTAGCAGGAAAAGAAATAGATTAATAAGCAGTTTCTAACTGCTGATATTGATACAGATTGAATAAATGATAATGGAGAAAATTGTGAGGGCGCCTATGGTTTGGCGAGGCCTCGTTGCAAAATACATAAATTTAAAGATTAACCTAATTTGTTAGTAAAGAGGGGTTGAGGAAGAGGAAATAGGAACTTTGTAGAGAAAGTTTTTGGCCTATTTTATTCATTTCGGACGAGCGTGACGCGGATGAGAAACCGAACGAGCACTGTTTCACTATTGTCTATTGACGTGGCTGAAAAGTTCACTATTGTAACACAGAAAGTTTATAGCAAGGAAAGTTATTGCGATGGTGAAAAATAACTAATTGAACTTGATTTGCGAGAGTCTATTGAGCTGAAAAACTTGTAGGCTATAGTTGAATGCAGCAGAAAAGTTCCAACGGAGGAAGAAAAATTAGGAGTTGATTAGCAGTTCATAAGGAAGATTCCTTAGTTAGAAAAAATATTTCCATATGTGAGTGGAAAATACTAGAAGGTTTAACTTGTAGATGAATTTTTTGGCATGGAAAATTCCAGAACAATCATGACGGTTGAAATTAACAGAAAAAGTCCAGCGGTGGAACGAGCTAAGTTTTCTACAGACAGTGGGTAATGTAAAGATGTCCCACGTTGTGAGAAATTATCTCAGTTAATAAGCATAAGAAATGCTGTTTCATATTAAGATTAGCTAATTTGAATGGTGTTATTTTTTCTCTGAATGTGAACGTGCGCATATCTTTACGCTGCAAAGAAGTCGTAACTTCAGTCAGTTTCCCGAAAATGTCAGCGAGGTAAGCACATCGAATGAGCCACTTCTCGTTGCGTAAAAATTCAGCATGTTTGCTAGGCGCGGAAAGGTCTTATTTCCCTATTAAGAAAACCAGAGGCTCGTTGCGCAGCTCAAAAAACCTGGTCAGGACTTCACCTCTTGAAAGCCATCTAATTTCTGTGTGCACTGAAAGCGATTGATGTTGAATTCCAATTTTCTTCACAAGCCTTTGCAAAAAGTCTACACTGGAGTGGGCGAGAACCCTTCAGAAGTCATGATTTTCCCGCGGAACCCTAACTCTATCCCTGATTTTTACTGAGCATTGTGAACCCACAACATTCTTCCTGCTTTCACCTATCCTTATTGCCTGGGTGTTTTGTGTAGCCTAACGCTAACGTGGTAGGTTTGGAAACAAAGAGAAAACATTTCGTTGGCGAATAGGTGCTTGGATACAACACGAACTCCACCTAACTTCGCATTAGAGACAATCTGATAGTTAGCCTCGTGTGGTTTTATTTTAAACAAGATGTTCAGTAAAGAACATATAGCCTACTTTCTCCTAAATGCATGGGTATTGTTATAACTCTTTGTCCTTTTCAAGGAGTTTGATTGAATGTTGGTTGTAGTAGCTTGTTGAAATACAACGTGCTATAGGGATATTAAACATGAATATGAGGTGCCCTTTGCTAGTGCTACCTCTGTACCAAATTTCGTTCAATTCGGTTTCACCGTGTTTGAATTGATAGGGGGAATCGATTTGCACACATACTTGGCCACCATCTGCAAACTATTGGGCTGATGTTCTTGCAGTTTGGTCAGAATATGTTTCCCACATAAAGATATGGTGTTGCAAAATTTGGTAGAGACTAGATTATTAGGTTGGTCGTAATTACATTTTAGCTTTTAACATTTGGGTGGCCGCGATTACGTTTCCGTCAAGATAGCGGTGATATAAAACATGACACTGAGGTGCCCTTTGCTAGTGCTACCTCTGTACCCAATTTCGTTCATTCGGTTCCACCGTGTTCGAATTAATAGGGGGAATCAATTTTGACATAAAGATGGCCGCAATCCGCAAACTATTAAGCTAATGACCTATTAGATTGGTCAAAGGATGCCCCTCCATAAAGGTATGTTGTTGCAAAGTTTGGTAGAGATCGGATGGTTATGTTAGTCGTAATTTGATTTAAGCTTTAAACATTTGTGTGGCCGCCATTACGTTTCTGTCAATATGGAGGCGATATTAATCATGACACTGAGATGCCCTTTGCTATTGCTATCTCTGTACCAAATTTCGTTCCATTCGGTTTCACCGTGTTTGAATTAATAGGAGGAATCGATTCTGACACAAAGATGGCCGCCATCGGCAATCTATTGGGCGAATGACCTATTAGATTGGTCAAAGGATGCTCGCTCCATAAAGGTATGTAGTTGCAAAATTTGGTAGAGATCGGATAATTAGGTTAATCGTAATTTGATTTAAGCTTTGAACATTCGTATGGCCGCCATTACGTTTCAGTCAAGATGGCGGCGATATAAAACATGACACTGAGGTGACCTTTGCTAGTGCTACCTCTGTACCATATTTCGTTCCATTCGGTTCCACCGTGTTCGAATTAATAGAGGGAATCAATTTTGATATAAAGATGGCCGCCATCCGCAAACTATTAGGCGAATGACCTATTAGATTGGTCAAAGGATGCTCCCTCCATAAAGGTATGAAGTTGCAAAATTTGGTAGAGATCGGATGATTAGGTTATTCGTAATTTGATTTAAGCTTTGAACATTCGTGTGGCCACCATTACGTTTCAGTCAAGATGGCGGCGATATAAAACATGACACTGAGGTGCCCTTTGCTAGTGCTACCGCTGTACCAAATTTCGTTCCATTCGGTTCCACCGTGTTCGAATTAATAGGGGGAATCAATTTTGACATAAAGATGGCCGCCATCCGCAAACTATTAGGCGAATGACCTATTAGATTGGTCAAAGGATGCTCCCTCCATAAAGGTATGTAGTTGCAAAATTTGGTAGAGATCGGATGATTAGGTTATTCGTAATTTGATTTAAGCTTTGAACATTCGTGTGGCCGCCATTACGTTTCAGTCAAGATGGCGGCGATATAAAACATGACACTGAGGTGCCCTTTGCTAGTGCTACCTCTGTACCAAATTTCGTTCCATTCGGTTCCACGGTTTTCGAATTAATAGGGGGAATTAATTTTGACATAAAGATGGCCGCCATCGGCAAACAATTAGGCAAATAACCTATCAGATAGGTCAAAGGATGCTTCCTCCATAAAGGTATGTTGTTGTAAAGTTTGGTAGAGATCGGATGGTTATGTTAGTCGTAATTTAACTTAAGCTTTGAACATTCGTGTGGCCGCCATTACGTTTCAGTCAAGATGGCGGCGATATAAAACATGACACTGAGGTGCCCTTTGCTAGTGCTACCGCTGTACCAAATTTCGTTCCATTCGGTTCCACCGTGTTCGAATTAATAGGGGGAATCAATTTTGACATAAAGATGGCCGCCATCCGCAAACTATTAGGCGAATGACCTATTAGATTGGTCAAAGGATGCTCCCTCCATAAAGGTATGTAGTTGCAAAATTTGGTAGAGATCGGATGATTAGGTTATTCGTAATTTGATTTAAGCTTTGAACATTCGTGTGGCCGCCATTACGTTTCAGTCAAGATGGCGGCGATATAAAACATGACACTGAGGTGCCCTTTGCTAGTGCTACCTCTGTACCAAATTTCGTTCCATTCGGTTCCACGGTTTTCGAATTAATAGGGGGAATTAATTTTGACATAAAGATGGCCGCCATCGGCAAACTATTAGGCAAATAACCTATCAGATAGGTCAAAGGATGCTTCCTCCATAAAGGTATGTTGTTGTAAAGTTTGGTAGAGATCGGATGGTTATGTTAGTCGTAATTTAACTTAAGCTTTGAACATTCGTGTGGCCGCCATTACGTTTCAGTCAAGATGGCGGCGATATAAAACATGACACTGAGGTGCCCTTTGCTAGTGCTACCGCTGTACCATATTTCGTTCCATTCGGTTCCACCGTGTTCGAATTAATAGAGGGAATCAATTTTGATATAAAGATGGCCGCCATCCGCAAACTATTAGGCGAATGACCTATTAGATTGGTCAAAGGATGCTCCCTCCATAAAGGTATGAAGTTGCAAAATTTGGTAGAGATCGGATGATTAGGTTATTCGTAATTTGATTTAAGCTTTGAACATTCGTGTGGCCACCATTACGTTTCAGTCAAGATGGCGGCGATATAAAACATGACACTGAGGTGCCCTTTGCTAGTGCTACCTCTGTACCAAATTTCGTTCCATTCGGTTCCACGGTTTTCGAATTAATAGGGGGAATTAATTTTGACATAAAGATGGCCGCCATCGGCAAACAATTAGGCAAATAACCTATCAGATAGGTCAAAGGATGCTTCCTCCATAAAGGTATGTTGTTGTAAAGTTTGGTAGAGATCGGATGGTTATGTTAGTCGTAATTTAACTTAAGCTTTGAACATTCGTGTGGCCGCCATTACGTTTCAGTCAAGATGGCGGCGATATAAAACATGACACTGAGGTGCCCTTTGCTAGTGCTACCGCTGTACCAAATTTCGTTCCATTCGGTTCCACCGTGTTCGAATTAATAGGGGGAATCAATTTTGACATAAAGATGGCCGCCATCCGCAAACTATTAGGCGAATGACCTATTAGATTGGTCAAAGGATGCTCCCTCCATAAAGGTATGTAGTTGCAAAATTTGGTAGAGATCGGATGATTAGGTTATTCGTAATTTGATTTAAGCTTTGAACATTCGTGTGGCCGCCATTACGTTTCAGTCAAGATGGCGGCGATATAAAACATGACACTGAGGTGCCCTTTGCTAGTGCTACCTCTGTACCAAATTTCGTTCCATTCGGTTCCACGGTTTTCGAATTAATAGGGGGAATTAATTTTGACATAAAGATGGCCGCCATCGGCAAACTATTAGGCAAATAACCTATCAGATAGGTCAAAGGATGCTTCCTCCATAAAGGTATGTTGTTGTAAAGTTTGGTAGAGATCGGATGGTTATGTTAGTCGTAATTTAACTTAAGCTTTGAACATTCGTGTGGCCGCCATTACGTTTCAGTCAAGATGGCGGCGATATAAAACATGACACTGAGGTGCCCTTTGCTAGTGCTACCGCTGTACCAAATTTCGTTCCATTCGGTTCCACCGTGTTCGAATTAATAGGGGGAATCAATTTTGACATAAAGATGGCCGCCATCCGCAAACTATTAGGCGAATGACCTATTAGATTGGTCAAAGGATGCTCCCTCCATAAAGGTATGTAGTTGCAAAATTTGGTAGAGATCGGATGATTAGGTTATTCGTAATTTGATTTAAGCTTTGAACATTCGTGTGGCCGCCATTACGTTTCAGTCAAGAAGGCGGCGATATAAAACATGACACTGAGGTGCCCTTTGCTAGTGCTACCTCTGTACCAAATTTCGTTCCATTCGGTTCCACCGTTTTCGAATTAATAGGGGGAATCAATTTTGACATAAAGATGGCTGCCATCCGCAAACTATTAGGCAAATAACCTATTAGATAGGTCAAAGGATGCTTCCTCCATAAAGGTATGTTGTTGTAAAGTTTGGTAGAGATCGGATGGTTATGTTAGTCGTAATTTAACTTAAGCTTTGAACATTTGTGTGGCCGCCATTACGTTTCTGTCAATAAGGCGGCGATATAAAACATGACACTGAGATGCCCTTTTCTAGTGCTACCTCTGTACCAAATTTCATTCCATTCGGTTTCACCGTGTTCGAATTAATAGGGGAATCGATTTTCACACAAAGATGGCAGCCATTCGCAAACTATTACGCTGATGACCTATTAGTTTGGTCAAAAGATGCTCCCCCCATAATGGTATGTTGTTGCAAAATTTGGTAGAGATCGGATGATTAAGGTTAATCGTAATTTGATTTAAGCTTTGAACATTTGTGTGGCCGCCATTATGTTTCAGTCAAGATGGCGGCGATATAAAACATGACACTGGGGTGCCTTTTGTTAGTACTACCTCTGTACCAAATTTCGTCCCATTCGGTTGCACCGTGTTCGAATAAATAGGGGGAATCGATTTTCACACAAAGATGGCTGCCATCCGCAAACTATTACGCTGATGACCTCTTAGTTTAGTCAAAGGATGCTCCCCCCATAAAGGTATGTTGTTGCAAAATTTGGTAGAGATCGGATGATTAGGTTAGTCGTAATTGGATTTAAGCTTTGAACATTTGTGTGGCCGCCATTACGTTTCCGTCAAGATGGCGGCAATATAAAACATGACACTGAGGTGCCTTTTGTTAGTACTACCTCTGTACCAAATTTCGTTCCATTCGGTTGCACCGTGTTCGAATTAATAGGGGGAATCGATTTTCACACAAAGATGGCCGCCATCTGCAAACTATTAGGCTGATGACCTATTAGATTGGTCAAAGAATGCTCCCTCCATAAAGGTATGTAGTTGCAAAATTTGGTAGATATCGGATGATTAGGTTAATCGTAATCTGATTTAAGCTTTGAACATTCGTGTGGCCGCCATTACGTTTCAGTCAAGATGGCGGCGATATAAAACATGACACTGTCGTGCCCTTTGTTAGTGCTACCTCTGCACCAAATTTCGTTCCATTCGGTTCCACCGTGTTCGAATTAATAGGGGGAATCATTTTTGACATAAAGATGGCCGCCATCCGCAAACTATTAGGCTAATAACCTATTAGATTGGTCAAAGGATGCTACCTCCATAAAGGTATGTTGTTGCAAAGTTTGGTAGAGATCGGATGGTTATGTTAGTCGTAATTTAGCTTAAGCTTTGAACATTTGTGTGGCCGCCATTACGTTTCTGTCAAACGGCGGCGATATAAAACATGACACTGAGATGCCCTTTGCTAGTGCTACCTCTGTACCAAATTTCGTTCCATTCGGTTTCACCATGTTTGAATTAATAGGGGGAATTGATTTTCACACAAAGATGGCCGCCATCCGCAAACTATTAGGCTAATGACCTATTCATTTGGTCAAAGGATGCTTCCTCCATAAAGGTATGTTGTTGCAAAATTTGGTAGAGATCGGATGATTACGTTAATATTAATTTGATTTAAGCTTTGAACATTTGTGTGGCCGCCATTACGTTTCCGTCAAGATGGCGGCGATATAAAACATGACACTGAGGTGCCTTTTGTTAGTACTACCTCTGTACCAAATTTCGTTCCATTCGGTTGCACCGTGTTCGAATTAATAGGGGGAATCGATTTTCACACAAAAATGGCCGCCGTCCGCAAACTATTACGCTGATGACCTATTAGTTTCGTCAAAGGATGCTCCCCCATAAAGGTATGTTGTTGCAAAATTTGGTAGAGATCGGATGATTAGGTTAATCGTAATTTGATTTAAACTTTGAACATTCGTGTGGCCGCCATTACGTTTCCGTCAAGATGGCGGCGATATAAAACATGACACATAGGTGCCCTTTGCTAGTGCTACCTCGGCACCAAATTTCGTTCCATTCGGTTCCACCGTGTTCGAATTAATAGGGGGAATCAATTTTCACACAAAAATAGCCGCCATCCGCAAACTATTACGCTGATGACCTATTAGTTTGGTCAAAGGATGCTCCCCCCATAAAGGTATGTTGCAAAATTTGGTACAGATCGGATGATTAGGTTAGTCGTAATTTGATTTAAGCTTTGAACATTTGTGTGGCCGCCATTACGTTTCCGTCAAGATGGCGGCGATATAACATGACACTGAGGTGTCCTTTGCTAGTGCTACCTTTGTACCAAATTTCGTTCAATTCGCATTCACCGTGTTCGAATTGATAGGGGGGGGGGGCAGACATTCAGAGTACACACACTCACACACACACACACACAGACACACACACACACACACTCACAGACACACACACACACATACACACACACACACAGACAGACACACTTTTTTCGCCCTGTGTTGATCTCATAAGTCTACTTTCATTTTTTGCAAAAATCGAAAGTAGGCTAAAAATCAGTTTTAAATTTGTTTTTTAAGATTTATTGGGGAACCCCTGCGATGCCTTCGCGGAACCCTAGGGTTCCGCGGAACCCAGTTTTGGAACCGCTGGTCTAGACGACTGTAGCACAAATGAGGACAGCTCAACGAAGCGCGGAGCGACCAGGGAAGGGAAAAAGAGTGGGGGTAGGAGACAAAAGGAATACACATAAGAATAACCGACATTATAACAATAAATTCTTTTGATGAAGTGGTCTTCAAAGAGCTGACAGCAGGCGTCACTCGCGAAGACTGGTGGATGAAAAAGTAGACGAAGTCCTCTTGATCACGGAGATGATAGCTGGCGATAGCGACGAGATCTGGTGGCCAGATTGGTGAGGACGTCCTCTTGTACAAGGGAAAATTGAGGAACTTCAGAGATTCGCTGCTAGATGACGCTAGGTGGGTCATGGAAGATATATATCTAGAATAGACTCACAGGTAGTGTAAACAAAATATACCAACAAAGAGAAACCAGGAGATCACTGTTGGTGTTTGCGAAAAAACGAAGCGATGAAAAAGTATAAGGTTTTTGTGTAATAAAAAGTCATGTCCAGACTCCCACCGCCATTCATCTGTGACGTCATAGCCAGTCTCCAAGCAAGTCTAAACTTGTAGAACATGTCATGTGACAAGCTTAGGTTAGGTCAGCCGAGGTTAACTTAGGTTAGCTAGCTCTATCTCACTCCTAGCCAATCATTAACCTTAAAAGTACTCTAGAGTCCTTGGAATCTGTTCATGTAATTATTATTCTCGACAGTACTACGGAAATTACACCTTGAAAAATATCAATCCCCTTGAATTTTTAAACTGTTATTATTTTTAGCCAAGTCACTTTACTAAAATTTAATTTATGTGTATTATTTGATATGAAAGTCTCAACAACCAGCCATGCTTTCTCCCACTTTTTGCTTTCACTTTTGCTCCCACTTTTGCTCTCATATCAATGCCAACTCTTATAACTATGAGCAGCAGCAAAATGTAAAATGGAATAATATTTCTGATAATGTTCATAACAAAAGACCCGAGGTCTTGGGTTTCAATTCCCACGGTTCGTGTAATTATTATTCTTATTATTATTCCTGACGGTACTTTGGAAATTCCACCTTCAAAAAAAAATTAATCCACTTGAATATTTTTTAACTGTTATTATTATCATTAATAATATTATTACTATTATTAGTAGTAGTAGTATTATTATTATTACCCAAGTCTCTTTACTAAAACTTAATTCATGTGTATTAGTTGACTAGCTGAAGTACCCGTGCTTCGCTACGCGTCATAAATAAATTAAAATGAGCAGGTGACAGTTAAAACAGGGGATAGGCGAGGTGCTTCGCAGAGGGAGACTAAGGATGGAACATTTTGTCCAACTACACCACTCGGCGTTGACCGTGTTTTATAGCACAAATTTAGGTTTTACTCGCTAAGCGTTGTGGATACCTTTCGGATAGAAAGTGTAATTCTAAACCTCGTATATGCCATCAAAAGTTTGCTATTTCTTAGCGTTCTCTTTTTATTTGGGATGGAAATATGAGTTTGAAACCAAAGGGTATAGTGACGTCACTAAAATGGTCGCCATCTTTAAATAGTGCAAAGTATTGAAATCAAAAGTAACCTATATGTTAACCAGGTAAATAAGCTACTTCCATGTAAAATTCATGTAAATCGGACCAGTGGTACTTGCGTGATTGAGTAATACACAAACACACACCATCTCATTTTTAGTCTCGCTTCGCTCGCGTCATGGTCGTGTCATATTGTTATTCAATTAAATGCAGGATTAACCCCGTTAACACTCCTTTAGAACCTGAATATCCAAAAATCCCTCCTTGGTAGACGTTTTCGACACACAACAAACATATCCCCAAATTATCATTCTTCTAACTTTAATAGTATTGGTTGGTCGATGAGAGTGAACATCCAAAAATCCTTCTTTAGTGGACGTTTTTCTTCCAGAATTTCACCCATCCCCATAGGCCCCTTAAATTGGATTTATGAAAAAACGGTCGAACAGCTATTTATTTTAATTATTTATTTATTTACTTATTTTTAAGCTGATTGATTTCCTCCGAGTTTCAAACTCCTCGCCTATGTAGTTTAAGAGATACACGCTCCGTTAGGAATCTTTCAACCCCCACTTTTCACCCCTTTCACCTCATAATATACACCATATCGATGAACCCTTAGACATATGTTTGCTTATTCTTACTGATGAGTTTATATGCCGAGTATCCCATCCCCAAAGAAACCAATCGGGAGATATTGTTATTCAATTAAATGCAAGTCTACCCCCGTAATACCCCTATAGAATCTGAATATCCAAAAATCCTTCCTTAGTGGACGTTTTCGACATACAACGAACATAGCCGCAAAATGTCGTGTTTCTAACTTCAATAATTTTGGCTGGGCGATGATGAGTGAGTGAGAAAGTCAGGACATTGTCTTTCATTTATTTTTCAGAATTTTACCCCTCTCATGAACCCCTTAAATTGGATTTATGAAAAAAAAAAACCGTCGAACACCTATTTACTTTCTTTTGAACTGTTCTTCCCCCCCTGAGTTTGATGAGTGAGTGAGTTAGGACGCTTTCTTTCCTGTTTTCCCCCCAGAATTTCACCCCTCTCCAAGGGCCCCTTAAATTGGATTTATGAAAAAACGGTAGAACACATATTTACTTATATTTTAAGCTATTTTTCCAACCGAAATTCAAACATCTGGCCTATGTCGTTTAAGAGATATACGCTCCGATAAGAATCCCCAATTTTCACCCTTTTCACCTCATAATATACACCACATCGATAAACCCTTAGACATGTCTGATTTTTTTTAGGCTGGCTGCGCGGCTCAGGGGTAACGTTCTCGCTTGCTGGGCCCTAGGTTGCAGGTTCGTATCCTGGCGCAGTCAGCTGGCATTTGAGGGTGTGCAAATGCGAGGGAGCCGTATCCGTAGATTTACTGGCACGTTAAAGATCCCCTTCGGGGCAAAATTCCGGCACCCCGGCGTCTCTAAAAGCCAGTGTAGTTAAAAGGGACGTAAATCCAATAACATTATTATTATTATTATTATTATGATTATTTTTTAATGATTAGTTTATATACCGAATATCACATCCCCAAAGAAACAACTCATGAGATATCGTTATTCAATGAAATGCACGTTTACCCCCCTTAACACCTCTTTAAACCCCGAATAAACAAAAATCATTCCTTAGTTGACGTTTTCGACATACAGCGAACATATTCCCAAAATTTCATGTTTCCAACTTTAATAGTTTTTGTTGGGCGTGATGAGTGAGTGAGTCAGACAGGACATTTTCTTTCAATTATTTTTACCAGAATTTCACCCCTCCCCATGGGCGCCTTAAATTGGATTGATGAAAAAAAAAAACGCTTGAACACCTATTAACTTATTTTTTAAGCTGTCATTTTCCCCTGAGTTTGGTGAGTGAGTGAGTGAGTTAGTCAGTCAGTTAGGACACTTCCTCTCCTTCCCCCCCCCCCCCGAATTTCACCACACCCCATTGGCCCTTAAATTAATTTATGAAAAAAAAACGGTTGAACACCGATTTACTTTTTTTTTAAGCTGATCTTGTTTTCGCTGAGTTTCAAATTTCTCGCCTATGTCGTTTAAGAGATAGGTATACACGCTCCGTATGGAATCCTTCAACCCCCCACTTTTCACCTTTTTCATCTCATTATAATACACCACATTGAAAAACCCTTAGACACATGTCTGCTTATTTCTAATGATTAGTTTATATGCCGAGTATCACATCCACAAATGAAACCAATCGTGAGATATTGTTATTCAATGAAATGTAGGTTTAACCCTTTAGAACTTGAATATCCAAATATCCTCCCTTTGTGTAGGGTTTTGACATACAACGAACATATATCCAAAATGACATGTTTCCAACTTCAATATTTTTGGCTGGGCGATGATGAGTGAGTGAGTGAGTCAGGACATATTCTTTCATTTTTTCTTCAGGTTTTCACCCCTCCCGATGAACCCCATAAATTTGATTTATCAAAAAAAAACCTGTCGAACTCATATTTACTTATTTTAAGCAGTTTTCCCCCTGAGTTTGAAGAGTGAGTGAGTCAATCGGTTAGGACACTTTCTTCCCTGTTTTTTCTTTTCAGAATTTCACCCCTCCTCATGGGCCCCTTAAATTGGATTTATGAAAAAAAAAACGGTTGAACACCTATTTACTTATTTTAAGCTGATTTTTTTCCGCTGAGTTTCAAACTCCTCGCCCATGTCGTTATAGAGATACTCGCTCCGTTAGGAATCCTTAAACCCCCATCTTTCACCCCTTTCACCTCATAATATACACCACATCGAAACATCCTCAGACACGTGTCTTCTTATTTTTTAATGATGAGTTTATATGCCGTGTATCACATTCCCCAATGGAACCTATTGGGAGATATTGTTATTCAATGAAATGCAGGTTTAACCCCCTTAAGACCCCTTTAGAACCTGTATATCCGAAAATCCTCCCTTAGTAGACGGTTTTGACATACAATGAACATTTCCCCAAATTGTCATGTTTCTAACACCAATAATTTTGGCTGGGCGATGATGAGTGAATGAGTCAAGTCATTTTCTTTCAATTTTCTTTTTTCAAAATTTCTCCCCTCCCCTAGAACCCCTTAAATTTGATTTATGAAAAAAAAAAAATGTCGAACAGCTATTTACTTACTTTAAAGCAGTTCCCCCCCCCCCCTGTGTTTGAATAGTGAGTCAGTCAATCAGTTAGGACACTTTCTTTCCTGTTTTTACCCCCAGAATTTCACCCCTCCCCATGGATCCCTTAAATTGGATTTATGAAAAAAGGGCAAACACCTATTTACTTATTTTTATGCTGTGTTTATTTCGCTGAGTTTCAAACTCCTCGCCTATGTCGTTTAAGAGATACACGCTCCGTTAAGAATCTTTCAACCCACACTTTTCACCCCTTTCATCTCATACTATACACCACATCGAAAAACCCTCGACTCGTGTCTTCTTATTTTTAGCCTACTTTTCACATTTTGCAAAAATGAGGAAAAAGTAGTCTTATGAGATCGGGCAAATGTGTGTCTGTCTGTCTGTCTGTCTGTCTGTCTGTTTGTCTGTCTGTCTGTCCTTCTGTCTGTCTGTCTGTCTGGCTGTGTGTGTGTCCCCCCTATCAACTCCTAAACGGCTGCAGCAATCGAAACCAAATTTAGTATGAGTAAAGATGTGCACCGGAATAGCTCACGTCCATATTTGAAAATGATGTCAGTGCTACCAACTGCTGAAAAAACGCACTAGAAATTTGAGCTCAATGTTGGATATCTTGCAAGGTATACATGGGAGCTATTCCAAAATTGGCACACATGTAGATAATACTATTTCAGTTTAATTTCCAGGAGGCCAACCATGACAGTGTTACCAAAATAATTTTAAGCCTCCTGATAGGTCCAATGTTTAAATGCATATAACTTTTACACTATCAATTGGATTTCAACCAAATTTTGTATGTAATATCTGTATATAAACGGATATGATTAGGCGTACTCTTACGAGCCACCAGGGCTGCCAACTGTTAATAATTGCTCTCTCTATTTTTTTAAAATCCAAATACCAATATATCAGAAAGTATGCAAGCCAACAGCTTTAAACTATGCACACGTATATTCTGACATTTAAGATTAATTTGGAGTAACTTATATACGTCAGTCCTACCAACATGATTATAAGCCTGCTGATAGTACCAATTTTTAAATACATGTAACTTCTATACTATCAGTTGGATTTCAACCAAATTTCGTATGTGCTATGTACCATAACAGATATGACTATAAGTATTGTTAAGAGCAATCAGGGCTGCCAACTGTTAATAAATGGTGTCTATATTTTTTTAAACCCTAATATCAATACATCAGAAAGTATGCAAGCCAACAGCTCTATACTTTGCACACGTCTAGTACCTGACATTCTAGATTAATTTGGAGTAATTAATACAAGGCAGTGCTGCCAACATGATTCTATGCCTGCTGATATATCCAATTTTAAAATACATGTAACTTCTATACTAACAAATGGATTTCATCCAAAATTGGCACAACAAGATATCATAATATTTCAGATTATTTCTGACCAGCACACGAATGGTATTGTTGGCAACATGCTTTTACGCGTACTGATAGATCCAGTGTCTAACTGCATGTAACGTCCATTGGACTTCAACCAAATTTTGTATTCTGTACCTAAAGAGATGGAACAAAGAATATATTCAGTCACCAGGGCTGCCAACTGTAGTGCTCTATTAGGCTACATCATACCAGGTATATTTTGAACTAATTAGATATTTCGATATTACCAACTTCATTTCGTCATTATTCTAGATAGGTTCATATACTGTAGAATAATCATTGGCATGAAAAGTAGGCTGTATAGTTCTTCACGGAACTTCTTGTTAATGATGAGTTTATATGCCGAGTATCACATCCCCAATGAAACCAATCGGGAGATATTGCTATTCAATGAAATGCAGGTCTACCCCCTTAACACCCCTTTAGAACCTGAATATCCAACAAGTAGTTCCGTGAAGAACTATACAGCCTATTTTCATATATCCTACTTATGTTAACTGCCACTATCAACATACAAAATTTCAGTTTGATTGCTGTAATAGATTCGTAGATATTAAGAACCGACTAAATATTTCGGATGGTCGCCATGTTGGATTTTATATATGTAGGTCCTAGAGTTATGTACTGTTACATGAAGATTATTGTGTATGTGTAGCATTCAAACTTCAATCCCATGATTAGGACACAAGAAGTAACAAGGAGATTTTAAAATTTCTCACAGCTGCCATCTGGTGGTTATGGAAACAATTGACATAAATTAGATGCCAGTGGATTAACATTCGTATAAGGATTTCCTGTACCAAGTTTCAACGCACTCGGATGGTTAAATTACGAGAAACGTCCATGTGAATATTTATAATTCGCGTCACCGCCATGTTGGATTTGTGATCACCAGGTTATTTAAAGTCCTATAGGTGAACTTAAGTTCATAGCCCCTATGAACATTAAAAAATGCAGTTTGATTGCTAAAATTGATTCGTAGATATTCAGTATCGTCTAAATATTTCGGATGGTCGCCATGTTGGATTGTTAAATGTATAGGCCATAGAGTCATGTACCATTAAAGGAAAATTATTGCGTAGGTTCATTATTCAAACTTTCACTTCGATCGCATGATTAGGACACAAGAAATAAAAACTTAATTTTAAAATTCGCACTGCCGCCATCTTGAGGTTATGTAAACAATTGAACTAAATTAGATACCACTGCATTACAATGTGTATAAACATTTCCTCTAACAGATTTCATTGCGTTTGGAACATTAAATCAGGAGAAAGGTCTATTTAAAATTTTCAAATTCACTTGGCCGCCATGTTCGTTTTATAGTTAACCGGTTTTTGAAAATCGTATAGATGAACTTCCAGTAGTGTCCTTTATCTCCGTACAATATTTCAGGGTGTTACCGCTAATAGTTTCAGAGATATAGAATATCGGTGAAATATTTCGCACATCCGCCATCTTGTGGTTATGTAAACAATTGAGCAAAGTTAAATATCGGTGCATTACAGTGTGTATAAACATATACTGTACCAAGTTTTATTGCGTTTGGTTGGTTAAATCGCGAGAAACGTCTATTTGAAAGTCGCAAATTCGCGTGGCCGCCATGCTGATTTTGTAGTTACCAGTTTTTCAAACGTCACATAAGTAAACTTGTAGTAGTTCCCTTTATCACCGTGAAAAATTCCAGGGTGATATCGGGAATAGTTTCGGAGATATTGAATGCTGGTGAAATATTTCGCACAGCCGCCATGTTGGATTGGTGAGACGTACCCATATTTGAAGGGCACAGTCGGGGTCGCCCGGAATAGTGCTATGAACTCACTGAGTTTTATTGAAATCGCTCCAGCGGTTTAGAATTTATTAGGGACACACTCACACACAACTCACACACACACACACGCACACACACCCACGGACAAAAGGTGATCTCATAAGCCTATTTTTTCAAAATTGAAAATAGGCTAAAAATCCTTTCTTAGTGGGCGTTTGCGGCCCTTGAGGAAGCTGCATACCAAATTTAATTCCAACCCGTTCGGTGGTTTCTGAGATTTCGTGATGAATGAGTGAGTGAGTGAGTGCGTGGTATTTGACAAATATATAGTAGATAGATTGTTATGCTATACTTGGTTGACAGTGCTGTGTGAGCAGTTGAGTAACTAACGGGATTTCATGTAAAGATCCTCATTTTCTATACCGGTAGTGCAGAGCGCAATTCGCATCCAGTCGGCCGTGTCTCGACTTGAGCTATGTTGCCAAGGAAATAATCTGCCTTGCCATTCCTTCATGAATATATTTTATGACTTTATACTAGCCTTTGCTCGAGTACAAAAGGACCGAAATCAGAAGAATGAGAAAGACTATCGAAAATTCAAGTAGCCAGCGGTTCCTTCTGGGTCCTAAACTATGTGTATGCAAAATATTGAGATTGGTGGAACGGTGTAGATTTGTATATGGAACGAACCCACATTCATACATACATACATACATACATACATACATACATACATACATACATACAGACTTTCACTTTTATATATTAGATTTGAAAGTCTCAACAACCAGCCATGTTGCTCCTACTTTTTGCTCTCGTATTTGCTCCCACGTTTTGCTTCCACATTTGCTCTCACTTTTGCTCCCATATTTGCTCCCACTTTTGCTCCCATATTAATGCTAACTCTTATAACTATAAGCAGCAAAATGTAAATTGAATAATATTTGTGATAATGTTCAAAACAAAAGTCCTGAGGTCTTCGGTTTGAATTCCCAACTATGGTTGTCAGCCAATAAGTTACACTACAGGAAACTTTTATTTTTGCGTTGTGTTGCGTTGCATGATAATTTGCCCATCACGTGGTGTAGTGGCTAGTATACTTGGGTGTTCTTCCAGAGGTCTTGGGTTCCAACTCGACTATGCCCAGAATTTAATTTTTGACCTGATTGTTGGAAGGTTAGGTTAGGTGAAGTTAGGTTAGGTAAAGTTAGGTTAGGTAAAGTTAGGTTAGGTTAGGTTAGGTGAAGTTGGGTTAGGTTAGGTTAGGTGAAGTTAGGTTAGGTTAGGTTAGATTGGATAAAGTTACGTTAGGAAAAGTTATGTTAGGTTAGGTCAGGATAGGTTTGGTTAGGTTAGGTTAGGTGAGATTGTTTTAGTAAAACACCGCATTTGCACCCACATTTTACTCACACATTTTGCTACCTCTTTGTACACCCACTTTTGCTCGCACTTTTTTTTTTGTTTTTTTTTTTGCTCTCACATTTACTTTCACATTTGCTCCCACTTTCTGCTCCTCTATTTGCTCACACTTGGTTGTTCCCAATTTTGCTCCCTCTTTTTGCTCCCACTTTTTGTTCCCATATTTGCTCCCACTTTGTTTTGCTCTGATATTTGCTCCCACTTTTGCTTACACTTTTTGCTCCCACTTTTTTTCTCTCCCATTTGGCTCTTAATTTTGCTTTGACATTTGCTCCCAATTTCTACTCCCATATTTGCTCACACTTGGTTGCTACCACTATTGCTTACACCTTTTGCTCCCACTTTTTGCTTCTATATTTGCTCCCACTTTTTTTGCTCTGATATTTGCTCCCACTTTTGCTTACACTTTTTGCTCCCACTTATTTTTTCTCTCACTTTTTGCTGCTACATTTGCTTTGAAAGGAATCTTGTAGTTTAACGTGACCGTTAATCTCGCGATCATAAGCCACGGGACCTCCGTTTTACGTGGAATCCGAACCACAGGACATGGCATTTCACATCGAAAATCTCACATGCATTGACCGGGAATCGAACCCGGTCCGCATTGGTGATAGGCATACAGCTTCACCGCTGCGCCACCACGCCCCTCATTTACTTTGACATTTTCTCCCACTTTCTGCTCCCATATTTGCTCACACATGGTTGGTACCACTTTTGCTTATACCTTTTGCTCCCTCTTTTGCTCCCACTTTTTGCTCCCATATTTGCTCCCACTTTTTTTTCCTCTGATATTTGCTCCCACTTTTGCTTACACTTTTTGCTCCCACTTTTTTTCTCTCACTTTTTGCTCCCACTTTTTTTTCCTCTAATATTTGCTCCCACTTTTGCTTACACTTTTTTCTCCCACATTTTTTGTCTCACTTTTAGCTCCCACTTTTGCTTTCACATTTGATCTCAATTTTTTGCTCTGATATTTGCTCCCACTTTTGCTTACACATTTTGCTCCCACTTTTTTTCTCTCACGTTTTGCTCCCATTTTTGCTTTCACATTTGATCTCACTTTTTGCTCCCATACTTGCTCCTACTTTCTTTTACTCTCATATTTGATCACACTTTTGCTTACACTTTTTGCTCCCACTTTTTGCTCCCACATTTGCCCCCATATATGCTCGCACATTAAAGTATTGTTCTTATTATCAGGTTGCCTTTACTAGAGCTTAGTATATGCTTGACAGTTGACATGGAAGTATCAGTGACTAGGTATGATAAGCCTCATGCATTCTATAAAGGATATTCATATATTGTGAAACGAACCAATAAAATGGAACTGTTATTTGGCGTTGTTCGAAACAACGTTCAAACCAATGTCGCAGTCAGCTAAAAAGTAAAAATAGTGAGGTTTTAAGTGTCAGTGATCATCAATGTAGTGTTCTGAACGAAACACTGTTGCTGTCGACAGAAAATCATGAAAATGTTAAAAAGCGAGTGCAAGAAATCAATATTGCTGCTCAAAACAGTTCAATGTTCAAAAAGCCCTTACCATTATCAAAAGCCACGCAGACTCTACACAAGGACACTGTAGAGGAAGAGGGAGAGGAACAGGAAGGTTTGACTGGTTTCAGTGATGTTGAGGATAATAATTGTGATTATAATGATAGTTATAATGCTGCTTATCATTATGATAGTGATAATGACGTTTTTATACCTATTGTTCGCCGTGGAAAAAAGATCTACAACAAGCTTTGTTTTTAAAACTATATCACACTATCGTAAAGGCAAAGACTTGTATTAGGTATGCAATTATTGTCATATTCATGTATACTCTGCAATGTTAAATATTCTAACTTTGTAGAAAATAAAACAGCATTGTACCATTATTTGCAATTATTTACAAACTTTATATAGAGTACATTTTTTTGGTTTCATCTTAATACTTTTGAAGACAATACTAAAAACTAAAACATTATTATTCTATACACTTTTTTTCTTCCAGTCTATTGTCATCACTTTTATTTTTCCATTATAATTTCACATTTGTTTTTTTATTTAATTAAAACGGACCTGCACCTATTGTTTTTTAAACCCTCATAAATTAAGTGTACAGGTTGTACAGCATTATTGATTTCATCAAAAACACTCTCCGACATATCATTAAACCGTA
This sequence comes from Meconema thalassinum, assembly GCA_946902985.2. Lineage (NCBI taxonomy): Eukaryota > Metazoa > Arthropoda > Insecta > Orthoptera > Tettigoniidae > Meconema > Meconema thalassinum. Next base: position 915,737,386 of record OX336388.2, on the reverse strand, counting down.
TAGGCAGAAATGACTCAACGTTTTCACATACACAAAGTACACGATCACCATATGCTGTTTTCAATTTCCGAATCTTGATAATGCGGAATGGAATATGCGTTGGCAATTCGCTGAGCTTCTTTTTTTCTAAGCCACATGCTTGACCCACTGCATTCAAAACATTCATTGTAGTAGTCTATAAACAAAAGAGAAACATATCTATTACACTCTACAACAGCTTTAATAATATTGTGCAATTAGTGATTTTACAACGGATGCTGGAGAAATCGGAACAATGCAAGTCGACGGCGATGATCTGCCTCGAACGACAAAATTTAATTATCTTGGCTCTACGATAAGTGATGAAGGTCGTCTCACCGAGGAGGTCAATATAAGAATTAATGCTGCGTGGATGAAGTGGCGAACATCGACAGGTGTCATGTGCGATCGCCAGATGAAAGACCACCTAAAATCGAAGATTTACCGCACTGTCATTCGTCCCGTAACGCTTTATAGTACCGAATGTTGGCCGACCACGAAGGAAGTAGAACGTCGGCTAAGTGTCATGGAGACCAATATGCTTACATGGACAGCAGGCATTACTAGGTTGGATCACATCCCCAATCAAAGAATACGGGAACGATTTGGTATCGCAGCAATCAGTAACAAAATGCGTGAGGGTCGTCTGCGATGGTTTGGGCATGTGCTACGGTCAGGAGCGGACACCATTGCAAAACAGGGCTACACACTAGAGGTCACCGGAAAAAGACCAAAGGGGCGACCGAGACAACGTTGGGCCGATACACTGCACAGGGATTTGAAAGGCGTCAACCTTCATCCGGACATGGCCCATGACCGAGTAAAGTGGAGACAGCGGATTCAAATAGCGGACCCTGCCACGAGGTGGGACAAACGCTAAAGCAAAAGAAGAAGAAGAGTGATTTTACACTATGCATTGCTAATAAATTATACTATTTGTGCAAGAAATGCCCTAACTGTAGCATATACTACTTTTCTGCATACAGCACAAGTGTTAAGTGCTAAAGCACACTTGACACAGGCTATCATGTGTCCACAAGGCAAAAATACAACACCTAGTTCATCTTGATAACAAATTTTACATAATTTTAGGTCACACTTTTGTATCTGTTCGTGAGACAAGTCTTTTTTTTCGGCCTCATGTATTTGCTCCGCATGTTCTAGCTCTAAAGGCACTTATATGTCTTGTCCTGCAATCACGTTTCCTTTACGAATAGCGTTCACAAATTCCCGACCTTTAAGCTACACCATGTATTTACAGTTAGGTAACCAACGAGCGTGTTGCACAAAAGGGTCATCAGTCATTTGCCAATCCTTTAAAGCAAATCCACAATGAAAACTTATTGTTTTTTCCCCTTCACCAGTATAAAAAATCCAGCTTCTCTTAGCTGTTTGGTAAGGTGTTTTAATATTAATGGCCAAACATTTTTATAAGATTCTAAACGTTTTTCAACAGAGCTGTACTCTGGGTGTCCTAGTGCTTTAGTCTTGCAAACTCCCAATTTTTCAAAAGCACACGCCAATTCAACACTGTCTATGGCATATGGACCACATATATCGACACTACCGTTGGCTGGTAATACATCATTATTTATATTATTATTTATGTGTGATTCAGAAACGTAAGTAGTAGCCAATGGCCTTGTGGTTTGGTAAAATGGATACACAGGTAGGTTACCCACTTGTTTTCCAAGCATGTAAGGACAACATGGAGACCATCGCAAATGGTCTTTAAAGGGATCATCCCCTTATTCCCAGTGTGAATGTTCAATACGACAAAACACACAGCGCACCACATCTTCTCGGTTCAAGTGAAAAAAAAACGGCTTTTGCATGTTTATGTGTTGACAAAAAGCCTACAGGCCAGGATTCAAATGTTATCCAACGATCATGTTCTGATTTTAAATTTAACCCACGTGGTAAACCAACTTGCTCACTTGTTTTATTTGGTACTAATGCCATGTGTTATAATAAAACTTTTTCTTATTGTAAGTTATTAACGTTGCACAAGAGCACAGAGTACATTAAAGCATAATGTATGCTTGTTCACTCTCTGTTCATTACGTTAATGACACATGACAACACTTAAAAGCAAACAAAATAACCCATCACTCACTCAATCAATCAATCAATCAATACTTGTAAATAAAATTGGTATTAATATGTCAAAACACCATTAAAAATAAACTGTATGTTGGCACTAACAGTAACCCATGTACTTATTTTCTTTTTATAAAGCTACAGTCATTTACATTCCCCCTTTAACCAATATATAAACAAAAATGAATGTCATGTCATTTTGTTCACATTATCATGTTCAAACCTGTGAATATTCGTTGAGTCCATAGGGAACCACCCATAAATAAAATTAAAATTTTTGTTTTTAGAAAATCCAACATGGCCTTGTACTTTTTCCAGTCAACAACAACATACCCATTAATCAAGAAAGCAATCATTGTCCCAGTCATGTACAAGTAATGATTTTTTTTGTCAAGGGGTTTTTCAGTAGTGGTAAAATGGAATAGCATTTTAAGTTAGGCTTACCTGAGTTTTAAATAGTTCACTGCCTGGAAACAATGGTTTCGCTCTACTGCGTCTCGGGTTTTCTGCAACTGCTACGGCTGTAAGGCTTTTCTTTCCAAGTTTCTAAAAATAAATAAAATAAACCGCTATACATACCTAAATTCAGGTTAATACATGCATTTCATAAAATAAAATATAAAACAAAACAAAAATGAAACAAGTTAGTTTAAAAAATACTCTCACCTTCACTTGCAGTGACTTGTTGCTGTTTTCTTTTAGTGGGCTCAAAAGTGCAATGGTTTCTTCTCTCTCAGACATGAAAGAAATACCGGTTATCTGCAAACAAATAAATAAATAAAAATCATTAATTAATATAACAATAACCACAAATGTAAGGTTCATTAGCATGACTTTTTTAAATAATCATTCATTGGTACTTACCGAAAACAAAAAGGCTTTTTCTTCCACAGCTCTACTCTATACGTCCGCTTGCTAAAATGGCAAGTGCATGAATAACACAATCGTTATCAGTCTGCTTAGCAACAGAGAGAGTTGCATTTTCTCTGCGTTTAGACCTTGAAAGTTCCTCTGTCAGTCTCTCTCTCACATATTCCCAAGCCTCGCCACATTCCTCAAACGCGATAAAATTCGCGTACCTTATACTAGTTTCATGTTTTTAATAAAGAACCAAAATGGCTGCCTCTTATACATCGGTAGTCCTACTGTCTCAGAACCAAAATGGCGGTCTCTGCTTAAACAGCACACCTGCTAGCCACCACGAGGCAAGTAAGCTGATATCGCACTTCCTGCTGACGTGGACATTTCTGTCTTATCAGCAGTTGTTCTCACAAGGTCTCTGGCTAGGTATAGTATTCGGTTTCCAGTTAGCAGAACTGTGTGTGTTAGCAATCAAAACGTGTGTGTCTTAAACATTTTACTGTAATAATAATCATTAGCAAGCGGCCATCCTCAATACATGACCATGTTAACCACATACTTTCACCACGTCCAAGAACCACTTGGTCATATCCTAGAACAATATTCTGCGCGAGACAGCGGTCTCGCTTATTACCGTTTACTAGTATGTTAAAGATCCCCTTCAGGGTATAAAAACCTAGCACACATTTTCAAATATTTGCCTCCATCCGTCATAGGAAACATCACAAAACCAACCGTCATAAGCTGCCTCACCATCCCGCCAAAATAGCAATTCATTTCTTCCGGGCATGGTCACTGTGCTCGACAACAGGCTCGTTGAGACACATAAGAGCAGTACCTGCTCTCTTAACGACCACTCTTCATTAAAATTTAAACAGGTAACAAAATAGTGCGTTAGGCCCTTTTGACAAAAATCAAAAGATCAATTAAAAACAGGGCATCACCCGAAGTGCTAGAACCCCTCATACAAGTCCGTAGCCTTCTTAGTTCTCAAAATATTAACAAACGTGCCCTTAGGCCCTTTTGACAACAATCAAAACTACATTCAAAAACGGGGCGTCATCCCAAATCCAACGACCCCTCATACAAGTCCGTAGCCTTCTTAGTTCGCAAAATTTTAACAAAACTGCCCTTAGGCCCTTTTGAGAAAAAAAATCAAAACTTCATTCAAAAACGGGTCGTCATCCCAAATCCAACGACTCCTCATACAAGTCCGTTTCCTTCTTAGTTCTCAAAATATTAACATAAGTGCACTTAGGCCCTTTTGGCAAAAATCAAAACTACATTAAAAATCCAAAAATTTAACGACCCCTCATACAAGTCCATAGCCTTCCTAGTTCTCGAAATATTAACAAAAGTGCACTTAGGCCCTCTTGACAAAAATCAAAACTACATTAAAAACGGGGCGTTAACCCTAATCCAACGACCCCCTCATGCAAGTCCGTAGCCTTCTTAGTTCGTAAGATATTAAAAAGCACATGACCTATTAGTTTTCAATCTTTTGGTTAAATTAAATTTTAAAAAGCTCATTCATAAATAGTTATTTAAAATGCTCGCCCTCTTACAAAATCCCCAAATGCGCATGCGTAAAAAAAAAGAAATCAAAATGTTGATTCATAGCGGCATCTAGCAAAACGCATGCGCTTTATGAGCAACAACGTTTAGGTTCATACTGGTATCGCCCCTCATGTCTGTCGCATTTGTAAAGTGACTTTTACTTTTAAAAAATTAAAATTTCACCCCCTGGTAGGGGTAGGTTTTATTTTGGGGTGGACATGAGTGGTCCATAGCAAAGGCCCCGTCAGCTGGAGTCCAACGACACCTCATTTGTTAAAATCCAACCTTGGGTTCACCAGATATTAATTATTTAATATGAACGCCGCCCGAGCAACGCCGAGTGCGTTTAAACCACTCTTAATAACCTACTGGTGATGCCAGCAAGTCAGCAAGTCGAATACTTCCTCCACAGGATCGGAAGACGCATGAATCGATGTCACCTAAGCTTGGTGTACGAACACCAATCGATCACTCAGCTTCAAGGCATCCTTTGTGATAACTCCGCCAAAAGATGTGAACGTTTTTTTAGTTCACTTAGGAGTGGAAAAAGAAAACTTTTAGTCGCGTTATAATATAAATTCGAAACGATATGCCACATGTTTTTGTATTCATAAAAAACGTCTACAATGCCCCTTCCTGAAGCTCTCTAACCGCCACCAGATCTCTGGGTATGAACTAGTAGTTATGTGAAGAACTAAACGGCATATTTTCTGCCTCAGTTAAATTAAGTATCCAAATGATCACACTGATAGCCGTAAAACGACGCATAATAAAATAAGAACTTATTCTTAGAAATTCAAAGGGCCACGATCTTGGATTTTTAAACAATTCAATCACAGTATAATCATATTGTTAAACTCAAAATAGATATTTGTTGCACCAGGTTTCACTGCAGTGGAATGACTATGTCGTCAAAAAAGGCGATTATCTTTTCAAAAATTTGCGCGACCACCATTTTGGTTCTTTCTTATAACGATTTGTAAAAGGCATATCAGTCAACTTAGGTATGGAGGTCTAATGCAGCACAAATTTATGGCTTTCCGTGTCCGTAAGTTCTGTGGTTAGACAGTCACATTTTGAATTTTTCGCGACTGTTATGTAGGTTTGTTGCCTAATAATAATAATTAATTGGTAACTTTGGTCGGCCAATTAACTTTAGACGGTAAATATCTCTTTTCACATATCAAAATCTACAAATTATTAATTACTAGCTGTTCCCGGCATGCGTTGCAATGCCAATCAAAGAAAGTGTTGGCGTTGTAACTTTGTTTGTTGAAGTCCTTTCGGATTCCCAATATTTATTTATTTTCCGTTAACCACCTCTGAACTATTGTAAAATTGATATACTATCTCAAAAAAATCATGGGAGCGTGCTCAACAACTCACCAAAGTTTCATCGCAATGAAATGAATGGTACATGAACGCATACGGGACTTTGTTGACACGATTCGAGCGCCGTCACCCATTTTTTGAATATACTCGTACGCAACCTATTGTAAAATGGATTTACTAAGTCGAAAACCTCCCCTGGTGTGTACACAACAACTCATGAACGTTTCATCGCAATCGGATGAATGGCATATGAACGCATTCAGGATTCTGTTTAAACGATTCACGCGCCTTCACTCATTTGTTGTATCTTCTTGTGCGCCACCCATTGAAAAACGGATTTACTAATTCATACTCCTTCGCAGGACTGTACTCAACTCACCAACGTTTTATCACAATCGGATGAATGGTATATGAACGCATACGGGACTTGGTTGAAACGATTCACGCGCTGTCGCTCATTAGTTGAATGTACTCGTGCGCTACCAATTGTAAAATGGATTAACTAAATCAAAAATCTTTGCGGGAGTGGAAACAACATTTGTCTAAATTCCATTCCAATCGCATGAATGGTATATGAACACGTACGAATTTTTTAAAACGATACTCGCGCCGTTACTCATTTGTTGAATCTACTCGTGCGCTACCTATTGTAAAAAGGATTTACTAAGTCAGAAACCCGTATGCGTTCATATGCCATTCATCCGATTGCGATGAAACGTTCATGCGTTGTTGTGTATACGCCAGAGAAGGTTTTAGACTTAGTAAATCCATTTTACAATAGGTAGCATACGAGTATATTCAACAAATGATAAAAGGAAGATTGTAGTTTTACGTGACCGTGAATCTTGTGATTATGAGCCACGGGACCTCCTTTTTACGTGGAATCCGAACCACAGGACATGGCATTTCACTTCGAAAATCTCACATGCATTGACCGGGAATCGAACCCGGACCGCCTTGGTGAGAGGCATACAGCTAGACAAATGGGTGACGGCGCTCGAATCGTTTCAACAAAGTCCCGTATGCGTTCATATACCATTCATTTCATTGCGATGAAACTTTGGTGAGTTGTTCAGTACGCTCCCATGATTTTTAGCCTACTTTTCACATTTTGCAAAAATGAGGAAAAAGTAGACTTATGAGATCGGGCAAATGTCTGTCTGTCTGTCTGTCTGTCTGTCCTTCTGTCTGTCTGTCTGGCTGTGTGTGTGTCCCCCCCTATCAACTCCTAAACGGCTGCAGCAATCGAAACAAAATTTGGTAGGAGTAAAGATCTATACCTGAATATCTCACGGCCATATTTGGAAATGATGTCAGTGCTACCAACTGCTAAAAAATCGCAATTGAAATTTGAGCTCCATGTTGGATATCTTGGAAAGTATGAATGGGAGCTATTTCAAAATTGGCACACGTACAGATCATAATATTTCAGTTTAATTTCCAGGAGGTCAAACATGGCAGTGTTGCCAAAATGATTATAAGCCTCCTGATAGGTCCAATTTTTAAATGCATATAACTTCTACACTATCAAGCGGAATTCAACCAAATTTCGTATGTTGTATGTGTACATAACCAGATATGACTGAGCTAATTCTTAAGACATACCAGGGCTGCCAACTGTTAATAAATGCTCCTAATTTATTTTATCCAAATACCAATATATCAGAAAGTATGCAAGCCGACAGCTTTAAACTATGCACACGTATAGTACCTGACATTCTATATTAATTTGGAGTAACTTATATACGTCAGTGCTACCAACATGATTCTAAACCTGCTGACAGGTCCAACTTGAAATACATGTAACTTCCATACTATCATTTGGATTTCAACCAAATTTCGTATATGCTATGTGTACCATAACAGATATGACTATGCGTATTCTAAGGAGCAACCAGGGCTGCCAACTGTTAATATGTGCTGTCCCTATTTTTGTTACCCTAAAATCAATATATCAGAAAGTATGCAAGCCAATAGCTCTAAACTTTGCACACGTATAGTACCTGGCATTCTAGACGAATTTGGAGTAACTAATATACGTCAGTGCTGCCAACATGATTCTAAGCCTGCTGATAGGTCCAATTTTAAAATGCATGTAACTTCTATACTAACTAATGGATTTCATTCAAAATTGGCACAACAATAGATCATATTATTTCAGATTATTTCTGACCAATACATGCATGACATTGTTGCCAACATGATTTTACGCGCGCTGTTAGATCCAATGTTTAACTGCATGTAACGTCCATGCTATCCAGTGGACTTCAACCAAATTTTGTATTTAGTACCGTAAGAGACGGAACTAAGAATATATTCAGTCATCAGGGCTGCCAACTGTAGTGCTCTATTAGGATACATTATGCCAGGTATACAGTATTTCAAACTAATTGGAAATTTCGATATTAGCAACTTAATTTCGTCATTATTCTAGATAGGTTCATATTCTGTAGAATAATCATTGGCATGAAAAGTAGGCTGTATAGTTCTTCACGGAACTTCTTGTTTTTTTTTTTGAGATAGTAAATCAATTTTACAATAGTTAGAGGTGGTTAACGGAAAATAAATAAATATTGGGAATCCAAAAGCACTTCAACAAAGTTACAACGCCAACACTTTCTTTGGCATTGCAACGCATGCCGGGTACAGCTAGTCATCTATAAAAAATCTTCAACGTACTTCTCATAGAAGGGTGAGTATAAGGAACAACTTTCAAAGTACATACTAAAATAGGGGGAAAATAAAAATTTTCCTAGAAGGACGACCAAAGCATATGTGTGACACAAAACTAGGGAGTCTATAAAGGGTTTACAAATCACATTTCATGGCCCTTAAATTAAGTGTCTGCGATATACCCTGAAAACTAACTTTGTTCTGATAAACTTATGAAGGAATGACAAGCCCCTAACTATTGCAACAGTAGCTCAATTGATAACGTCTGGTTATTAATACCGAAGACCGTTCGAAGAGCGGGTACTTCTGCTAGTATATATATACTAGCAGTAGTGCCCGGCTTCGCCCGGTGGATTTATTTGTTTTATGGATGATAATGAATACTACTACAGAACTGGCACATGATACTTAACTAAGAGAAACCAATATTTAAAAAAGAGATATTTTTGTGGTGGTGGTGGTGGTGGTGGTGGTGGCAGTGGTGGTTGTTGTGGGGGTGATAAGTAGTACAGTATAATGGACGTAACATTCAGGTCAATTTCCAGTAATGATAATTATGAATAGGGAAAGAGCTATTTACTAACTACAGCACTGACACATGTAATTTACAAACAAATTTACAAAAAAAATAGAAAGAACAGTAAGTGAAACAAAGGACACTGCCTAGGGCCTATATCTCATTGGCTATTAGAAATGTAGAGAGCAATAGTGTCGTCTTTTGTCGCATAGCGTCGTAGGAAAATAATCAGAACTCTTTGGCAAACTTAGGCTGTCCCGAGCTACTGAGGTAGCAGTAGTATCATTTATCGCCACCAAGCGCTTAACGATAAGTTTCAGAATAAATGAAGGTAAATTTGAAAGCACCAACGCTTATTGCAGCTGATAACCTCAATATACTGCACCAACACCATTGCACTTATACAGAGGCATAATATTTTCATGATGATAACTGTTTAAAGGGGCCTAAAAAATCTTTTTGCACTAATTACCCCCCGTGACCGCAATTTATAAACAGCGCAAGATGCAACTATTTTCGCAATTCTGCACCAGAACAATGGTAGGGGTGACGTGATGCAGCCCGTCAACAACTGCATTCCTTACCTGAATCACAGATAACACACGCTAATACAGCCATCACAATTAACACCGGTTATCAGACAAATTTTACACTCACTCAAAGTACACGGGGCTATATGACCGCGTTGTCGCAGCCCCTAAACGGAGGAATCAACCAAACAACCGAAGTCACCGAACTCAATATTTCGGATTTCTTTCTGACGTATTACACAAACAAATCTAGTGATTACACACAATAGTTCCACGTACCTTCAAGTGAATAACAATATGTTTTAAGACCGGTGATATTATTCTGGAGGTGCTGAGAGTAATAAATGTTCAGACGTAACACTAAGTCGCTTTCCGCACATTGGGTTCCCACACTTACACTTCACAAGGGATGTTGAACCTGACCACCAATTCCTTGCAGGCACAAATGTGCACGCTTTCACATGTTTTGCGACACTTTTTTCGATGTTGCTGGTGTTATTTTCCGTTTTTAATGCGCTAGGGTTCCGACTGAATCAATACTTTTATTGAAAATGATCACTTATGTGGTCATTAGAAGTGGTACATGTTTCGAGAACTAATATACATTTTTTTTGTCCCATTCATCAGCCAATACTAATCACTAAATGAGAACATTGTTTGATTAGCGTAGCACTAAAATGTCAATAGCCACTGAACCTAATATGGTGCACCATATAGATAGAGAGATAGGATATTTTACATGATTAAGGCACAATACACTAAAAAACACATTTAACTGGGTCAGTTAAATTCAATGTACTGTAGTTGTTATCGACGTGACATCTACGAAAAGAATATGCGGAATGCTTCTTTATGGTCTGCAAAGTCCTTGAAGACGTATAAGTATTCCGTTAGCGATGCAATCACAGTTCTGTTATGAATCAATAAATAATGTGACCAATATTAACATGGTATTTCAATACATAACCATTGTGTAGAAAACCAATGAAGATGCTTTGCTGAAGTGATGTGAATGCCAATATCAAGTTCGGCGGAAATAAAAGATATACGAAGCAGTAAGAGTGGGTCCCCAATGAGCCTAATGAGACAAGGAAATATGAGGCAATTTAAATATGAATAAGGGGGAATTTAAAGAATGAAATACATTGACAAATTTATAAAGTTTAAAAATATACCCTGGTTTGAGCAACGTTAATGAGTATAATTTAATAAATTGATAACTTACATGGGGTTTGATCGAATGTTTAAGTCGGATGTGATTAGTCTTTTATTTAATACTAGCAGTAGTGCCCGGCTTCGCCCGGTGGATTTATTTGTTTTATGGATGATAATCAATACTACTACAGAACTGGCACATGATATTTAAACTAACAGAAAAAAATATTTTAAAAATATATATTTTTGTGGTGGTGGTGGTTGTAGTGGGGGTGATAAGTAGTACAGTATAATGGACGTAACATTCAGGTCATTTTCCCGCAATGAAATTATGAATAGGGAAACAGCTATTTACTAACTACAGCACTGACACATGTAATTTACAATCAAATTTACACACAAAGAAAAAATAGAAAGAAGAGTAAGTGAATAAAAAGACTCTGCCTAGAGCCTATATATCATTGGCTGTTAGAAATGTAGAGACTAATAGTGTCGTCTTTTGTCGCATAGCGCCGTAGGAAAATAATCAGAACTCTTGGGAAAACTTCGGCTGTCCTGAGCTACTGAGGTAGCAACAGTATCATTTATCGCCACAAAGCGCTTAACGATACGTTTCGGAATAAATGAAGGTAAATTTGAAAGCACCAACGTTTATTGCAGCTGATAACCTCAATGTACTGCACCAACACCATTGCACTTATACAGAGGCATAATATTGTCATGATGATAACTGTTTAAAAGGGCTTAAGAAATCTTTTTGCACTAATTACCCCCCGTGACCGCAATTTATAAACAACACAAAATTCAACTATTTTCGCAATTCTGCACCAGAACACAGGTAGGGGTGACGTGATGCATCCCGAACTGCCCGTCAACAATAGACTTATTAAAGTACTCTTACAGTTACACTACTACGGACATGAATGGTTCTAGGGCCTTAATACGTTTTTTTCTAGTTCATTTTGTCTGTTATTCTAAATGTAGGGAATGGGGAGCGTTGTCCAAAATATCAAGTGGACAGTGTTACTAGCAGGTTTACAAAGTGTATGTAAAATTTTTTGCAATTAGGACAAACGGTGTAGATTTGTGATGAAGGGCCTAAATGCAGGGAATATAGTGGTGTGTCCAAAATGTAAAGTGGACAGTGTCACCCGCAGGGTTCCAAAGGGTACGTATACAAAATGTGGTTCAGATAGGTGAAACTGTGTGGATTTGTGTCAAAGGACCTAAATGCAGGGAATGGAGTGGTCTGTCCGAAATTTAAAGCTGACAGTGATACTCGTCGGATTTCAAAGGGTAAGTATGTAAAATTTGGCTCACATCTGTGAAACGGCGTATATTTGTGCCAAAGGGCCTAAATACAGAAAATGGAGGGGTCTGTCCTAAATGTCATGCAGACAGTGTTAATCGCAGGGTTCCAAACGGTAAGTGTACAAATTGCCGTTCAGATCGGTGAAAATGTGTACATGTGTGACAAAGGGCCTAAATGCAGGGAATGGAGTGGTCTGTCCGAAATTTCATGTAAACAGTGTTACTCGCAGGGTTTCAAAGGGTAAGTATACAACTTTCGCTTGAGGTTGGTGAAAGGGTGTAGATTTGTGCCAAAGGGCGTAAATGCAATGAATGGACTGGTCTGCCATAAATTTCATGTAGGCAGTGTTACTCGCAGGGTTCCAAAGGGTAAGTATACACATTTTGGTTCAGATCGGTGAAACGGTGTAGATTTGTGCCAAAGGGCCTAAATGCAAGGAATAGTGTGGTCTGTCCGAAATTTCATGTAAACAGTGTTACTCGCAGGGTTCGAAAGGGTAAGTATACAAATTTTGATTCAGATAGGCGAAACGGTGTACGTATCACTCACCATAACGCCAGCGCAGGCGGATAGAGCTGTTCGGGAGCGCCTGTTCTACCGACTTACTGAACAAAAATCAATCTTTAAGGTTACCTGAGAGGTGTAGCCTAATAGTACATAGCCTAAACTATTCCTCTTGAATCTTGCTATCATATAAAAAAGACATTTTCGAATCGGACTGGTAGTTCCAGAGATTAGCGCGTTTAAACACATAAACACACAAACACAACAACTCTTCAGCTTTATTATATTAAGCATAGATTATTGCCAAGATTTTTGGGCGCAGCAGAGTTGAATGCTCAAATATATAGTAGTATTAAACGAAATCGTGTTAGTGTTAGTTCTGGATAAAGTCGTAAAGTATGAGTGGTGAGCTGCTGTAAGTAAGAGAATCTATAAGAGGAAGAACACGTGTAAAGTGGATATTAGTTTAGTGATATATTTAAAATACCAAGGAATAGGGAAATGGAGGGGTGTGTTAGTGTATGAATGGAAGGATGCGTTGGTGTAAAATGTTTAAAATGTGTATGCTGAAAAGAATTTTATTAAATGGCATTTAAGATATTTTCTTTTCCTAAAATTTTACTATCTACATAGGTAGTATGATATGCGCCACGCGCAGCAGTTATTATGATAGATAGAACTTGGTACTGCGCTCGAAATCATGTCTAGTAGAGAGGAGAAGATAGGACGAGGTACGAACCAAGGACCACCTCAGAAAAATGGCATATTTTAAATTTGGAATTTTAGACTAAATTAGCAGTCCAGATGGAAGAGAACGTTAATACTAGCATTTGGGAAAATTTTCGCCTCAAGAAATATTTTTATTTCATGTAATACTGGAGATTTTATGATTTGGTAAATTTTTAACCATGAGTGAATTAAAGAGATACTGTCCTGGAAGCCGACACTTTAGCGAGGTTCGTGGTGAGAAACCAGTTTTTGATCCGAGGGGAGAGCGAAGGTGGACCAGAGGTCAGACGCACGCCAGTATCAAGAGTGGGAGAAGCGAACGCGTGTCTGAAGCGCGCCACTTTTAGGCGAGAACAAATAAGAAAATAGTTTGAATACTGAGGAAGGAACAAATATTAAAATCATTATTTTAATATTTATTAGAGTGTTACATATTTAATTCACCAGCAGAGAAAAAGAAATTTAATTGGCGAAACAGATTTTAAATTAGAAGACTGAGAGAGAAGTTATGGATGAATTTGTCAATATTCATAGCGGTTGGAGGCTAGTTGATCAGATTTGCGTGGGAAATCCAACCGAGGAGGCTAGGAGACGCTAGCAGACGAGGCTCTTTCTACATGGACCGACGAGAAGACAAGACGTAAATTATATTTACTCTTCAAAAAGTATTAGACAAAGGTTTTGTGAACTGGAGACTTCAAGATGAATCTAGTAGTAATGGAAACGAACAATTAATATTACAAGTCAACAGTATTGAGAAAAGTTATTCATCGTATTTAGAAGAAGAAATCTACGACGAGATAAAACACTGCAAGTTACAGACTGAACATCGAACACGTAACTACGTGGAAGGAAAGTCTGAAGAAGGGAGACTTAAACCATTGGAAATTCAACAATCTAGACAAGAATAAGAATTTAGGTCGGAGGGGAATTACTACGACTACAAACAATTGCGCAGTGAGAATGATGTTTTAAATTCACCATGATGGGAAGATAGAACTATACTGAACCGCTGAGATTCAGAAATGACCAGGATGACATAGCAGCACGAACAGCGAGCTGCAGACCACCGCAGTTTTCGCTGACACGTAACGTTACAAGCTACTACAAGGGAAATTCACAACATGGGGGTGATTTCTCAAGATGGAAAGAACTATGCAAACTACCGACTTCAAAGAACCTCTAGACCTGAGAAGAAGAAGACGAGGGGATTCGTGATGGAGAAGGTGAGGAACCCAGGACTGGTGGACGCGAGGCAAGCAGAGCGAGGGCGAGATCGTGTCATCATCCTGTACGAGAGAAGTGGGTCGACAAGTGGGGTGCCAGCTGATAACCTGTTTCGAGACAGCACACCAGGTCGTTCACCTTTACTGCAGTCCACTCAAGGCCGAGGTGACATAATTCAGCCAGATTGGAGCAGCACGCAGCATTCCAGAAACCCCACGGTGATGTTACGAGGACACAGGAGTCATCAGGTCTGTCACCAACGATCTCAGAAAGAAGGTAGAGGAGTGCATTTTTCATATCTGTAGTTAGATTTTGTTCACGTTATTCCAGAATATTGACCAACATTTTTGCATTTATAACCGATGTTGTTGTATTGTCTTGAAAGTTTTAGTTAATTTTAGTAATTGCGATAGTTATTTTCATACGTCACTTGGACGTATTTTGAAGGTTTGATGGATGATATTAGACATCGTTAGTATTTTTCATTGTCAATTTTTGAGCGTTAAAATTTTACTTACGAACGATTCCGTTGCGATTGCGAACGTATATTCCGTAGATTTGTTGTAACATTGGAGAACTCCGTAGATTTTGTGAAATATTAGAGAATTTTGTATATTTGTGGAAATATTGAAGAACGATAATATATATCTATTGGAACAAGAGAAATGAAGCATAACTTTGTGATAAATAAATAAATAATGTATCAGAGAAAGAATATAGTCATGTGTTTGACGAAAGTAAATAGTTTATTACTTGAAGTGAGGAAAGGAAGGACAGAGAATCCTATAAGCAAAGAGTTTATTCATTTCAGGAACGAAATAATATGTATAAAACGAAATAGTTGGCATTGAGGGAACTCTTGTATGCAAGAAATGTAACGACATTGTAAAACCCAGAATTTTGATGTACGGAAAAGAACAGTATGCGATAGTAGAAGGCATAACCGAACGAGAAACGTTATTATAAAATGTTATGGATGTATATTTATCATAAAACGATACTGTAAGATGGAAGGAAAGATATAAACATTTATTGTGAACATAAACGTGAGGGATGGTTATTGTTATTTTTACAACAGACACAAGCAGACTTGAAATTCAGAATTAAGCGATAAATTGTAACAAGAATATATGTGAAGCGAAGGAGGAAGTATGTGGAAAGTATTTGAACATAGCACGAGATGTATAATCGATAGAGGAGTTTGTAGGAGGAAGTGAGACGTATTCATGAACGTTATTACAGTTGTAATTTCTAGTAGGAATACTAAATATAATACTTTGATGAAAGTAGTTGATATGGAACGGTAGAAGTTTGTGAACGTGCTAAGAGAAGAAAGGTTGATGAAATGCATTTGTATTGATGAAGGCGTAACTAGAGACGCGATAATATGCAATATGAGTTTATGAAGAAAGGTTTTGTAATAATTTTGTGGTGAGTAAGAGAAGTCATAATTTGTATTTGGAGAAGAAGGGAGTGTGGGAGTGAGGATTCATGCCACACACACTCGGTATTTGGTTGTAGAGCTTATCTGAACAGTCTTGCATTGTTAGTTTGTTTTATTATTAATTATTGAAATACCAGAGTTGTACACTTTAGTGATGAAATATTAACTTCACTGTTTGTATTCATGATTCGCATGGAATTGACACGCAAACACTTATTTTGACTAGTTTATTGTGTGAGATACGAAGAAAGATGGTGATACACGTAAAGACAGATGATGAGACCGGAGGAAAGTGGTGGAATGAACTCAAATAAGTTAGAGACAGTTGTTTTTATATCGTGCGGGACGCGATCATGTATAAAATGTAAATACGTTATTATTCTAGTATTAATTATTGTTTTTATTATATTTAACAACTTAAGATTTAAATTTGAAGACTTTAACGATTGTATTATGTAGGGAGTATGTTTGTTATGATGAGCGTTAAAGCATAACTTCAGTAAACAAGTAGGACAGACGCTACTGTCATTAATTAAACTATGTGTTTATTTAAATATTATCAAGCAAGAGATACATGTTGTGTTCGTGTAAAGATGCAAAAAAGACACTTATTAAGCGCATCAGGCCTAAGTGAGGCATAGATAAATATGTTATTTTTTTATTATTGGTGAAGGGAACATAATTCGTGTCATGTTATGTTCTTTATTGTCAATAAATGGCAAGAATAATTTTACTCTTGCTGAGTTTTTTAGAACTGTTTCTTTGATTCAACGCTTAATTACACTAGAACGATACCGCTAGCTAGATGGAGACAGATGATCGACAACTTATCTTAACGCCCGAGAGCCGAGTTGCTCGTTAGTGCTCTACTTTTATTTGTTTATATTTTCTGTACTGTATGCAACTAGTTAGTAGTATAGTTAGAGATGTATATATGTGTTCCTAGGGTTCCCTAGTCATCATTTCGGTGAGGGTTGTTCAATTCTTAGCCCGGTGTTGACATTCTCACGATCCTTTTACCATCTGTGCGGATTTGGGACTGTGCTCTAGAGGAATTCGGGCGCAGTACCCAAGTTATTATACGAGTACAGTATATAAGAACCACCCTGGATTTCACTGTGAGTAGAATTTTACCGTACTATTTTATTTTATTTGCTAAAGCCAAGATTGCAGTTTTTTTAATTTGACTCAATTTCGATGGTAGAATCATATCCATGACACTCTTCATCACAATAATCATGATACAATTAAATTTTAGAAATAATACTTATAAATGCGATACAATATATTAATGCCATTTCATTTAATCCCACGTTATTATAATGATATAAGTAAAATAGTATTTCTAATATTTCACCTCATGGAAAACAAATAATAATCCACCATATCGTAGACACTAACGCTAGAGCAAGAATACTTGGAACCTAAGGTACAACTCTGACACCAATGTAGATGACAGCATCACGGAGTTAATATTCCTTGTCTATTGAACTAAATGAAATACCAATGAGTATTTAATAATTTTATTACAGTTAGTTATTGTTGTATTAAGGGGCGGAACTACGAGGTCATCTGCCCTTCTTAACACAGATTAAAATATATAAATTTGGAATGGAATTTAAAATTTAGAGGTGGATACCTAAATTTTCAAGGACCGAAAATTAATAAAACAAAATTTAAATAAAATTAATAATTATAAAAAATAAACAAAAATTACAGAAAAACAAAAATCATCATTCAAAAACGAACAAGTCGTTGAGTCAATTTTCACTGGGAAATTTAAATTGCTGTCCCTAACCCACTCTCACTTATAAAGCGGGTGATGAGATCAGCAGCCACCGCGTCATCGGCTAATATAAGTGCGAGTGTCATCTGCAAACAAAAAATTTTTTTACACCTTATGTCAATAAATTGAATTAATATATATTCACCGATTATATTAGTTTTGGCCACATCCTGAGTAATTGTTTTTAAAAGAAACTTTTTCAGGCATTTTTCCTAGCGTGGCACAAGTTTTTGGATACCTTCTTCATAGAAGTTTGCCGCCGACCGTAAACGAGAGTGAAGACTCCCCTGTAAGATATACTACCGTTTGGCCACTACTGTTAGGCAAATTGCGTGCTTACCAGGAGAACTGCGTATGTTTAGGAGTTCTCCTGACCACATACGAAATTTGCCTAACAGTGGTGGCCAAACGGTAGGATATCTTACAGGGGAGTCTTCACTCTCGTTTACGGTCGGCGGCAAAACTTCTATGAAGAAGGTATCCAAAAATTTGTGCCACGCTATGACAAATGCCTGTAAAAGTTCGGCAGTTATGTGGAAAAGTAGTTTAAGAGGTGTAGAATGTTGTGCAATAAATATTTTTTCTGTATCTGTGCACAATTCAATTTTATTACCAAACGGAACTTACTTTCAGGACGTGCCTCGTATGTTATACTTGGATTTTTTCCTTTGAAAAATTAATAAACAGTATCTCAAAATAGTTCAAAAATCAGATCTGTAACAATTATAGGCTTTAAATTGATGATAATATAACACATTTTTGTGAACATAAGATATCTAAACAGTTGGTGCTTGTATATTACTATAAAAGTGATGATTTATGGGGTGTGATTTCTGTAAGTTGAATTTATGTATGCTCTTGGCGGTACGGAGCAAAGTTTAGAATATGTAGGTTATTGAATGTATCTTCCTGCTCCAGTGGAAATTTTGAAGGGAATTGTCCTTGCCAAATAACTATTGTTTCGTAATTTATGGTTGGAGTTTGACGAGTGTTATTGTGTGTGTTGGTTTTCTTTTGTATTTTTGATGGTTATGAGAGACGTGGTTAAGATGTTGCTAAGATGCCGTTGAAAATAAATCAGGAGTGATGTAGGTGTTTGCCAATTGAATGCAATCACAATTTACATTGAGAACAAGCGGCATTACCAATTCAATTTACCACTGAAAGAGAAATTCAAATTATTTCACAATTTAATTTAAGAATAACATTTACGGAAGGTATGTGGAAATTCAGTTTATTAGAATGTATTGATTGATATGCAATTTCAAACTAACTTACACATTGAATGTTCAACACAGACAACCTATATTATTTTATAGAGTTCACAACAAGACTAGATTGAATTAACCACTTCATGAATCAAAAACTATAAATAAGAATAAAGTAACATACCAGCAACTTCAAATCGAATGTAAGGTATATTCAAGAACATTTAACAGAATATAAAAGGCTGTGATGACAACTAAGCAATATTTACCTATATTTTTTCCACAGACTCCGCTAGTAACAAATCCAAACAGACATTAAACAGAACCACTACACGATACAGTTTGTTAGAGATTACCTGAAAATCAAAATGCAAAATGTACATTGAAGAACACTTCTAATTATTTGCTCTTTGGATTTGAGTACCTGAAAAATATTTCCTAATTTAAATTTTAAGGACGTCTGTTTTTTTTTTCAAAATGATGTTAAGTTATATTGTACGAGTATATTGTAAATGTATTAAAAAATCATATGTTACATTGGAATATTTGAATCGCTTATTTATGATAGGCGATAATTATGAAAGGATTAAATTTACTAAATACACTTTTGTGTAAAAATGGAATCTTTAGGCTTCCATTCACCGTTCGTTAATGAAAGGTCTCTTCTCCCATTGCTCCAATACAGTCATTAGACCATATGGAATATGCATTTATTTATTGTCTCGGACAAAAGGCTTTTCATAACTAAAGGTGTTGTGGCTGCACTGATAACCAGCTGCTTTTTGGCCATTCTTATTTACCCGGTGACAGGGATTTTGGACTAGTTAAAAGGAAATTGAGGAAACAAGACAGGTGCCTGTAAATGAAGTTGCATCTATGTTTTTTCCTCAAGAAAACAAGGGAAATTTATTGTTGATATTGTTCAAACAGAAGATATTTTGGATTTCCAAAAGTGGTGGCCCCAATTTTACAAAAAAGACTACAGTTTCTGAAGAGAGTAAGAAAGAAAAGAAAGGTCAAAGGGAGTTTCTTACCCTATCAGTATACTGTTACGGCTGTGAGTTTGTTTCGTCGCCTCGCCGCGTGAGTCACAGTTGCCCCAGGCTGTGCTCTGCCTCAGTGTATTACCTGCGCCTTACGCAACGGGTTGCGAGGACAAAGGGATGGTCCAGAATATTCGTGACCCAGCCAGTGATGGAAATCTCGAGAAGCCGTGAATCCTGGAAGGGTCTAGAAGCATTCATTGAGTCACCAGCCTGCTATATAAGAGCGACCTGGCCAGCGAGGTGGACAGTGTTTTTGAGCTAGTGCGTGCTTGTACCTGAGCGACAGTTGTTGGTGACGTGACTTGCGAAACCCTAGTGAAGCTGATTCTCTTGACAGCGAAAGAGTCTGAAGCCTACGGAGGGACTGTATTTGAAGAGTGTGTGTTTACCTAGTGCGACAGAGATATTGCGGTGAATTGCGAAAACACAGGGGGCTGTTTCCCTAGCCAGCGGACAGCGAAGCAGTGTGTAATGGCGAGTGACTGGCTATCGTAAATAACTGTAGCTTGTGTATTCAAGGAAGTATTGCAGGTATTTCTACCGAAGCCACCGGTCTCATTAGGAGGGATTAACTTCTGTGGCTTATTGACAAGTGAAAGGGAAGTGTTCCAAGCAAGAGGGCACCTAGAGTGAGATGCTAATTGCTTGTAATTGCTATTGTGTGGTGTATCTTTCTGGCCCGCAATAAAGCTAATACGTTTCTTTAAAGGAACAATTTGTGTTGTGCTTTCTACCCACCGTAATCCAGTTAACGGAAGTGCCACTATGGGGTGGCACGTAATAATACCATGAACTTCCCTTTGGAAAGTCAAGAAAAGGAGAAGTCTGAGCATCTGACTTCATTGATAGACTCCTGAGGAAAACGTTCCAGCTTATGTCCTGCAAATGAGATTTGGTCAGTTTACCAACGCAAAGAGCATTTACCGTCAAAAAACTAACTGTATTATAGTTGTTTTCACCTTTGTTTATGAAATTCCTTATGTCAGTGACTTTTGAAAATGAAAAAAAGGTTCAAATATTCAGGACAAAATATCAACAAAAAAATGAGAGTTCTGAGGATATATAAAATAGTAGAAAAGAATTAAAATTCATCTGCTTAATTATGTTTAAGAAATAAACATTTTTTCTTTGTTTACCGAAAATTTGGATTTTGTGGCAAGAAGCCCTTCACAAATAAGCGATTTATTTAATGAAAATTAAGATCCATTATAAAAATATTGCTAATAAGAATCTTGAAGTTAAAAACTAATGAAATAATATCTGCTTCTGTGAAAATGTTCTTCACTGTGTTGTTATCGGTAAATTAAATAAAACTTACTTATTTGAAGCACCAAGACATTGAATAAGCCCTAATATCCAAACAGTTAAGACTAAGGCAGTAACATTCGGTTTACTGTTTCCTTGAGACACCATTAATATTTGGTATAAATTTAGAAAACAAATCTATCTTGGTATAGAATTTGGAGATTTCACTCACGGATAAGCACAGGAACAATCATTTCCTTGCTGCATAAAAGGATCGTGCTGTTTTGTTTCAACAGCGTGCCCTAACCAGTAAGGTGACAACTCCTCCCGTCCCTTCCAGGGCTGGTAGCCGGCTTCTAAACCAAGGCTTCATAACGTAACAGAATTGTCAAAAATAACGAATTAATTTTTGTTACGTTACTGCTTCCGTACCCAAAACAAATGGTATATGAATAACGATTTTAGTGCGGCAACGAAATAAGGGGTTACAATTTTCCCTGGTTTGTGCTATTAACGTTATAACCAGCAGAGGAAAAGATTCCGTTATTTTAAAATGCGCTCATGTTAATAACGTTATAAGTCTAGTAACGGTATGACAGCGATGTTGACTCGCTGCGCGCCATCAATAACGTTATTCAGGCAGAGTGATCGATTCAGTTATTTCAAAATGCAAACCTACTAATAACGTTATAAGCCTAGTAACGGTATACGAGTTATTTTAACCAGTTATACGCTATCAATAACGTTATTCAGGGCAGAAAAATTAATTCTGTTATTTAGAAATGCGTACCCACCAATAACGTTATAAACTTTGTAACCGTATACGAGCGATATTTACGAGCTTTGCGCTATCAATAACGTTATTCATGGCTGAAAAATAATTCCGTTATTTAGAAATGCAAACCCACCAATAACGTTACAAGTCTAGTAACGGTATACGAGCGAATTTTACCAGCTATATGCTATCAATAACGTTATTCAGGGCAGAAAAATTAATTCCGTTATTTCGAAATGAGAATCCACCAACAACGTTATAAGTCTAGTAACGGTATACAGGCGATTTTTAATAGCTATGCGCTATCAGTAACGTTATTATAAGCGGAGAAATTGTTTACGTTATTTCAGAAAAGATTCTCGTCAATAACGTTATGGAAGTGTCTATTTACCCGCTACCCGGACAAGCATTGAAGGTGACCGTGAACTCTGACGATGCTGGGCCATATGTACTCGTAATTCCAGGCCAATTATTTATTCAAACATAGGATAATTACTTCTTGAAATATCAATGTTATTCAACATAGAGATTTCAGTCTGAGCGCGTGCCCCATCAGACAGGGCAAGGTACTTTGCTCGTTTCGATCGTGGTAATACTGTAACCTACGTTAAAAACATGTTTCCTAAAATCAATACGATGGATCCCATTGATTCGAAATATTTCTTGTTGCTTCATATAGGGGTTTGGAACATAGCCTATTGTTCATCAGTCCCATGTAGTTGAGGTGTTTATGGAATTTGTCTGATAAACTTTGTTACTTTTGGAGTTGACATGGCCTTGACTTAGGAACTATCCACGCATTTTCCTGGAGTATAAGTGGGAAACCACGGAAAAACACTCTAAGATGACTAAGATTGGAATCGAACTCACCATCTCGCAGTGTTGCCATATAAGGCAGAGTGTAACCAAACTTTCACTCCTTTGTGACCAATAAGGGTATTTCTTTCCTAAATGAAACCGCCAGTTCTTGCTTTTCATTTACTTGTTAGCCTATTTTCATTTAGTAGTGATAGAAGCCATTTTTCAGTGATGGTTATTTCTAATGAAGAAAGCTATTAAGTCGGTCAACACGAATTCCGTGTTGACCGAATGAAAAGCTTTCTTTATTATTTTCATTTATGAAAAAATATGCTTATGACATCACATTTAGTCCGTGTGTGTGCGTATGTGTGTGTCCCCCCGAATAAAATATAAACGGCTGGAGCGATTTCAATGAAACTCGTTAAGGTCATAGTAATATTTTGTCCGACCCCGACAGTGATCTTCAAATTTTGTTACAGCTCACCAATCCAACATGGCGACTGTGCGAAATATTTCACTGGCATTCCATATCTCCGAAACTATTACAGATATCACCCTGATATGTTGTACGGTGATAAAATGAACTACTAGATGGGACTCTCAAAATTCGGTTAAGTAAAAAACGAACGTGGAGGCCAAGCAAAGTTGATACATTAAAATAGTTTTTTTTCGCGGTTAAACCATCCGAGTGCCGTCAAATGGTATAGCAAATGTTATACACCTTGTAATGCACTGACATCTTATTCAGCTCAATTGTTTACATAACATCAAGATGGTGCCTGTGTGAAATTTAAAAAATTACGTTTTATCTTTCTTGTGTTCTAATCATGCGATCGTAGCCAACGTTTGAACAATGAACCTACCGTACGCAATAATCGTCATCTAATAGTACATAGCTCTATGTTCTACAAAGTATATAAAAATCCAACATGACGACCATCCGAAATATTTAGACGATTCTCATAGTCAACTTACCTATGACAGCAACCAAACTGAAAGGTTGTCATAACCACAAGATGGCTGCTGTGCGGAATTTTAAAATCTCGTATTTAGCCTATTTCCATTTATAAAATAAGATGTTCAGTAAAAAACATGTAGCCTACTTTCTATTAAATGTATGGGTATTGTTATAACTCTTGGTACTTTTCAAGGAGTATAATTGAATGTTGGTTGTAGTAGCTTGTTGAAATACAACGTGCTATACGGATATTAAACACGAATATGAGGTGCCCTTTGCTAGTGCTACCTCTGTAAAAAAAAAACAATTCGGTTTCACCGTGTTGGAATTGATATGGGGTTCGATTTGCACACATATTTGGCCGCCATACGCAAACTATTGGCCTGATGACCTTGTAGTTCAGTCAAAAGGTGCTTCCCACAAAATGGTATGTCGTGGAAAAAATTGGTAGAGATCAAATGATTAGGTTAGTCGTAAATTGATTTAAGCTTTTAGAATTTGGGTGGCCGCTATTCCGTTTCCGTCAAGATGGCGGTGATATAAAACATGACTCTGAGGTGCACTTTGGTAGTGCTACCTCTGTACCAAATTTCGTTCAATTCGGTTTTGCCTTGTTTGAATTGATAGGGGGAATCGATTTGCACTCATGCATGGCCGCCATATGCAAACTATTGGACTGATGACTTTGTAGCTTGGACAAAGAACGCTTCTCACATAAAGGTATGTTGTTGCAAATTTTGGTAGAGGTTGGTCGTAATTTGAATTGAGCTTTTTACATTTGGGTGGCCACCATTACGTTTCCGTCAAGATGGCGGCAATATAAAACATGGCACTGAGGTGCCCTTTGCTAGTGTTACCTCTGTACCAAATTTCGTTCAATTCTGTTTCACCGTGTTTGAAAAGATAGGGCGAATCGATTTGCACACATACATGGCCACCATCTGCAAACTATTGGGCTGATGACCTTTTAGTTTAGTAAAACGACGCTCGCCATATAAATATATGTTGTTGCAAAATTTGGTAGAGATCGGATGATTAGGTTAGCCGTAATTTGATTGAAGCTTTGAACATTTGGGTGGCCACCATTACGTTTCCGTCAAGATGGCGGTGATATAAAGCATGACACTGAGGTGCTCTTTGCTAGTGCTACCGCTCTACCAAATTTCGTTCAATTCTGTTTCACCGTGTTTCAATTGATAGGGGGATTCGATTTGCACACATACATGGCCGCCATCTACAAACTATTGCGGTAGTTTGGTCAAAGGTATGTTTCTGCAAAATTTGGTAGAGATCAGATTATTAGGTTGGTCGTAATTGGATTTGAGCTTTTAACATTTGGGTGGCCGCCATTACGCTTTCGTCATAATGACGGCAATATAAAACATGACACCGAGGAGCCCTTTACTAGTGCTAACTCTGTACAAAATTTTGTTCAATTCAGTTTACCCGTGTTTGAATAGATAGGGGGAATCTATTTTTACACATACATGGCCACCATCCGCTAAGTATTGGGCTGATGACCTTGTAGTTTGGTCAAAAGGTTCTTCATACAGCAAGGTATAATGTTGCAGAATTTGGTAGAGGTCAGATGATTATGTTGGTCGTAATTTGATTTAAGCTTTTAACATTTGGGTGGCCGCCATTACGTTTTCGTCAAGATGGTGGCGATATAAAACATGACACTGAGGTGTTCTTTGCTTGTGCTACCTCTGTACCAAATTTCGTTCAAATCGGTTTCACTGTGTTCGAATTGGTTGGGGGAATCGATTTGCACACATACATGGCCGCCATCTGCAAACTATTGGGCTGATGACCTTGCAGTTTAGTCAAAAGACGGTCGCCATATCCGTATATGTGGCTGCAAAATTTGGTGGAGATCGGATGATTAGGTTAGTCGTAATTTGATTTAAGCTTTGAACATTTGGGTGGCCGCCATTACGTTTCCGTCAAGATGGCGGCGATATAAAACATGACACTGAGGTGCCCTTTGCTATTTCTACCTCTGTACCAAATTTCGTTCAATTCGGTTTCACCGTGTTCGAATACATAGGGGGGACAGACATTCCGAGTACACACACTCACACACACACCCTCACACACACAGACACACAAACAGACAGACACACAATTTTTGGCCCTGTGTAGTTCTCATAAGTCTAGTTTCATTTTTTGCAAAAATCGAAATTAGGCTAAACATAGGCTTATGAGATCACCTTTTGTCCGTGTGTTTGTGCGTCCGTGTGTGTGCACCAGGGCCGTGCAATGAGCAAGGTGAAGCAGTACTCGTGCCAGTGAAGCGCAGCCCTATCCTGCCCATTTCTGAGCAGTGCAGCACAACATCACACTAGCACTGCAGTGCACAAACACTGCCCATTTGACGGGGTGCTGCAATACGTTTGGTACTGAGCGCAGAGCCTGGACTCGAGGCGCACTAGACCGTGCTCATAACGCCTTTGGGCATGGGGAGCACAAAAATATCATAGTGGGAAAGTCACACATTAAAGAAACATACCGAAGACGTATAAAACATGATATTTTTGCGTACATGAACCAGATCTGCAACAAGGATACAGGAAGTTGCATACCTTTTGGCTTAGTTATTGATGTTTTAAGGGGAAGAACTACGAGGTCATTTGCCCCTACTTTTTGGTGATACTGCAGGTGCAGCGAGATAGAATAATCCTAAAAAAGAAATCAAGCATATTGGTAATCATGCATGTGACAGTAACAGGGGCCGGTATGGAATCTGGAGAGTTAAAATATGTTTTTTAATTTGTTGACATAATGTAACAAACCAGCCGAGGTAGCTACTCACGCTAACGTGCATGGTCAGTCTACACCGAACTCGAAACACCACACACAGCCATTTCATGCCTTACCTCATTAATTTCATTTGTCATGAAATCCCCTCATGAGATTGACGTCATGAAGGGCATCTATCCGTAATATCATTCCCACAAGGAAACTGTCTCACCACAACCCCTACCTCATAGCAACCGAAATAATTACGGGTAGAACAAAAAACTACATTAGGACTATAAAGCTATAGTCTATTTCAATAACAAGATTCTGAATTCACCAACTGATTAGATCTGGGCCATCCAGTCATCATAGCGCTCCGGGAGCGCGGCCGCGCTCGGGGAGCACTGGGCAGTCAGACTAGCGCTCCTTCCCCTACCACCACTACACTGTGGCAGCGAGGAGACGGACGATGTTCGGACCACGCTGACTAGAAACGTACGTACAGTCGTGCGGTGACGGCTCTTGTGGAATTGTTGACATATTAATAGGTCTGTTTTGCCATAACAAATATACCGCATACACAAATCGAATGGTACGCCGATGTATGGAATGTGAAGGAAACGAACACAAGTGTTAAGTAAAGAATATTGTGATTTATTCCAAACTGAAATGTGAATATATTAGAGAGGAAAATTCAACAACAAATTGTGTTCTTTTTAACACATTACATCTCTGTTGCACACTAAACATTTGTAATGCCCTTTATAAGCTGTACAGAAAAATGAAATTTCCCATTCTGCTTTACAGACTGCTGTTGCACCACTCCTTTTTTTGTATGCTGTTCAGTCATGACCACTGCGAAACTGATTTACTTACACGCTGTCAACAAAGCGCACTGGACTAGACTAGCGACTGATGGTTCGGCTGCACACTTCTGCGTGCTCAGCCAGCCAAGCTCCTCCCACCACTTTTGAAACTGCCTTCAAACAAAGCGCTCGGAGCACTGGCTTAGAGTGCGGCCGGAGCGCTGTCTGGATGGCCCTGGATTAGATTGATGCTGTTCAGGGATATGTGAATTCGAGAAACGTGCGTTAGTAAATGTATCAGGTTTTTAAACTGAACAATATTCCGTCGCATCTGAGGTAATTTATGTCTTTTATTCGTATTTTCAACATCGCCTGAAACAATAACTCATCGAATTTACCTACACATAAGATATACGGCAAAATAAGCAAGTTGACATGAAATCCTTTTAACTTTTGAAGTTTTAGGACAATTTTCATTATTTCTACAGTATGGAGACCAAGAGTGCTATTCATTGTAAAACAATTTTGCTCTGAAAATTACAAAATATGTTGTCTGTCTTTCTACCAGCTTGTCGGTATTTCTTTCGGTTGTTTGTTGGTTATTGGAACTATTCGGCTCTTGGGTTATGGTATTCCAACCATCTCTTTAACTTACCAGGGGCTATGTAATGCCAAAAGTACGAAGAATGTATACTATTATAGTTCGTGCAGAAATTACATGGCATCGTGCAATAGATTGCGCTGACAATGAAAGATATCATATTGTGGTGTAGCGGCTAACATTCTTTGCTGTCGCCCCGGTGGTCCGGGTTTGATTCCCTGCCCTGCCAAGAAATTTAATTTCGGTTTGAGGTACTGAAATTGTGTCGATGATACGTAAGTCATCAAGGGGGTGTTCATTTTGAGGACTTGCACCAGGTCAGTGGGAACGTGTCTCCTTTTTTTTTTCTACATTCTTATTCTGCAATTCGAACATTCATATGGCTACTCTGAGAGAAAATCACCTCATAGAGTTGTTAGAATAGCTTCCGTAAAATATTCTCAAAGGCCATTGCTACAAGTAGCCATCGTGGGTTAATCCAATTGCATATTTATATGTAATCCACACATCGTATTTAAGACCATATGATTTTCATTGCATTCTATGTTCTGGGCATAGGAAGACCTCGAAGTTGATTTCGCAATTTTCAGTGAATGAACATACAAAGTATAATAATCATCATGTAGGGAAACTGTGCCACATATATACAGAGAGTGCAAGAATTGCTTGAAGGCATGGTGACGTGGTGCGTAATTTGTGTTTGTTCAACGAATGAGGTTGCCATTACGGTGATGATGATGAAAATGGTGGTAACGATGGAGACGGTGATTCACTAGTTAGGAACCAAAGGAATACTTGAGAATTAAGCCTGAAGCGGATGTATGGAAAAAACACAATGAACTTGCTGGTTGATTGCGAAAGTGTCTAATCACCATATTTTATGGAAAACAACTTATCCAGAAGAACACATGAAAGGGAGTATCCAAGCACAAATAGGTGGAGGCAAAGGTTGCTCATGTGTGAGACCGTATGCTGCACACACTGCGGAGTGTCTGATAAACTAGCTCACGTTCAAACAACATAATTAAGAAGGAGATTCACTGCAAACTTTAGGAATCACCGACATAGATCTAAGATGCATCTGTAACATTTCAGAAATGTTACGCGATGCATGTTTTCGTGTCTTCCTCGTGTTGGAAGCAAAAGTACAAGGGTGCAACAGGATAGAATATACTACAGGCACTACCTACAAGGGCCTTGGTGTCAACCCCCCCTCCCGCACCTAATAAAATCTAAGCGGCTGGAGCGATTTCAATGAAATTCGGTAAGGTCATAGTACTATTTTGGCCGACCCCGATCGTGCCTTTCAAAGTTTATTATGTTTCACCAATCCAACATTGTGGCTGTATGAAATATCTGACTGGCATTCTATATCTCTGAAACTGTTATCGATATCACCCTGAAATGTTGCACGGTGATAAAAGGCACTGCTAGAAGTTCACTTAAGTGACTTTCTAAAACCTGTTCACTACAAAACGAGCATGGCGGCCAAGCGAATTTGAACATTTAAATAGACTTTTCTGGCGATTTAACCATCTGAACGCAGTGAAACTTGGTACAGCAATTGTTTATACACATTGTAATGCACTGACATCTAATTTTGTTAAATTGTTTACATAAACTCAAGATGGAGGCTGTGCAAAATTTTAAAATTATTTTTTATTTCTTGTGTCCCAATTATGCGATAGAAGTCAACGTTTGAATAATGAACCTGCGCAATAATAGTCATCTAATAATACATAACTCTATGGCCTACGTATAATACAATCCGACATGGCGAGTATCCGAAATATTTAGACGGTTCACAAAATCTATGACAGCAGTCAAACTGAAATTTTTGCATGTTGATAGAGTCTATAAACATAAGTTCACCTTTGGAACTTTCAATAACCTGGGGAGCACAAATCCAACCTGGCGGTGACGCGAATTGAATATTTAAATGGACGTTTCTCGCGATTTAATCATCCGAGCACAGTGAAACGTGGTACGGTATATCCTTATACAAATTTTAATCCACTGGCATCTAATTTATTTCAATTGTTTTCAGAACCACAAGATGGTGGCTGTGCGAAATTTTAAAATCTGGTGTCCTAATCATGCGATTGAAGTTTGATTAATACACCTAAACAATAATCTTCATGTAATAGAAAATAACTCTAAGGCCTACACATATAAAAATCGGTTACCAGAGGAACGAAATGTAGTGTTGCCAGAAATAATGTTACTTGAATAAGTCTCTCAAAAAAATATCCCTTAATACCGTAACTTGGACTAATATTCGGATATCGGTTATGGTAGGAACAACAAAGTAGCGCCCACCAGAAAGGACGTTAAATAAAATCTTCGCTCGTAAAAAAGAGCACCTTAATCGTGCAATGCGTATTAATAACGTTATTCAGATATCGGTTTATATCAGTGGCTTAAAGGCCATATAAATCACTGAAGTTCACAGTTCTGACTTCAGTGGAACTTCACTGAAAATCACAGTGAATATCCACTGACCTTTCCAGCAGTGAAAATCCACTGAAGTTTTCAGTGAAAGTTTACTCGCCTTTCCCGGGAATAGTTATCCGATTTTCCAGTAAACTAACGATAATAGTAATAAATAACCATGTTTAACGAGATGTACAAGCCTTAATAATCAATTTGGTTAAGTATAAGACTGGGGAAAAATAAAAGTATATCACGTTGCCCCAGGCAGGGTTTGAACTTTGATCTGTGGGTAGATTCATGGAATCGAACTGGAAAGCTGGCCATATTGTTTCCATTGAGCTAATGTTGATAACTCTGTGAAGGCTATGGCAATAAGCACACATGATGTTCAGTGCACCATAAAATATCTCTGATAGTCTCACGGAATGTTTCACTTTAGGATCAGCGACTAACGCAATGTCTCAGTGACCAGTGAACTCCTGTGTATTTCCACCGAAGGTCAGTTAAAAAGCATTGCACTGAAGATTTCAGAAAAAAATCCCTGAAACATGTTGGATTGACTTGGGATCCAGATGTTTCCTGAAGCTCGTTTATGATAGTCAGCATACGGTCTTCGTCGTTTTCGTCTGTGAGAACAATACATACATCATCGGCATATGCTCGTACTGCCACTTTCTTCTCATTGATCGTCCTCCTCCGGAGGAAGGGTTCCTGTGCTATGATGAATAGGATCATAGAAAGTGGGCATCCTTGACGAACAGATTTACGGATGAGTATATTCGATGTTAGATGTCCATTAATGATTACTCTAGATTGTGCTGTTCTGTACAGTCCTGTAATGCATTTAATCAACCCGATAGGAAACCCGAAGGTTCGCATTGCAGACCATAGAAATGAATGTGTTTTTTTTTCTATCAAAGGCCTTTTGAGAATCGAGACTGACTAGTGTCGTAGGAGGAAGATTAGGTGAAGTTTTCTCATTTACAATAATAATGTTACGGCTGTGAGTTTGTGTTGTCGCTCGCCGCATGAGTCAAAGCTCCCACGGGCTGTGTGTGCTCTGCCTCAGTGTATTACGTGCGCGTTACGCAACGGGCTGCGAAGTGAAAGGGATGGTCCAGAATATTCGTGACCCCGCCAGTGAAGGAAATGTCGAGAAGCCGTGTGTCCTGGACGATTCTAGAATTCATTGAGTCACCAGCCTGCTATATAAGCGGCTTCAACAGTAAGGGGCCGGGCTTTCTGTGGGTGTGTGTTTCTGAGCTAGTGCGTGTTTTCCTGAGCGACAGAAGTGTGGTGACGAAGTGCCGTGCGAGTTACGAAATCCAGTGACATTGTTTCTCCGAGCTTGTGAACAGCCTGCAGCAAGTGATCGTAAGTAACTGTAGTCGGTGTACATAAGGGAGAGGAGCAGGTAGTTTCTGTCAAGGCCACCGTACTCATTAGGACGGATTAACTTCTGTGGTCTGTTGACAAGTGAAAGGGCCAAGAGCGCTCAAGGAAGAGACTTGGGGAAACTGGAGTAAGGTTCCAATTGCTTGTATTTGCTGATGAGTAGTGTAATTTTCTGGCCGCAATAAAGTTAATTATTTATTTAAAGAAACAATCTGTGTTGTGCTTCAACCCACCGTAATCCAGTTAACAAAAGTGCCACTAGGGGGGTGGCACGTAACAATAATATTGCTTAACACCAACAAGTTCGAGATGACATTTATTTCCTGGAGTCGCACAGGATTGCCACTGCCCTATAATTGGTAGCAGTTGCGGTTTGATTCGGGATGCTATTATTTTTTGTAAAGATTTTGCAATCTGTATTGAGAAGTGTGATAGGTTTGAAATCCTCCATTCCAAGTGGTCTTATGATCTTCGGAATTAAAATAATAATTCCAGCAGTAAATTCTTCAGTTATAATTTGTGGGTTTCCCCTAATCTCCTGGTAAATTTTAAGGAAGTCTTTTCCTAGTATATTCCACATTAATTGATAAAATTCATATGGTATTCCATCAGGACCAGGAGAACGGTTACGTTGAGTTGGGCGTAGTGTTGTGAAAATCTCTGCCGAGGTACAGTAATACCACTTGCCAGCATAGATCCATCCTCTGCGGTCAGTCTGGGTGGGTTTTGATGTATGCTCCCATCTGTTTGCTCACTATTTTGTAGGACGTCGGAGAAAAATGTTGTGAAATACTTTGCTCCAATTTAAAGGATATCATCCATGTTCGACTGAGTGCAGCCATGCTCGTCCCGAAGTTTAGTAATGGTCTTTCGCTGCCCTTTACGCCTTTTTTTGTTAGGATATGGAACAGTGATGAACGTTCTTCTTTTATGACTGAGGGAACAGTGCGTGATGGTCACTGAAAGATACTGGCACTACTGTGGAACTATGCAGGCTATCTCTCATTCCTCGTGCTATATATGTCCTGTCTATTCTAGATGCTGATCCGGCACGATAGAAAGTAAATTGGACGTCTGTTCCATGTTTAAGTTCCCACACATCATGGAGGTTAAATCCGTCTACGAGACTTTTGAGGCTGCGGCAGTTGTTGAAAGCGCCGGTTTGATCTCGAGTGTTTAAAACACAGTTAAAATTGCCTGCTAATATGATAGTATTGATAGGGCCCTGGAGAAAGTATCTGATGTCAACTTCAAATGAATGTTCTCTTGCCAGACGACCTTGTGATCCAGAAGGGGCGTAGACAATAACAATTTTTGTGTCCTCACATTGCAGAGTAATTATTCTGCCACTCGGGTGTAACTCCACATCCGAAACAATAAATTAACCCTGATCTGTAAACGACAGCTGTGCCTCGGAGAGATGGGCCAATATTTGCTATGTATCCGTACCCACTCAACCAGTCTAAGTTTGGATAATTTACTCCCTGAAGCAATAACATGTCAATATCATAAGTCCTGAAAGAAATCCTGAAGTAGAAAACGTGTCGTCAAACTTATGATGCCATTGATATTTAATGTGGCAAAACAACGCAAGACACTCATATGCAAGAACAAAAGGATGACGATGACAGGCATGAGTGCATTTAAATGACTATGAGCAATTATTTGAGGGGATCATTGGAGTGATGTTTTACTGGTGTGCACTTCCAGTGATTTACGGCGACTACTTGATGCGTTTCGTGTTTGTGTGTAATATGATTTAACTTCTTCCCTCGCAGTGTTTTTGTTGACAGTTTTCATGTGAAGAGCATGGGTCTCATTAATGTTGGCTTTATCTGTGGCCATGGGTTTAGTTCCTGTTTGTGGAGGTAGGGCACTTCCGCTGACGTCCGTGACTTTTTTTTTTACTGAAACAGATTGCAGCATCAGAGGTGGATGTAAACTCTGCCCCCAATGTAGTAGATAGGGTTTCCTGAACTATGTCGGTGCTTTGCGCGTGAAGTAATTAGGAGCGAACGGTATTGTTAGCTGGAGGGTGCTTCGAATGTACTGAGACTGTTGGGAAGCCTATTACTTGTGAGTGTTCTCGTTCTTCTTGAATGGCATCCTGAAATTCCATGTCTTTCGACCATGTAAATTGGGTTTTGGGTACGTCATTAGTGACAGGTTCGTTAAGGCTAAATGTCCCGACATTTTGGTAAGAAAATGTTTTAACAGATGGCATCACAAACGAAGCTGAATTTATTTATAATTTTTTTCTTAAAGGGGACCTCCGATCTGCGATCTGAAAACTGCTATGTACTCTGTCTAGTAGGAGAATTGAGATTAATTCATCGCTAAATTTTTAATTTCAAAAACAGAAAAGTTGCTGTTTATATTTTAAATATCTCATTACAATTTAAAAAAAGCGGGTAATAAGAAAGTTGAATTTTATTCACTGATTCCAAAGCCGTATCGAAAACCTAAATCGGTTGAATAGAATCGTCGGGATCACTTGGGGAAATTTTTGAATAAGAGTGTAACTGTACTTGGAACAAAAGGCGTGGTAGCCTATAGTAGAACAAGGTCGGCGAAAACGGAGGGAGGGGCGGGGAGGGGAACGGAAGTCAAGTGAGAGAGCGATAACCTTACCTGACGGTATGGATTCCTCAGCATCTAGTCCGATGTTGTGATTGACTGTGACTGTGATGGCTAGTTCTGAATTATTGGCCAGTTCTGGATATTTCTGAGTGATTCTTTGATATCTTACCAGTTTGTAATTACTACTTCTAGTTTTCTATGATGTTTTTCCTGATTTTAGTTCATTGATCCCTTTAATTACTTTTTACTTAATTTATTTTACCTGCAACAGTATTATTTTTAGTGTTCGTTAGGTGTACGATGTACATATAGGTACGACTGATGGAGAGCATTACGGTCATCATTCATTCATTCATTCATTCGTTTATTTGCAATTGGGGCTGTGTCCCCCGGTGGCAAATTAGATATAAATAACAAATAAATAATTGTACATAACAAGTCACTAACAATTAAACTGGAGTATTTACACAAATAGTCAGTATTTTCTTAAACACGCCTATATGTTTGGGAAAAGGCTCTAATACTGCGGCAGGTAGAGAGTTCCAATTATCAATGGCACGGTTTACGAAAGAATATTTACCATAATTTGTTCGCTGTGGCCGGCCCTTAACTTTGAAAGGATGATCGCTCCTACCCATGTAAGTAGGCTTTTCCATACGTTTGCTAAGCTCACCCCATGCTGGTTGATTTGTATACGTGTTGTACATAGCGCAGAGTCAAGATTTCATCCTCCTAGCCTCAAGTGATTCCCACCCAAGTTTCTTTAACGTACGGCTCACACTGCTCCTGGGATTAAAGTCACTGAGCACAAATCTAGCGGCCTTTCTTTGTACCATTTCCAACTCATTTATGAGCCCTACTTGATATGGATCCCAAACCGCCGAAGCGTATTCCAGAATAGGTCTTACAAGTGACAAATATCCTAATTCTTTAGCAGAGGTACTACTTCCTTTTAATACCCTCATTACAAAGTGCAGGGATTTGTAAGCTTTAGAAACTACACATCCTACATGACTACTCCATTTCATATCATTTCTTAGGTGAACGCCTAAATATTTGCAAGAATCTTCTTCTACAAGTATTTCCGAGCCAATGTTATATTGAAAATCTTGCCTTCGCACTTTCCCTATTTTTATTGGACTACATTTTCTTGTGTTTATTTTCATTTTATTTTCAATCGCCCACTTATAGACCAGGTTCAGGTCATCTTGAAGTACTGCATTGTCTTGTGAGTCATGTATCTTTCGATATATTACACAATCATCCGCAAACAATCGACAGTCACTGGTAGCCTAAGTCATTTATAAACGCCAAGTGCAGTTAGTTTTACATTTAAGGTGAAAAATGGAGCCACCACCAAAACCGATTCAAGGCAGGACTGGCATGCAAAACGAAATGTATTATCAATTTAAATTAACGTCGCGAAATTAAATTGTTCAAAGGAATAAAATTTTACTCCTGGCGCGAAATAAAATTATTAACAGAAATTTAATTTCGCTGCAGGGGCGAAATAAAATGCATCACTGACTTTAAATTTCGCTCCCGGTGCGAAATAAAATTCGTACCAGACTTTAAATTTCGCTCCCAGCGTGAAATGAAATCCGTTACAGACTCTTAATCTCGTTCCCGGCTAGAAACATAATTCTTAACAGACTTTTAATTTTGCTCCTGGCGTGAACTAAAATTCATTATAAGACTTTTCATTTCACTCATGGCGTGAAATAAAAAACGTTAGTCTTTTAAATTCGCTTCCGGCGCGAAATAAAAAAAACGTTACAGAGAATTTCACTCCGGGCACGAAATAAAATTCGTTACAGACTTTCAATTTCACTCCCGGCTCGAAATAAAATTATTTACAGACTTTTAATTTTGCTCCTGGCGTGAAATAAAATTCGTTATACGACTTTTGATTTCGCTCCTGGCACGAAATGAAAACCGTTACAGTCTCTTAATTTTCCTCCCGGCGTGAAATAACATTTTTTAACGACTGTTAATTTTGCTCCTGGTATGACAAAAATTGCTGGCCCCATGGTGTTGGGGGTAGCGTGCCTGCCTCTCATCTGGGGGTCCCAGGTTCGCTTCCTGGCTCCGTTAGTGATTTTAGAAACGGACGTGTGGGTTGGAACGGTGTGCTCGAAAACCAAGATTAACGGCCGAGGGAACCCGATGCGCTGACCAATATCTGCAGACTTAATGGTTGGGCAGCGGTCGCTTGGTAGGTCTAGGCCCTTCATGGGTTGTAGTGCCACGGTTTATTTTAATGACACAAAATTCCCAAACAGCATTTAGTTTCGCTCCCGGCGTGAATTTAAAATGCATGGAACATTTCATTTCATGTCTGAAATTAAATCTGGTCTAACATGCGAAACAAAATGGCTGTGGACGCGTTAACATTTTAATTTCGCCGTGAGTGCGATATTCGGGTGAGAAATTATATTGATTGTCAGCGCGAAAATTAAAATGGAAGCAAAATTTAATTCAAAGCACAATAACATAGTGAAAAGCGACGCAAAACTAATTGCAGTGCGAAACGAAATACTGTACGTGGCCCAGGGGTTTGATGTCGTGCCGTGGTCAGTATAAATGCGCTGAGGGTAAGAAGGAAGTAGTACGGAATGTAGAAATGAGAGGAATGACCCCTCACTCCTGTTGTTCGAGTAACCCCCCTCCGAAACAGAACTCCATATACGCCGCTGGTACTACCACAGACGATTTACTGTTGTTTGTAACACTTCAGTCCTTCAGCACTAATTTGCCCGATAAAGTCCAGTCAAATTAGACCAAAAATTAAGCGTTTGCTGCATTAAATCATGTTCCAAATGTTTCGGGAATGTGTAGGGGGAGGTCCCCTGAACAACACCTAATAAAGTCCCGTCAATTTCAGGTGCCGTGGGGGACAGAGGGGGGCTCAAAGCCCCCATTTTTAGTTTTTGGCGCATAACTTTAAAACGGTGCATCGCAGAGAAATTTGTATACCATTTAAACGTAAAGAAAATTAAATGCCCTACAAAATGGTGTAATCATATGTATCTTTATGTGTTACTGTCTCCGAGATATGAGCCAGTGAACATGGAATATTTGAAGAAAAATATGCAGCGCCTCACGTTTCTCGTCTAATTTGCCCATCCAATCCTTTTACCTTCCATTTTACAGGAAACTCGTAAGGAAGGAAGTTGTAGACCATTAAATTTCCTTCAAGAATATATATACGTATGCTAATTTTCCTTTGATCTGTCGATCGTTGGAGCGTTTTGACGTACGGCGGTCGGTTTCGAGATTTTGCTAGTGAACTGCTCATTAGTTTACTTCCGTTTTCAACGGCTTTAACACTCTGTATTACGATATTTATTGATTCTGCAAACACAAATTGTATTTATTACCCACATAACTAATTAATAATATATACAGGGTGAACAAAAAATGCCGCACTTGGAGGTCGGCATGCTATTCCTCATCCTATTGCAAGACAAAAGGTTCAATAGCAAAATCGGATCGCGTGTTGTTTGAAAACACAAGTATGAAAACGAGAGCTGGCATCACTGTCACATCCTGCAGTGCATCGGAATGTACAGATAAAGCACCGAGTTCCTGCGAGCTGTTTTTGGCCACGCTACATGTAGTTACAGCCTTGACAGGGCCTCGTTTCTTAACATGCATTTCTGTTAAACCTATTGGCCTAGGATTTGCAACATAAACTTTTGTCGTGAATTTCGACGAGGAACCGCATGCCGACCTCCAAGTGCGGCATTTTTTGTTCACCCTGTATATATATATGAAAGTATGTGTGTCAACTGTTAATTTGCAACACTAATAAACACTAAAAATCTAGTAGGCCTTTCAAACGGCGAATATTTTTATCATATCCTTTTAATATGCATGTATAAGACCCCTCCCCATCTGAAATAGAATGAACTTAATACACTGTTTACATAATATTAAGGTAAGTAGGCCTAAGTTTATTATGATATTGTATCCTATGATATTCCACAAATAAGAATATAGGACAGAATTAGAGGAAAGAATTGATACTGGGAGATAGTAAAGACAGAGACGGCGAAACATCGAATTAAAAACCGTCAATTGTGGACAACAGACGACCTAAACGGAAGGAATAATAATATTCCGAGATATCTGACGACCCAGGAAAGGAAATATTATTCTGGAATATGAGATACCATGGGATATGCCTAAGTGACTGATCCCTTTCCCAATCCGGTACGGTTGAAAACTCCAAAGATCGTGGCTATTTGAACTGATACCAATGGCTGGAGTGTGGTCTGATATGGCGATTGAAGTGACACTGATGTGTGATGTGAAGAGTGAAGAGGGGGGGGACTAACACGATGGAGAGGCATGAGTGATTCTGTGTTGGCGAAATGGGTTGGAGGGGCTCGTACAGGTACAGCCATAGGTTCTTCACTAAGCGTAGAGCATTTTGCCGGAGTCCATTCTGTAAGTAAAGAACAGCATGTCAACTTTTGAGCATCACGAATGAGCAGGGATGACCAAGACAGAAGGAAGCTTGCGCAATAGTTGGCTGATCACCCGCCTTTTTCTGTACGTGATTCTTTGATGTCCCTTTCAACCGGAGTAATAGTACCCAGCAACATCAACTGTTGCCAACCATTGGGAATCGGAACCCCTACAAAGGGGACTTTTGTTGGAAGTAACTTTGCAGAAATTAAGCAGTGTAAGAAAAACCCAGAAGTCCCTTTGCCTGCTATGAGCAACACTATCAAACTGGACAATGATGTAGTGGTGGTCGAGCCTTTAATGATTTTCCAGAGAACCTTAATTAACAAGAGAACTGAAGGGGATGTGGAGGAACTGTTGAAGTGTGAGTTAGCCCCATATCCCACGACTCTTTTTGACGAAGGAATCATGAGGAAAACGAAAAAGTCCGCTCTCTACAATGCCTTTCCTTCATGCAGTCAAATAACCAACCTGAAGCTCTGTTTCACGGTAATCGATGGTGTCTTTCTTCTTCATAGGGTCAAGTGGAACGACACTAAGTTTGCCTTTATCTGCAACCAATGTGTGTCTTACGTTATCAACCATTACTGTTACAACTCTGCTGTTCTGTTTGACGTTGATGAAGACACAAGTTCCACGAAAAGAGGCGAACAACATCGAAGAGCATCAAGTAAAATATCAGTGAAACAGACTTTGATGAGAACATGGTGGCTACTGTTAAGCAGGAAAACTTCCTTTACAACGAATAGAACAAAATTAAGCTGATAACTATGTTGGCGCAGGCCTGAGATGCAAAATGTATACAATTCACGATAGCCAAAGGAGACACTTACTGCAGCGTTGTCAAGCGTGGATTACAAAATACCCCTCATTCAACTGTGATGGTAGTTGTCGAGGACGTAGACCTGCTCGTCATACTCATGGCACTCACACCACGAGACACGAATGTCCTTTTCCTGGAGCCTGGACGAGGCAACACAGATGACAAACTGTACTCCTCCCAACAACTTCAGGCCTTGCCATTCTGCCAGTACATTCTATTAATCCATAGCTTCTCTGGATGTGATACCGCCACGCTAATTTTGGGAAAAGTAAAGCAGGTCAAATGTTTGGAGCGGTATCCTAACGAAACCGAAAGCATTGCTGAAATGTTTATGGCTCCACGTCCACGCCAGAAGACATCAATGAAGCTAGGGAACAAAATACACACATCAAAAAAAGTTTTGCATCACCTCGGTTCCAAGAGTTCCGGAACCTTTAAATACAAAGGGAATAGAGATCAACACAAACAACATTTCAGCTCGTTTTATTGCTCATGAGACCCACACATTGCATGTTGTACCATCATACAGCTAGACTTTCAGCATTTGTGGTCCAGATTGCAGTACACGCCACTACCTCTAATACCCAGTAGCACGTCCTCTTGCATTGATGCATGCCTGTATTCGTCGTGGCATACTATCCACAAGTTCATCAAGACACTGTTGGTCCAAATTGTCCCACTCCTCAACGACAATTCGGCGTAAATCTCTCAGAGTGGTTGGTGGGTCAAGACGTCCATAAACAGCCCTTTTCAACATATCCCAGGCATGTTCGATAGGGTTCATGTCTGGCGAACATGCTGGCCACTGTAGTCGAGCGATGTCGTTATCTTGAAGGAACGCATTCACAAGATGTGCACGATGAGGTCGAGAATTGTCGTCCATGAAGACAAATGCCTCTCCAATATTCTGCCGATATGGTTGCACTATGGGTCGGAGGATGTCATTCAGGTATCGTAAAGCCGTTTCGGAGCCTTCCATGACCACCAGTGGCGTACGTCGGCCCCACATAATGCCACCCCAAAACATCAGGGAACCACCACCTTGCTGCACTCGCTGGACAGTGTGTCTAAGACGTTCAGCCTGACCAGGGTGCCTCCAAACACGTCTCCGACGATTGTCTGGTTGAAGGCATATGCGACACTCATCGGTGAAGAGAACGTGATGCCAATTCCGTGGGGTCCATTCAGCATGTTGTTGGGCCCATCTGTACCGCGCTGCATGGTGTCGGGGTTGCAAAGCTGGACCTCGCCATGGACGTCGGGAGTGAAGTTGCGCATCATGCAGCCTATTGCGCACAGTTTGAGTTGAAACACGACGTCCTGTGGCTGAACGAAACGCATTATTCAACATGGTGGCATTGCTGTCAGGGTTCTTCCGAGCAGCAATCCATAAGTAGCGGTCATCCACTACAGTAGTAGCCCTTGGGCGGCCTGAGCGCGGCCTGTCATCGACAGTTCCTGTATCTCTGTACCTCCTCCATGTCCGAACAACATCGCTTTGGTTCACTCTGAGACGCCTGGAAACTTCCCTTGTTGAGAGCCCTTCTTGACACAAAGTAACAATGCGGACGCGATCGAACTGCGGTATTGACCTTCTAGGCATGGTAGAACTACAGACAACATGAGCAGCGTACCTTCGTCCTGGTGGAATGACTGGAACTGATCGGCTGTCGTACCCCCTCCGTCTAATAGGCCCTGCTCATGCATGGTTGTTTACATCTTTGAGCAGTTTTAGTGACATCTATGAACAGTCAAAGGGACTGTATCTTGGATACAATATACACAGTCAACGTCTATATGCCGGAGATCTGGGAACCGAGGTGATGCAAAACTTTTTTTGATGTGTGTATGTTCCTACTGATGTATTCGACACCACTCCACGAGTATGACTTCAATTATCACACGTACATTTCATTTTGTGTTGCATGTACTAACTTCGTTGAAGCATGCTGTTTGATAAATAAATATTCTATTCTCTTATGTTCTATTCACACGTAGATGTGCTTCGTCAAATCGTCAGCCACGATGAAAGCAAACTTGTCTTCATTGCCACCTACCTGCTCTATATAACTCGTGGAGTGTGTTTCTACAGGTTCAACCCAACAAATTGTTATTGAACATCAAATTTGTCCAGCAAGTGCATTTATTTTTATTTTAAGAGGGTAACAGTGCTGTTAATAAAAAAAATTCACTCATAACTTATATTTTTTTAAAGAATATAAACAACAAAATATAACAAACTTTTCAGAACATATACATACTCCGATGGGCTGGACTGTAAATTATTAGATCTTGATCATGTTTTCATTCCCATAAAAACGAAATTGTTTTCCGAAATTCTGGCCTCCCCCGAAACATAATCCTGCATACGCCACTGCGTTCATGTACTTTCTAGGTACATATTATTAGTTATATGATTGATAATACCATCTATGTTTACATAATCAATAAATAACGTGATACAGAGAGTTAAAGCCGTTGAAAACGGAAGTAAACTAATGAGCAGTTCACTAGCAAAATCTCGAAACCGTCCCCGTTAAGTCAAAACGCTCTAACGTTTGACTGGTCGAAGATAAATTAGCATAAGTACATATATTCTGAAGGAAATGTAATGTTCTACAACTTCCTTCCCCACGAGTTTCCTGTAAAATGGAAGGCAAACGGATTGGACGGGCAAGTTAGACGAGAAACATGAGGCGCTTCACATTTTTCTGCAAATATTTTATATTCACCGGCGCATATCTCGGAGACGGTAACACACAGAGATAAATATGAATACACCATTTTGTAGAGCATTTAATTTACTTTATGTTTGAAAAGTATAAATATATGTGTGCGACGCACCGTTTTAAAGTTATACGCCAAACTCTAAAAAGGTGGGCTTTAAGCCCCCCCCCCCCTCTGCCACCCCCCCTGGCACCTGAAATTGACGGGACTTTATTAGGTGTTGTTCAGGGGACCTCCCCCTACACATTCCTGAATATATTTGGAACTACACGATTTAATGCAGCAAAAATTCCTAATTTGACTGGACTAATAACTGGGTGGGATACATCGTATATAAGATGTAAGTAACACTCCTGGAAATAATTACATGTATTAGATTTAAGATCACTAAAATTGCTGCATTATAATAGTGACCATAAACTAATACATTTACAGTTTTCCGTGAGTGTTAATTACAGTACATGTACTGTACATTGTACCCCGCCTTGTTATTGGGCAAATTAGTATTGACTGACTGAAGAGTTACAACTGATAATTTGTATTGTAATGGGAGTTCTTCACTTATCTTGAATGTCTGTTCGCACAGCACATTCGTCTTCTTGTTCGCTATGGAACAAGTAGAGGTACTTGTTGCCCCATTGTACTCAAAGTATTGCGTTATGAACGTCAGGGAGAGTCAACCACGAGTCCGAGGTGCAGTCAACGACAATGATGATGTTGATGCCATAGCACTGACTTTCTCCTACACTGGAGTGATGACCATTGTATGACTCACGTTGCTGTTGCAGCCCGACAGATAGTGCAGGCGGTGTGCGGTAAGACTGCTGCTGCTGCCAACGTCAAGACTTTGAACATCGCACCGAACATATTTTAACTCTCGAAACGAATACATCTTAATTTCAACAACGGAATTAAATGTTCCATGCATTTTAAATTCACGTCGGAGGGCGAAACTAAATACCGTTTAGGAATTTTATTTCACGCCGGGTGCGAGATTAAAAGTCTGTAACGAATTTTATTTCGCGCAGGGAGTGAAATATAAAGTCTGTAACCGAGTTTAATTTCGCGCAGGGAGCGCACCGGAAGCGAAATTAAAAGTATGTATTGAATTTTATTTTGCGCCGCGAGCAAAATTAAGTCTGGAATGAATTGTATTTCGTGCCGCGAGTCAAATTAAAAGACTGCAACGAATTTTATTTCGCACCGGAAGCGAAATTAAAAGTCTGTATCGAATTTTATTTTGCGCCGCGAGTGAAATTAAAGTCTGTAATGAATTGTATTACGCGCCGGAAGCGAAATTAAAAGATTGTAACGAATTTGTTTTCGCGCCAGGAGTGAAATTTTATTCAATTACACAATGTAATTTCGCGTTGCTATTAAGTTCCGCGTTGATTTCGCTACGTCATTTCACTTCGAATTAAGTTTAGCTTCGGTTTAATTTCCCGCCGACGATCATTATCATTTCGCTCCCGAGTATCGCGCTCGCGGCGAAATTCAAATATATTCACCCCCACAGCCTTGCATTTCGTTTTGCATGTCAGCCCTGGTTCAAGGGCATACCACGAAATCCCAGGGGGGAATGCGACTAAGTACTGTACCAAGAAAAGGAAGCCAGGCCCCTAGTTTATATTTGAAATTATATATTTCTTTACGCTTGCATTAGAGAAGCTGTTAAGTACTGAGCAGTTTTGATTTCACTGATATTTTATCTGTCACCCCACAATCTGCAAGCTACATGGCTGAACAGCGGTTGGTTGCTTGGTAGGCCTAGGCCCTTCAACGGCTGTCGCGCCACGGGTTTAGTCTTTTTTTAAACTTCTAATATATAAGTGTAAGAGTACAAGAGCACGAACTATTCAGTGACAACTTTCTTTCAGAGAAGCAAGTTCGAATTCAAATGGAAACAATGCGTTGTGTGGAAAAGTAAGACGTAGCCATTGTGAAAATGGAAAATTGATCTCCGTAAATATTGACGACAGTCAAGTGCCATGTTGTCTAGGTGCAAGCGTCCTGCATAAATATCCACTTCCTTTGTACGCCCACAGAAAGCGAAGAGAATTCCCAGCGGAGCTTGTGTATTGGCGTATTGAACGAAAGAAAAGTTAAGGAACTGAAACAATGTTTCTTACAGCAGATGCTTATTGCCATTCAGAAATTCCTTAACCTACCATTGTGGTTGCACGTGAAGTTCAGTAGTGTCTTGTGTTTCCCAGGGTTTTCCTCACTCCCTCCAGGTAAATGCCGAGATAGTACCTTAGGCTACTTGAAGACTCAGGACACCTACCCCATCCCTGACTCCAATACAGTAACACACATAGTCAACTACACGCGACTGATGACCAAGATGTCCCAAGTCCCTACAATGTATTATTATCAACA
The DNA here is from genome assembly GCA_946902985.2 of Meconema thalassinum. NCBI lineage: Eukaryota > Metazoa > Arthropoda > Insecta > Orthoptera > Tettigoniidae > Meconema > Meconema thalassinum. Next base: position 915,692,649 of record OX336388.2, on the reverse strand, counting down.
AGAACAACAACAAGAATGTTTGAGGAAGTAAGAATGGTATCTGTACAAACACATTGTGTAAACGTTACATAAGCGTGACATTACTATAATTTTATTTCTCAGATATTGTTCCGCGCCTAGGCACTTGTACCTAGGTACATGTAACTCGCCGAACTACAATACGGTATCCGTCAATTCGGCGTGTTCATCATTTTCCTTGCGCAAGAGATCTTGTGAAGCGGCGCCGCTACTCCTACCACCCTTTTAAATAAACGATTCCCAAACTAATGCTGACGATTCCATTCACCCGATTTTATTTATGAATAAGAAGTTCCGTAACGAACTAAAGAACCTACTTTTCATTAAAAAAAAGATACATGCCAATGATTAATCTATATGGATCTATCTAGAATAATGACGAAATTAAGTTGGTAATATCGAAATTTCTAAATAGTTCGAAATACTGTATAGGCTACCTGGCATAATGTAGCCTAATAGAAAACTACAGTTGGCAGCCCTGGTGACTGAATATATCCCTAGTTCCATCTCTTAAGGTACAGAATAACAAATTTGGTTGAAGTCCAATGGATAGCATGGAAGTTACATGCAGTTAAACATTGGATCTAACAGTGCGTAAAATCATGTTGGCAACAATGACATACATGCATTGGTCAGAAATAATCTGAAATAATATGATCTATTTTTGTGTCAATTTTGAGTGAAATCCATTATTTAGTATAGAAGTTACATACATTTTAAAATTGGACCTATCAGCAGGCTTAGAATCATGTTGACAGCACTGGCGCAGGCCTATATTAGTTACTCCAAATTAATCTAGAATGCCAGGTACTATACGTGTGCAAAGTTTAGAGCTATTGGCTTGCACACTTTCTGATATATGGGTATTTGGTTTTAAAAAAATTGAGAGCATTTATTAACAGTTGGCAGCCCTGGTGGATCTTAAGAATACGCCCGCCCAGTCATATCTGTTTATGTACAAATAGCACATACGAAATTTGGTTGAAATCCAATTTATAGTGTAGAAGTTATATGCATTTAAAATTTGGACCTACCAGCAGGCTTAGAATCATTTTGGTAACACTGCCATGAATGGCCTCCTGGAAATTAAACTGCAATATTATTATCTATACGTGTGCCAATTTTGAAAAAGCTCCCATTCATACCTTCCATGATATCCAACATGGAGCTCAAATTTCAATTGTGATTTTTCAGCAGTTGGTATCACTGACATCATTTTCAAATATGGCCGTGAGATATTCAGGTATAGATCTTTAGGCCTACTCCTACCAAATTTTGTTTCGATTGCTGCAGCCGTTTAGGAGTTGATAGGGGGACACACACACACACAGCCAGACAGACAGAGAGATAGAAGGACAGACAGACACACATTTGCCCGATCTCATAAGTCTACTTTTTCCTCATTTTTGCAAAATGTGAAAAGTAGGCTAAAAATCGGGACATTTAGCCTTAATGTTATCTGGCGGTTCTACAGAATGCTGTGTTGGCTGGCTGGTGTGTGTCTTACCCGTGCTGTGCGATCGTGACGTCACAGTTCCCTCTTCATTGTATGTAAAGTCGTCATGGATGTTTCAGCTACGTTATCTGATGGTTGAGTTACTTCCGCAATGCTATATGTGTTCGTAGAATGGGGCCTGTTATCAAGTGCCTCTGATATGGTTGGATATTCAGGGGAAAGTACTGCAGTTTCCATTTCCGCAGTGTTGCTTAGATTACTACTCCCATCAGACTCACTCAGCACCGTGCTGTAGGTTTGTTGTCTGACATGAAGTACCGGGCGATTCCTTCTGTTCAAACAGTCTATTTGTAAGTGGGAAGTTTATTTACAATAAAAGCAATACTTAGCTTGTCCTTCATATGTTAACAGAACTTTATAATCATTGACCGTCAAATATGATGGAATGGGGTATTTAAGTTCAATTGTTAATACGTATGCCATTACTTACAGCAGAAAATTCGTATACTTCATTCCAGCACTCGTTCCGTATGTCCTTGACAACTCCATACGTAGAAAGCACGCGGGAGAGCCTTTCGTTGTTGACTTCGGGAGGTAGATTAAACAGACAAGCACACGTTTTGTCAAAGAGTCTTTGTGGTGTTACCGCTAGCTAGCCGGAAGGATATCACACCTTCATGTCGAGATAATATGTTTTCATACAGTAAGGTGGACACTAATTTAATGTACACTGAATTTTCCCCGTTGTCTAGTTGATTCGCTAGAATTGATCTCTAATAAGCTTCAGGTCGTTTGCTATCCACCTAAGCCTATGTATTTCAATTGGTGTCGGTCTGTTGTTCCTTTCTTCAAAATCGCATTTAATAGTTATTTTCCGGACATTCGCCATTTTCACTAGTTCAACAAGAAGTTCCGTGACGAACTAAAGAGCCTACTTTTCTTAAACTTTAAGATTCATGCCAATGCTTAATTTAAATGGAACTATCTAAGTTAATGACGAAATTAGTTGGTAATATCAACATTTCTAATTAATTCTAAATATACCTGGCATAAAGTAGCCTAATAGAGCACTACCGTTGGCAGCCCAGGTGACTTAATATATTCTTAGTTCCATCTCTTAAGGTACAGAATACAAAATTTGGTTGAAGTTCAATGGATAACATGGACGTTACATGCAGTGAGATATTGGATCTATCAGTGCACGTAAAATCATGTTGGCAGCAATGTCATGCATGTGTTGGTCAGAAATAATCTGAAATAGTATGATCTATTGTTGTGCCAATTTTGGAGGAAATCCATTTGTTTGTATAGAAGTTACATGCATTTTTGAATTGAACCTATCATCAGGATTAGAATCATGTTAGCAGCATTGACATATATTAGTTACTCCAAATTAATCTAGAATGTCAGGTACTATACGTGTGCAAAGTTTAGAGTTGCTAGTTTGCATACTTTCTGATATATTGATATTAGTGTACAAAAATAGAGACAGCCATTATCAACATTTGGCAGCCCTGGTTGCTCTTAAGAATTCGCATAGTCATATCTGTTTACGTACCCATAGTACATACAAAATTTGGTTGGAATCCAATTGATAGTATAGAGGTTACATGTATTTAAAAATTGGTCCTATCAGCAGGCTTAGAATCATGTTGGTAGCACTGACGTATATTAGGTACTCCAAATTGATCTAGAATGTTAGGTACTACATGTGTGCATAGTTTAAAGATGTCGGCTTGCATAGTTTCTGATATATTAGTATTTGGATAGAAACATAGAGAGAGCATTTATTAACAGTTGGCAGCCATGGTGGCTCTTAAAAATACGCTCAATCATATCTGTTTATGTACACATAGTACATACGAAATGTGGTTGAAATCCAATTGATAGTGTAGAAGTTATATGCATTTAACAATTTGACCTATCAGCAGGCTTAGAATAATTTTGGCAACACTGTAATGTATGGCCTCCTGGAAATTAAACTGAAATATTATTATCTATGTAATATGTGCCAATTTTGGAATAGGTCCCAAGCATACCTTCCAAGATATCCAACATGGAGCTCAAATTTCAATTGCAGTTTTTCAGCAGTTGGTAGCACTGACATCAATTTCATATATATGGCCTTGAGATATTCAGGTATAGATCTTTACTCATACCAAATTTTGTTTTGATTGCTTCAGCCGTTTAGAAGTTGATAGAGGGGACATACACACACAGACAGACAGACAGACAGACAGACAGGACAGACACACAGACATTTGCCCAGATTGATCTCATAAGTCTACTTTTCCCTCATTTTTGCAAAATGTGAAAAGTAGGCTAAAATTACAATACCCCAATACGGTAAGCAATTCCGAGTATTTATTAACCTCGCGGCTAAACTCAGAACCTAACACGACGTAGGTCGCTAAGTGACACTTCCACTCTTTCTACTCTATGGAGTTCTCCAACACAAAATGTATCAAAATGGTGCCATTCTCAATCGATGATGCCGTTTTTAATATATAAACGAATTCCGAATAACGTTATTTGTCCGAATAACGGTATTCGGGGAATATGTTTCGAGAGAAGATTTCAAATAATGTTATTTCTAGTGAGCGCTACCATTTCGTTCCTGCGATAACCGTTATCCGAATAACGTTATTAGTCCGAATAACGGTATTGGTGGGATAATTTTCGAGAGATGTATTCAAATAACGTTATTTCTAGTGAGCACTACCATTTCGTTCCTGCGATAACCGATATCCGAATAACGTTATTAGTCCGAATAACGGTATTGGGGGAATATTTTTGGAGAGATCTATCCAAATAACGTTATTTCTTGTGAGCACTACCATTTCGTTCCTGAGATAACCAATATCCGAATAACGTTATTAGTCCAAATAACAGTATTGGGGGAATATTTTTCGAGAGATGTTTTCAAATAACGTATTTCTAGTGAGCACTACCATTTCGTTCCTGTGATAACCGATATCTGAATAACGTTATTAGTCTGAATAACGGTATTGGTGGAATAATTTTCGAGAGATGTATTCAAATAACGTTATTTCTAGTGAGCACTACCATTTCGTTCCTACAATAACCGATATCCGAATAACGTTATTAGTCCGAATAACGGTATTAGGGGATATTTTTCGAGATACTTATTCAATTAACGTTATTTCTGTCGGACAATACTATATCGTTTCTACGATAACCTATATCAGAATAACGTTATAAGGACCAATAACGTTACCATGCGATACAAATGACGTCCGGGTATGAAACGTAACGACCACAATGTGACCAAGACCCATTTTGTTGCATAATCTACCCAAACAACCATTTTCGTTATGTTAAGTTATGAAGCCTTGTTCTAAACGATTAATTTCACTTATCGAATGATCGCCTATTTGAAGCATTAACATATATTAATTGGTACACATATTGGGCGTTTAATCGAGTATTTGTTTGGTCGTTTAATCGACTAATTGATGATGATGATGAAGATCAGGTGCCATCAAGTCGGCATCGAATCCTAGCGACTGCATGGATGGACTCTCTCCAATTGATTCGGTCTTCAGCCATATACTTCAGATCCTTCACTGACATATTCACGTTGGATTTGATGGAGTCGATCCATCTCAATGCTGGCCGCCCTCGTTTCCAAGACCCTTCTACCTTTCCAAGCATAATTGTCTTTTCCAACGAATCAGAACGCCTCATAATATGCCCAAAACATGACAGCTGTAATCGTGTTATTAATGCTTCAAGAGACAGATCTGGTTTGATTATTTGAACCACCCATACATTTGTCTTCTAGGCTGTCCAAGGAATACGCAGTATCCTTCTCCAACACCAGAGCTCAAAAGCATCAATATACTTCCTATCTTGTTTCCTTATGGTCCAGCTTTCGCAACCATATGTAGCTATGGGAAAGACTGGTGCCTTAACCATTCTAATTTTAGTAGGCAAAAAAACATCGGAACACTTGAAGATCTTATCCAGGCCTTTAAAAGCTGCTCTTCTCAGGGCAAGTCTTCGGCGAATCTCTTGACTGCTTGAGCCACTACTACTAATGGTTGATCCCAACAAACAAAAACTAATTGGTTGGTCGAATAATTGATTTGTCGATTACTCCACTCTTTTCACTACGCACTGAGCTTGCCACGGTGGGTGAGTGGATAGCGTGTCGGTCTACTAACCCCAATATTGCAGGTTCGCCCCTGGCCGTGGTAAGTGATTTTTGAAAGGCGGCAAAAATACGATACGCATGTCATACGATGTTGGCATGTCAAAGAACCCATTTGAATTCAGTAGGCCGAGTTCATAATGGCAAAATTAATCTCGGGAGTTTCCGCCAACACAAAGTTCCTCATTTCTCTACTAGAAAGCGCTATAATGTTCAAGGAGCTTAGATATCTATTATATAACCTCCTTGACTTTTATAGTGATTCAAGGAACAACGAAATTCGACATGCAAGCTACCCTCTGGGTGTCAAAGTACAAAGCTTGCACCAGGCACCCGAGGCCATACGATATTATTATTATTATACTACGCACTTACACAAGCAAAACAGACATTTAATAAACTAAAATAAATTGAATCCTATATTTTTAAATAATGCACATTCTTTGTGAAAACCAGGTTAAAACATAGTAAAACAAAAATGTTTCTGTTCTAAATTGTAAACATTGAAGAAGAATTCAAAATCTTTGCTGAAAACTCTTCGCATTCTTTTAACGAAACCCTTCCCAATTCGATTGATGTTTGACCTTCCACTGTCACTGACTCGTATTTGTTTTGTTAACATAAACAAGGAAGGATACTTTGTGCAAAAAGTAACTTTTATAGATTTCTATAAATCATTCCAAAAATAAGCATAACTCAACTTAAGTGACTACCTCTTATTTAAACTTCTTTAATCGATTAATTGATTCTTCAGTTAGCCGATTAATCTATTAATCGGTTAGTCGATTAATCGATTGAACGATCAGTCGATTAATTGCTTTCGATTAATTCGAAGTTAATGGAATAATCGTTAACCGGACATTGCTTATTACCAGCTATAGCCCCTTCCTCCATGTCAGAAGACACACCTACTCGTATCCTTGTGAAATTAGTAATGTTTCGCTTGCCCCTACCTGTTATTGTTGAGCCGAGGAACTACAGTTATTATTGTGTGTTCTGGCTCCCCAGCAAACTAACACGTCTCTACTCCTACGCGCTCCGATTGATGATGATGTCTTCAACGTCAATATCAAGTCCATTAAGAACATTCAGCGTATTCCATTAGGCCGGACCACAAAAGTAATGAGGGTCTTCACTCAGTGAGATTTTTATCCTTGCCATGCATTTCCTTTAATTACTACCGGCCTGAGTGGTTGACATAATGAAAATTGCGTTTCGATCCTAGTCCAAGTCGATAATATTCAGGTTCGATATAATGCTTTTAACAAGTAGTTCAGCGAAGAACTAAATAGCCTATTTTCATATATCCTACTTATGTTATTTGCCTCTACCAACATACAAAATTTCAGTTCGATTGCTGTTATAGATTTGTTGATATTGATAACCATATAAATGTTTCGGATGGTCGCCATGTTAGATGTTGGCAGTCAAAGTGAAAGGTCGTGTTTTTCCCGAGCTCGCAGGTGCGCTCAAATGGGTTCTTCTCAGGAGACTTATCGCGCGAGCATCGGACTGTGGTATGCGAAGGGTAGTCGGGATCTCCAGTGTTTGTGTGTCGGTACGGGGCCTAGTAACTTGTGGGTTATTGCCCTAGTGATAGCAGCATTGTTAGTTATTGGTGGAGTTGAAGTGAACCCAGGCCCTGTTACTCCAAATGCGATCAGGCAAATGATCCATTGGCAGCTTTACAGTGTTCTACGTGCAGTAAAACATTGATGAACGGTATTGAGTGTGGACTATGTGAGAAATAGTTTCACTTCGGCTGTATTAAGGTCAAGAAGGAGGATTGTGGTGTCGGGAATTGGTTTTGTAAAGTATGTGATACGCCGGACTGTTTGAGGGTGCAAATCAAAGCAAGGGATCAAATAATACAGGAACTTAGAAGAAAGCTTCGTGAATCAGAAGAAACGGTGAAGGATGTGACTGAACGGCTTTCTACTGGGATCAGTGTGGAAGAGGGCTTGCAGGAGCAAACTGAGGATGACGTTATCATAATGGGTGATGCTATGATACGGTGGAGTGCAAATGTCTCGAGGAAATCAGGTACGAAAGTGCGGTGTTATCCGGGGATTAAAATTGACCAGGTTTCCCAACAAGTGAAACAAGCAAATTTAGAGGACTGTGAAGAAGTTAAAGTGTTGTTGCTCCATGTTGGGACGAACGATTTGAAGTAGAGGGCTACAGCTGATTACATCATGGGGGAGCTCTACGAATTAGGCAGAAAAGCTAAAAGCAAGTTTAGAAATGCAAAAATTATAATGAGTGGCATTTTTCGGCGGTGATATGTTCCGTTAAGGCGAGTTAAGATTGTAAATGAGCGCATGGACTGGGTATGTGCACAACTAGGATTAGTGAACATAGATGCTGACTGCTGGATTGGTGGCCGTGACTTCGCCCGAGACGGGCTGCGTTTAAATCGACGGGGCGCTTTCAACCCAGGGAGACTACGTGATAGGGTCATCGGTTCGTGCCGGCTTTTGTGAGGAGGAGCAGGTCCAGAGGTTGTCAGCCGACGGGAACAGAAGGAGCTATTTCGGGATATTTGCTGCGGAGGTAAGACTCTAAGATTACAGCAGGTTAATTGTCAGAGTTTAGGAAATAAATTAATGTAATTTTGGAATCTTGTAGAGTCGTATTCTCCGGACATTGTCATTGCTACTGAATCTAGGTTATATGAGGATATAAATAGTAACGAAATAATTCAAGGGACCTACGAAATATACAGAAGGGATCGGGGGAAGCGAGGCGGTGTGCTATTTATTTGTGTGCGCAAAAATATAGCTAGTTTCTTAAAGTGAGCTGATACGGATCATGAAGTCATGCGTACAAATTTCGGATAAAGGAAATATATTCCCTCTTCAGGCGATAGGAGCGTATAGAGCACCGAAAGATAACTTTTCTCTCCTCGACACACTGTATGATAAAACTTGTATGGGCAATGCTATGCAAAAGAGCATAATAATTGCCGGAGATTTAAACCTCCCCAAAGTAGACTGGTCTGGTGAGTCAAACTATCTGTAGTCCAGCTCAGAGCGCTGCAAACAAATTCTTAAGGGAGGGGGCATTTTCCCAAGTAGTTGACTTCCTAAAAGCCTCTTCACACGACCCAATCTGCTGGTCCCAATCTGCTGGGACCCTGCAGATTGGGTGGTGTTGGCTTGTTGGAACCGGTCGGGCCGACATAATTCTTGTCGGGAGGTTGGTTGGGGCGACCACACAATCTCCCAACTTATTATTGCGACATTGGGGAATTTGGCCCATTAGCTCTTGAACACTCACTCCCTCATTACAGTGTCTTGTTTCTTTATTAAAGGTGCCACCATGTAGAGCAGTTCATTGTGAGTGTCGATATCCATTCGTAGAAAGTTTCTAAAATCGCATGGTTCTAGTTCTTTAATAATATTTGTATGGCTAATTTTTGTTCTCTCTAATAACCACTTTTAGCCCAATATTTTCTCTTTCGTATCGACTTTAATGGCAACAAAGTCAATGCGATTCCAATTTTTGAAATTTAGAAAAGGAAGGAGCCATGATCCCGCATGCTTTCAGGCCAGAGCGAGCCAACCTACTGCAGATCGGGCCCAGCAGATTGTGTCGTTTGGAGAGCTGCACCGATTTACCGCCCTTATTACCCAGCAGACCGGGCCCAACAGATTGGGTCGTGTGTAGAGGCCTTTACTATAGACAATAATACCTTAGATGTTTATCTCTTAAGGCCCGTAGAGCTGTATATTAACTGTCTGAAAGTACCAGGAATTAGTGATCATTCTGGGGTTGAATTAAATATTAGATACGGTGACATTATAAAATTAGACTCTGATATAGCAAAAAAGATCATATTACAGTATCGCAGGGCGGATCAGGGCAAATTTCAGGAGTATTTGAATGAGCTATATGTAGGATGGGCATCGGAAGGAAATCACATTAATATCCTGTGGACTAACTTTTAGAAAATTTTAAATAGCGTTATTGATAAATTTGTACTGTTTAAATTACTGAAACAAAACGCAGATCCTGAGTATTACACACGAGAAATCAGGAGTCTAAAACGGAAAATTAGGAAATTATACAATAAAAGACATGATAGTGACAAGTGTGTGTTGAAATTTAAGTCCTTATCAAGTTAGCTCGTCTTAAAAAAGAGGGCCGCTCATGACTATTATATGCAAGGTTTACTTGGTTAGGGAGGCGATGGGTGGAAAAAAAATACAGTTATATTAGGAGAAGAAAGAGAAATTGAAATAATTTTTCGATGATAATGTCCGGTGACGGTAAATTATTACTGAGAAACAGGCCATTGCTAATGAATTAAATGTCTTTTACGGTAGTGTGTTCAATAAATCCAATAGCTGTGTGTTAGACCTCAACGGTGAATCAGGGGCTCCCCTTTTCCAAATAAACCAGTCAGCAATTGTAAAGCTAATACAAAAATTACGTTACAAAATATCGAAGGGTTCTGATTGTATTGTTAGTGACGTACTTAAACTAGGAGGTAGGGCCGTGGCACGATACTTGGAGGTGATGTTTAATGTGTCTCTAAACAATGCGCAAATCCCAGATGACTGGAAAAGAGCTTCCCAATATTCATAGGAGGGAGCAGACTTAAATTGGGCAACTACAGGCTGGTTATCCTTACGTCCATCGTTTGTAAACAGATGGAGCATCTCATTTGCGACTACTTGAGGGAACAGTGGGAAGGATTATCATGGTTTAATGATAGGCAACATGGATTTCGGAATGGTTACTCATGCGAGAGTCAGATGCTATCACTTTTTCAAGATATTAGAGAATCGTTAGACAATGGAGTTTCAGTCGAAGCCGTAGTTATAGATTTTGCGAAGGCATTTGATGTTGTGCCGCATGACATGCTACTCCATAAATTAGCTTCGACGAAGATTGACAGAAGAGTAATTTTATGGATCCAAGAATTTTTGACGGGTCGTTCCCAGAAAGTGAAAGTCGAAGAATGATTCTCGGATGAAATTTCCGTAACGTCGGGTATCCCTCAGGGCAGCGTAATCGGAACTTTGTTATTTTTGGCGTTTATAAATGACTTACCAAATGGGATTCGCAGTGACTGTCGATTGTTTGCGGATGATTGTGTAATATATTGAAAGATACATGACTCACAAGACAACGCATTACTTCAAGATGACCTGAACCTGGTCTGTAAGTGGGCGATTGAAAATAAAATGAAAATAAACACAAGAAAATGTAGTCTCATAAAAATAGGGAAACTGCGAATGCAAGATTTTCAATATAACATTGGCTCGGAAATACTTGTAGAAGAAGATTCTTTCAAATATTTGGGCGTTCACGTAAGGAATGATATGAAATGGAGTAGTCATGTAGGATGTGTAATTTCTAAAGCTTACACATCCCTGCACTTTGTAATGAGGGTATTAACAGGAAGTAGTGCCTCTGCTAAATAATTAGGATATATTTGTCACTTGCAAGACCTATTCTGGAATACGCCTCGGTGGTTTGGGATCCATATCAAGTTGGGCTCATAAATGAGTAGGAAATGCTACAAAGAAAGGCCGCTAGATTTGTGCTCAGTGACTTTAATCCCAGGAGCAGTTTGAGCCGTATGTTAAAGAAACTTGGGTGGGAATCACTTGAGGCTAGGAGGTTGAAATCTAGACTCTGCGCTATGTACGACATGTATACAAATCAACCAGCATGGGGTGAGCTTAGCAAACGTATGGGAAAGCCCACTTACATGAGTAGGAATGATCATCCTTTCAAAGTTAAGGCCCGACCACAGCGAACAAATTATAGTAAATATATTTTCGTTAACCGTGCCATTGATAACTGGAACTCTCTACCTGCCGCAGTCTTAGAGCCTTTTCCCAAATATATAGAGTAGGTGTGTTTAAGAAAAGACTGACTATTTATGTAAATACTCCAGTTTAATTGTTATTGAATTGTTATGTATAATTATTTATTTGTTATGTATATCTAATATCCCACCTGGGGACACACCTCCAATTGCAAATATATGAATGAATGAAATGAAAATGGTTAAATCGCAAGAAAAGTATATTTAAATGTTTCAATTTCGCTTGGCCGCCATGTTAGTTTTGTATTTAACAGGTTTTTTAAAGTCACATAGGTGAACTTCTAGTAGTGCCCTTTATCACCGTACAAGCTTGCCACGGTGGGTGAGTGGATATCGTGTTGGTCTACTAACCCCAAGATTGCAGGTTCGCTCCTGACCGAGGTAAGTGATTTTTGAAAGGCGGCAAAAATTCGATACGCATGTCATACGATGTTGGCATGTCAAAGAACCCATTTGAATTCAGTAGGCCGAGTTCATAATGGCAAAATTAATCTCGGGAGTTTCCGCCAACACAAAGTTCCTCATTTCTCTACTAGAATGCGCTATAGTGTTCAAGGAGGTTAGGTATCTAACATCTAATCTCCTTGGCTTTCATAGTAAAGGAACAACAAAATTCGACATGCGAGCTACCCTCTGGTTGCAAATAACAAAGCTTGCCATACGATATTATTATTATCACCGTACAAATTTGAGGGTGATTTAAGTAATAGTTTCGGAGATATAGAATGCCGGTAAAATATTTCGCACAGCTGCCATGATGGATTGGTGAGACGTAATAAAATTTGAAGGGAACAGAGAGGGTCGTACAAAATAGTACTATGACCTTACCAAGTTTCATTGAGATCGCTCCAGGGGTTTAGATTTTATTAGGAGACACACACACATACGCACACACACACACAAACATTCACACGAACAAAAAGTGATCTCATAAGTCCATTTTTAGCCTATTTTAATGTATGAAAAAATAGGCTGATGAGATCACCTTTCGTCCGTGTGTGTGTATGTGTGTATGCATTCGTGTGTGTGTTCCCCCTTGATTTCTAACAACTGGTGCGATTTCAATTAAACTCGCTAAGGTCGTTTTACTATTTCGGCCGACCCTAACCATGCCCTTCTAATTTTATACGTCTTACCAATCAAACATGGCGGCTGTGCGAAACATTTCACTGGCATTCCATATCTCCATAACTATCACCGATATCACCCTGACATTTTGTACAGTGATAAATTGTACTACTAGACGTTCTCCTATGAGACTTTCAAAAACCTGTTAACTACAAAACGTACATGGCGGCTAAGCGAGGTTGAAATTTTTAAATAGACGTTTCACACGATTTAACGATCCAAACGCAATGAAACTTGCTACAGCAAATGTTTATAGACATTGTAATTCATTCGTATCAAATGTAGTTCAATTGTTTACACAACCTAAAGATGGCGGCTGTGCGAAATATTTCACCGGCATTCTATATCTCCGAAACTATTACTGATTTCACCCTGAAATTTTGAACGATGATAAATAGCACTACTAAACGTTTACCTATGAGACTTTCAAACACCTGAAATTACAAAACAAACATGGCGGCTAAGCGTAGGTGAAACATTTTAATAGACTCTTCTCGCGATTTAACTATTTGAGCGCTGTGAAATGTGGTTTGGTAAATGATTATACACATTGTAATGCTCTGGCATCTAATTTAGTTCAGTTGTTCACGTAACCTCAAGATGACGGCTGGACACAATTTTGAAATTAAGGTTTTACTTCTTGCGAATTAATCATGAGATCGAAGTAAATGTTTGAATGATGAACCTACGCAAAAATCGTCATCTAATGGTGCATAACTCTATGGCTAACATATATAAAAATCCAACATGGCGAAAATCCGAAATAATTAGATGGTTCTGATTATCTATTTATTAATCTATGATGGCAATCAAACTGAATCCAAGATCACAATGTCGAAATGCCCCTAAATGATAGAACAGAATTTAAAATTCACATCATGTTAGCGAGTATTCACCACCTGTATAAAAATACTCGTCCCGCAGCGTAGCCATGTTCGTTAAATTGTGCACAGTAGGGGGGTAGTGAGAGTTCTAACGCACCTATTTTATTTGTTCCCGACTGTACATGTTAAAATAATGTATATCTCTCGAACGCATGGTCCGCTTTAGACAAATGAGGTATCGTTGGACTCTGGCTGACGTCCTCTTCCCTATGGACCACGTATTATATTTTTCAAAAATTGTTTGAAAATGTTTGTTTTCGAAAATAGGCGATAGTTTGAAAACCAAACATGATAGAACGTTGTGCCATGGCTCATACGAATGGCCTTTATGACCTTTATTTTCTATAAAAAACTTTTTTTACTTTTTTTTGAAAACACTCGAATTTTGAAAATCCTATATTTTGGAAACTGGGAATTATACAAGAAAGTTTGTTTGACATAAATGAAAGGTCCCTATGCCCTCTACCCCCAAAATAAATTTCAAGCCTCTATGATAAAAAGCTGACAGTAGTGTAGTGGTGACAAGAGCTGCCCACTAACTTATTGAACCCTCCTCGTATTTGCCCCGAACCTGATATCTCGCTAACCAATCAACGGATTTGAACATACTGGGTAGTTTATTGGCTGAGGAATAACCCACCCACCAAGGGAAGATGATTAAGAGAAGGAAGTAGATTTTGGATTGGAGAAAAAGGATAGAAAGATAGGAGGAGAGTTCCACAAAATTAATAAGTTTAACTTTAAACACACTTAAAGGCGGTTGCCACTGAAAATTAACTCGCTGATACCTAAAGTAGGTACGAGCTTTGTCGAAGCTGACGGGAACCGCAGCTAGGACTTGGGCGGTTTGCCAGAGGAAGGCTTTAGTGTATTTCCTCCCAAGCATGCATAAAAGTACTATAGGGAAGGGTGATGGTCTGGCCAGACAAATAGTAGTAGATTTGTTCTGTATTAACGATGGCATAAACTTGGGAAGAGTCAGGGAAGACAGACTCTTGCTTAACCGTGGTATTTGAGAAATGATAAATCCAAAAACAAATATTTAATTTATTTACCAATTCAAAGAAGTTTGAGGAAGTTAACAAGCATGTATTCAATTTAGTTAACAATTTGGGGTCGCAGACCTCCGACAACATTTAGAAATTGCTCCAGGCAATTGACAATTTATGAGGTTTAAAACCTTACATGTTTCTAAAATCTTTATAAGATTTAAAAAAATAAACAATGAAGTAATTAAAGTTTGAACGTGAATTGGAGTACAAAGAGTGTACCTTAAGAAATTCTTCAGCGAATGTTCTAGAGAAAGTGATAACTTCGAAAATAACAATAATAAAAACATGAAAAATAAGATAGAAGTTCCTACAACTTCTTATATTTATACAGAATTAATGTTGGTTATTATGCAAATAAGGGCAGGTCACTTACTGTGAAACCTGAAGAGAGTTAAAAGGAAGGTTCTAGACTTCCCAAGTTTGAGTAGGAATCACTAGCCAAATGGGACAGTTTCCATTTCGTGAAACCTGAACATGACTCGCTCAAGAGTTTAAAGAATTGTTTTCCCTGATTATAGGAAAGGAACAATGTGAATTTGAAACTTGTATCACACAAGCAATTATGCAGAATTTAATTAATGTTAAATTAGCAAAGTTGGAAGGGCACTTCGTGAGTGACACCTTATAGGAAAGTTACAATTTTATTAATATGGGTGGTTAGTAGGAGGTTGAGGAAAGATCATTGGGATATAGGATCAATGTTCATGGCCATATTTAATATAAACGGACGATCGCGACGCGGTAGAAACGTGGAGCAAGCACTGGTTATCACTGTAGTCTATAAAGATGGATGCAAAGTTCACTATAGAAACACTAAAGTTTATGAGAAAGAAAGTTATTACAATTATGGAAATAACTGATTGCACTATATAGGTGAGAGTCTATTTCTTGAAAAAGTTGTGATTTACAATTAAATGTACCATAAAACATTCCAGTGGTTCCAGCGGTGGAAGAAAGTTAGCTATTGCAAAAATTTGTAAGGAAGATTCCTCATTTTAAATATTATTGTCACAGGTGAGTGAAAAATACCTGACGGCAAGACTCGCAGATAGAGTACAAGATCTGGAAGGTTCCAGGACGATCTTAGTAGAAAATGAGGCCAAAGTAAATCCAGCGGAGGAACTTGCTTGATGAATTATAGACAGCGGGTATTAGGTAATATCCCACGTAGTGAGATGATTTCTCATTTGAATAGCTTAAGAAAAGCTCTTTTTAGTAAGGTTGGCTTATACAAGCGAAAGCTCAACATAGCAAATCCCACGAAGAATGATTTTTGCCCCAAAATAAATACTTTCACACTGTCTATAAAAGTATCATTAAAAGCACGTGGAAGTTAAAACCATGAAGATGAGGTTAAAACTTTTAAAATGGTACTTATCTTGATTTCATGTTGAAGGCGAAGTTCCGTATGACGATAACTACCTTGCCAACATGGCGTAGAAGAGAGTATGCCTCTTGGTTTGAGGAGGCTAGCTCGAGAGGAGCTTTAACTGATCGAGTCAACTGCCCACTGAGAAGTGAGACCTGCTCAACGGAGCACGGAGGGTACAAGGAAGGGGAAAAGAGTGGGGGGTAGGAGACAAAAGGAGAACATATAAGCATTGCCAATGTTACAACAAAAAAATGATCTTCTCATGCTGAGCTGGTCTTCAAAGAGTTGATAACAGGCGATACTAGCGCAGCATGGTGAGTGAAACAGTAGACGTAGTCCTCTTGCTCAAGGAGAAAATAGCTGGCGATGGTAACAAGATCTGGTGGCCAGATGGATATGTAAGTCCTCTCGCACCAGGAGGAATTGAGTAGCTTCAGAGATTCGCTGCTAGATGACACTAGGTGGGTCACAGAAGTTATATATCTAGAACAGACTTATGAAGACATAAGAGATTTGCCCATCAAGGAGAAAACAGATGATCACTGTTGGTGTTTGACAAAGAGGAAGGAAAGAACATGCAAAAGCATTGAAAATTATAATCTCTCGTACCGTGTATTCCAAGAATACACCACATACATGGTGTCCTAGCACTCGTAATGATGCCCCCTACATTCCTATAGGCTCTTTATTTCATTAAAAGACCAAAACTAAAAGGTCATTCGCGAGTAGTGGGGTCGTGTAGGTTTTTATCAAGTCGCGCGCGTGCTTGAATATTTGTGCCTATGTTGGGAAAGGGTTAGGAGGTGGGGGAGGAGTAGGGTCAAGTGAGGGGTCGTTTAGATAATATTTTTCCGCTCTATGTAATGGTGATTTTTTTTTTTAATGGATGGAATTTGGAAACGCTATTTGGGGTAAACATGATGTGTTGCCATTTTGGCGATGAGTGTTTTTTGTATGCCTGCGCACTTGAGGGGTTTTGTAAGAGAGCGGGCTTTATAAATGATTATTTATAGATGAGTTTTTTTAAATAAAAAATTCGATACATTTCTGTGAATTAACTAGTAAACTAAAACTCACCAGAACGCATTCTTTACACACTATAGACATAAAAGACATGTATACAAGCATACCGATTGCCGCCTCCATTGATATTATAAAGAACAACTTAAAGAATAATAGTGATTTAACACAAGTTGAGATCTCTGAATTTTTGAACATCATAACATTCATCCTAAATAACAACCAATTTAGTTTTAATGAGAAAATCTACAAACAAAAAGAAGGCCTCCCCATGGGTTCTCCTTTATCAGGAATAGTAGCTAACATATTCTTAGATAATCTGGAATACGAATCAATCATCAACAAAAAGGATGGTTTGGTCTTTTGGGGACGATATGTTGATGACGTTTTCGTAATCCTTGACAACTCTAAAACGAAAATAGAACAACTTTTGCAATATTTGAACCAAATAAACAGCAACATTAAATTCACGTCAGAAAATGAAGTAAACAGTTCCTTAAATTACCTTGATCTACTAGTCAAGCATGATAAAGATCACCTGAGCTATCAAATATTCAGGAAACCAACTCAAACCAGTACTGTAATTAGACAAGATTCTAATCATCCAGCTTCCCATAAAAGAGCAGCACTCGCATGTTTCGTCAATAGAGCGTTGAACGTCCCACTATCTGACGTAGATTATCGTAAAGAAGTCTCAATAATTCACCAATTTGCCGAAGCTAATGGATTCAATAGTAAATATGTTAACAATATAATTAACAAAATTAAGAACAAACCCGTTTCCAGATTAGCAAAAGAAGACAAAGAACCTTCCACATACGCAACGTTCACTTTTGTGAACCAATCCACATACAATGTTACTAGTGTACTAAAAAAATACAAAATAAAAACAGCGTTCAGAACCAATAACACTAATCATAATAAATTTTTCAACTCACATATTCTCAACAAAACCAACAAATACAGCAATTCAGGTATCTACAAGATTAAATGTAACGAGTGCAATGCCGATTACGTGGGACAAACGGGGAGAGGGTTCAACACCAGATTTTTGGAACATGTCAATGCCATCAAACATAATAAATTTTCAGCGATGGGTAACCACATGGCAGAAACTGGGCATAAATTCACAACCATAGATAATGACTTAGAAATTTTACATCAAGAAAATAAAGGCACGCTCATGAATATTTTGGAACAAATAGAAATTGATAAAGCACAGAGATTCAACCCTTCACACAATCTTAATGAAATAATATTTGAAACTAGCATTTTATACAGAACATTAATAGACGAATTATATTGTAATAGATAAAATTCCCGCTATATTCCACTATTCATACCCATCATTTTTCATAACATACTAAAGATTGACACACTCATTCTACGCATTAATCAATCTCCATAATAGGTGCGTCAACAAACCTCACTCATTCTCATTTCCTTAGCCTCCCATCTCCCACAACCCAAACGCCACCTTCTCCCAAGCACGTCACTAACACTCAGCTGTAAAGACTTCGCAAGGTGAACTCCTGTTTGTTTTTGTTCACGCCCTGCGCACTGCAGTTCCTGGCGGCGCGTGACGCGGCCACAAATTTTCTCGCCTTGACGTTTGCCAGAGCAACAAGGGGACATGAGTGGACCCACGATGACGCAATGGGGACAGCGGACCGCAGCACCGGCCCAATTCAGGAGTTCTGATGCGCCTAGGCCTTAGTTATGCAATAAAGTATCTTCTTTGGAGTGTCGAGCGGGACTGTAAATAATATTTCTTTATTCTTTGTTCTTCATGTATTTTGTATGAACTTGTACATGGAAAGTTTTTCCATTGTGTAGTTTTGTTGGACAGGCTGAGGAAGGGGGAGTATTTACCCCCGAAACTAGTCCCTGTAAGTAATAGTAATAAACAGTATTGAAGGCGGAAAATCCATTATTCTTTCAAAGTTATAGTTACGTCAATACGGACCTGAATAATCGACATTATGAGTTATTAAGAACCATAAAAACGAATAGGTCATGCGCTTTTTACTATCTCGCAAACCAATAACGCTAGAGACGTGTACGAGGTGTCCTAGGACTCGGGCTAACGTCCCCTTTCGAATGTGATAGATATTTTTTTTCAAAAAATTATTCATAAAGGGCCTTACGCCATAACTGTTGAAAAAAATTTTTTTCTTTACCTGTTTAAAATGTTCATGAAGCGTGGTGGTTGAGAGAGACGATACTGCTGGGTGTGTGTGTTTCAACGAACCTGTCGCTGACCACGGTGGCTGTGCTCAATAGAACAATCGCTATTTCGACGGTTCGGTTTATGACAGAGGGAGGGTTCGTTTTTCTGATCTTTCCTATGGCAGATGGATGGAGGCTAATATTTGAAAATGTGTGAAGCATGCTAAGATTTTTTACCCCCGAAGGAGATCTTTAACGTGTAAACGATGATGAGAACATGGTTCTATGTTGGTCGAAGCGAGTACAGAAAACAAACTTGCAGAGGAGCAGGCGAGCAGGAGGAGAATGTCATTTGAGCTTATTGGAATGCGCTGATCTGACTTGACAACAGGTGCAATGGAAAATGACAAAGACGCGGAGAACACTTGAAGGTTAAATAATCTGATAATCGTGGTGGCATGGAAGTGCGAAATGCATGTAAACACGTGTGAAACCACATGTACGCTAAACAAGTTACATCCTGTTTGCTTCGTACGTGACAAAATGCAAGTTCATGTGAAATTTGATCTGGCTAAACTTGGGTGTTAGCTGTCCACGTGCACGATAAGAGAATGTTCAAAGCGTGGGGAAAAATTATTATGCATGCATCGTAACATATATGGAGACATGTCGTTATCATTTCCGCTCTCACTTAGGTGACTACCTTTGTACACACTGCGTTGCGTGAAACCCCTGGTCTTGTTTAACAGTTTTGTTGTTGGTGAAAAATACTTAACCTTGTTGTGGGGTAGGTATTTATTTATATATTTATTCATTTATATATTTATTCATTTATATATATATTTACATGCAATTATTTATTGATTGTTGACGTTATAAATAAATGTTTATTTATTTGTTTGCAGATAACGTGTATAGCCTACCTGTTGTGTGTCTGTGGGAAATAGATTGAAAAAGGAGAGAGAAAGACAGACAGCTAGAAAAGGAAACCATTACCATACTACCCCACGAGACGGGCATAAAGCAAAGCATTACACGTCAAGGTGAGATTTGTTTTTATATATATAACCTGTTTGATTTTGTTTTGTTAATGAAATGCATAAACTATATGGAATTGATATACTTATGGTGTTTTTTTTTTAATTTCGTTAGGGCCATCTATGGACCACGGTGCTTGTGTTTTAGCTGTTTCTTGATGTCATCGTCAGGCTTGCCACGATTGGTATTCTTAGTGGTGGGGTGGCAGCTGCTTTCATGTTGGCACCTCGAGCTTTTCTGATGGCCCAGTAGTCCTTCATTTTCCGGCTAAATTGAATCTTACGTTCCTCAGACCATTTCCTAGTCTCGTCTTTTGGTCTGTGGGTAATGTCTGTGAGGGATGTTACGAAGGATTTAATTTTAAGAGCTGTATGATAGTTACTCCGGTCGGCTATGTCATTTTCATTTATATGGAGTTCCGAAAGATCCTTCTCCGCTTGCTTCTTCCACAAGAATCCAGTAGCTTTGCCCTTGTTGGCAGCCTTGAAGATCCTATGGGATAACCTGTTTGAGTCCATTCTGAATAGATGTCCGTAAAAAGCTAGTCGCCTTCTTCTGATGGCATCTATGAGATTTTTTTGGTGTTTATATAGCTCACGATTTGGTTGACACCATCGGCTTCCATCTGGTAGAATTCTTGGTCCTACTATCCGTCTCAGGAACTTTCTTTCTTGTACCTCGAGGGCTCTTAATGGGGTCTTCTTAGTTAGACATAGGCACTCTGCTGCATAGAGGACTGAAGGTCTGACTACTGCATTGTAGTGTCTTAGTTTGACATTCATCGACAATTTTTGAAGCATATAGTTTTCTACGGGCATGGTAAGCCTTATCTAGTTTGAGTCTCCTGTGTTCCCGAGCCACTGTTTCGCTGAGGTCCTCTGAAAACCATTCCCCATGGTATTTTACACTTTTGACTGTCTTGATGTAGATGTTATCACTGACTCTCATCATTCTAGGGGCATCCTTGATGTTAGTAACAAACTCGGTTTTTCCTATGTTAATCAAAAGACCCGTTTTAGCCGCTATTGAGTGCAGTGTTTGGAGCTGAGTAGTAGCCTCCTGTATGTCATCTGCCAATAAAGTCAGATCGTCTGCAAAGGCTAGGCATGGAATCCTTAGGTTGCCAGCTTTAATCCCCATCCGTAATCCAGTATTCTCTGGTTGGATTCTCGTCCACTCTCTAATGATCTTTTCCAGAACACAATTAAATAATATGCATGAGATGCCGTCTCCTTGTCTCACCCCTGTTTTAATGGTGACACTCCGAGAGCTGTCCTCTAAACTTCACTCTGGCTGCGGTGTTGTGCAGGGTGGCTTGCATCAGCCTATTGATCTTGTCGTTGAGTCATAGTTCTCTCAAGGTGTTAAAAAGAGAAATTCTGTCCACTGAGTCGTATGCTTTCTGGAAGTCGACAAATATAGCTACCCACTGTCTGGCTCTTGACTTGCTGTATTGAAGGATGGTCTTCAGATTGTGTATCTGCTCGGTACAGGACCTCGATGCTCTGAACCCTGCTTGATATTCTCCTAACTCTTTATCCAGCTGTCTCGTTACATGGCGTTCCAGAATCTTGGAAAATATCTTATAGGTAACAGCAATGAGTGATATTCCTCTGTAGTTACTGGGATCTGTGTTGCTTCCCTTCTTGTGGATTGGATGGATAATGGCTGACGTCCAATCATCTGGGAGCCTCTCACTAGTCCATATGTCCAGAATTACTTTATGTATGCTCCTGAAGGTGTGTTCTCTGGCATGTTTTAGCATTTCTGCTACTATCCCGTCTTCCCCTGAAGCTTTATTATTCTTGAGTAGTTTAATTATACCTCTGACTTCTTCATAGGTTGGAGGAGCGATATACTCAGTATTAGGGTTAGATGGTTCTGTAACTTGGAGACGCTCAATAGGTTCTTCTGCATTTAAGAGTCCTTTGAAGTAGTTAGCTAGGGTCTTGGTACAATCGCTGTCATTCAGACACAGGGATCCATCTGGTCTCTGGAGGTGTAAGGTAGGGGACGGGAATTGGGTTGTTTGTTGCTTGAGGCTTTTGTATAGATCTCTAGAGTTGTTCTTTACAAAATCCTCCTCTGCGTGCTTAATCAGTTCCTGGTTGTGCTTCCTCTTGGCCCCTCTTATGATTCTCTACGTAGTTTTCCTTTGCGCAATAAAGGCTTGTAAATTAGCTTCGTTCTTATGTACATTATATTTGATCCACGCTAGTCGCCTGGCTTCTATAGCGTTATCACATTCGCTGGACCACCACGGATGCTTGTTCCCTTTAGGTCTATTGGGGATTGTTTCCTGAGCCGCTACTGTTATGGCATCCCTAAGCGGATCCCATTTTTAGATGTGTTAATCCTGTTGGTATTATGAATCAGCCTCTCTTGGTAACTAGTGCTGTCTTCTTTAAGTTTGGTGATATCAAACCTAGGGATCTTCGTGTTCCTTGCTAGCATACCAGTGGTCTTTATTAGTGGTTTCAGGTTCGTCTTAATCAGAGACAGGTAGTGATCAGAGTCAATGTTGGCCCCTCGTAGCACCTTGACATTCATAATATCCCTATGGTGCAGCTTGTCTATTGCTACGTGGTCGATTTGGAATTCACCCAACATGCTATTTGGGCATCGCCATGTCATGGCCTTCCTGGGAAGGTGTTTGAAAGCTGTAGACATCAAACTTAATCCATACTTGGTGCAGACACTGATTACTCGTTCCCCATTGGTGTTGGTTCTCTAATGGGCAGGATATCTTCATGGTGGTTTATTTTATTTGTTTTTAGATATTTGGAGAAAAAAAACTCTACTGCTTTAGCCACAACAGCTGAAAACCGAGTGGCTTTAGAGTGGAACCATTGTCAAGCAGTCTACAGCTGAAAACTCAGGTGAGAGTGTTCTTTCAAAATAATGTATGTATTTTACTGCTGCGGATACGTTAACTTGGGAGCCCCTTGAGTCTTGTTTCAAATCGCGTGTGTGCTCTGGTCGTGTGGTCAATGTCGGAAAAAGTTTGATTCCCAAAGGATTTTTAGAATCTTGTTTTGAAATTTTTTAAATTGAAATTTGTACAGCGCAAAGGTTGCTTACGGCTTTAATGGTGAATACAGAACTGGTGTGCGATTTCATATATTAAAAGAAGGACGTAGTACATAAAGAGACATTTTATATTTGCAGTAAAATGCAAGAGCTTTTGATAGCCGATAATCTGAACGAGTGGTATCAAAGCCATGTGGTGAATGCTTTTTTAACAAAATTTGATAAATTGCAACAAGGACCGAGTGGTTTAGCGTTAAACAAAATCCATTACCTGCAAATCAACATTTGTCAATTCAACCCGTTGAATGCTGGGTCTAGCTTTATTGAAACACCACCAGCAATAGCTTCTAAAAAGGCAGTGGTGAATATTGAGAACCATGACAATGATTGCTTTCTGTGGGCTGTGGCTGCGTATTTGCAGCCAGCACAACGTGACAGTTGTCGACCAGGAAAGTACAAGGCCAAGTTTGAAGAATTAAAACAAACATAAATTTAACTAGAGTGTCGTTCCCTATGGACTTAACCAAGATCCATAGGTTTGAACAAGACAACCAGGACTTTTTGTTCATGGTTTATGGCCTTAATGGTGATGAGATTGTGGGTCCTCTTTATGCCATAAAAGAACCGAAACGACACCACATTCATCTTCTATATGTATCTGTAGGAGAGGTGAATCACTATTTTCTGATTAAAAGCCTGAGTAAATTGCTAAGCAGTCAAGCGTCCAAGCATAATGGTAAGAAGTACATTTGTGACCGTTGTCTGTCATATTTTACAACCCTTACACTTTTGGAACGTCATAAGGTAGATTGCGTTTCTCAGGAAGCGGTGAGATTGATATTGCCACATGGGGACAAGGCTGTGTTAAAGTTTAAGGACATTCACAAGCGTGACACTGTCCCCTATGTGGTGTATGCAGATTTTGAAGCTCTCATCACACCCATGGTGGGGTGTGAACCAGATCCCACCATTAGCTCAACCACACCCATTCACAAATATGAACCCTTTGCCATAGGATTTAATGTGGTGTGTGCCTATGACCCCACACAATCAGTTTACAAATACCGTGAGGGGCCAGATTGTGCCAAATGGTTCTTGGATGAACTTGTCAAGTTGGCTCATGATGTACAGAAATTACTGGACCACCCAGTACCCATGAGCCTATCTCCAGAACAGCAGCAGCAGTATGATCATGCCACGACATGCCATATTTGCGAAAAGCCTATTTTAAGTGGAGAGGAAAAGTCAGAGATCACTCGCACTTTACGGGGGAGTTTCGTGGAGCTGCGCACAGCAAATGCAACTTGAACTTTCCAGCTCCTCGTTTCATCAGTGTATTTTTCCACAATCTGGCAAATTATGACATTCAGTTTTTGATTCGTGAATTGGGTCATGTCAACAAGGGCTCGTTTACCATTATTCTCCAAAACCATGAGCGTTTTACAGCTCTGACATGGAGGTTGAGCGACTTTAGCATTCGATTTTTGGATTCCTTTAAGTTTATGGCATCCTCGCTAGACAGCCTTGTGAATGGCTTGAATGAGGAGGAATTAAAAATACTAGAATGCACTTTAATGATCCTGAGCAATTTCAATTGTGCATTCGGAAAGGTATATTCCCGTATGATGTCTGCAACAGCTGGGACGTGTTAAAGCAAAGAAAACTCCCACCTCAAGATAAATTTTACTCGAAACTAACACGCAGTACCATTTCCGATGAAGACTATGCACATGCATGTCAAGTTTGGCGAGTGTTTGGCATGAACACGCTAAGTGAATATGCAATGCATTACCTAAAACTGGATGTATTGCTGCTCACCGATGTGTTTGAAAAATTCCGTGAGTTGTGTCAACACATTTACGGCCATGACCCGGCTCACTATTATACGAGTCCTGGGCTCTCGTTCGATGCCGCTTTGAAATACACTCAAGTGGAATTGGATTTACTCACTGATGTAGACATGGTTCTATTTTTTGAAAAGGGCATTCGTGGCGGCTTTGTGTCGCTTAACCAACGCCATGCCGAAGCGAACAATGTCTACATGCCTGAATATTCACCAGACAAACCAGAATCGTACGTAATGTACTATGACGTGAATAATTTGTATGGTTACGCCATGAGTCAGCCTTTGCCCTATGGGAAATTTGCTTGGCTGACAGACAAACAAGTGTCAGAATTTGATGTGAACATGGCTAGCCAAGAAACAGGCCGTGGATATGTGCTAGAAGTGGATATTGAATATTTCTCATCCTTGTATGATGAACATGCCGTTTTCCCATTCTGCCTTGAGCAAATGGTTCCCCCTGACAGTAAAGTGAAAACTGAAAAACTCATGGGCACACTTTACAACAAAAATCGGTATGTGCTACATATCCAAATGTTGGTGCAATGCCTCGCCCAAGGCTTGGTGTTGAATAAAATCCACAGGGGTATTTCTTTTGCTCAAGAAGCATGGCTTGAGCCATACATGCGACTCAACACAGAGCACCAACAAATGGCAACACAGCAGTTTGATTTTTTTTAAATTAATGAACAACTGCATCTATGGCAAGTCCATGGAGAATGTCCGCAAATACCGTGACATTAAATTGGTGAATGTCTGGGACGGTGGGTTGCCTGGCGATACATAGCCAAGCCAAATTTTAAATCGATCAACATTATCGATGAGGATTTGGCTACTATTGAAATGAGTAAGACCAGCGTGACCTTGGATAAACCCATTTTCTTGGGCCAAGTCACTTTAGACTTTTCTAAATCGGTCATGTATCGATTCCACTGTGAGTTTGCCAAACGCCATTTTGAGGACGTCTCTCTTTTGTTTATGGACACGGCCTCATTCATTTACCACATTCGCCACTGCAACCCCTATGACGTCATGAGGCAGCATAGTGACTGGTTCGACACCTCTTGCTATAGCGCTGACAACGTGTTTCAGCTGCCCATAAAGAACAAGAAGGAAATGGGTGTTTTAAAAGATGAATGCGGTGATTCCGTCATGACGGAATTCGTAGGTTTGGCTTCGAAAATGTATGCTTACCGCACACTCGACTGTAAGGAAGCCAAAAGAGCAAAAGGTGTAGGTAGGGCAGTGGTAAAATCGCTACGTGTTGATGACTATCTAGCGGTTTTACGCACTGGAAAAGCGATGTCTCATACACAGTGCAGGATACAATCCAGCAACCATCATTTGTATCTTGTGGAACAGAGAAAACGCACCCTCGCCTCCATGGATAACAAACGTGTGTGGGCTGATGACCTGCTCATCAGCCTTCCCTGGGGTTATGATCGTAAGGAGGAGGAGGTGTGATTTCACTGTTTGTTCGTTTAGGGACATGGCTTTTTGTACTCGTAGATTTAGTATTTTGTAAATATTGTTGTTTTTTTGTCATTGTAAATAGTAGATTTTGTAAAATAGTGGCAACCCACTTGGACCTTTTTCTCTTTAAAATGTTCTAGGCAACCTTTTTTAAAAAAAATTGATCGGTAAATAGTGTGATTCTTTCAACGCTGTACAAAGTTGAGTTTTTTTGGTAAATATGAAATAAGTAATATTTTTAGTAACTTTAATGACTAGTATTTAATTATTTTTTGCAGTGTAAATGATAAACTAAAAAAGTTATTTTGGGATGAGTGTGCATGTCGAGAATGTGCTTTTGGGAATAAATAAAGTGGTTGTGTTTGTTACCAAAGACAGGTGTGAATGTATGAGTAGAGAGAGAAAGCTGGTGTGTATGTATGACCAGAGCAAACACGGTGAGGTAGGGAGGGAGGGGAGGGGGAAATGGTCTCTTATATACTCATTTTGTTTTCAATAGTTTTTTTTTGAAATGTGGCAGTCAATAGACATTATTTTTGTAAAAACAGTCTTACCTGCAGTAGTCGTAGACCTCGACGTTTCTCCAAACACCCATAAACACATTTCAGCATCGCCATGGTCAAGCACTTGCATCAACATCATTGTCAAATCTCAACTTTCGACATACACCAAATGGAAAAATGTGAAAACAGCAAAATGGAAAATCCGTGTTTCCATATCACCAAAAAAAAACGCAAAACTTAAAACGGACAATTTTAAAAACTGGAAATGGCCATGTGTGAAATTTGAAATTTCAAAAAACTTCAAACGGACATTGTTTAAAAAGTGTCATCAACAAAAATGGAAATATCCATATTATCAAAAACGCAAAACATAAAACGAAAGGTTTAAAAAAACTGTAAATTGGAAATTGGCAAAATGGCAATGTGTGAAATGTGAAAATGAGAAATCAGCCATCAACATCATGATTTTTAACAAGTAGTTCCGTGAAGAACTATACAGCCTATTTTCATATATCCTGCTCATGTTAATTGCCTCTATCAACATACAAAATTTCAGTTAAATTGCTGTAACAGATTCGTAGATATTGAGAACCGTCTAAATATTTCAGATGGTCGCCAGGTTGGATTTTTATTTTTGTACTATTACATTAAGATTATTGTGTACGTGTGGTATTCAAACTTCAATCGCATGATTAGAACACAAGAAGTAAAAACGAGATTTTAAAATTACGCACAGCAGCCATATTGTGATTATGCAAACAATTGAAATAAATTAGATGCCAGTGGATCAATATTTGTATAAGCATTTAACGTGCAACGTTTCACGGCACTCGGATAGTTAATTCGCGAGAAACGTCAATTTAAATATTTATAATTCGCGTCGCCGCCATGTTGGATTTGTGCTCACCAGGTTACTGAAAGTCCTATAGGTGAACATATGTTCATATTCTCTATGAACATAAAAAAATCAGTTTGTTTGCTGTAAAAGATTCATAGATATTGAGGACCATCTAAATATTTCGGAAGCTCGACATTTAGGATTGTTATATGTATAGGCCATTCAAGGACAATTATTGCCTAGGTTCATTATTCAAATGTTCACTTCGATCGCATGATTACGACACAAGAAATAAAAACTTAATTTTAAAATTTCGCACAGCCGCCATCTTGAGGTTATGTAAACAATTGAATTAAATTAGATGGCAGTGCATTACAATCTGTAAAATCATTTACTGTACCACATTTCACTGCGCTCAGAGAGTTAAATCACGAGAAAAGTCTATTAAAATATTTCAAATTCGCTTGGTCGCCATGTTCGTTTTGTACTATACAGGTTTATGAAATATACATAGGTAAACTTGTATCAGTACCTTTTATCACCGTACAAAATTTCAGGGTGATAACTGTAATAGTTTCGGAGATATAGAATGTCAATGAAATATTTCGCACAGCCGCCATTTTGAGGTTATGTAAACAATTGAACTAAATTAGACTCCAGTGCATTACAATGTATATAAACAATTGCTGTACCAAATTTCATTCCGTTTGGATGGTTAAATCGTGATAAAAGTCTATTTAAAATCTCAAATTCGCTTGGCCGCCATGTTGGTTTTGTAGTCACCAGGTTTTTGAAAGTCTCGTAAGTGAACTTCTAGTAGTGTCCTTTATCACCGTGCACAATTTCAGGGCGATATCGGTAATAGTTTCGGAGATATTGAATGCTAGTGAAATATTTCGCACAGCCGCCATGTTGGATTGGTGAGACGCAACAAAATTTGAAGGGCACGGTCGAGGTCGCCGGGAATAGCGCTATGACCTCACTGACTTTCATTGAAATCGCTTTAGCCGTTTAGATTTTATTAGGGGGGGACACACACACACCTCACACACACATACGCACACGCACACACACACGGACAAAAGGTGATCTCATAAGCCTATTTTTTTCAAAATTGAAAATAGGCTAAAAATAATAAAAACACATCGTGCTCTGGTAAACCTTTGTTTTATTTCATTGTCATAGTGAATTGACAAAAGGAAAATAGAATACAAACAAATCCCAATTCCTCACTCCTCAATTCCTCAATGTTTATGTCCATGCATCATCAAATTTCCTTTCATCGCACTCATCAAAATCAGGGCTGCCATCCTTTCACCCGCTGAGGCATCACAGGATGTGAAACGTTGTTTAGCTTTTTTCAATAACAATTTATCTGCCACATGTCTTAAACCAGGATGACTATGGCGATAAGAAAGGTCATGATTTTTGCATATTTGATCGAAAGGATTAATGGGTACATCACCACGCTGCAAACGTTTTTCGAGACGAGTACCAGGGCCACGAAAACGATAGCCTGGAAGATGGATTTCGAAAGGTAGGTATTGAATCACTTTGTCAATGACGCCATTGCCAGTACAGGTCTGGCATATCCTTTTCCATTGGTGGTAAAATGGTTTGGTCTTCCTCTTCTTCTGTAGACGATGTTTGGGTTTGTTGTTGCTTTTTCTCGCCATGACACTCGTGGATTGATTCAACAAAGTCTTTACATGGACTTTTATGACCGTGATACAGTTTCACTAGCTGGCAAGTCGCGCACTGACGCATAGGTTGAGTCCATGATTTTGGTACATGTTGCCAGATTTCTTTCACCGCGTTGGCGGCCACATAATAAATGAACGACTTGGGGAGCGCCAAGTGTTCCTCTTTGGTAAAACTGTCTAGTTTCTTTTTGCACACAAAGAACTTGCCAATGGCTTTGTCCGTAGCATTGCCTTTCTCCATGGTATCACGTGTTGTAGATGTTTACACGTCGCTTGTAGAAATCTCACTGGCGTCATTCACAGGTAAATCTTGAGTTATAATTTTGTTCAACAACTCCCAGCAGGCATGGGTGGTTAACCAATGAATGAGATGCCACGCATTCGATAGGGCTGTATGGGTAATGTTGCCATAGGAACAAGTATCTATGAGCGTTAGCAGGGAGGGGCAGCCCAATTCCATGAGGTCGATACATTGACAGTAAGACGCCAAAAATGGTTGCAACCATTGACTTTCTCATTACCTTTCACAAATACCACATAGGCCGAGGACAAGGGTGCTTTCATGACCACGTCCAAATATTTATAGGAAATGGTTCCTTGATTCCAGTCTAGTTGCCTATGATTTTCAATCCACTGGGTTTGTTTACGGTCTTTTTCACACAACAAATCAAAAACATGGGGCGGTTTAAAAAGCAAATGCGTAGGTTGCGATATCCAAAACGTGGTACAATCGATAATGGCCACTTGTTTAAATATAAATTTGTTGTCACCAATTTTAAACCCTTTGTCAATCCACAATGAGTGTGCGCAACATGCTGGCACTTGCCTGGACCAAGTTTAACTGACGACTGACTGACGATCAATGACTAAAGTGTGACCATGGCATGGACTTACCTGCCATGCTAGTTTCAAAAAAAATGAGGTTAGGGTTGGACAGAGGGACATGAAAAAAATAAGAATTTAAAAATTACATCATTTTATTATCATAACACGTCTTACAGGCTTTTGTCATTTCGGGATAAGGACGATATCAACTGATACAACAATATAGTCTCTTGTGTTTGTAACGTCCATAACACCGATGATGCCCAATGTCTCTAAACTAGGCGTTTTTGATGGTGAGCTGCTCACCGAAGCACCATGGACACCATACGGTCCACACGTATCGTAACTTGTTTTTTTTTCATCACCCAGAGACACAAGTGAGGGATAGCTTGAATGACAGGGTATATTTCCCACTTCCATTCTACACAGGTAGGGGAAGGCGGGTGACCAGCTCTGATGTTCCCCCATGGGTTCTCGCCCTCCTGCCATCGGTCTATGATGATGGGACAAAAGGCACATTTCACTTCATCTCTTGTTCTTAAATAGTAGAATCCAGCGGCCGCCAAGGCTTGAGGGTTTATGAAAGGCACTGGCCATGTTGCAAAAGTCTTGAAACGTTGTTCCTCAGAGTTTAAATTCATGGATGTGACGTCTATTGAGGCATTAAAGCAAGACATGACTGAGCGGCTTGACGTGGGTTGACCTGTTAATTATACACTCGTCACTTGGTTGGACAGTGGAAAATAGTTGACTTGTTTTTGATGAATAATCAAACAGTAGGCCGTCGTATTGGCTGGTACATTGTCATGGGTTTCAAAATCTATTCGAATGTCAATATTGGATGGCTTGACAGACTCTTCCAGGTAAGAACAGTCAAAGACAATTTGTGGTGCTCTTGCCTTAAACGCTTGGGGTAGTAGCATGGGGCCGTTCTCTTTTTGATAATACGACCATCGAAATTTTGAAAACAAATCGTACAAGGGGCCAAACTTATTTTTTGACAAATCCAAATCCAGTTCTTCATAGGGAAACACAGCTCCGTTGAGGAAAAGACGCGCATTTCTCAATTGCAGGTGATCAAATTGCGTGGCATCTTTGGTTTATTGATACTTGCGATTCGTTTGAAAACCCACGATCAGGTAGAGAGGTCTCTCTGTATAGCGAGCTGTTTTTACAGACCATCTGTGTGTGTTGGTGGTGGGCAATAGCGGATACTCATGGAGTGCCCAGCTTCTAAATTCCATGGGTAGAGGGATATCTCTCTTTACCATTTTGAGGGTGTCCAGTTTTTTGCTATCGTCAAGAGTCACATGGGGCACTTTCCATAGCAAGCGTTGTAGTTGAATTTTTGAATCGATTCATCTCTTGTTTTTAAATAGTAGAATCCAGCGACCGCCAAGGCTTGAGGGTTTATGAAAGGCACTGGCCATGTTGCAAAAGTCTTGAAACGTTGTCGACTCCCTAAAGTGCATTATTATCACTCCTGCCTCTCACTAGATAAAGCACTTGCCTTGCGTTGACCACAATGCGTTGTTGATCTTCGGCAAAGCCTAAAATCAGTTTAAGAGGTAAATATCCAGTAAAGGTCCCTTCGGTGTGTACCATCCAGTCATTGGTCGAGTCAGGGCACCAACCTGCCATGCAAAGTGTTTTACCTTCTTCCTCACTATAAGAGGGGTACAGTTTCATGACACTGGAAATGCCCACATTTCGAGTACTATCCACCACGATATCGTTAATCACGTAACGTACTTCAGAAAACAGAAAGGCCAAACCATGGTTAGCCAACTTGGACGTGGTGGGTGTAGAGCCATCGGCTTTGGTGAGCCTACCTTCAATCTGAATGACACTTTCATGCGGTAGGGTGTAAATATCTTGGTTGTTGATAACAAATTGAATTTCATCATTGTTATTGAGTCCAGGTGTTTGAGCTTGATAGGAATGGAGATCAATTCTTACCACTCCTGGTTGCTCCTCGATGCGGTTCGCTACCTCTAGGATAGAATTCATCATGGGGGTTGACGTGGTAACGCAAATGCTGTAAAATCAGCTTGTCCTTAGATGTTAACGTGTATTCACTTGGCAAACAACTAACAGCATTCCTAGACGGTGTTGTTCCTTTATACACAAACTTCATAGTGGCTTTAGCACCAACTTGTAAGTCACTGGTGTGGTAGAATCTAGATCAATGAGTTGTTGATCTCTATTGATCAGTCTTAATGTTATATTACTAATACTATCGACAGCCACAGAATGAAAAAGCACCACTGGAGGGTTTTCACGAATAATATACCCATTGGGCGATGTCACAATAATGTCATAAAGCGAATGCGATGGTTCTTGATTGGTGTAGACTTGGCTAATAATATTACACGTCACCGACACATGATGGTCCTCAATGAATTTCACTTCATGGTCTGATTCATGTTTTTTGTTGGGCTCCAACACGCGTGGTTTAAATGCTGGAAATGGACCAATGGAATCGGGGCGTGTTTTAAAGTCAATGATGAAGGTAGAGAAAATACTACAGCGATGAGTGTTGTTATTTCCTACAAGTTCAAATTTGCGCGTTCCATCGAGAAATGACTTTAATCCATATTCATTGATCAACACCACATAAATGTGTTCATAAATGTCATCGATCGTGTATCCACCAGAGTTCAGGGTGAGCACAGAATCATCATAGTAAAACTTGTTGTTCACATTTTCACGTATGTTGTATGTTCGATTGTATGTTTCAAGAGAAACAAGTCCTAAAAATAGGGTTTTTCACTCAATTCGATAGGCGGGTAAAAGTCTAGGCTGACTTCGGGTCCACGTCCATGGAGTGTAAACGTTTTACTTTCTGCCGACATACTGTCGGCGGTTTTGCTTATGCTGTGACTTATATAAAAAAATAAACATAAACGTCCACACTGTTGGCTGTTAAACGTTTGCTGACGTTTCACATTATATTATACCTTGATTCTGTTTCCAAAATAGGTCACTAGTTCCATGGGCGGGGGTAAATTCCCAAAACTGTCAAAGTACCATACAATGTATCCCTCTTTGACATAAGCTACATAATGCGTTCCTGGTCCTCGGTGATCATCCAAATTGACAACAGCGCCTTCCTGTTTCCAGGGACGTAGAGGTAATTGGTTTCGCATAAACACTCCTCGAAAATGAGAAAGCTTTAGTTGTTTAGCATAGCTTTCCACTTGTTGATGTGTCAGGGCATGTCTTGCTATGGCTGAGTTTTTTTTTAAATATTTCGAAGTGGTGAAATCCCAAATCCTTGTTGATAAAAGGCTGGCTTTAAATTGGCATTTCTAGCCCCCATTGCAATCGCTTCCATCGTTTCATTGTGTCGCTGACTTTCTTTGAGTTGTTGCTTGCCCTGCTGCGCGGCTTTAATGGTTTTCGCCACTGCACTGGCACCGCCCAAATGTGAACCCAGAGCAGCCAAACCGGCAAATAATGCAGGTAAAAATCCCGCTCGTTTGGGGACGGGAATCTCGCCCTTGTTTTGAACCCTGTCGCTGACATTTTGGAATAACACGTCTCTGTGCTGCTCGAAGGACTTTTCTTATGGTCAATACATTATTTTTTTTATTTTTTTTATTTCGCAACGGCTTGTACACGAATGTCTTAAGCCCAGGCTTTGCCAAGGACAGGGACTTTTTTTTAGTCTTTCTCACCACATACCTTTGTTTCACCATGATGATAATGACCAACAATAACCTTTCACAAGAAAGTTTAAGTCACAACTAACGTCAGATTGTTATTTCATGGCTGTATATTCCAATTCCACATAAAGTGGGAAATCGTTAATGGTTTTTCCCGCTTGCTTTTCATCCCATGTCAACATGAGATGAAAGGATAATTTTTCACCTGCATTGACCATTTCATGGTTATGGACCAACATCCTATGACCATTTATCTGTATTTGTAAATGGTTCTCATCAGGTAAGGCGTATTACATGTGAATGGTCCATCATAGTGTAATCGATAATGGCTTAAACCCGAAGCAAGCACATAGGTCAGGTGCTAGTCATGGACTAGCGGTATATGGTTTCTCTCATTCACAGGTTTTTCATTTGTCAGATACACTAAAAATACAGATGGGATAAATTTATAAAGCCTTTTCATTTCATAGGTCACGTAACGCTTGGTACAGACATCGTCTTCGTCTTGCGGGTCTTCCACGTGAATAATCCGATGGTGATTAGCGCTATAGCCATTCACCGGAAGCTGGGGCACTTTGTCATAAAACTCATACACTTTGTTATCCACATACTTTTTCGTAGTAACATCTGTAGACACTTGAGGATGTTTTACATGGGTTAACCGCTTTCCCTTAAAGTCATAATCTCCCTGTTTTGTGCGTGGCACTACAGACCTATCCACATAGTGTTTATTACCAGGATCTGTTTCTTGTTTAGGATCATGTATGGGGACAGACCTAGCTTTGGCCATCAACTCACGTCCAAAGACATCCATCGTCAAACTGTAGTACGAGTCTACTGTTTCTATGACAAGGCTCGGTGTCCTGTATAGAGACAGCCTGCTAGTCTGGCTAAGCCTTAGTTGAAATGAAAATTATTAAGCAGCAAGAGTCATTCCCCGTGGGGGACATGGTTTCCCATCTCTGTCCCACATCACGTGAACAACGCCATGGTTCACTGTTTCCATCTTCCATTCGCTGCATCATTGTGGGGCCTTCGGGGTGTGGAAAGACTAATCTTTTGCTGACGCTTATTACAGCGCCCAATGGTCTGCGTTTTCAAAATATTTATATTTTTGCAAAATCTCTCTACCAACCCCTCTACGTGTTTCTGGATCAAGTCATGTCTGGATTACAAAAAGAAAATATGGGTTATTTCATATTTTATATGCAAGAAAATGTGATTTCACTGGATGAGGTAAAGCCTGATTCACCCATGATTTTCGATGATGTATCCACTGATCGTCAAGGCATCATTCAAAGCTATTTGAGCATGGGTCGTCACAAACATATCGATTGCTTCTATCTTGGGCAAACGTATTCAAAAATGTCTAAACAGTTGTTTCGTGACAATGCCAATGTCATTGTTTTATTTCGCCAGGACGAGAGGAACAGTCGTCACATTTATAATGAACATGTGAATCCGGATATGACCTTTCAAATGTTTACAGAATTGTGTGCCAAGTGCTGGAACACTCAACGTCATGCCTGTTTAGTGATTGACAAACAAAGTGAACTCAACCAAGGACGGTATCGCTTAGGGTTTGATCATTTTATTGCTATTTAAGGCCCTGTCTCTTTCCCCGTCAAGTCATTTGTCAAGACACCATGGCGTTAGCAGAGAGTCAATTGAAAAAGCATATTATTAGAGCAAAAAATACTATTCGACAAAAGTTTCGTCAATTGAAACGAACTCGTGCAAATCATGCTTTGTTTATTCAACAACATTTAGCACCTCTGCTAAAAGCCATGTTGAAACCCTCTTTCAAGCCATCTGAAACGCTACCCACCGTTTCACACGCCACTCAGACGCTGCACGATGACCCTGAAGAAGACGAAGAGGAACAGGAACAGAAAGATTTGACTAGTGTTAGCGAGGTTGAGGATGAGGAGGAACAAGTGTTTACGCCTCAAAAAAAGGCCGCACCCCTTGCAGAGTTTTTGAGAAAAAAGAAATCCATGGTCATGTTCGAAACACCTTGCCCTTCCAGAGCGTCTCCGTTTTCACAACTCTTCGCCACCCCTCAACATAAAGCTCAACTGAAAACCATTTTAATAAAATATTATGGATCAACACTAGAACCCTATCTCATTGATTTATTTATTGGAAACACAGATACCACGTATGGTGTTCGCTATGAGAATGATAGTTTTAAAATTGGCGATTCATCCATTAAATTTGCTCATACTAAAGCTGTCATTAAAAATATCAACTATAAATTAACGCCAGGACTGTTAAAGCTGCTCATCTCTCGGACTCCCTCTTTCTTTCCATGAGGGGGGCGTGGTGGCTCAGCGGTCTAGCTGTATGCCTCTCACCAAGGCGGTCCGGGTTCGATTCCCGGTCAATGCATGTGAGATTTTCGAAGTGAAATGCCATGTCCTGTGGTTCGGATTCCACGTAAAAAGGAGGTCCCGTGGCTCATAATCACAAGATTCACGGTCACGTAAAACTACAATCTTCCTTCCTTTTCTTTCCATGATTATACGTCAGAGGATCTTGACAAATATAAATCCATTTTATTGGACACCCATGCCCACAAAAGACAGTATGATCCCGCTCAACAAGTGAATGCCAATATATCACAAAAATATAAAACCATCTGTGCAAAAATGTTTCCCACCAGTCAAAGTACTCGTCGTAAAGCATCCGCTTCGGGAGTGACATTTAAACCATTAAAACCCCTTGTGGATGTTACCTACTGGCACAATCCCAATAAGCTCGTCCTGCGGCTACAGTTGTTGCATGCTTCACGTCAAGCCGGCCATACCAGTCACGATTGGGAAATTCAAGAAATTGAACAAGAACTTCGAAATGCCAAAATTATTGTTGAAGCCCTCACCCATTAAAATGGGTATTGCTCACGAATTGCATCGCCCAGCTAGGCGTCACTATCCACGACTCAAGGTGATTTCGCGAGGTTTGGATGAACTTTGGCAGGCTGACTTGGTTGAAATGATACCCTATGCTGGTGTTAACTACGGTGTACGCTATATGTTGACCGTCATTGATGTCTATTCCAAAATGGCCTTTGTTGAACCTGTGCGTCGCAAGTCTGGTCCACTAGTTACCAAGGTCTTTCAACATATTATTCATCACTCCAAACACCAACCTCAGTTACTACAAACTGACCAGGGGAAAGAATTTTTCAACAAGGATTTCACCAGTTTTCTCAAATTTAAGGATATTCACCATTACACCACGTACAGCAATCTCAAAGCTAGTGTGGTTGAGCGGTTCAACCGAACATTGAAAACGCATATGTGGAAAGCGTTTACTGCTCAGGGCACTTATCGCTGGTTGGACATGTTACCAGGGCTAGTATCACGTTACAATGACACCAAACATAGAACGATTGAGCCCAAGCCACGCCTCGTGACCAGAAATATTCAGCGATTGGATAAACTGTTTAACCCCATAAAAACAGCCGATCCTAAACGTCACCGACTGAAAAATGGGGATTTTGTTCGTGTGAGCAAATTTAAGTCTGCCTTCAATAAGGACTACACGCCTCAGTGGGGGACTGTACTATTTCGAATTCGTCAAGTCAACTTGGACAGTCCAGTCACCTATTTACTCGAGGACCTCAACCATCAACCCATAAAAGGTAGATTTTATCTCCATGAACTTCAGAAAACAGCATTTCCTAAGCATTATCTTGTGAAAAAAGTGTTGAAACAAAAATGAAATAAACTAAATGTCAAATGGTTAGGATTTAACTCTACGTTTAATTCTTGGATCAATAAATTACATGTTGTGTGAACCTGTGCACTTTTCATTTATTCACACATGTTGTACACCACCTATAGCTCTATGTGTACAGTCCTCAGCTCCACATTTTTCTTTCCCTTTCAACCTGTGTTCTCTCTTACATTACCCCTCCCCCTCTCCCCCCTTCACCTCCCACCACTGCTGTTCGCAGCTCTTGCCTATTTATTGGTATGACATCATTCCCACAAGTTTCATCATACTTTTTTACTGATTCATCGATTCCCACGCTTTGAACATTATGATATCGTGCACATGTACAGCTAACGTCCAAGGTGAACACGTGTGTCGGATCATATTACACGTCAAAGTACATTTTGTCACGTACGAAGCAAAACAGGATGTAACTTGTTAACAGTTATCATGCACATGGACAGCTAATGTCCCAGGTGAACACCTGTGCCAGATCAAATTTCACATGAACTTGCATTTTGTCACGTACGAAGCAAACAGGATGTAACTTGTTTAGCGTACATGTGGTTTCACACGTGTTCACATGCATTTCGCACTTCCCTGCCACCACGATTGACAGATTATTTAACCTTCAAATGTTCTCCGCGTCTTTGTCATTTTCCACTGCACCTGTTGTCAAGTCAGATCAGCGCATTCCAATAAGTTCAAATGACATTCACCTCCTGCTCATCTGCTCCTCTGCAAGTTTGTTTTCTGTACTCGCTTCGATCAACATAGAACCATGTTCTCATCATCGTTTACACGTTAAAGATCTCCTTCGGGGGTAAAAAAAATCTTAGCTTGCTTCACACATTTTCAAATATTAGCCTCCATCCATCTACCATAGGAAAGATAAGAAAAACGAACCCTCGCTCTGTCATAAACCGACCCGTCGAAATAGCGATTGTTCTATTGAGCACAGCCACCGTGGTCAGCGACAGGTTCGTTGAAACACACAAACCCAGCAGTATCGTCTCTCTCAACCACCACGCTTCATGAACATTTTAAACAGGTATAGAAAAAAAGTTTTTTCAACAGTTACGGCGTAAGGCCCTTTGTGAATTATGTTTTGGGAAAAAAATATCTACCACATTCGAAAGGGGACGTTAGCCCGAGTCCTAGGACACCTCGTACACGTCGTTATTGGTTTGCGAGATAGTAAAAAGCGCAAGACCTATTAGTTTTTATGGTTCTTAATAAATATAAAAAACTTATCTATAAATAATCATTTATAAAGCCCGCTCTCTTACAAAACCCCTCAAGTGCGCAGGCATACAAAAAACACTCATCGCCAAAATGGCAAAACATCATGTTTACCCCAAATAGCGTTTCCGAATTCCATCCATTTTAAAAAATAACCTCACCATCACATAGAGCGGAAAAAATACTATCTAAACGACCCCTCACTCGACCCTACTCCTCCCCACCACCTAACCCTTTCCCAACATAGGCATACATATTCATGCACGCGCGCGACTTGAGAAAACCTACACTACCCCACTACTCGCGAATGACCTTTTAGTTTTGGTCTTTTAATTAAATAAAGAGCCTATAGGAAAGTAGGGGGCATCACTACGAGTGCTAGGACACCCTGTATGTTCAAATCCGTTGATTGGTTAGCGAGATATCAGGTTCGGGGTAAATTCGAGGAGGGTTCAATAAGTTAGTGGGCAGCTCTGTCACCACCCCACTACTGTCAGGTTTTTATCCTAGAGGCTTTAAATTTATTTTGGGGATAGAAGGCATAGGGGCCTTTCATTTATGTCAAACAAACTTTCTTGTATAATCCCTAGTTTCCAAAATATAGGATTTTCAAAATTCGAGTGTTTAAAAAAAAATTAAAAAATAAAAAAGGTTTTTTTTTAATAAAGATCATAAAGACCATTTGTTTGAGCCTTGGCATAACGTTATATCATGTTTGGTTTTCAAACTATCGCCTATTTTCGAAAACAAACATTTTCAAAAAAAAAATGAAAAATATAATACGTGGTCCATAGGAAAGAGGACGTCAGCCAGAGTCCAACGACACCTTATTTGTCAAAATCGGACCATGCGTTCCAGAGATGTTCATTATTTTAACATGTACAGTCGGGTACAAATAAAATGGGTGCGTTAGAACTCTCACCATGGCCGTAAGGGCAGCGTCAGCAAGACCGGAGATCACACGTTTGAATCCTGGTGCAGACAGCGGCCATCCTGAGTGGGTTTTACCACACTCCCTCCAGACAAATGCCGGGGCGCCTACGTCATCCCAGTCCACCACCTCGCTGTATACCAGAACTCTTGGCTGTCACTGAGGAGGCCCTGGCTTGATTCCCGTCTCTGCCAAGAAATTTAATTCTGGTCTGAGGGCCGGAACGGGGTACACTCTGTTCCATGCGGCAAACATGAGAAGGGGCGTGTTCGATTCCCACCTCAGCCATCCTGAAAGTGGTTTTCCGTGGTTTCCCCACTTCCACTTCAGACGAATGCCAGGATGGTTCCTAAATTAGGGCTACGACCGCCTCCTTCCCAATCCCCATTTGAAATTACAAATGTACTCACTAATACAGTTATCACAATAACACAGGTTATCAGACAAATCCCCCCCCACACACACCCAAGTATTCATTGTACATTATACCTCTCCCAGTATTTTGGAAAATTCGTGTTGACCAACTGAAGAGTTCCAACTAACAGTTTGTAAGAGTGTGTGTATTTGTAATTCAGATGAGGTTTGGTGAGGACGCGGCCGTGGCATTCGTTAGGAACTATCCCGTCATTTACCTGGAGAAGAAGTGAGAAGGAAACCTCGGAAAACCACTTATAGGATAGTCTAGGAAGGAATCGAACCCACCTCTTCTGAGTTCTGCTTCACGAGTCTGAGTGTACTCTGTTTCAGCTCTTACACCAAAATTGTATTTCTTTGCACAGCCGGGAACCGAACACGGACCTCCGGGGCGACAGCGCTTCGAGGTGGACACCCAATAAAATTATTGAATCACTAGACGTACAATATGTTTTGGAAAGCTAAATCATGTCAATGTTGCTTTTGATTCTTTTTATGAGATTATGAGACACATTCCACACACACCCAAGTAGACGGATCTAAATGACCACGATGTCCAAGCTCCTAAAATGAAACAACTCTCGAGTGCCCA
Source organism: Meconema thalassinum (assembly GCA_946902985.2). Taxonomy (NCBI): domain Eukaryota; kingdom Metazoa; phylum Arthropoda; class Insecta; order Orthoptera; family Tettigoniidae; genus Meconema; species Meconema thalassinum. Next base: position 915,651,714 of record OX336388.2, on the reverse strand, counting down.
CTTTATTTCAAGAGCTGTAGGCAGTAGTGGTGCAAACAGATAATTACATGTTCATAGAAACCATAAATTATCACGTGTAAGACAGCTAAAACTGGCCACGGTGGCCGAGAGAGCTAACGCGCTAGCTTGTCCCTCGATGACATTGGGAGAGCGTGGGTTCTAATCCCACCTCGACCGTCCTGAAAATGGTTTTCATGGCTTCCCATTTTCACCACCAGACATTTGCCGCGACGGTCGCTTTCAACAGGTCAACGGCTGACTTCCTTCCAAACTTCCTTCGCGGACCCTCCCTTAATGAGACGCAAGTTAGCGGTCGTCCGTCACCATCCACAGTTGTATCTACATACAAAGTTTGTTCAGCTCCCAGTCACCGTCCTCACAGAGACCGAGCTGGAAGGAAACGCGATTTATTATTTAAACATGTAATAGTTCTTATTTTATCATAAATTATTGTAGATTTGATATCTGTCATCTCTTTATTAACTAACAAATTGATTAATCGTTCACCAAATTAATTCTACAGCATTTAAGTTTTAAGTATAAAAGTGTGTTGTGTGTAATCTTGGCACTATCAACAAGAGGCCGAAGAGGGCCATGTCGCCTTACCATTTATAGGGCAGAATATTATTAAATACCGCATAATTTATTTGTATTTATTTAAAATTCATTTTAATTATTTTAGCCTAATTATAATTATTATTCATTTTATTTTTGTTGTATTCAACATTTTAATGTTCATAATGGTATTTATAATCTAAAAATCGAAATGGTAAAATTATTAGTAATTTAATTTAATAAGCTTATTTTTTAATTTTAGAAGCATAATAAACTTTACTAAGCAATTAAAAATAGTAAACAATTAAAATTACAAAGTATAATATAAACCAGGATAATAAGATTTAGAATTAAAATATAGTAATTTTATTAAAACTTTTTACCTTCTACATTTTAGTTTTTTTTTATAAAAAAGTATCTAGCTCGTTAGGTCAAGGAGATAAATAAATAATATCTGGATTACAGAAATATTAACACATCCACAACAATTCGTTGATATATAGGTGAATGATTAAACCATCTGCATATTTGACAGTAGAAATTGTCCTTGCGGTAGGTGGTTAATATTCGGACCACTAACCTATAAAGGGTTAACAATGCCAAGATATAAATAAATAAATAAATAAATAAATAAATCTTTAGTTAATTGTTGTACTGGAATATATTGTGTCCCTCCTCCAGTCAAAATTCCCTAAAGATGCACTGATCTTCTCGCCATGGTACTCACATTGGCTTACAACCTATGGGACGTGGGTTGGCGACCTCGACATCTAAGCTGGGTCCATCATTGTCTCCCCTTGCTTGTGCTGGACTGTATTTTTTCACCTTTCTTGTCAGTCTCCTTTCGTCATCTCTTGTTCTCTTCTGACCCTGACGATATTAAGGTATGAGAGACCTAGGCTGGTTTCCATTTTCCGCCTTAGAAGGCCCTTTCCTGATATCCTCAAGTGGTCAGATCTCTTTCATTTCCTTTTTTTCACTGGTACTCCATCGCACACACCCTTAATAATACAGTCGAACATGGCATTTTGAAAAGAAAAAATATATATATTTGTGAAAGATTTTCCAAGCTGAACAGGTTTTCTTTTGGGGCTTGGGAGACTAATTCTTCTAATTTTCACTAGTCATTTTTAAAGGGACAATACGGGGGAAAAGATCATATTTTGGTCATTTTGGTAAAGAATTATGTCCAAAATTGGAAGGATTTATTATCTTCTTTCATGTTATACTCTTGTTGAATCTAGCCATATTTATGGAATTATGAAATTTAAGTAAAAGTGTTTTTGGCCATAAAAGAGAAAGTCACTCCTGCCACTGTTACTTATAATGTACTAGCTATTTTACCCGGCGTTGCTCGGGAGGTGTATTTACTTGTTATAGAAAGATACATGCCAATATATTTCGCAAAGTATATTCACTTTGCCCCTAAGTGAGCTTAAAACATAGTTATCCAGGGCTCGGAAGTTAATCAAGTGCAATATTAACTCACTGTAAATCTAGGCGAAAAGTACTGTGGAGTACAATAACGTAGTAGAGAATGCATCAATAACAAAAAAAAGGGTTGTATATGCACATTTCTCAAGGATCTAGTCTGACAATTACAGTACTTTCCTGATAGTCTTTATTTTTGTTGTAATGGGTGTAATTTAGACGTTTTGTTCACATAGAGCTCTTTAATTTTTAAATTATTGCATCCACTTTTTTGAAAGGAAACAATATTTAAATTATTCAATGTTTGGAATATAAAGTCATCATTCTGGAGTCAAATATACTTACGATTTTTAACCCCGCACAAATGGTGTGATTAATGAGTAATGGCTTATTCATGTACATAGGTCAGTGTCTAGGCTACTATAGCTGCATATTAGGGAATATTGCTGTATTTACATGTCTATTATCTCATATTGGGCGTCTTTGGTGGCGTATTTGGTAGCATGCTGAGTTTCTCTACCAAAGGTCGCGGGTTCAAACCCGGCCAAAGTCATCGGATTTTTGAAGAGCGTTAAAAATCCCTCAGTATGCCTTACTTCGGAGGGGAAGTAAAGCCAGTGGGCCCATGTCATAGATTTATGTGGTGTAAAAGAACCTTCAATTAACTACACTCGTATGAAGGTAAAATTTGTTGTTTAAATTTGATTAACGCTACTAAGTTCCAACGTTCACCGTAAGGTTGTGGTAGCGGTGGTACCTTTCAACAAAGTTTGCAGCTAGGTGTCGTTGACGGTAGCATTTGGTAGCAAAAGTAGGAACTACTTAAAACTGACTATCTGTAGTCCTTACCTGAATTACATATAACACACAATAATACAGCCATCACAATTAACACCGGTTATCAGGCAGATTCTACACACATCCAAAGTACACGGGGCTGCATGACCTTGTTGTCTCAGCCCCTAAACAAACAGAGGAGCCATCCAACCTATCTCACCTAGTTAAAGTAAATGCAACAACGTATAATCCCAGTTGAATGTTAAATACCATATATTGATTGAGAACACATTGGGCTTCTTTAGCCCCTAAAATATTTCGTAAGGTAAGAAATATATTCTCTAAATCCATACCGTAATGATCACTAAAATGCTATAGCGGAGTTCAGGGAATTCGTGATAACTTCACCATTACACAATATCATTCGTCAGTAAGCACTAAAATGGCTAAGTCTTAGGAAATCAGCAAAATGTGGGATGAACACCCATTTTATTTGAAGAAATAATAGAGCAGATATATGTACAAAGAACAGTACTCGTTTGTCAATAACTCAAGTGTTGTCATGGCTACCGCTAGCCTTAGTCAACACTTTATTTATATCCTCTTTGGTCAACACATATATCTTTGGATTGTCTCTGTCCATTGCGGTACCTGGTGCCATTCTGTGTTACCACCGCCACATCGATCCTGGTGGCAAATTGTGTTACTACCGCCGCAGCTACTGTTTGGTCCTTATCATCCAAAATCTAATCACAAAGAAAATAATGCTACTTTAAGAATAATCTGCAATAGTATGTCGAATGCAGGGTTTGCCAATGTATTTCTTTTTTAATTTCATTTCCCTATTACGATGCCTGTTAATAAAAGAGATACGGTTTCAGATTTTTATTGCGTTCAGATTTCTAACGTTTTTATCGTACTTGAGATAATAAATGGTGTGGCCACTGCCTGCTGGATTGCATCCCTCCTGGCTGCTTTAAACTGACTGCCCATTAAAAAATATTACAGTATTGGTTTATTCGTACAACCTCGTTTCCAAATATAGGCGCTGTGTTCGCAGCTTTTTCAAGTCACTGTTACAGACATTTGTTTTGTATTGATGTTAATGGTGAAGTTGTGTTTTATATTTTTCGATGGCGTATTGATGTGTGTGCTTTTGTAAATCAGAACAGGTCAAGTTTGAATGCCGAGGAATCTCATTTCATGAGTTACCATCGGACAATTCACTGGACTTATAAATACACACTAATACAGACACCACAATAAGACGGGTTATCAGACAAATTCAACACACCGCCAAGTACACGGGGCTACATGAGCACGATGTTCCAAAGCCCCTAAATTAATCAACATCCCTTTCTTTGGCGGCCGGAGGCATTTCCTTTCCCTGTCTTTTATTTCCCTTATTCTTTTCTTTTCATATCGTCTAGTATGTAAGTTAAATTTAAATTATTTGGAAGTAGTTGTATTTGTTAATCATCCCTACCGTATAATTACGGGAAAATGAGCTAGACATTTCGCCCCTTGAAAACAATCACCTCCACCACCATGTATGTTTCGCTTTCCTTTAAATTGAAAATTTACCCGTAAGTATGTGTCTAAATTAATATCATGTTTTCAACCGCATTGCCCACCAACAGCTGAAAGTGACCTTCTGCCAGCAAAGAGTTAAGCATAATTTCAGCCCTAGTATCTGGCATCACCTTGGACCGTTCCTTAACCTTCAAGAAACACTTGGAATACACAGGCCAAAAACTCAAATCGCGTGAAGAAATTGGCTGGCACATCATGGGGTGCTGATGCAACTTCACTACGCACGACTGCCCTCTCCATGGTTTATCCTGTAGCAGAGTATTGTGCCCCAGTGTGGCACGGTAGTGCTCATACTAAAAAGATCGATGTTCATCTGAAAGAAAGTATGAGGGTCATAACAGGTACACTGAGATCCACCCCCAACTCCCTGGTTAAACACTATCAGTATCATATCACCTCCAGACCTAAGACGACAGGAAGCAACAGTACGTGAGTGGAGAAAGGTACATCAACAAAATCACCTACAGGATCTCCCAATTCATGAAGTGCTTAATGATATTTCCTCCAGTCGCCTTAGATCAAGGAACCCAATATGGCATAACATAGGCTACCTGATATTAATTGCACGGAACAATGGCGCCAAAACTGGAAGTCTGCGCCTGTGAGACATCATGGTATTCTAGATCCTACTATAAGACTTCCGGGATTTAACCTGAAGAGAAACCAGTGGGTAAAGTTAAATCGCCTAAGAAGAGGTCACGCCAGGTGTAACGCCATGCTACATAAATGGGGACTTCATGATTCTCCTGCCTGTGACTGCGGAGCTCCTCTTCACACCGTAGAGCATATTATTCAATAATGTCCGATGAGGAAGTATGCTGGATCACCTCAATATGTTATTTCTGCTGCATCTCCCTTTCTGGACTGGCGTCAACAACTGGACATCTCGTTGTGAATGCGAACGCAACCTATGTTCTTGTGATTTATATATTGTACATATGATTTACTTATTTATATATACATTTATTATATTGTAATTCATCTAGTTGCTTGCCATACGTTAAATAATAAAAAAATATAATATTATCCATAATGTACAATTTTGAGCTTAAGCCGTGTTTTATTTAATCAAACTCGACGCGTTTCGAAAGAAACCATGTCTTTCTTCGTCGGGAATAAACGGAAATACGACTAAATTGTTGCTAATGGAAAGCAACAAAGAAACTAAAAAAGGTGCCCTAAGATGGATGCCATTATAGCCCCATGTTAGGGACAACTAAAAGCTTGTGAATGCGAACGCAACCTATGTTCTTGTGATTTATATACTGTACATATGTTTTACTTATTTATATATACATTTGTTATATTGTAATTCATCTACTTGCTAGCCACACGATAAATATAAATAAATATCATATTGTCCATAATGTAGAATGTTGAGCTTATGCCGTGTTTTATTTAATCAAACTCGACTCGTTTCGAAAGAAACCATGTCTTTCTTCATCAGGAATAAACGGAAATACGACTAAATTGTTGCTAAGAGAAAGCAACAAAGAAACTAATAAAGGTGCCCTAAGATGGACGCCATTTTAGCCCCATGTTAGGGACAACGAAAAGCAGCAGTGCATTACTTTCTGAGGGTTCTGATAATAGGTAGCCAGAACACACTGAGAATGTAGCCGGTGTCGCGGTTGAAATTATTTGGGTGTTTACGTATTTCAACCGCCTCCCTGATTATTCTGGGACGATATTGCTTTATACGGGCAAGAACATCCACTCCATGGAACATGACATCATGGCCAGGTGATAAAGCATGATCAGCAACAGCTGATTTATCAGGTTGAATGAGCCTGATACATCTATTATGTTCCTTAATGCGAGTACATATCGTTCTCGAAGTCTGCCAGATATAAGCCTTGCCACAAGTACAGGGACCTCTGTAGATACCCACTGCTGCTTTTCGTTGTCCCTAACATGGGGCTATAATGGCGTCCATCTTAAGGCACCTTTTTTAGTTTCTTTGCTGCTATCTCTTAGCAACAATTTAGTCGTATTTCCATGAGTTCCTGATAAAGACAAATATGGTTTCTTTCGAAACTCGTCGAGTTTGATTAAATAAAACACGGCATAAGCCCAAAATTCTACATTATCGATAGTGTCACGGGCCGTGAACGTTTAAATGATAAATATCATATTCTTTATGCTGATTGAATAACAAAAGAACTAACTTAGTGCCATGTTTGCACGTTTTTTCAATCCCCATATTAAGCCTCAAAACTTAAAAACCCTTCGTTCTGTATTTTTTATTTCCTTTATACTGAAAATTTGCTTGTAAGTATGTGTCTGAATTAATAGCATATACTTTATGCTGATTGAATAACAAAAGAACTAACTTAGTGCCATGTTTTCGCGTTTTTTCGATCTCGATATTAAGCCTCCAAAGTTAAAAACCCTTCGTTTCAGGTATCGTCCCCTTAAAAAGCCGCTGGCACTGCAACCTAGTGGTGAATTAATATACATTATATACAGTACGCGTCTGAGTGTTGAATGGGCAGGCAGTTTAAAGCAGCCAGGAGGGATGCGATCCAGCTGGCAGTGAAAATGCCGCGGCGATCACAGTGGGTTGATGCTGCAACCTATCTTGTGCTAAATGGACAGGCAGTTTAAAGCAGCTTGGAGGGATGCGATCTAGCTGGCAGTGGGTGTAGCATGGCCTCTCACCGAAATAGATAGAAACTTGGTGGCCCCGTCTTGAGCTAGTGTTGCCATGGAGATGGCCAGCCTTGCTATTATTTTATCAGTATATTTTCTGACTTTATTTGCCTTTGCTCGAGTGCAAAAAGGCCGAAATCAGAAGAATGAGAAAGACTATAGAAAATTCATGTAGCCAGCAGTTCCTTCTGGGTCCTAAACTATGTGTATGCAAAATATGGTTGAGATTGGTGGAACGGTGTGGATTTGTATACGGAACCAACCCACATACATACATACATACAGACTTTCACTTTTATATATTAGAAGAAGAAGATATTACAAATTAGGCCTAATTCTTCGTACAAAACTTTTCAAGCATGCTGTCCTGTTCGGTTCAAACTATTTATTACGTTCAAAATTGTTTTTTATTTTGCTGGTCTGTATGGTTAGGTTATGCACTGACGTCATGGTTACGATTCCATTCGTTAAAAATGTATGATCCTTGCAATGTTGTTGCCTGAATTGAGGCCCATAGCACCCTCCCGCACATCCTCCCCCCCCCCCCCCACCCCTCAAAAAGAAAATTACGTATTATTTATTCATTCATTCACATTTAATTAATTAATTACTTAATTAATTTATTTATTTCCTCCATGGCTTAGGCGGCAGCACGCCGGCCTCTCACCGCTGGGTCCGTGGTTCAAATCCCGGTCACTCCATGTGAGATCTGTGCTGGACAAAACGGAGGCAGACATGTTTTTCTCCGGGTACTCCGGTTTTCCCTGTCAAAATTTCATTCCAGAAACACTCTCCACTATCATTTCATTTCATCTGTCATTCATTTAATCATTGCCCCAGAGGAGTGCGTCAGGCCTCGGCAGCCAGCACAGTTCATATCCTCGCCGCTAGATGGGGGCTTCATTCATTCCATTCCTGACCCGGTCGGAGACTGGAAGCAGGCTGTGGATTTTCATTTCATTTATTTATTTGTTCACCAGCGTCGACATTCTACGGCTTCTATTCAGAAGACAGGCCACGAACGAGTAGTCCTTGAACTCCCGTTAAAAAGAACTAGAAGAATTAGACCCCTCAAACTTGTTACCTTCAGAATGGCTGTGTGGCTCAGCGGTAACGTTCTCGCTTGGTGTTCCCAAGGTTGCAGGATCAAATTTTGGGGCAGCCAGTTGGCATTTGAGGGTGCGCGAATGCAAGGGACCCGTGTCAGTAGATTTACTGGCACGTTAAATATCCCCTTCTGGGCAAACGTTTGGCACCCCGGCGCCGGCGTCCCTAAAACTGCAACAGTTAAAAGGGACGTAAAACCAATAACATTAATTGTTACCTTCACGAATATGCTTCTTTTTCTTTTCTTTTTCCAAAATTGTGATGTCCGATTTTGTGCTGTTCTCTTGTTCTCTTGCTTCTCTGTTGTATCTTTTACAGTGAAGTTAAAAGTAACATACAGTATTATGTAAGAAAGATCCTTCAGAAATGTTTTTTGGATTGTCAGACTGTTGTATTGTTTTCCTAGCGAGTGTGGCCTGCTCTTTCAGTGGTTTATCCAGTAATTAAATTTTGCCATATTTACGGAAATAAGAAGTTAACGTTCAAGAAGTGCCTTCGACCATAAAAAAGTTATACTTACCACTGATATTTATGTTTTGAAAAGTACTTCTTTCTACAGAACCTTTCACGAAGAATTTACATTGAATCAACTTTATTTTGTTACTTTTAAAGTGTGAACTCTTATGTGTCAGGAGATGAAGATTTATCTAACACCGTCTTTCAAGCAATAAGTGTTCTTGCCATTTCACCAAAAGGAAACAACGTTAACGGCACCATCACAGACCCAGAGGAACGGTATTATAACTGACCAACCATTAAGCAGATAACTGTTGGCTGATACTTAGACTTAATAATCCATACTAATATATATCTTGTAGTTCCGTGACGAACTAAAGAGCCTACTTTTCTTAAAATTTAATATTCATGCCAACCTATAATAACCTATCTAGAATAATGACGAAATCAAGTTGGCAATACTAACATTTCTAAGTACTGCAGTCTGAAATACACCTGAAATAGTGTAGCCTAATAGAGTAACTTACTACAGTTGGCAGCCATGGTGACTCTGAATATATTCCTAGTTCCATCCATTAAGGTAAAGAATGCACATACAAAATTTGGTTGAAGTCTAATGGATAGTATGGACGTTACATGGTGTTTGATATTGGATTTATCAGTGCGCGAAAATCATGTTGGGAACAATGTCATGTATGTGATGCGCAGAATTAATCTGAAATATTACGATCTATTATAGTGCCAATTTTCGATACAATTCATTTGTTAGTATAGAAGTTACATGTAGTTAAACATTGAAACTATCAGAAAGCTTAGAATCACGTTGGCAGCAATGAGGTATATTAGTTACTCCAATTTAATCTAGAATGTCAGGTACTATACGTGTGCAAAGTTTAGAGCTGATGGCTTGCATACTTCATGATATATTGATATTAAGATTAAAGAAATTGGGAGAGCATTTATTATCAGTTGGAAGCCCTGCTGGTTCTTTCGAATAAGCATAGTCATAACTGTTATAGTACACAAAGCACATACAAAATTTGGTTGAAATCCGATCGATAGTATAGACGTTACATGCATTTAGAGATTGGACTTATCGGCAGGCTTAGAATCATGTTGGCAACACTGGCATGAATGGACTTGTGAAAATTAATCTGGAATGTTATTATCTATATGTGTGTAAATTTTGGAATAGTTTGCGTGCCTACCTTCTGAGATATACAACATAGAGCTCAAATTTCAATGGCGATTTTTCAGCAGTTGGTAACACTGACGTCAATTTCAAATATGGCCCGGAGATATTCAGGTATAGATCCTACACTTACCGAAGTTGGTTTTGATGGCTGCAGCCGTTTAGGAGTTGTTAAGGGGGGGGGGGGGGGACAAACACACAGACAGACACACATTTCCCCGGATCGATTTCATAAGTCAACTTTTTCCTCATTTTTTTTTTTTTTTGCAAAATGAGAAAAGTAGGCTAAAATTGAGATGGTGTGTGTCTGCCTGTGTGTCTGTGTGTTACTCAATCACGCAAGAACCACTGGTCCGATAAGTTTTGCATGGATGTAGCTGATATACCTGGTTAACATACTGGCTGCTTTTGATTTCGATATTTTGCACTATTTAAAGATGGCGAACATTTTAGTGACATCACTACACCCTTTGGTTCCTAAATTTCATATTTCCATTTCAAATAAAAAGATAACGCTAAGAAATAGCAAACTTTTGAAGACAAGCACGAGGTTTAAAATTTAATTTCTTGTCCGAAAGGTCCTTATCACAAAATAAACATATTAGCTTATGCTGATGACATAACACTCATGGCAGAAAGCGAATACGAACTAAAAAATACTCACAGAAACCCTTATTGAAGAAGCCAAGGAGGTAGGTCTAATGATAAATGAACAAAATGCAAAATATCTAGTTGTAGGAAGGAATGCAGCACAAGTACAAAACCCCTTAACACTTGCTTCATACGCTTTTCACAGATGTACTGAGTTCAAATATCTGGGGATTATCATAGACCAGAATAATATGGAAGAAACAGAAATAAAATCAAGAATTCTCAGTGGCAAGAAAAGCTACTGTTCTCTGCAAAATCTCTTAAAGAGTAAAATTATATCTAGAAAACTTAAGTGAGAATTTATAAAAGTATTATACTTCCTGTTGTCTCGTACGACTCAGAAACCTGGGTATTGTCCAAACAAACTGAAAGGAAATTAGTAACTTTTGAAAATAGAATACTACGACGCATTTTCGGACCGATAGTAGAAAATGGCCAGTGGAGAATTAGAACAAATAAGGAATTGTGGGATCTCTACAAAGAACCGGTTATCGTGGCCCGTGCCAAAAGCCAAAGACTGCGCTGGATCGGTCATGTACATAGAAGAAGTAGAGAATTGAATTTAAGAGCAGTTTTGGAAGGTGTACCCAGAGGAAGGCGACCATTGGGACGACCGAGACTTCGCTGGTGGGACCAAGTCCAAAAAGATATGAAACAAGTAGTTCCGTGAAGAATTATACAGCCTATTTTCATATATCCTGCTCATGTTAATTGCCTCTATCAACATACAAATTTTCAGTTAAATTGCTGTAACAGATTCGTAGATATTGAGAACCGTCTAAATATTTCAGATGGTCGCCAAGTTGGATTTTTATTTTTGTACTATTACATTAAGATTATTGTGTACGTGTGGTATTCAAACTTCAATCGCATGATTAGAACACAAGAAGTAAAAACGAGATTTTAAAATTACGCACAGCAGCCATCTTGTGATTATGCAAACAATTGAAATAAATTAGATGCCAGTGGATCAATATTTGTATAAGCATTTAACGTGCAACGTTTCACGGCACTCGGATAGATAATTCGCGAGAAACGTCCATTTAAATATTTATACTTCGCGTCGTCGCCATGTTGGATTTGTCCTCACCAGGTTACTGAAAGTCCTATAGGTGAACATATGTTCATAGTCTCTATGAATATAAAAAATTCAGTTTGTTTGCTGTAAAAGATTCATAGATATTGAGAACCGTCTAAATATTTCGGAAGCTCGCCATTTAGGATTGTTATATGTATAGGCCATTCAAGGACAATTATTGCCTAGGTTCATTATTCAAACTTTCACTTCGATCGCATGATTACGACACAAGAAATAAAAACTTAATTTTAAAATTTCGCACAGCCGCCATCTTGAGGTTATGTAAACAATTGAATTAAATTAGATGGCAGTGCATTACAATCTGCAAAATCATTTACTGTACCACATTTCACTGCGCTCAGAGAGTTAAATCACGAGAAAAGTCTATTAAAATATTTCAAATTCGCTTGGTCGCCATGTTCGTTTTGTACTTTACAGTTTTATGAAATATACATAGGTAAACTTGTATCAGTACCCTTTATCACCGTACAAAATTGCAGGGTGATATCTGTAATAGTTTCGGAGATATAGAATGTCAGTGAAATATTTCGCACAGCCGCCATTTTGAGGTTATGTAAACAATTGAACTAAATTAGACTCCAGTGCATTACAATGTGTATAAGCAATTGCTGTACCAAATTTCATTACGTTTGGATGGTTAAATCGTGAGAAAAGTCTATTTAAAAGTCTCAAATTCGCTTGGCCGCCATGTTGGTTTTGTAGTCACCAGGTTTTTGAAAGTCTCGTAAGTGAACTTCTAGTAGTGTCCTTTATCACCATGCACAATTTCAGGGCGATGTCGGTAATAGTTTCGGAGATATTGAATGCTAGTGAAATATTTCGCACAGCCGCCATGTTGGATTGGTGAGACGCAACAAAATTTGAAGGGCACGTTCGAGGTCGCCGGGAATAGCGCTATGAACTCACTGACTTTCATTGAAATCGCTCCAGCCGTTTAGAATTTATTAGGGACACACACACACACACACACCTCACACACACACACACGGACAAAAGGTGATCTCATAAGCCTATTTTTTCAAAATTGAAAATAGGCTAAAAATCGGAGTCACGGAGGACATATTGTATGATCGAGAAAGATGGCGCCGTGCTGTTGGCGAGGCCGAAAACCTGCTTAGGTTTGAGTGGCCATCTAGGTAAGGTAAGGTAAGGTATTTATACAAATCTACACCGTTTCACCGATCTGAACCAAAATTTGTACACGTGCCCTTTGGAACCCTGCGGGTAACACTGTCCACTTTAAACTTTGGAGGACCATTCCATTCCCTGCATTTAGGCCCTTTGGCACAAATCTACACCGTTTCACCGATCACAACCAAAATTTGTTTACCAACCCTTTGGAACTTTGTGAATACCACTGTCTACATGAAATTCCGGATAGACCACACCATTCCCTTCATTTAGGCCCTTTAGCACAAATCTACAAAGTTTCACCGATCTGAACCAAAAATTTGTATACTTACCCTTTGGAATACCACGAGTAACACTTTCTACATGAAATTTCCGACAGACCACTCCGTCGCCTGTATTTAGGCCCTTTGGCACAAATCTACACCGATGCACCTATCCGGACCAAAATTTAATTACTTACCCTTTGGAACCCGACGAGTAACACTGTCTACTTGAAAGTTAGGACAGACCACTCCATTCCCTGTATTTAGGCCCTTTGGCACAAATCTACACCGTGTCACCGATCTCCAACAAAATGTACATACTTACCCTATGGAACCCGACGAATGACACTGTCCGCATGAAATTTTGGACAGACCACTCCATTCCCTACATTTAGGCCTTTGGGCACAAATCTGCACCATTCCAACGATCTGAACCAAAATGTGTATACTTACCCTTTGGAACCCTGCGAGTAACACCGTCTACAGGAAATTTCGGACAGATCACTCCATTCCCTGCATTAAGGCCCTTTGGCACAACTCTACTTACCCTTTGGAACCCTATGAGTAACTCTGTCCACTTGATATTTTGGACAGACCACTGCATTCTCTGCACTTAGGCCCTTTGGAACAAACTTTCACAGTTTCACCGAACTGAACCAAAATTTGTATACGCACCCTTTGGAACCCAACGAGTAACACTGCTTACTTGACATTTCGGGCAGACCACTCCATTCCCAACATTAAGCCATTTGGCACAAACCTACACTGTTTCACCTAATTGCACTTAATTTTACATACTTACCCTTTGAAAAGCTGAGGGAAACACTGTCCACTTGATATTTTGGACAACCCTCTCCATTCCCTACATTTAGAATAACAGACAAAATGAACTTGAAAACCACGTTTTAAGGCCCTAGAACCATTCATGTCCGTAGTAGTGTAACTGTAAAAATATTTTAATAAGTCATTGTTGGCTGGCAATGTGGACTGCATCACGTCACCCCTACCAGTGTTCTGGTGCAGAATTGCGAAAATAGTTACATCTTGCGCTGCTTATAAATTGCAGTCACGGGGAGTAATTTAGTGCAATAAGATTTCTTAGGCCCCTTAAAACAGTTATCATTATGAAAATAGTATCATCATTTTCTTCGGCTTATCCCAATTAATTGAGGTCGCCAGAGCCAAACTGGCTCATTTTTTGGTTTTGGCCGGGGATTTAAGACCGGATGCCCTTTCTGACGCCACGTGATTTTTCAGGTGAAAATTTCGCCCAGCTGTCACCGGGATTCGAACCCCGGCCGTCCGGGTGAAAGACGAGCAGCTGAGCCACTGCGCCATCACGTTCCCCATTATGCAAATAGTGTGCCTCTGTATAATTGCGACGATGGTGTTGGTGCATTATATTGAGGTTATCAGCAGCGATAAGCGTTGGTGCTTTCAAATTTACTTTCATTTATTCCGATCCTATATCCTTGAGCGCTATATGGCGATAAATGACAATATGATTCGTAGATTATTATACCGTATTGATATTTTCCTCTTAAGGTGGATTTCTTTATCTCCTTTCATTTACATATGGACCATATTTGGAACAGTATTGGGCCTTATTTGGAACGGATGTTCCTAATATGGCCTGTTATTCACGTTTTAAATATTGCATTAAAAGAGGAAATCTGACATTCTACGGATCGGAGCGTGGGATGTTAGAAGTCTGCTAGGAAGTGGAAGGTTAGAAAACTTAGAAAGGGAAATGGTTAGGTTGAGGTTGGATTTGGTTGGGATTAGTGAAATGCGCTGGCAGGAAGAACAGGACTTTTGGTCAGGAGACTATAGGGTCATTAGCACTTAATCAAACAACGGCCAAGCAGGAGTTGGTCTCATATTGAGTAGGAAACTTCGACAGCGGGTGGAATATTATGAGCAATATAGTGAACGGATTATTGTTGCAAAAATCAATACTAAACCTACGTGCACCGCAGTGGTACAAGTCTATATGCCTACCAGTCAAGCTGATGATGAGGATGTTGAAAAGGTCTACGAAGAAATAGATGAAATTCTGAGGTATATCAAAGGTGATGTAAATGTTATAGTAATGGGAGATTGGAATGCTGTGGTAGGAAAAGGGATAGAAAGGAAGATAGTAGGAGATTTCGGATTAGGTGAAAGGAATGATCGAGGAAGCAGGCTGATGGAATTCTGCACCGAGCATGAGTTGGTCATAGCTAACACCTTATTCAATAACCACAATAGAAGAATATACACATGGATGAGACCAGGATATACATGGCGTTACCAAATCGACTTCATTATGGTCAAGCAAGGGTTTCGAAACCAGTTTTTGGATTTCAAAACATGTCCTGGTGCTGACATAAAGTCTGATCACAATCTGGTTGTAATGAAATGCAGATTCAAGTTGAATAAACTGAAGAAAAGTCAAAAGCCAAAAAGGTGGGCAATAGACAGACTGAAAGTAAAGGATGTAAACGAAAGATTCAAGAAGAGTATAAAGGAAGGACTAATGAAAAACCCTAAACAAACTTCAATTGCAGAATAATGGGCACTTTTGAAGAATGAAATAACAAAATCCGAGAAGAAAACATTGGTAGGAAAGAAAGAATAGGTAGAAAACCATGGATCGCTCAGGGTATACTAGAATTTATGTATGAAAGGCGGAAAAACAAGAATCTAAGAGATGAAAAAGGGAAAGCAGAATACAGACGTCTGAGAAATGAGGCTAACAGGAAGTGCAAGGAAGCGAAAGAAGAATGGTTGAAAGAGAAATGTGCAGGTACCAGTATAGAAAATTGCATGAAATTAGGAAAAGTAGACACAGCTTATCGAAGGATTAAGAATACATTTGGGGAAAAAGAAGACTAAGTGCTGTAATATTAAGGACACAAATGGAAAGCCTCTAACAGATTGGGAAGAAAAAGTTGAGAGATGGAAAGCTTACATAGAGTGCGTGTATAAGGGATAGGAAGTTGAGAATCGTGTAATGGAAAGGGAGGAGGAAATTGATGAGGATGCAAAAGGAGATTTAATATTGAGATCAGAATTTGACAGAGCATTAGAGGACTTACGCAGGAACAAAGCACCAGGCATAGATGATATACCAAATGAGTTGCTACGCTGCATATGAGATGAAGGTCTGATCAGGTTATTTCACTTGGTGTGTAGGATTTATGAGACAGGTGAGGTACCCCCTGATTTCAAGAAGAATGTAATCATCCCTATACCAAAGAAAGTGGGAGCTCACAGATGTGAAGATTACCGTACAATCAGCTTGATTACTCATGCTTCAAAGATCCTGTCTAGAATAATATACAAGGGTATTGAAATCCAGATAGAAACGGAGTTGGGTGAAGACCAGTTTGGTTTCAGGAGAAATGTAGGAACAAGGGAAGCTGTACTAAGTCTTAGGCTTGATTTTGGAAGGTACACTAAGGAAAGATAAGAGAACGTTCATGGCATTTGTAGACTTATAAATGGCTTTTGATAACGTTGATTGGACTAAATTGTTTGACATTTTGAAAACTCCTGGAATAAAGTACAGGGATAGGAGGGTGATATACAATCTATACAGAAACCAGACAGCAGTCATTCGAGCTGAAAGACATGAGAGATAAGTTGGTATTCAGAAAGGTGTAAGGCAAGTCTGCAACTTATCACCCATACTTTTCAATCTTTACATTGAACAAGCAATGAAGGAAAAAGGAGAAAAATTTAAAGTGGGAGTGAAGATTCAAGGAGAAATAATTTCAACTCTGAGATTTACTGATGACATAGTCATCTTGGCCGACACACCTCAGGATTTGAATGAGTTTTTGAATGGTATGGACTCCGTCTTACGGAAAGAATTCATGATGATAATTAATAAATGTAAAACAAAAATACTGGAATGCAGCCGAAATAAATCAGAAACCTCTATTGAAATCCAATTGGAAGGTGAAAAGCTGAGGAAAGTAGGAGACTTCTGTTACTTAGGCAGCAGAATAACCAGTGATGGACGAAGCAAAGAAGATATAAAAAGTAGGTTGGCTCTGGCAAGGAAAGCATTTCTACAAAAATGGAATCTGTTGACATCGAATATAGGTATTAGGAAGTCATTTTTGAAAGCCTTTGTCTGGAGCGTGGCACTGTATGGAAGTGATACTTGGACTATTGGTGCAGCAGAAAAGAGCAGAATTGAAGCATTTGAAATGTGGTGTTACAGGAGAATGATGAAGATCAGATGGGTAGATAGGGTTACAAACGAAGAGGTATTAAGACGAGTGGGAGAGGAGAGATGTTTCTGGTGACTGCTAATGAAGAGAAGAGATAGGTTAGTAGGACACATACTAAGACACCCAGGAATATCAAGCTTAGTTATGGAGGGAAGGGTCAAGGACAAGAATTGAAGGGGTAGACCAAGGTTAGAATATGATAAACAGATTGCCTCGGATGTAGGGTGTGTTAGCTATGTAGATATGAAACGATTAGCTCAGGACAGGGAGGCATGGAGAGCTGCATAAAACCAGTCAAAAGACTGAAGACTCAAACAACAACAACAACTGAAATATTTTCCAGTGATTCTAATCACCAACCCATGTTTTCATTTCTGGTTGTCTTCAAGTTAAATCCACAGTAGGACAATATTCATATTTATTTCCCCTTCTAGTAAAAAGACAAAACATTTTTAGCCTACTTTTCACATTTTCAAAAATGAGGAAAAAGTAGACTTATGAGATCGATCCGGAAACATGTGTGTCTGTCTGTCTGTCCTTCTGTCTGTCTGGCTGTATGTGTGTGTGTCCCCCTCCCCTATTAACTCCTAAACGGCTTCAGCAATCGAAACCAAATTTAGTATGAGTAAAGATGTATACCGGAATATCTCAAGCCCATATTTGAAAATGATGTCGGTGCTACCAACTGCTGAAAAACGCACTAGAAATTTGAGCTCCATGTTGGATATCTTGGAAGGTATGCATGGGACCTGTTCTAAAATTAGCACACATTTTGATAATACTATTTTGGTTTAATTTCCAGGAGGCCATACATGACAGTGTTGACAAAATAATTTTAACCCTTCTGATTTGTCCAATTTTTAAAATGCACATAGCTTCTACACTATCAATTAGATTTTAACCAAATTTTGTATATAATATGTGTACATGAACAGATACGACTGAGCGTATTCTTGAGAGCCACCAGGGCTGCCAACTGTTAATAATTGCTGTCTCTATTTTTTTAAATCCAAATAGCCTAGCAATATATCAGAAAGTATGCAAGCCGATAGCTTTAAACTATGCACACGTATAGTACCTGACATTTTAGATTAATTTGGTGTAACATATATACGTTAGTTTTACCAACATGATTCTAAGCCTGGTGATAGGACCAATTTTTAAATACATGTAACTCCAATACTATCAGTTGGATTTCAACCAAATTTCGTATGTGCTATGTGTAACATAACAGATATGACTATAAGTATTCTTAACAGCAATCAGGGCTGCAAACTGTTAATAAATGCTGCCTATATATTTTAACCTAATATCAATTTTTTCAGAAAGTATGCAAGCCAACAGCTCTATAATTTGCACACGTATAGCACCTGACATTATAGATTACTTTGGAGTAATTAATATAAGTCAGTGTTTCCAAAATGATTCTGTGCCTGCTGATATGTCCAATTTTAAAATATATGTAACTTCTATACTAACAAATGGATTTCATCCAAAATTGGCACAACGAGATATCATAATATTCCAGATTATTTCTGACCAGCACACGCATGACATTGTTGCCAACAGGCTTTTACGCGTGCTGATAGATCCAATGTCTAACTGCATGTAACGTCCATTGGACTTCAACCAAATTTTGTAATCTGTACCTTAAGGGATGGAACTAAGAATATATTCAGTCACCAGGGCTGCCAACTATAGTGCTCTATTAGGCTACATTATAACCGGTATATTTCGAGCTAATTAGACATTTCGATATTACCAACTTAATTTCGTCATTATTCTAGATAAGTTCATATACTGTAGATTAATCATTGGCATGGATCTTAATTTTTAGAAAAGTAGGCTCTTTAGTTCGTCACTGAACTTCTTGTTAAATATTAAGTTAAGTGTGCCTTATTTGGCACATTTACCCTACTACACATTCAATGAATGGTAACGGCAAGTCTGGACTGTATGTAAATAATATTGTAAATAATTAACACCGACGAGTTAGTAATACTATTGTCCTCTATTATCCCACATATTATCTTAACCTTCGAAAATGTAACGCCAGTAGTCGCGTGAATTACAATCGTAGGATAATTTTAATGGGTATTTCATTAGCTATTTACGATTTTATTTCAAAATCTAGATTTTTGATAAATATAGACTACTGATCATAGACAAATACATGAAATACAAAGCATTTTAACACAGCATGAAAAACGTATTTAATTTGAGCTTTTGAAAGAAATTTGGTAATATTTCCCGTATTGAGTAAAAAACCTGGAATATTTGCGATCAGATAAGTATTTTTCTACATCGTCATATCCCAAAGACAAGGCTTTTCACTACAACCACATTTGTCTCTCCTCAACCGAACGTGTCAAATTAGCATATTCCTGGAAATTTAGTCTCTCCATCAGAGAATCCAGATACTTCCTCCTTGGTCTTTCTCTTCTCTTTTCTCCAAAACCTTTCCTTCCAACGCGATCGTTAGGAAATTGTTATGCCGTACTGTGTGTCCAAGGAATTTTGTTTTCCTCTTTTCTATAGTGTTGATCAACTCCCCTGTTTCATCTACTTCCTTAAGGACCTTTTGGTTTGACGTCTTCTCTATCCAGTTTATATTCAGCATCCTCCTCCATATCAACATTTCCATTGCTTCCAGGCGTCTTATATTTTGTTTTGCTAAGACCCATGTTTCACAGCCATACAACAAAACACTCCACACAAACATTTGATAATAATCTTTCCTAATTTTAATGTTTATATTGTTGTTAGTCAGTAGATGTTTCTTGTTACTGAAAGCCTGTTTAGCTAGATTTCTGTGGTGCACCTATTGTCGTGTGTGATAATGCTTTCCAAGTAACAGAATTAATTGATTTGTTTTACGGTGTCATCTTTTATTTTGGTGTTTGTTGATATTTCTTCATTTGATTTCCTGACAACTTTCTACAATTTTTTCATATTATAATCAGTTTACCAATTCTGTACAATGCTATACCTATACAAGCAAACCAAAGCAGTTCAAGCGTAGTTCCATAAATAGCCACAAGGAGTACAGTTGTAACCAAAGAAGTTCAAGCGTAGTGCCGCAAATAGCCGCAAGGAGTACAGTTGTTAGTTATAGTTATTGTTGGTTTAAGGGGCGGAACTACGAGGTCATCTGCCCCAGGAGTACAGTTGTAATCCAAGTTCAACCTTTTGTATGCTACTGACACGTCAGTGGTCAATGATGTAATACGTATTTCACGGTGATTGTAGTGGGCAGACCTTCTAGGAAAGGTACTGTGCGCGTATTTGTGGTTGGAAATATGAAAGTTTTGAAAGTTAACCTATGCTAAATAAAACAGTGTCTGGAAAGAAGCCAAAAACAGGTTGTTACATCTCTCTCAGTTAACTAGTTAAACCAGCGCGGTCAATCAAGTAATTCCCAGCTCACACGTGTCAAGCAGGACGGCTCGGGAGGAGCTAGGCTTTGTCTGACTTCGTGAAACCAGGTGAAGACTTCCGATTTCGCACACGACCTATGTCGGGGATGCGCTCGAAGGAATTCTGATCGCAAGCCAAGTAGGGGGGGGGGGGGGCACGAGCCAAACGCGTGGCAGTGACAGCCAATAGGAAGAGGCCTTACTGAGAAGAAAGCAATTAGCGCAATTAGCATATCTAATCACCAGCGATAGAAACATCACTTCGAAACATCAGAGAAGCGGTTAGTTAATAAATAAGAAGTTAAATGCTTAATTATGGAATAATATCATATTCGCTATTAACGCGCCATATAGGCAAGTAGTATTTTATGAGGGGACGCCAACTTTATTACCGGAGTGGGGGACAAGCGACTTAGATCGTGGCTCTTATTATTCACGACTTCGTCAAGAGTGGACGTGTCCACTGATTACTCTACATGTGAAGACAAAGCTGATAGACATTGATATATCATCGAAGAAGTTATTATTAAAAGCAGTATATTAGCAATGAGAATTACGGCACATTAGATTGCGTAAATATATATCTACATTTATTCTGCAACTACAAAGAAGAAATACGTGAAAATAATTAAAGCTACGAGTAAGATGATATAAATTATTCTACGTATTTATCACCATGTCAAACATACAGAAGTTGAGAGGGGAAGAAACTATTGAATCTACAGTGATGGAGATGTGATACTAAAATGCTACAGGGAACATAGCTATGATGATGGCGAGAATATTCTAAATAACATAATATTAATACCGTGGGGGAGATGAACATCTAGTCTCTCCTGCGTAAATTAAATCTACATCTTCAAAGGTCACTTCATCGACTACAATGCTGGATACACATATCTATCCGAACTGCGGCGAAGAAGACAGAAGACAATCCAGAAGGGGCGCGGCTCGGGTGATCCCAGCTTGAATCAAGAGAGAAAGGGCTTTCCCATCTCATTAAGAAGATAGCCAAGCTGACAGGACGACTACACGATGATGTTCCAGTTCTTGGAAGTTTGGAGACTTCCGAAGGAGATCGAGCAGGGTCCCACACGACATCTTGTGGGGGCGATTTCTCAGAAACAATCCATTTCTGATGAACAACGAGGGAACTCCACTTCTAGTCAGCTCTACGCAGCACCCGGTAGTCAATAAACCAACGAAGTATCCCATTTTGTAGGATTGTAGAAACTTTTGAGAATATCCAACAACTTAGTATTTTAATACCATTTTTCTAAATCTTCGAATTATAGTTCAATATTTGTCGATTTGATATTTTCATCGCTATGTTAGGTAGAAGTTTCATTTTCGATTTTCATCGATTTTTCAGATTTGTAAACGATTTTTGTGACGATTTAGAATTGCTATTTGGAATTTAGAATTTTATGCTATTTCGAATTTACTTGATGGAGATTTTATCGTTTAGCTCGAATTTTATTGTTTAGCTTGAATTTGTTTCATTTAAAGTGTATTGTATTTTAAAAATGGATTTGATCCTTTTCAGTAATGGTGGACGTTTAAGGGAAAATATGTTCCAAGGATATTATTCTGAGGTATATATAAAATAATGCGAACGTTGATGATCTATTTTGAGGATCTGAACGAAGCTATAATCTAATAACTTATTCGACAGATCTGGTTGTAAATATTTATTTACATTATTCACAAATGTTAAAACATTGAACTGTATAAGAATTGAAATAGAGAATGAATGGAAATAATATTGTAATATGAGTAGAAGTAAATACAAGCTACGACATAACAGCAGAACAGTCAAAGATTTAAGAAATACTTGAGAGAAGTAAAATAGCTAAGTGAAGCTAACATTGACAAGTAGTTCCGTGAAGAACTATACAGCCTATTTTCATATATCCTACTTATGTTAACTGCCACTATCAACATACAAAATTTCAGTTTGATTGCTGTAATAGATTCGTAGATATTGAGAACCGACTAAATATTTCGGATGGTCGCCATGTTGGATTTTATATATGTAGGTCCTAGAGTTATGTACTGTTACATGAAGATTATTGTGTACGTGTAGCATTCCAATTTCAATCGCAAGATTAGGACACAAGAAGTAAAAAGGAGATTTTAAAATTTCACACAACTGCCATCTTGTGGTTATGGAAACAATTGAAATAAATTAGATGCTAGTGGATTCCATTCGTATATGGATTTACTGTACCAAGTTTCACTGCACTTGGATGGTTAAATTGCGAGAAACAGCTATGTGAATATTTATACTTCGCGTCACCGCCATGTTGGATTTGTGATCACCAGGTTATTTAAAGTCCTATAGGTGAACTTATGTTCATAGCCCCTATGAACATAAGGGCATTCAGTTTGATTGCTATAATAGATTCGTAGATATTCAGAGCCGTCTAAATATTTCGGATGGTCGCCATGTGGGATTGTACAATTAAAGGAAAATTATTGCGTAGGTTCATTATTCAAACATTCACTTCGATCGCATGATTACGACACAAGGAATAGAAACAATTTTGAAATTTGCACAGCCGCCATTTTGAGGTTATGTAAAATAATTGAACTAAATTGGTTAACAGTGCATTACAATGTGAATAAACATTTCCTGTACCAAATTTCATTGCGTTTGGAGCATTAAATCGCGAGAAAGGTCTATTCAAATTTTTAATTCGCTTGGGCGCCATGTTCGTTTTGTAGTTAACCGATTTTTGAAAGTCTTATGTAGATGAACTTCCAGTAGTGCCCTTTATCTCCGTACAAAATTTCAGGGTGATACCGGTAATAGGTTCAGAGATATAGAAAGCCGGTGAAATATTTCGCACATCCGCCATCTTGTCGTTATGTAAACAATTGAACGAAGTTTCATGTCGGTGCATTACAATGTGTATAAACATATACTGCACCAAGTTTTATTGCATTTGGTTGGTTAAATCGAGAGAAACGTCTATTTAAATGTTGAAAATTCGCGTGGCCGCCATGTTGGTTTTGTAGTTACCAGTTTTTCAATAGTCACATAGGTGAACTTCTAGTAGTTCCCTTTATCACCGTAAAAAATTCCAGGGTGGTATCGGGAATAGTTTCGGAGATATTGAATGCTGGTGAAATATTTCGCACAGCCGCCATGTTGGATTGGTGAGACGTAACAAAATTTGAAGAGCATGGTCAGGGTCGCCCGGAGTAGTGCTATGAACTTACCGAGTTTCATTGAAATCGCTCCAGCAGTATAGAAGTTATTAGGGGGGGGGGCACACACACACACACAGACACACGGACCAAAGGTGATATCATAAGCCTTTTTTTTTTTCAAAATTGAAAATAGGCTAAAAATGTTATTTAGGAAATGAATGAAATTGTTTTATTATATTACCTGTTAAGATAATTTATCGAAAGAACCAACATTATTATTATAATCTTTTTATTAAATGTGTTGGAACTGCAATAAGAATTTAGTAACGAGAATTAATGTATTTTGGAGAAAATGAAAATCCACAGCCTGCTTCCAGTCTCCGACTGGGTCAGGAATGGAATGAATGAAGCCCCCATCTAGCGGTGAGGATATGGACTGTGCCGGCTGCCGAGGCCTGACGCACTCCTCTGGGGCAATGATTAAATGAATGACAGATGAAATGAAATGAGAGTGGAGAGTGTTTCTGGAATGAAATTTTGACAGGGAAAACCTGAGTACCCGGAGAAAAAACTGTCTGCCTCCGATTTGTCCAGCACAGATCTCACATGGAGTGACCGGGATTTGAACCACGGACCTAGCGGTGAGAGGCTGGCGTGCTGCCGCCTAAGCCACGTAGGCTACGTATTTTGGAGAATACTATATAATGTGAGGAAGGACCACGAAGTATATCTAGGAAAGATATTTATTATATTCCCGTATTGACAGATCGACAAGTTGTATTATGACAATGAGCACAGTTATGTCATTGTATCATTTGTTAAAGGGAAATCTGTTGAGATAGATGTGCGTAAGATTTTTATTATTGAAAGAAAGAATTGTTAAGAGGCAGTATTTTTGTAAAGGAGATTTTAAGTTATTGAGATAGACTCAATAGTTGAAGCTGAGTTCTGTTTAAATGGTTCTAAGTAGACATTAAATTAAAGGTAATTATTCGACGGAAAGGAAAACTATTTTTATTAAGTATTTTTATTTTTACGACAGACCAGTGTTTGGAGGTAATTAAACTATGTCTATACTTTGCAACATTGTTACCGATAAATACATAGTTATGTAAAAGATTTTCTGAATTCTGAAAGAATTAATTTGAGAGGGGTAGAAAGACAGTTAATGTCTATGTTTCAAGTTAGAAATAGGCATTTATGCCAATTGTAAATAGTTGATTTTAAGATGTAAGTTGACGAACTTCATCATAAATGTATGTCATGTATATAAATCGTGTATAATATTTATAGGGATTTTTAAGAGTAATATTTTATGCGTATTTTATTTTAATTTTATGCTAGAAACTTTTATCGCTTCTACGGAAGAATTTTATGAAGATAGGTGACGGGAGTTAGAGTGTATAGATTAACAAATCGTTTTTGTAATGACGGAGATCTACGTCATGGGTAAATTCATTTTATTTTGCGGGGATACAAAAAATAATGGCATTGAATTAATTTATTGTTGTTAATATCCCGTTATCTAGGGCACAGCAGTTGTGTGCCTCAATTTAGTTATGTTTGATTTATTTGATCTTATGAAAGCATTGTTATGGTTTATTCATGGTTTTTTGAGGAAACGGACATGTAATATTTTGGATTTAACACCATTTACGTAATTTTAAGATTTATAAACATGTAAGATTTTATTTCAGTGTTTGAATTTCTTTTGCGCGTATTTATGTCGTTTAATAAAAGACAAGCACGTAATTTATGTTTCCCTAATCTTTTTATAGAAATTTAGCATTGTCTTTTGTAGTTAGGTTGGTTGGTTCCTCAGTTTAGGGGCTGCGACAACGCGGTCATATAGGCCCGTGTACTTTGGGTGTGTGTAGAATCTGTCTGATAACCGGTGTTAATTGTGATGACTGTATTAGTGTGTGTTACCTGTTTACCGCGTTGTCGCAGGCGCTAAACTGAGGAACCAACCAACTGTTCTGCCTGTTGACTGGCTGGCTGGTTTCACATCATTTAACTTTCACAATTGAGTATGAAGATGACTCCACCATTAGTTCACAGGCCAGAGCAATGGCGTGTGATGCCGGGGGTCACAGGTCAGAGTTTAACATGCAGTACGTCAGACATTTTATTTCATATCTTACATAATGACTAGTGATTTCTGTACAATGCAGTTTCCGTTTCTCATCATTATGTAAATACTGTGTGTACTGTGTTCAAGACGTACAAGCCATTAGGGTGTTAAACAGAGTTAAAATACCTGATGTGAACAGAATTCAAGCCTTCGTATTTTCTGACTGTTGCTCTTACCAAATGGTCGTCAAAAGTACGCCCCACAGTGGGTCTTACCAACACAGTGCTGTTGAGGTGACTGTAACTTCGCCAAGTGGAGAGAACGTATCTGAGCGTTGGTTGGTTTCTCAGTTTAAGGGCTGAGACAACGCGGTTATGTAGCCCCGTGCACCTTGGGTGTGTGTAGAATCTGTCTGATAGCCTGTGTTAAATGTGATGGCTGTATTAGTCTGTGTTATCTGCTTTTAATTCAAATAAGGACTGCAAACATTGAATTTTTCAAGTAGTTCCTACTTTTGCCACCAAACGCCACCGTCAACGACTACTAGTTCAGAACTTGGTTGCTAGATGCCACCGCAGTCGGCTCCTGGCACCGAACGTTAAACATAAGAGCTTTATTCAGATTTTAACTTATAATTTAGCTTCACACAAGTGTAATTAGTGAAAGGTTTTATATCATGCCATAAATCTATGACATGGGACCGCCGGCTTTACTTCCCCTCCGAAGGAAGCCATATTGAGAGATTTTTAACGCTCTTAAAAGTTCCGACGACTTCGGCCGCGTTTGAACCTGCGATCTTGGGTACAGAAGCTCAGCATGCCACCAACTACGCCACCAAAACCGCTTATCTGAGCGTAATTGCTCAGTTGGTAAGACCATTGGGCCGGATATCGCAAGGTTTTAACACCCTGTAACATTATGGTGTTTGAAGTCATTTTCAGTGTTGCCTTAGTAAACGAAAGTTTGGTGCTTTTCAGTCGGTCAACACGAGTTCTTCCCAAACGAGATGGGTTATTCCCTAATGCTGAAAAGAATTGCGTGAGATTGATGTATTTATGTAACATCTTGATGGTTTTAGCTCATTTAGACAACACGAATTAAGAGTTGAAAAAAAAAACCATTTGGTATTTGCACTTAAAAAATACAAATTTCAAACACCACGTTACTTGCTGGAGATAACGATCATCGCACAAGCAGGGAAGCAACAGCAGCCGACAAATTAAATGTGAATGTCGTGTGGTTCTGGTGTCCAACTGTGCCCTTCGGAAAGCTCCTTATATGAAACAGCAAGAAGATTATAATGTTGGCAATACAAGGGCACCGTGTGAACATGTTTTGTTCATAATAGTACTTCATTAATATTGTTTTTGAAGTTGTATCATTAACCTTTAGAGTGCTAGTCACGAAACAGTTTGTCACGAATGTTATTGACAAAATGGTTCGTCTCTCTCGCGCGCCAATTGAAGAGCTTATTTCCAAAGTGACGTAAATCCATGAAAACAAAACTTCAGAAATCGCATTTTTGTTTCTTCGTATAGTTAAATTCATATATGATTATAAATGTAAGGTAATTTCCTTCATTACTTTCATGCACATCTGACACAGTGTTTTAAAAATCTTCAGTCAATGGAAATGGTGGTTATCGTCTCCTAGAAGTTGGAGTTACGACGTTTTGGAAATAAATCATATATTGACATACGCTTTGAGTGACATTTATGACCATTTAAATGGCTTAAACACAACAAACCCAAACTGATGCTCTACATATTCTTCAAAGTTAGCCATGGCCTTGATTTATCGCGTGAGATCACGTGATGTCCAGAGAGATATCGGATTGGTCAACATGGATATAAGACACATTGGAAATAAATACACTTTGGAGTCACGTCACTTTGCAAATAAACTTAGTTTTTAGATCTCTGTTAATATGGGATATACGACGTTTAGCGACTTAGAACTTTTGCTATACTTTGAGGGAACCTATGAACTTGATTATGGAAGAACAAAAACTGAAATACCAACAATTTTGGATTTACGTCACTTTAGAAATAAGCTCTTCAATTTAGTTCGACATTCCTGCTGTTTGAGATGATGCTATTTGCAAGTAGACTTGTCTACTCTGTTGTGATAATCCACGGAACCATTTACTTTACATGTGAATTACGTTACCGGTATTCATTTGCTAAAGGAGTTTGACTCATATTTAACTTCTGTGCGTTTGGCTTCGGTGACGTAGTTGGTAGCATGCTAAGGTTCTATGCCCAAGGACGCGGATTCAAACCCGGCTCAAGACGTCTGATTTTTGAAGAGCGTTTAATATCCCTCAGTATGCCTTCCTTCGGAGGGAAAGTAAAGCTGGCTGTCCCATGTCATAGATTTATGGCATGAAAAAACCTTCCGCTAACTACACTTGTGTAAAGCCAAAAATTTTAGGTTAGAATATTTGATAACGCTATATTAGATCCAACGTTCGTCGCCAAGTGCTGACTGTGATGTCATCTTGTAGTCAAGTCCGCAAGCTAGGTGTCGTGTACGGTAGCATTTGGTAGCAAAAGTAGGAACTACTTGAAATCATTGTCTGCTGTCCTTACTTGAATTAAAACAGATAACACACACTAATACAGCCATCACAATTAACACCGTTTATCAGATAGATTCTAGACACACCCAAAGTACACGGGGCTACATGGCCACGTTGTTGCAGCCCCTAAACCAAGGAACCAAACTTCTGTGTGCATCAATGCCCGACAACAGATCAAGTAGTAGTTCGTATCCAGGAGAGGGGAGTAGGGATAGTTCCCCCTAAAAGTTTAAATTGTCACCCCATATTGAGAAGCCGGTTAGTCAGTCACTACATAGGGCAGTCCAAACTTGCACCAAACTCCACTAGCCCCAGCCCCGAAATTATTAACCAGGCACGCCCCGAAATCAAAGTTATTTGAGTACATGTGTGTAAAATATAACCCAATGTAATGTGTAATATATGGAACCAATAGGAGAAGGAGGAATCTGAATTGATTTAGGGCATGGATGTAGAATGAGGCTAAGAAGTGTGAAAGTTACTTATCACATGGGCGTTTATTCATCTGTAAATACTGTACATAGCAGTTTAATCCTCCGTCGGGCGCAATTATCTTTTAAGTGATAAGTGGCATTCATTAGGATATACAGAGAGAGTATATTCAACATCAGGTTTTTAAGAATTTACTATAATTTATTGCTCACAAACAAACTTTAAAAAAATATAGCTTACATTTACAACCCACCACCGAATTGCGTTCAGTTTCCATTTAGGCTAACATATTCAAAGAAACAATAAAAATTACGAACATAACTTAAATTTTTGTTTCGTAGTCAGTTTACCTTCCAGGTAGGCTTTTCCCACGGGCTCAGTGAGGGATCCCACCTTTACCGCCTCTACGGGCAGTGTCCTGGAGCTTGACATCGGGACGTGGGAAGGCTGACTAGCGCCTCACCTGCAAAGCGAACAGGGGGCCTCATGAGAAGAATGGGAAGAATGGGAGGGATAGACAAGGAAGAAAGAAGGAGGCGGCCGTGGTCTGACGGTAGTTACCATCCCGGCATTTGCCCGAAGACGAAGGGGGAAGCCACGGAAAATCACTTCTACTCTTTTGGATCAGCCGAGTCTGAGTAGACCCCGTTCCAGTCCTCATACCACTTTTCAAATTTCGTGGCAGAGTCGGGAATCGAACCTCGGATCTCCGGGGTGGCAACTATTTGTAGACATCTTAGTAGACAAAGTAGGGGTCCCCATTTGGCAAAGTAGGGGTCCCCATCTTAGCAGACAAAGTAGGGGTTCTCATCGTAACAGACAAAGAAAGGGTTCCCATCTTAGCAAAGTGGGGGTTCTCATCTTAGTAGACAAATTAGGGATCCCCCCATCTTAGCAGACAAAGTAGGTGTTCTCATCTTAGCAGACGAAGTAGGGGTCACTATCTTAGTAGACAAAGTAGGGGTCCCCATCTTAGTAGACAAAGTAGGGGTCCCCATCTCAGCAAAGTAGGGGTCTCCAACTTAGCAGACAACGTAGGGGTTCTCATCTTAGCAGAAAAAGTAGGGGTCCCCATCTTAGCAAAGTAGGGGACCTCATCTTAGTAGACAAAGTAGGGGTCCCCATCTTAGTAGTCAAAGTAGGGGTCCCATCTTAGAAGACAAAGTAGGGGTCCCCATCTTAGGAGACAAAGTAGGGGTCCCCAACTTAGTAGACAACGTAGGGGTCTCCATCTTAGTAGACAAGGTAGAGGTCCCAAACTTAGTCGATAAAGTAGGGGTCCCCATCTTATTAGACAAAGTAGGGGTCCCCATCTTAGCAGACAAACAGAAAAAAGTTCCCATCCCCACGAAGAACCCTTTAATAAATTTAAAAGGCTCGTGAGGCGTGAACATTCGGGATATTTATCCTTCAATGGCCAAAATTCCTAAAATCCGCATAAAATACTATTTCAATTCCAGAAATTTTGAAAATAATGTTGCTGTTTTGAGGTGTAATAGACCTTCCATACGACATATTGCATGTGTAAATCGCGTGAAAAAATTCGGAAAGCTGGAAAGGGCGCAGGGAATGTTCTCCTCAGCGCCTACATGCAGCTGCGAGAGGTAGCATCAGCAGTTACGTTGGCAGCATGGCTGCCGCTTGTATCAACTGGTAACTTTATAAGGGAAAAACTGAAGCTTGTTTACTGCAGCTTTATATGCTGTCAACTTAGCGATTCCTGTTCTTTGAGCTAATCTGCGTGTCGATTTTCTTGGACTACGCAGCATTATATCGAAGATTTCATCAAGTGTTTCGTCTGTTAGCAACGTTGTCCTGCATGTTCTCGATATACCGTGAACTCAAGCGGTCACACGATATTTACTTATCAAATCCCGAACGGCATCTCGGTTTGGATTCTTTGAATTAGGAAACCACGCCTGAAATTTTCGCCCTCGCGGAAAACGCATTCCACGAAAGAAGCTCTCTCTTCTGTAGTAAAAATTACCACCTATATATAATACTGTTTCACTCTTCCAAAAATCTATCTGAGCGCTCGTTTACTGCAATACACACTGACGATTTCGACAGCCCACTGCCCACACGTGAGGCCTTCACTATACCGCTACCCTGTCCAGGACACCGTGCTGCCAACTAAACTGCTGATGCTAATTCTCACAGCAGCACGTAGGCGCTGCGGAGTGCATTCCCTGGCGCCCTGTATATTCTAGCACGCAATTTCCCAATGCAAAATGGTGTTGATGGAGACATAGGTCGCGTACCAGAAGCTATTTGGTACATCACATGGAAAATCCTTTCAATAGGTGGGAGAGTAAAGACCAGTAGAATATATATGAAATTAGGCTATTTAACTCTACACGGAACTACTTATTCAAATAGTTTTTGAATTACATTTCGCTTCATCTGACTCAAGAATCAATTAGACCAAGAAGGTTATAGAAGAGTAGTTATCAAAGTATTGAAGCTCGCCGTAGTTGATGATCTATTGCGATTGATACAAGTCTGGTACCACTATGTCGTAACACTGGGCACTCATCAACGTGGCAACATCTTCACCTTGAAGCCACATGTCGGTCTGGTAACGATGGAACTCTCCAGCTTCTGAAGACATTCGTAGGCGACCGCAGGTTGAACCTTGTATCTCCTAAGGACACTGGCGAGTGTGACAGCCATCTGCATCTCGGCGTACTTGTACCCCCCACACATGCGAGGTCCCGCGCCGAACGGGATGTAACTGTAGGGTTGGCAACCCTGGGATCGGTCCGGGAGGAAGCGGTCTGGGTCGAAGCGTTCGGGATCTGGGAAGAAGCGCGGGTCACGGTGGACGAAGTAAATTGGTATCCACGCCACAGAGCCGGCCGGAAGCGTACACGTGCTGAGCTGTGTCTCGTTGGGAACATCTCGCAGTGTGAAGAAGATGGAGGGGAATAATCTCAGAGTCTCCTGGAAAAGATAAAAGTTTAATGTTGAAATTCATCTCCAAATCTGAGCCACAGCAGTTAAAAGAGACGTTATAGTCAAAATCTTCTTCGTGTTAGGGACTAGGGACATCCTTTTCATCAACCCCGTGTAGTTGTGTGTGTGTTTAACTTGTCGGATAAGCTGTGATGACTGTAGTAATGTGTGTAGCAGTGTTAGGGGACAAGGATGGACAGGTGCTCCGGGACTTGGAGTCAGGAACTTTCCCGACGTTGCCTGGAGGGAGTGTGGAAAAACACGGGGAAAAACCACACTCAGCATAGCCACTGTCAGTGCCAGGATTCAAACCTGCGATCTTCGGACTTCCTGCAGCTGCCCTTAACGTCTAACAAGTAGTTCCGTGAAGAACTATACAGTCTATTTTCATATATCCTACTTATGTTAATTGTCACTATCAACATACAAAATGTCAGTTTGATTGCTGAAATAGATTTGTAGATACTGAGAACCGACTAAATATTTCAGATGGTCGCCATGTTGGATTTTATATATATGTAGGTCCTAGAGTTATGTACTCTTACATGAAGATTATTGTGTACGTGTAGCACTCAAACTTCAATCGCATGATTAGGACACAAGAAGAAACAAGGAGATTCGTATAAGGATTTACTGTAACAAGTTTCACTGCACTCGGGTGGTTAAATTGCGAGAAACGTCCTTGTGAATATTTAAACTTCGCGTCGCCGCCATGTTGGATTTGTGATCACCAGGTTATTTAAAATCCTATAGGTGAACTTATGTTCATAGCCCCTATGAACATAAAAAAATCAGTTTGATTGCTATAATAGATTCGTAGATATTCAGAGCCGTCAAAATATTTCGGATGGTCGCCATGTTGGATTGTTAAATGTATAGGCCATAGAGTCATGTACCATTAAAGGAAACTTATTGCGTAGGTTCATTATTCAAACTTTCACTTCGATCGCGTGATTACGACACAAGAAATAAAAACTTAAGTTTGAAATTCGCACAACCGCCATCTTGAGGTTATGTAAAAAATTGAACTAAATTAGATACCAGTGCATTACGATATGTATAAACATTTCCTGTACCGGATTTCATTGCGTTTGGAACATTAAATCGCGAGAAAGGTCTATTTAAAATTTAAAATTTCGCTTGGCTGCCATGATCGTTTTGTAGTTAACCGGTTTTTTAAAGTCTTATAGATGAACATCCAGAAGTGCCCTTTATCTCCATACAAAATTTCAGGGTGATACCGCCAATAGTTTCAGAGATATAGAATGCTGGTGAAATATTTCGCACATCCGCCATCTTGTGGTCATGTAAACAATTGAACCAAGTTAGATGTCGGTGCATTACAATGTGTATAAACATATACTTCACCAGGTTTTATTGGGTTTGGATGGTTAAATCGCGAGAAACTTCTATTAAATGTCGCAAATTCGCGTGGCCGCCATGTTGGTTTTGTAGTTACCGGGTTTTTCAAAAGTCACATAGGTGAACTTCTAGTAGTTCTCTTTATCACCGTAAAAATTCCAGATTGATATCGGGAATAGTTTCGGAGTTATTGAATGCTGGTGGAATATTTCGCACAGCCGCCCTGTTTGATTGGTGAGACATATTAAAATTTGAAGGGCACGGTCGGGGTCGTCCAAAATAGTGCTATGAACTTACGGAGTTTCATTGAAATCGCTCCAGTCATTTAGAAGTTATTAGAGGGGACACACACACACACACACACCTCTCTTTCTCTCACACACACACACACGGACAAAAGGTGACCTCATAATCCTATTTTTTCAAAATTGAAAATAGGCTAAAAATAAGTTATTTACTCTCTTTGACGGCTGAGTCAATGCTGCCAGCGTAAATGCCGCGATCAAAAAGTATCCGTTTGTGGGTGTTGCTGTAGCGTTAACTCGGGCGTTGAATGCCGAACAAACAAGTAGTTCCGTGAAGAACTATACAACCTATTTTCATATATCCTACTTATGTTAATTGCCTCTATCTACATACAACATTTCAGTTTGATTGCTGTAATAGATTCGTAGATATTGAGAACCGACTAAATATTTCGGATGGTCGCCATGTTGGATTTTATATTTGTAGGTCCTAGAGTTATGTACTGTTACATGAAGATTATTGTGTACGCGTAGCATTCAAATTTCAATCGCATGATTAGGACACAAGAAGTAACAAGGAGATTTTAAAATTTCGCACAGCTGCCATCTTGTGGTTATGAAAACAATTGAAATAAATTAGATGCCAGTGGATTAACATTCGTATAAGGATTTATTGCACCAAGTTTCACTGCACTCTGATGGTCAAATTGCGAGAAACGTCCATTTGAATATTTATACTTCGCGTCGCCGCCATGTTGGATTTGTGATCACCAGGTTATTTAAAGTCCTATAGGTGAACTTAAGTTCATAGCCCCTATGAACATAAACAATATTCAGTTTGATTGCTATAATAGATTCGTAGACATTCAGAGCCGTCTAAATATTTCGGATTGTCGCCATGTTGAATTTTTAAATGTATAGGCCATAGAGTCATGTACCATTAAAGGAAAATTATTGCGTAGGTTCATTATTCAAACTTTCACTTCGATCGCATGATTACGACACAAGAAATAAAAAAATAATTTTAAAATTCGCACAGCCGCCATCTTGAGGTTATGAAAACAATTGAACTAAATTATATACCAGTGCATTACAATGTGTATAAACATTTCCTGTACCAGATTTCATTGCGTTTGGAACATTAAATCGCGAGTAAAGTCTATTTAAAACTTTCAAATTCGCTTGGCCGCCAAGTTCGTTCTGTAGTTAACCGGTTTTTGAACGTCTTATAGATGAACTTCCAGTAGTGCCCTTTATCTCGGTACAAAATTTCAGGGTAATACCACTAATAGTTTCAGAGATATAGAATGCCGGTGAAATATTTCGCACATCCGCCATCTTGTGGTTATGTAAACAGTTGAACCAAGTTAGATGTCGGTGCATTACAATGTGTATAAACATACACTTCACCAGGTTTTATTGGGTTTGGATGGTTAAATCGCGAGAAACGTCTATTTAAAAGTTGCAAATTAGCGTGGCCGCCATGTTGGTTTTGTAGTTACCTGTTTGTCAAAAGTCACATAGGTAAACTTCTAGTAGTTCCCTTTATCACCGTAATAAATTCCAGGGTGATATCGGGAATAGTTTCGGAGATATTGAATGCTGGTGAAATATTTCGCACTGCCGCCATGTTGGATTGGTGAGACGTAACAAAATTTCAAGGGCACTGTCGGGGTCGCCCGGAATAGTGCTATAAACTTACCGAGTTTCATTGAAATCGCTCCAGCCATTTAGAATTTATTAGGGCGTCACACACACACTCCTCACACACACACACACACACACACACACACACACGGACAAAAGGTGATCTCATAAGCCTATTTTTTCAAAATTGAAAATAGGCTAAAAATACCATTAACAAAGTCAGAGATAAAACATATACAAGTTAAAGTTCTCTTCACGTCCATTGACTCCAGAATTCCCACTAGATGTCTCCACCACACTGTCAACAGTTATCGAAGAATCAGATTAAAGAGGAAGAGCACCTTGAGATTGCCAGGGCATTGCTGAAGAGTATCCTAACTATTCAGCAAAAGATTCTAAAATTGGAAATTCAACACGGTCTAAAGAAACTGAAGGAGGCTCTGGATGCAGGTCCAATATACAGGGCATCATGGAAGAGAGTCAAGGAGAAAATGCAAAATTATATACCTGTTACAGAGAAGGTTGAGTTCCCTATGTCGTCATTAGAAGCAAATAGAAAAGTAGAGAAGGAGCAATGGATACGGGGTGTGTCTAAGAAGAAGAGAATGGAGGAGAAGAAGAAAAATGTGTCCCATCCACGCTAGATGTATCTGATGTCAGAATAGACGTTAATGAACGTCCAAAGACGTCTGGAAAACAGAAACGCAATGTATCGATGAGCTGCCCAGAAGCTGTAGTCATTAAACCTTTGAATGGGAAGACCTTTTCTGATGTTTTGTAAGATATCCGGTACAAGGTAAAACCAGAAGACAGTGGGGTGGGCATTCGATCCATTAGAAAAACCACATCTGGAGCAATTCTTCTCGAACTGAATAAAGCAACAGAAAACGAGAATAGGGACGTTTTCAGCAAATCTCTTAGGGATGCTCTCGGACAGGACGGGGATATGATGGCCTTGGTTCCTCGCACTACCCTAGAAATCAGGGATATGGACAGTGTCACCACTGTTGTAGATGTGGAGGAAGCTGTAAGACGGGATCTTGAGAGTGTTAATGGAGAACTGAAAGTCTCGATACTAAACCCGAACAGTAGCGGGCAGAAGCTTGCTGTTGTAGAGATAGACGAGAGACAGGCCAGGATATTATTCGATATCGGTAAAATTAAAATAGGATGGCTCTATTGTAGAATACGAAGGAGAACGTTAGTGCTTCACTGTTTCCGATGTCTATCGTATGGGCATCATGCACGTAACTGCAAAGGTGCGGACAGAAGCAAGCTTTACTTTAAGTGCGGAGAAGCTGGTCGCAAGGCAGTAAGCTGCAAAGTAAATCCACGGTGCATGCTTTCAACAGACAGAAATGTTAAAGAAGCGAAGACACGTTCCTGGCACAGGTGAGAGCATCGTGTTTCCTGAAGCTCTTGAAAAGGCCAAAAACACTACTAAATTATGCAGATTCTACAGGCAAATATGCACAGGAGTAAAACTGTTAATAACGTGTTGACGCAGGAATCCTGAGATCAAGTTGCAGTGTATGTGGAGAGTACTTTGGGCCTAAAGAAGCGCGATCTAAACCTTATGGCCAATAGTAAAGAAGAACTGAAGGAAGAAGGAGCATAAGATGCTTCATAAACGACGCCGCCCTGAAGTAATGCGAGAGCAGTTCCGGGGCGGATATGCACGTCGTGGGAGAAGGGTACATGGGTTTTAGTGGGTAAGAGCCCCACACACTTGGAGAGTTCGGATCCTCTTCAAGCGTCTGGAAGCAGATTTCCCACAATCCGTCGTTAAGAAGGAAAGAAAGAAAGAAAGAAAGAAAGAAAGAAAGAAAGAAAGAAAGAAAGAAAAAGGAAACTCGGTTATTGTACTCCTTAGTACCTTTCGCCTAGATTTAAAGTGAGTTAATATTGCACTTGAGTAGTGGTTTTTGGATGGTTCTACACCCTCCAGCTCCACATTCCTCCACACAAGATGGTGGCGGTGCGATATCTCTCGAACCCATGGTTGGATTTTAACAAATGAGGTGTTGTTGAACTCGGGCAGACACCCCCTTTCCAATGGACAACATATTTCCACCCCAAAAATAAAACCTACCCTACTAGCGGTGAAAATTGTAATTTTTTAGAGAATCTCACTTTCCAACTGCAACATGTGAGAGTATGAATGCCGATATGGATTTAAACGTTGTTCCACATAAAGTTCATGTGTACGGTCGATAGCCACTATGAATTAACATGCTTGTTTTTTGTTTTTTATGCATGCCCACTCATAGCTTTTGTAAGAGGGTGGGGGAGTGGATCCCTGTGGATGGGTTATTGTTGACAGGTCATTGATGACAGGTCCTTGTGGACGAGTCCTTGTGGACAGGTCCTTGTTGACGGGTCCCTGTGGACTGGTGATTGTTGACGAGTCCTTGTGGACGAGTCCTTGTTGATGAGTCCCTTTGGACTAATCCCTTTGGCCTGGTTCCTACGGACTAGCCCATGAATTTATCCAAATTATGTCAAAGGGCTTAACTAACGGACTAATAAGGCTAGGAACTTGTATGAGGTATTGTAGGACTTCGGATGAAGCCCCCTTTTAGAATGTACTTTTGACATTTTGGCAAAGGGCCTAACCACACTTTTGTTAATATCTCGCGAACCTATCATGCTAGTGACTTGTATGAGGGGTCCTAGCGATTGGGGGCGATGTTCCCCTTTGGGGGTGAAACTAACCCCCACTCCAAAATTTAAAAATCGTTATCTTGGAAATTAAGAGTCTTAAAATTAAGTGTGATAGCTTTAAAAATAGGTCATGACATACGCTTATACCACGATAGGTCATTTCACCCCTAAAATAGTAAATAGTAATGTTATAGGGAAAAAAGCGGTGAAAAACTTTAAAATGATAAATGAACCTAAGATCATTTGTTTTTAATGAAAAGTAATAAGAGGGTTAAAACTACCCCCAAAATTTAAAAATCGTTATCTTGGAAATTAAGAGCCTTAAAATTAAGTGTGATAGCTTTAAAAATAGGTCATGACATACGCTTATACCACGATAGGTCATTTCACCCCTAAAACAGTGAATAGTGATTTTACAGGGAAGAAGGTGTTAACCCTAGTCTAGTCGCGCGAGAATAATTACGCTATTAGTCGCGCACGGAGGAAAACTCCGGGTTTATAAAAAATCTATTTTATTAGGTTTATTTTGGCAAATAAGTAAGTAATATAGGGCGGTTCTGGCGCAGGGGCTAATGGGCAAGATGGCCGCCACGCGCAACCAGCCTTATGTTATTCTTATAGAGGGGTCATTCAGAGCTGGCGCAGTGGCTAATGGGCAATATGGCCACTACGCTCCGAGACCGTGAATGACTTTACGGGGAGAGGTTGGCCGTGTAGTTGCTAAATGGAATATTTATTATTATTATTATTATTATTATTATTATTATTAGGTAATTATTAATTGATCATGTGCAATCCAGACCAGCTTTATATTGTCAGCCACTTAGTGTAGTGGCTAGCATTCTTGGCTGTTACTGCTAAGGCCGGGTTCGATTCCTGGCTCTGACAAGAAATTTAATTTCTGGTCTCACGAGTGGAACGGAGTACACTCAGTCTTGTGAGGCAAAAGTGAGAAAAGGCGGGTTTTAATTTATACCTCTGCCATTCAGCCTAACCCAACTTCATTTAACCTCACCTAACCTAACCTAGCCTAACCTAACCTAACCTAACTTCAAAGTAATAGCAAATATGAGAGCAAATGTGAGAGCACACATAATAAACTAA
Source organism: Meconema thalassinum (assembly GCA_946902985.2). NCBI lineage: Eukaryota > Metazoa > Arthropoda > Insecta > Orthoptera > Tettigoniidae > Meconema > Meconema thalassinum. The sequence continues at coordinate 915,612,948 of OX336388.2, read as the reverse complement.
GTTATAACCTAACCTAACCTAACCTAACCTTACCTAACCTAACCTAACCTAACTTCAAAGTCAGAGCAAATATGAGAGCAAATGTAAGAGCACACATAATTAACTAAGTTATAACCTAACCTAACCTAACTTAACCTAACTTAACCTAACCTAACCTAAAAGTGCGAGAAAAAAAATGTGAGCAAAAAGTGTGAGCAAAAAAGTAAGAGCAAATGTGAGAGCACAAATAATAAACTTAGTTATAACCTAACCTAACCTAACCTAACCTAACCCACAGAAACCTCATTTAAAGATTTTAGATTTTGCATTTTAACATTTTACATTTTAACATTTTAGATTTTTTCATTTTATATTTTTTAGGTTTTACATTTTACATTTTTGATTTTTTGTATTTTAGTTTTAAGTTTTTTTTAGATTTTACATTTTAAATTTAAGATTTTTTGATTTTAGATTTTACATTTTACATTTTCCGAAAATAGTAAACTACAAGGTCACATACCTAACCTCACTAAACCTAACTATACCAAACCTAACTTAAGCTAATCCAAAGGCTAATGCACATACACAAAGTATATAAGTGCTCATGCAACTATCCTTATGCTAGTCTTATAGGCTACTGTACAACAAGATCACTACCCCAACCGAGTATTTTTTTCTTTCATTTTGTTGTTTACGCATTTGTCAATTTTCTAATTTTCCATTTTCAGTTTTTTTAATGTTAATTTTAAGTTTTACAATTTCATAATATGGAAACATGGAATTTGCATTTTGTTGTTAACACATTAGTCAATTTTCCAATTTTCCATTTCCAGTTTTTTTTATGACAGTTTTAGGTTTTTCAATTTCATAATATGGAAACATGGATTTTGCATTTTGTTGTTTACACATTTATTAATTTCACAATTTCCCATTTACAGTTTTTAAAATGTCAGTTTAAAGTTTTTCAATATCATGATATAGAAACATAGATTTTCCAATTTGTTGTTGTACATTTGTCAATTTATGAAATTCCCATTTACAGTTTTTAAAATTTCAGTTTAATGCTTTTTCTATTTTGTCAATATGGAAACATGGATTTTCCAATTTGTGTTTTACATGTTCATTTTGCATTAGGAGTGGAGAGAGGTGGGTAGTAATTAAAAATGTACAAGCAGTGTCCATACAATATTTTTTATTTTAAATACATGTACACTATTTACACATAATACATTTTTATATATATATATTCTTTTTTGTTATAAATTGTACAGTTGTTTTTATTTTGTTTTCTATTTATATTTATTTTTTGATTATGATTACTATTTTATTTTATTTTTGTAGTGTTATTGTTTTATTTCCTAAATTGTTTTATGTATTTGCTAGTTGCAGGCAGAAGATTTTGATATTCATAACTTAACTCTTTAAGCATGGTCAATGATTGAGTAATGACCATAGGCATGTGTACCTATACCATCAGCATCAATCACTCTTTTATCATCACTAGGACACAAAGCAATTTTGTTTAGTCTTATAGATGATATGTCATGTTGTTTAGAAGTGATAATGTTCATTGGTATTCTTTTTACATTGTTTTTCATGACACAATACTTATAATCTTGAAAGCTTATACAATTTTTGACAACACCTCTGTTAATACCTTTAATCTTTTTGATTTCTTTACCATTTATGTCTAAAGCGTACATTTTAGCTCTAAGTCCAACAAATGCTTTTATAATTTGTCCACAAGCCTCGTCTTTAAATTTCCCCAACGTTTTCTTGTTTGATGTAGAGTAACATATGTGATTAGTAGGATAATCTGATGTGTCCAGGTGTTCTAGGAAATCCAACTTGTCTTGATATACATCTGGGGTGTTAACCAAATAAATGAACGAGTCGGTATCCATATACATGAGTTTAAGATTGTTCATTCCATAATAGGGTAGCAGGACATCATAGTGGTGGGAATACATGAGAGTTTTTGAAATATCCAGTATACACATTCCAATATATATAGGCTTATTGAATACAATGTTACGTTTAGCCATGTGGAAAGCAGCTAGGTTAGGACCATAAATTGTTCTGTCGATGAATGTTGGTTTAGCTATTAGCTTTTCTGCCTTTTTGCTGTCAGTCACAAGACGTATGTCTATTCTTTTACGGATATTTTCCATTGTTTTCCCAAAAATGGCATTGTTGAATAATTTGTACAGATTTTTCTCAAAATCATTTCTGGCTTGTTTTCGAAGGTTGTTATTAAAATCAACGTATGCCTTTAACCAAGGTCTTTGTTTAAACTTTAACACACGATGAATTTTTATCAATTTTATTCCATGATCTAAAGCCTGTTTTAATGCCATGTAGTGAACAACATATCGCCTTCGATTTCCAAGATGAGGAATTAGTTTTTTCAGAGACGAATCCTTAGGTTGTGTACACTCTGGTAGGAAAGGTAAATCGTTGTGTAGATCATGAAGGTCAGATGGGTAATCAACATCAACGTCTAGAATGTATCCCACAGGATCGTCTTTCTTTAGTTTTTCTAGATCAACAGTATCTGGAGAAACCCACTGAAATCCACCATAAGGAAGGGAGTGGCACATAGCCCACCCGTATTGGTTGTTGGCATCATCATAGGTAATAAACTGCGATGGTTTCTCAGAATCATAGGTTTCCATGTATTTATTGTTAGCTTCAGCATACCGATGAGACACCTGGCATATGCCTCCACGTATTCCAGACTCGATTAAAAGAATCTGATCGTAATCCTGTAGCAATTCCAGTTCAATGCCTGTGTAAAGGAGCATTGCCTCGAAACTTAAACCGGGCGAAGTAAAAACGTGTGCAGCATCCACTCGGTGTGTTTCTAGTGTTTTGTTTCTAAACGTTTCAAAGCTGTCTGCAAGAAGGAGTACATCTGAAGTTAGGTAGAGGTCACTATATTCCCCTAGAGTTTTAATGTTGAACTGATTCCAGACACTTTTGGCATGTTCATAGTCTTCTTGACTAACATCTTCTTGACTTAATTTGTTAAAGAATGCCTCTTTTGGAGGTAAACACGTTTCACTTAACTTTTCCCATGAGTCAATGTAGTCATAACAAAATACCCCTTTACGAGTCATGAGCATTGCATTTTCTTTTCCAAAGTACTTGTCTGTTTCAGGGTATGATGTTAAGTTGGAAACCAAGTTTTCCAAACTACTCGGCATTAACCGAAACGTGTCCACAAATCGAAGCTTAACATTTCCTACATATTTGGTAAAGGAAATGTACTTTTCTTTGGAGTTAGCGATAACATCCACTCTCTCAGTAGTACATCTCAATTGCTTTACAATGAAATTTGCGTCGTAGCCACTCATATTATGTAGAAACACAGGAACGGGGTTTCGTGTTTTACACCTCAAATTACAGTTATTGTGAGCACTTCCACGGTATTCCCCTGTAATATGGCAGTGGTCTCGAACTTTCCAGTCCTGTTGGGTAAATGGTTTTTGACACAAATAACAGGTTTCAGAACATTGGAACTCTGCTTCTTGAGCCTGAGTTAAGGCCTTTGGAACATTTAAGCTGTAAAGGCGATCAATTTCATTAGCTATTGAGATCAAACAGTCCATAAACTTTTCTGCAGCGTCAGACCCACGATAAATAACAGGTTGGCTTGAAAGATTTGTCTTTATGTGTTCCACAGCAGGTGAGGGTTTAACGTATATACCAAAGCTCATAGGAACATGACTCTGGTATGGCACTGTATAACTTGCCTCAGGATTAGGTAGACATGTTTGATAGGGTAAGAGTATACTTTCAAAATCTGCATAGATAACGTAAGGTATTCTCAGCATTTTTTCAACATTTAAGAATTTGACAATGGGGTTTTTAATAGGCATTTCAACCCTAGCAATGTCATGCTGGACACACAAAGCTCTATGTTCTTTCATTTTTTCCATTCCTTGTTGTCCATATCGATTATCAAACTGTGTAAAACACCGTTTACACGTATATATTTTATGTTCATGGCGGGTAATCTGATGTCTTACTAGTTTATCAAAATCTTTGATAAAGACGTAATGGTTCTGGCCGGATGATGAACTTAGCAAAAGGAGGTCGCGATGGTCTTGCAGCTCTTGATCCACAACCTTCAGAGGGAACAATTTCTTGTCTTGTTCCAATCCAAATACATTAATGGATATATCGTTGGCTTTTTCAAATTTGGGAATGTCAGCTAGCGATGTAGGAAACGATATTACAGAAAAATCATACTTGTTTTCCAGGTCCTTGTATTTACTAATGCGATGAGCATCCTTTTTAACCAGTTTTGCTAAAATGGCATACATAAAACACTTTTCATTTTTCAAGTTTTCAGGATTAATGCAGGCTTTTCTTGCTAGTATAGCTGCTGGTAATGGAATATATGTGCTTCCACGCAAGGGATTGTACTTATTTATTTTCAATCGTACTCCTTCCACTGCTAACAAAGCCCAATTACTGCCTTTTAGCTCAGATTCCTCCATTTCCGTAGTTAACTTTGTAAATTGTGTTTCCAAGAAACTACTTAAGTCCGTTTCCTAAAATAGGGCCTGATTTCGTGTTTTAAAAGCACGATCTGTAATGTCATTGGTAGATGTATGAATGAATCTACATTCAGCCACAAGATTAACTTTTATCGACTTGTGCATTGCTAGTTCTTTCTGCATAGCTTGTGTTATTTGCTGTTTGGACTCTTTAAGGTATGAATTTAAATCCTTGCACGTATCGCAACGAATGAAATAGGATTTAAGTCGACCTTCAAAAGATGTCTCATATTCAATAAGTCCATTTTTGTCAGGGACCAATGACAGTAGGTAATGTTTTGTAGGCTCTGCTTTTTGTCTTTTTGCTGCCGACACAACATTACAACATTCTTCATGACGACGTCCATTGTAGGCATTGTTGAATGTACTACCACAGGTCTTGCACTCATGAAATTCACCACACGATACTTCATGTCGCTTCCTATGATAGTCTCGAAGAAAAGTCTTTCCACACTCTTTACACATATAGCTAGGAATGGCTTCTTCCATTATGAATGTTGATTTCTGCAAACAGCTGCTTACTGCGTATCACAGGGCTAGAGGTTGGTCGGTGAGACGGTCTTTCACGATGTGAACACCGTGAGAGGTAGTAGTCAACTGGTGATATTCTTGTTAAGGGTCCACTAATATACCCCTAGTCTAGACCAACAGCTCTTTACAGCGTATGACAAGGCTGTAGACTGGACAGTGAGACGGTCTTTCACGATGTGAACACTGTAACAAGTAGTAGTCAACTGATTATATACTTGCTAAGGGTTCTCTAATATACAATAGTCAAGACCAACAGCTACTTACTGTATAGTACAAGGCTGTACAATAGTTGTTTTGACAGTCTTTCACGATGTGGTCACTGTGAATGGTGGTAGTCAACTGATGATATTCTTGATAAGGGTCCTCTAATGTACCTCTGGTTAAGGGTAACAGCTGCTCACTGCTTATGACAAAGCTAAAGACTGGTTGCTTCAACGGTCTTTCACAATGTAAACACTGTGACAGGTAGTAGTCAACTGAAAATATTCTTATGGCCTACTCAAGGTTATCAGGTACTTACTGCATATCAAAAGGCTGTACACTCATGTGTGTTAGGCACTCTTTCTTGCTAAGGACCCCAATATTCCCTACACAAGGCTATACATGTTAGTTCTAAACACTTAGTGATTAATTGTATATTCAATTTTTGTACAAAGCTTATACAAGCACGTTTTTATGAGGTAAAACTTTGTTAAATAGCTGCATGCGACACACAAAGTATGTTGCCGCTATCTAGCGGTGACTATGAGAACTACTTGAACGACCAGCATTATACCTAGCGCTCCATTTCAACACTCGCTCACTGAACGACCAGCATGCTATCTAGCGGTCGATAGCAATACTCCTCAACTACCAGCCTGCTATCTATCGGTCAATATGACAACTCACTCGACTACCAACATGCTACATGGCTTTTTTGGTCAGTTTTTTGTTGGCTTTTTTGGTCAGTTTCTGTTGGCTTATGTTGGCTTTTATTGGCTTTTGTTGGCTTTTGTTGGCTTTTGTAGGCTTTTTTGTTGGCTTTTGTTGGCTTTTGTATTAGCTCTTTCATATTTGCTCTTGCTTGTGGGGGCTTATTATTTGGTCTTGGAAAGTATGTCAGTCCTTTTTTTTATGGCTGCAAAATGCTTACAGCCATGTTTGTAAGCAGCAACAACAACAACAGCAACACACAAAATTCCAAAAAAAAAAAAAACCAAAGTACTCTAAGGTTTATCAATGACTCTCAACTCTTACACTTACCTCTATCCCATGCATAGTCAAAAATTAGTGTATTTTTCAAATTTTTCAAAAAATATTTGGAAAGTTTTCTATATCATTAATCTAAAAATCCTGAAAAGACATATGTTAACTCCAACACCTACCTCTATACCACTCTCAGTCCAAAAATAGTGTATTTTTCAAATTTTCCAAAACATATTTCCAAAATGGGTTATATTTCCAAAATTAAAAAGTTAACAAAAACGTTTGTTTGACATAAATGAATGGCCTTTGTCCCCTCTACCACTGTACCAAGTCCCAGGTCTCCAGGACAAAAAAAATAAAATTTTTAAAAAGCGTTTTATTTCCAAAATTAGGAATTTTACAAACACATTTGTCTGACGTAAATCAATGGTCATTACCCCCTCTATCCCCACACTAAGTCTCATGTCTTTAGAACAACAAAATTAAAATTTTGAAAATGGGCTTATATTTCCAAAATTAGGAATTTTACAAAAACGTTTGTCTGACGTAAATCAGTGGTCATTACCCCCTCTATCCCCACACTAAGTCTCATGTCTCTAGAACAACAAAAATAAAATTTTGAAAATGGCTTATATTTCCAAAATTAGGAATTTTACAAAAACGTTTGTCTGAAGTAAATCAATGGTCATTACCCCCTCCAACCCCACACTAAGTCTCATGTCTCTAGAACAACAAAAATAAAATTTTGAAAATGGGCTTATATTTCCAAAATTAGGAATTTTACAAAACCGTTTGTCTGACGTAAATCAGTGGTCTTTACCCCCTCTATCCCCATACCAAGTCTCAGGTCTCTAGGTCAACAAAAATAAAATTTTGAAAATGGGCTATATTTCCAAAATTAGGAATTCTACAAAAAAGTTTGTCTAACGTAAATCAATTGTCTTTACACCCTCTATTCCCATACCAAGTCTCAGGTCTCTAGGTCAACAAAAATAAAATTTTGAAAAAATGGTCACTATTTTGGAAACTAGGAATTCTACGAAAAAGTTTGTTTAACATAAATGAAAGGTCTCTATCCCCTCTACCTGTAAACCAAGTTCCAGGTCTGTACGACACAAAATAAAAAAGATCAACTGGGAAAGTAGGCAATTTTCCATAAAACCAAACATTCTAAAAAATGTTCTATGGGCTTAAAGGAATGTCCTCTATGTCCTTTATTTTTTATAATAAAACTTTTTTATTTTTTACATTTTTTTGAAAACACTCGAATTTTGAAATTTTTATATTTTGGAAAGTAGAAAGTTTACAAAAAAATTTGTTTGACATAAATAACTGGCCCTGACCCCATCTACCACCAAAATAAATTTCAAGTCGCTAGAACAAAACGTAACAGTAGTGGAGTGGTGGTGCTTCTAACGTACCCGGTGGCGCTCGGCTACGCTGAATTTGTGGATATCTTTGCGAACCCATGATCGAGAGAGCGTCAGCCTGAATAATTTGATATGTTGCATGTCAAATTCCGATCATGGGTTCGCGAGATATCCACTTATTAACATGAACGCAGCCCGAGCAACGCCGGGTGAGTTGGAAGCACCACCACTCCACTACTGTTATTTTTTGTTCTAGCGACTTGAAATTTATTTTGGTGGTAGATGGGGTCAGGGCCAGTTATTTATGTCAAACAAATTTTTTTGTAAACTTTCTACTTTCCAAAATATAAAAATTTCAAAATTCGAGTGTTTTCAAAAAAATGTAAAAAATAAAAAAAATTTATTATAAAAAATAAAGGACATAGAGGCCATTCCTTTAAGCCCATAGAACATTTTTTAGAATGTTTGGTTTTATGAAAAATCGCCTACTTTCCCAGTTGATCTTTTTTATTTTTTGTCGTACAGACCTGGAACTTGGTTTACCGGTAGAGGGGATAGAGACCTTTCATTTATGTTAAACAAACTTTTTCGTAGAATTCCTAGTTTCCAAAATAGTGACCATTTTTTCAAAATTTTATTTTTGTTGACCTAGAGACCTGAGACTTGGTATGGGAATAGAGGGTGTAAAGACAATTGATTTACGTTAGACAAACTTTTTTGTAGAATTCCTAATTTTGGAAATATAGCCCATTTTCAAAATTTTATTTTTGTTGACCTAGGGACCTGAGACTTGGTATGGGGATAGAGGGGGTAAAGACCACTGATTTACGTCAGACAAACGGTTTTGTAAAATTCCTAATTTTGGAAATATAAGCCCATTTTCAAAATTTTATTTTTGTTGTTCTAGAGACATGAGACTTAGTGTGGGGGTGGAGGGGGGTAATGACCATTGATTTACTTCAGACAAACGTTTTTGTAAAATTCCTAATTTTGGAAATATAAGCCCATTTTCAAAATTTTAATTTTGTTGTTCTAAAGACATGAGACTTAGTGTGGGGATAGAGGGGGTAATGACCATTGATTTACGTCAGACAAATGTGTTTGTAAAATTCCTAATTTTGGAAATAAAACGCTTTTTAAAAATTTTATTTTTTTTGTCCTGGAGACCTGGGACTTGGTACAGTGGTAGAGGGGACAAAGGCCATTCATTTATGTCAAACAAACGTTTTTGTTAACTTTTTAATTTTGGAAATATAACCCATTTTGGAAATATGTTTTGGAAAATTTGAAAAATACACTATTTTTGGACTGAGAGTGGTATAGAGGTAGGTGTTGGAGTTAACATATGTCTTTTCAGGATTTTTAGATTAATGATATAGCCAACTTTCCAAATATTTTTTGAAAAATTTGAAAAATACACTAATTTTTGACTATGCATGGGATAGAGGTAAGTGTAAGAGTTGAGAGTCATTGATAAACCTTAGAGTACTTTGGTTTTTTTTTTTTTTGGAATTTTGTGTGTTGCTGTTGTTGTTGTTGCTGCTTACAAACATGGCTGTAAGCATTTTGCAGCCATAAAAAAAAGGACTGACATACTTTCCAAGACCAAATAATAAGCCCCCACAAGCAAGAGCAAATATGAAAGAGCTAATACAAAAGCCAACAAAAGCCAACAAAAAAGCCTACAAAAGCCAACAAAAGCCAACAAAAGCCAATAAAAGCCAACATAAGCCAACAGAAACTGACCAAAAAAAGCCAACAAAAAACTGACCAAAAAAGCCATGTAGCATGTTGGTAGTTGAGTGAGTTGTCATATTGACCGATAGATAGCAGGCTGGTAGTTGAGGAGTATTGCTATCGACCGCTAGATAGCATGCTGGTCGTTCAGTGAGCGAGTGTTGAAATGGAGCGCTAGGTATAATGCTGGTCGTTCAAGTAGTTCTCATAGTCACCGCTAGATAGCGGCAACATACTTTGTGTGTCGCATGCAGCTATTTAACAAAGTTTTACCTCATAAAAACGTGCTTGTATAAGCTTTGTACAAAAATTGAATATACAATTAATCACTAAGTGTTTAGAACTAACATGTATAGCCTTGTGTAGGGAATATTGGGGTCCTTAGCAAGAAAGAGTGCCTAACACACATGAGTGTACAGCCTTTTGATATGCAGTAAGTACCTGATAACCTTGAGTAGGACATAAGAATATTTTCAGTTGACTACTACCTGTCACAGTGTTTACATTGTGAAAGACCGTTGAAGCAACCAGTCTTTAGCTTTGTCATAAGCAGTGAGCAGCTGTTACCCTTAACCAGGGGTACATTAGAGGACCCTTATCAAGAATATCATCAGTTGACTACCACCATTCACAGTGACCACATCGTGAAAGACTGTCAAAACAACTATTGTACAGCCTTGTACTACACAGTAAGTAGCTGTTGGTCTTGACTATTGTATATTAGAGAACCCTTAGCAAGTATTTAATCAGTTGACTACTACTTGTTACAGTGTTCACATCGTGAAAGACCGTCTCACTGTCCAGTCTACAGCCTTGTCATACGCTGTAAAGAGCTGTTGGTCTAGACTAGGGGTATATTAGTGGACCCTTAACAAGAATATCACCAGTTGACTACTACCTCTCACGGTGTTCACATCGTGAAAGACCGTCTCACCGACCAACCTCTAGCCCTGTGGTACGCAGTAAGCAGCTGTTTGCAGAAATCAACATTCATAATGGAAGAAGCCATTCCTAGCTATATGTGTAAAGAGTGTGGAAAGACTTTTCTTCGAGACTATCATAGGAAGCGACATGAAGTATCGTGTGGTGAATTTCATGAGTGCAAGACCTGTGGTAGTACATTCAACAATGCCTACAATGGACGTCGTCATGAAGAATGTTGTAATGTTGTGTCGGCAGCTAAAAGACAAAAAGCAGAGCCTACAAAACATTACCTACTGTCATTGGTCCCTGACAAAAATGGACTTATTGAATATGAGACATCTTTTGAAGGTCGACTTAAATCCTATTTCATTCGTTGCGATACGTGCAAGGATTTAAATTCATACCTTAAAGAGTCCAAACAGCAAATAATACAAGCTATGCAGAAAGAACTAGCAATGCACAAGTCGATAAAAGTTAATCTTGTGGCTGAATGTAGATTCATTCATACATCTACCAATGACATTACAGATCGTGCTTTTAAAACACGAAATCAGGCCCTATTTTTGGAAACGGACTTAAGTAGTTTCTTGGAAACACAATTTACAAAGTTAACTACGGAAATGGAGGAATCTGAGCTAAAAGGCAGTAATTGGGCTTTGTTAGCAGTGGAAGGAGTACGATTGAAAATAAATAAGTACAATCCCTTGCGTGGAAGCACATATATTCCATTACCAGCAGCTATACAAGCAAGAAAAGCCTGCATTAATCCTGAAAACTTGAAAAATGAAAAGTGTTTTATGTATGCCATTTTAGCAAAACTGGTTAAAAAGGATGCTCATCGCATTAGTAAATACAAGGACCTGGAAAACAAGTATGATTTTTCTGTAATATCGTTTCCTACATCGCTAGCTGACATTCCCAAATTTGAAAAAGCCAACGATATATCCATTAATGTATTTGGATTGGAACAAGACAAGAAATTGTTCCCTCTGAAGGTTGTGGATCAAGAGCTGCAAGACCATCGCGACCTCCTTTTGCTAAGTTCATCATCCGGCCAGAACCACTACGTCTTTATCAAAGATTTTGATAAACTAGTAAGACATCAGATTACCCGCCATGAACATAAAATATATACGTGTAAACGGTGTTTTACACACTTTGATATTCGATATGGACAACAAGGAATGGAAAAAATGAAAGAACATAGAGCTTTGTGTGTCCAGCATGACATTGCTAGGGTTGAAATGCCTATTAAAAACCCCATTGTCAAATTCTTAAATGTTGAAAAAATGCTGAGAATACCTTACGTTATCTATGCAGATTTTGAAAGTATACTCTTACCCTATCAAACATGTCTACCTAATCCTGAGGCAAGTTATACAGTGCCATACCAGAGTCATGTTCCTATGAGCTTTGGTATATACGTTAAACCCTCACCTGCTGTGGAACACATAAAGACAAATCTTTCAAGCCAACCTGTTATTTATCGTGGGCCTGACGCTGCAGAAAAGTTTATGGACTGTTTGATCTCAATAGCTAATGAAATTGATCGCCTTTACAGCTTAAATGTTCCAAAGGCCTTAACTCAGGCTCAAGAAGCAGAGTTCCAATGTTCTGAAACCTGTTATTTGTGTCAAAAACCATTTACCCAACAGGACTGGAAAGTTCGAGACCACTGCCATATTACAGGGGAATACCGTGGAAGTGCTCACAATAACTGTAATTTGAGGTGTAAAACACGAAACCCCGTTCCTGTGTTTCTACATAATATGAGTGGCTACAACGCAAATTTCATTGTAAAGCAATTGGGATGTACTACTGAGAGAGTGGATGTTATCGCTAACTCCAAAGAAAAGTACATTTCCTTTACCAAATATGTAGGAAATGTTAAGCTTCGATTTGTGGACACGTTTCGGTTAATGCCGAGTAGTTTGGAAAACTTGGTTTCCAACTTAACATCATACCCTGAAACAGACAAGTACTTTGGAAAAGAAAATGCAATGCTCATGACTCGTAAAGGGGTATTTTGTTATGACTACATTGACTCATGGGAAAAGTTAAGTGAAACGTGTTTACCTCCAAAAGAGGCATTCTTTAACAAATTAAGTCAAGAAGATGTTAGTCAAGAAGACTATGAACATGCCAAAAGTGTCTGGAATCAGTTCAACATTAAAACTCTAGGGGAATATAGTGACCTCTACCTAACTTCAGATGTACTCCTTCTTGCAGACAGCTTTGAAACGTTTAGAAACAAAACACTAGAAACACACCGAGTGGATGCTGCACACGTTTTTACTTCGCCCGGTTTAAGTTTCGAGGCAATGCTCCTTTACACAGGCATTGAACTGGAATTGCTACAGGATTACGATCAGATTCTTTTAATCGAGTCTGGAATACGTGGAGGCATATGCCAGGTGTCTCATCGGTATGCTGAAGCTAACAATAAATACATGGAAACCTATGATTCTGAGAAACCATCGCAGTTTATTACCTATGATGATGCCAACAACCAATACGGGTGGGCTATGTGCCACTCCCTTCCTTATGGTGGATTTCAGTGGGTTTCTCCAGATACTGTTGATCTAGAAAAACTAAAGAAAGACGATCCTGTGGGATACATTCTAGACGTTGATGTTGATTACCCATCTGACCTTCATGATCTACACAACGATTTACCTTTCCTACCAGAGTGTACACAACCTAAGGATTCGTCTCTGAAAAAACTAATTCCTCATCTTGGAAATCGAAGGCGATATGTTGTTCACTACATGGCATTAAAACAGGCTTTAGATCATGGAATAAAATTGATAAAAATTCATCGTGTGTTAAAGTTTAAACAAAGACCTTGGTTAAAGGCATACGTTGATTTTAATAACAACCTTCGAAAACAAGCCAGAAATGATTTTGAGAAAAATCTGTACAAATTATTCAACAATGCCATTTTTGGGAAAACAATGGAAAATATCCGTAAAAGAATAGACATACGTCTTGTGACTGACAGCAAAAAGGCAGAAAAGCTAATAGCTAAACCAACATTCATCGACAGAACAATTTATGGTCCTAACCTAGCTGCTTTCCACATGGCTAAACGTAACATTGTATTCAATAAGCCTATATATATTGGAATGTGTATACTGGATATTTCAAAAACTCTCATGTATTCCCACCACTATGATGTCCTGCTACCCTATTATGGAATGAACAATCTTAAACTCATGTATATGGATACCGACTCGTTCATTTATTTGGTTAACACCCCAGATGTATATCAAGACAAGTTGGATTTCCTAGAACACCTGGACACATCAGATTATCCTACTAATCACATATGTTACTCTACATCAAACAAGAAAACGTTGGGGAAATTTAAAGACGAGGCTTGTGGACAAATTATAAAAGCATTTGTTGGACTTAGAGCTAAAATGTACGCTTTAGACATAAATGGTAAAGAAATCAAAAAGATTAAAGGTATTAACAGAGGTGTTGTCAAAAATTGTATAAGCTTTCAAGATTATAAGGATTGTGTCATGAAAAACAATGTAAAAAGAATACCAATGAACATTATCACTTCTAAACAACATGACATATCATCTATAAGACTAAACAAAATTGCTTTGTGTCCTAGTGATGATAAAAGAGTGATTGATGCTGATGGTATAGGTACACATGCCTATGGTCATTACTCAATCATTGACCATGCTTAAAGAGTTAAGTTATGAATATCAAAATCTTCTGCCTGCAACTAGCAAATACATAAAACAATTTAGGAAATAAAACAATAACACTACAAAAATAAAATAAAATAGTAATCATAATCAAAAAATAAATATAAATAGAAAACAAAATAAAAACAACTGTACAATTTATAACAAAAAAGAATATATATATATAAAAATGTATTATGTGTAAATAGTGTACATGTATTTAAAATAAAAAATATTGTATGGACACTGCTTGTACATTTTTAATTACTACCCACCTCTCTCCACTCCTAATGCAAAATGAACATGTAAAACACAAATTGGAAAATCCATGTTTCCATATTGACAAAATAGAAAAATCATTAAACTGAAATTTTAACAAGATGTTCAGCAAAGAACATATAGCCTACTTTCTCCTAAATGTATGGGTATCTTTATGTTCGACCCCCACTATTATGTGTCAGGAAACTGTATCATAATGATGGTCATTATAACACTCTTTTTCATTATGATACAGTTTCTCCAGCCAATCAGAGCTCGTTCATTGACCAATTAGGTAACGATACCTACTCGCGTGCGCTCAAAATCCAACATGTCTATATAAATTACCGAAAGTGCACCGTCCATAATGTTCTCGTAAATAAACTGGTTAATATGAGACACTGTACCTTAATATCCTTAAATCCAATTTCTACACAGCGGGTTGTTTTCAAACGATTTCCGTGACATTTTTACTGAATACTGATGCTCAATCTGTACATACGGCATTGAAGCTCACAGAGCGCATGCGTCGGTCGGTCAGTGAGCTTGGACATCAGAGATATCCTACCCTGCGCAGCACCCGATCACAAAATTCTAGTGACAATCTCAACAGATATTTATGAATATTTATGTTAAAACATATAATAAAGTTGTAATTATCGTCGAACATAAACAGTCGTATGCAACTCGCCTATAATGGTAATTAAGACACTAGTATGGAAATTATAAAACTCGCACACGCTCGTTTTATAAAAAATACTCGTGTCTTAATTATAGCCATTATAGGCTCGTTGCATAATGTACTATTATGACTCTTTGTCCTCATCCCTAAAACAATCACCCCAACCACAATGTATTGTTTGTTTTCTTTTATATTGATAATAAGCCAGTAAGTGTCAAGATCAATATTATATACTTTATGATGATTGAATAACAAAACTACTAACTTATTGTAATGCATTCACGTCCGTTAATCTCTATATTAAGCCAGCCTGCAAAATTAAGAATCTTCCGCCCCAATCACAGTAGGTGGTGCTGCGACCTATCAGTGAATTAATCTTTATCTTGTACGCCTATGCACTGCCATCGTAATGTACTACGATGGCAGTGTTCTATGGGTGTTGAATGAGTAGGCAGTTTAAAGTAGCCAAGAGGGAGGCGATCCAGCTGGCAGTGTTTAAAGGTATTCGGAGCGCGATCGTGGCTAATAGTTGAACTACCAGTATTACAAAATTGCCATACTTCAGGAGGCCAGCTCAGGCATTTACACAGCGTTATGTTTGGAGCAATATTACCCACATAACCCACAAGAGGACAGCACCGTACAGAGGCATTAAGAAGGCTGTGGTTAATGACAACGTGTATCTAGTTCTTCTATTCTCCTTTTTCTAATGTCTTCTGTTTATGTGCGATGCTGGGACTGTGATTTTATTAATATACGAGTGTATACTTTATCCTCTCCTTTGAGCTAAATGACATTTTATTCAGTATCTGTGGAAAAAGCTCGTGCACATCATTTGTAAAAGAATTCAAGAAAAAAAAACCTAACTGTAGCAGTACTCGATCCCCAGTCAACTGCGTGTCAGACTAACATGCTAGCCCAGAGCTAACCGTATCCATGACGTCAGGTGTTCTTAACTGACATATTAGATACAAACTGTTGGCAAATAATGACTTTAAATAAACGATTTCTTCACTGCAGTACATCTTCATTAAAGATCATTTCATACAAAGTTTATATTATTGTATCAGTACGGTATATCACATACAACATACTAAAACTACTGAAATATAAGACAGGCACATGAGGACAGCTGCCATCTTGTCGTGTGACACAACGGCTCAGCTCTTTTAAGCCACTCATACTGTATAATATTATAATATTAAATTATAATAAATAACGGATCACGACCTTCAGGATAGCTTAAACCCCCCTAGACTCGATAATCGGAATTGGTGGGTCTTAAGCTATTTATTAAAATGGTTGCATAATTCACACGGCCGCCATCCTGAAATGGCATGGCCGATGACCTTGAATTTTGGGTGAAAGACGCGTCCTATATAAAGGTATGTTGTCACCAAATTTGGTAGAGATCGGATGATTAGTTTAGCCGTAATTTGATTTTACGTTTTGAACATTTGAGTGGCCGCCATTCTGTTTTGGTAAAGATGGCGGCGATATAAAGTATGACACTGAGGTATCCTTTACTAGTGCTACCTCTGTACCAAATTTCGTTCAATTAGGTTTCACCGTGTTCGAATTGATAGGGGGGGACAGACATTCAGAGTACACACACTCACACACACACAGACACACACACACACACACAGACTCACACACACACATACACACACACAGACTCACACACACACATACACACACACAGACAGACACACTTTTTTCGCCCTGTGTTGATCTCATAAGTCTACTTTCATTTTTTGCAAAAATCGAAAGTAGGCTAAAAACTGTAAATGGGAATTTCATAAATTGACAAATGTACAACAACAAATTGAAAAATCTATGTTTCTATATCATGATATTGAAAAACTTTAAACTGACATTTTAAAAACTGTAAATGGGAAATTGTGAAATTAATAAATGTGTAAACAACAAAATGCAAAATCCATGTTTCCATATTATGAAATTGAAAAACCTAAAACTCTCATAAAAAAACTGAAAATGGAAAATTGGAAAATTGACTAATGTGTAAACAACAAAATGCAAATTCCATGTTTCCATATTATGAAATTGTAAAACTTAAAATTAACATTAAAAAAACTGAAAATGGAAAATTAGAAAATTGACAAATGCGTAAACAACAAAATGAAAGAAAAAAATACTCGGTTGGGGTAGTGATCTTGTTGTACAGTAGCCTATAAGACTAGCATAAGGATAGTTGCATGAGCACTTATATACTTTGTGTATGTGCATTAGCCTTTGGATTAGCTTAAGTTAGGTTTGGTATAGTTAGGTTTAGTGAGGTTAGGTATGTGGCCTTGTAGTTTACTATTTTCGGAAAATGTAAAATGTAAAATCTAAAATCAAAAAATCTTAAATTTAAAATGTAAAATCTAAAAAAAAACTAAAAACTAAAATACAAAAAATCAAAAATGTAAAATGTAAAACCTAAAAAATATAAAATGAAAAAATCTAAAATCTAAAATGTTAAAATGTAAAATGTTAAAATGCAAAATCTAAAATCTTTAAATGAGGTTTCTGTGGGTTAGGTTAGGTTAGGTTAGGTTATAACTAAGTTTATTATTTGTGCTCTCACATTTGCTCTTACTTTTTTGCTCACACTTTTTGCTCACATTTTTTTTCTCGCACTTTTAGGTTAGGTTAGGTTAAGTTAGGTTAGGTTAGGTTATAACTTAGTTAATTATGTGTGCTCTTACATTTGCTCTCATATTTGCTCTGACTTTGAAGTTAGGTTAGGTTAGGTTAGGTTAGGTAAGGTTAGGTTAGGTTAGGTTAGGTTATAACTTAGTTTATTATGTGTGCTCTCACATTTGCTCTCATATTTGCTATTACTTTGAAGTTAGGTTAGGTTAGGTTAGGCTAGGTTAGGTTAGGTGAGGTTAAATGAAGTTGGGTTAGGCTGAATGGCAGAGGTATGAATTAAAACCCGCCTTTTCTCACTTTTGCCTCACAAGACTGAGTGTACTCCGTTCCACTCGTGAGACCAGAAATTAAATTTCTTGTCAGAGCCAGGAATCGAACCCGGCCTTAGCAGTAACAGCCAAGAATGCTAGCCACTACACTAAGTGGCTGACAATATAAAGCTGGTCTGGATTGCACATGATCAATTAATAATTACCTAATAATAATAATAATAATAATAAATATTCCATTTAGCAACTACACGGCCAACCTCTCCCTGTAAAGTCATTCACGGTCTCGGGGCGTAGTGGCCATATTGCCCATTAGCCACTGCGCCAGCTCTGAATGACCCCTCTATAAGAATAACATAAGGCTGGTTGCGCGTGGCGGCCATCTTGCCCATTAGCCCCTGCGCCAGAACCGCCCTATATTACCTACTCAAATATTTTTTTAGAATCACATATTATGGCCTGAAAACGAACATGTGTTTTTCTCTGGCATATTTTCTAAATAGTTTGCTTAAAATAATAGGCCTAGTTAAATGTTTAACAACATTGCATATGGTAATTAAATTAAATCCATGAGTGTTGTTGTTACCTATAACCACATCATACAAAATATGTCTTAACAAAAACAAAAACGTAAGTTTAGAAAAGTAAAACTGCAAGGTCATCGGATTACAGAAATATAAAGTCTCAAAATCATATGCAATAATTTAATGTGTCTGAAAACATTATGTAGAAGTTTATAAAATATACTTGTAATAAATGTTCAAAACTGTCCTATTAGGAATAATTAATGTATACATATGGTTTATAGGTTTTCTTTTTTAGATATCTCTGCTTAAACAATCTTACTTGTATATTCTTTCATAAAAGAAACACAACACAATCACATTTTACCTCAGGATAACTTCCGTCACTATTCACACATCACTGTTATAGTTAGTTAGTTATCGTTGTTTTAAGGGGCGTAACATCAAGGTCATCTGCCCTACACATCACTGTAATCGTCATTTTGACCTTCGGCGGTGCTTGCGCAATCCCGGCAGAATGTTACTCTATGTTCTGTGCACAGAAACTTGTGACAGGATAGACAAGATACCTTCGATGAGCGGTTTTGTTTCCAAGAACAAAACGCGCAGCGTCCGCTTCCTTCTGCAGCATTTTGACAGGGTTGTGGTTTCTCTTCAATCCCAGCAAGTCCTCGTATCTTCATCTTCAGCTGACGTGGAATATTCGTTAGTGAGTGTCTCCTCTTCAAATAATCTAAACAGAGCTCTCGGGACAAATTTTTCAGGAATGTGCGCCTGTTTGTCTCTTCCTTCGCGTTAACTAAGAAAATAATGTAGGCATTTATTGCTCCAATATTCATGAGAGCAAAAAAGAGTGATAATGGCCATCTCTGTTTTCGCCTCGCTACTGTGTACGTTGCTTTTAACTTGTCCAATGTATCTACTCCTCCTTTTGTGAGATTATAAAAGGTCAACATCTCCGGTTTCATTGCATCACCGGAGTCCTCATCAATGGAGTCCGAGTTGTGGAAAATAGACAAGAGAAGTACAAGCCTATTTCTTTTGGGCACGTAGGAAAGTAGAGTACTACTGTATTATCTCCAAACCCAAATAGGCTACTAAATTCCTCACGTCCCTTGCTCTCTGTAAACAAAGCGGGTATTTCTCGTTTGTTTTTTCTCAAAGTGCCAACGACCGTCAAACGATGATCTTTCAACAAATCATTTGCAAGCGGGATTGAAGAATACCAATTATCTACGGTTACGTTGCGTCCTGAACCAGATATTGGTCGGATTAGTCGGAGAACTACCTGATGTGGAGAATTGCTCACTTGGTAAGGTCCATCTGGTTGGCTTCCTAAATATACCTCCATTTTTTGAGCGTAATACGTCCGGGCATCGGCGAGAGCAAAAATCTTAATTCCATACTTAGCTGGTTTTGATTTTATATACTGCCGAAAACTACATTTCCCTCTAAATGGCTCTAACATTTCATCAATAGTCACGTATTCACCTGTGCTATAATGCTCAGTGCAAAGATCATTAAATTTCTCGAAAATAAAACGTAACGGAGCAAGTTTATCATATTGCCGTCTCTCTTACCGCGTGTTAACATTGTCAAACCTTATGGCTCTTGACAAAAATCTCAATCTTTGCAATGACATAGTGGTTCTGAAAAAATCGACACCTGTGAAGTCCTTCGCATATAAGTCCTCTAGATTTTGGTGAGACGAGTGCAGCGCTCCGGCCATGTATAGAAGACCAAACAAAGCTTTCATCTCCGTAAAGTCTGTCTCTCGTGCGTCCCTTTCACGCTGATATTTATCTCTGTTACGCTTAATACATATATTTGTACAATTTACAATTTCATTCACCATATAGTCGTCAAAAAAGAGATTCCAGGCTTCTAGAGCAGTTTTAGCACTTGTGGCCAGACCTCGAACACAAGGAATATGACTTCTAATTATATAGTGAGCTCTGGTTCTCACATTTTGTGGTGGACAGTGGGTGTACCATATTGTATTGTATTGTCCTTGCCACATAGATAACCCCTTCGACCTCTATTTATGTTATAAATAGGAATAGTTTCAAGATCGTCTGCAGACTGCTCACTTTCTGAAACGTGATCACTATTTTCTAGGATATCCTCATTTTCATCAGATGAACCTCCAACATCCGATTACTCTGGAATTTCTTCAAGCAAACGTCTGATACGCTCCTTCTCACGTAGATCCATTTTTCTGCAGACAATAGATCAAAATCCCATAAAGCCTTTGCGATAGTAAAGTAATCCGCTAAATATAACGTGACGAAAAGTATTCCTTAGTAGCCACACAGGGGATCCTCATCCATGTTTGGAAAATATATACTGGTTTGCAAGGAAATTAATTTAAAAATTGTTATTCTACGTATCAACATAACTTACCAACGATTAGTAAAGGTAGATCCCAAATAATGCCACTTCGCATACAAAACGAGTTCACACACAAAGTAAGAATACGACGGCACTTGTTAGTCGCGCACGGAAGAAACGTCCGGGAAATGGACAGCGGTCGCTACAGTGATACTTTCCCCGCACACAGGAAGAGTAACCTTGACGAATTCCAGACTGGGCGAGTCCAAATGAACCAGGGAGAAGGTATAGGGGTGGAAAGGGCAATCCGTGAACAAAGATGTACTCTCTCATGCATAATAAAATAGACCCGGAGGAAATCTCCGTGCGCGACTAATTAAAGGTTAAACGCCTAAAAATGATAAATGAATCTAAGATCTTTTATTTTTGATGAAAAATAGTAAGGGGGTGAAAAACTACCCCAAAATTGAAAAATCGATATCTTGGAAACTAAGAAACCTAAAATTAGGTGTGATAGCTCAAAAAATTGGTCATTTAATACTATTTTACCACGATTGGTCAGTTTACCCCTAAAACAATGCATGTAGATTTTACAGAGAAGAAAAGCGGAACCAATAATTAGATTTGGACACATGAGGTGTTATAAGACTCAGGGCGACAATCTCTTCTTGAATTTATTATTTATTTTTTGAAAATTTGACAAAGGGCCTAACCACACATTTTGAAAATTTAGATTTTTAAAATTTTTGAATTAATTTTAATATAGGCTATATATAGTTTTTTTGTAGAGAGAGACAGTACCGGTTGTGTTTAAACGAGCATGTCGCCGATCACTATGGCCATGTTCAATGGATGAATCGATATTTTGTGAAGCAGTGATTGAAGAGGGTCATGCGACGACTTGTTTTAAGAATATGTTTTGATATTTCCTATGATGCATGCATTTATTTAAATATCCCAAAACGGCAAGGTTACTGATTTGAGTTTTATAAACTAATAATGGGATTTGGACTCATAAGGTGTCCTATAACTTGACATGACGCTTTCTTTATATGGCTTATGAATTTTCCCAAAAATATTGAAAACAACAAGGTCATGGACTTTTGTTTCTCTTAATATATTGCAAACCCATTATGTTAGATGTTTATGGTGAGTGATGAAACATAGCTATGTAGAGAGAGAATTATTGTAGGCTTTACGTATGGTGACTGACAAGTCTTTGACCATTGAAACTTGTTTTTAAACCTGACCGCAGTACATAGGGAGTATAGGTTTCAGGCATGGCATGACAAACGGTGTGTACAAAATCCAATTTACCGATTCAAGTATTAAGAGTAGACTATCTTTAATTGATTAGTTACAGAGGGTAGCTAAGAAAACAAACAAGATGGTGATTACATTGAACCAAACCGAACCAATACAATCCTTTTTGTATGTATAATGTTACTTGCTAACCATTTTGTGCTGCAGTGGCAAGCACTTTTGGCTCTTGCACTGGAGGCCTTAACTCGATTTAACTTTAAGGCTTAGAACGAACCAAACTAAGAAAGATGGTTGTAGTGGTGCAGTGGTTAAGCTGTTATCCTTTGACTAAGGTAGACCAGGGTTTGATTTTAGATTAATACGCATGTCAAAAACATATAAAAAATAGGGACAATGTTTTAAGACTGATTACACTTGTATATTTTTTCAAATTATTACTTGGATTACAAATACAAAGGAGGACTGGGTTCAATGTACAGTTAATGCAAGTAAGATTTTGTATTTGTTTTTTATTTTAGACTTTAGATTTTAGAATTTGCATTTACATTTTAGATTGTACGAAAAGATCAAACCATAATATCATGGCTTTAAATTTTCGGTAACTAATTATTAAAGACAAACATATAAGGATTTGTATTACTTGGAATTATGTTTTCTATACTATATTTTATTTTGGTTTTAGATTTTAGAAATTTGATATTGGATTTTAGATTTTAGGTAAAGACCAAACTAATATTGACTATTCATTAGACACTGGTATGTAGATAGAAAGATGATTAGACTATATGTTAAGATGAATTATTAGGTGTTGACTGGCCTTGCAATAAGAATTGACTAACCAGACATGAGTTAACTACCAACGAAACACTTTGGCGACTATGCTTGTTGTTGACCAGTGAGTAGGGTTTTAGAAAAACTGTTTGCTATTTTGGGTTATATACAACAAATGCATAGACCTACTGAGCGACTATGTTTGCTAAACAAGACATTATACCAGAGATGATTAGGATTCTTATGTAGCTCAGGCAAGGAAAGCATTTCTACAGAATTTGTTGACATTGAATATAGATTTAGGGATTAGGATGTCATTTTTTAAGACCTTTGTCTGGAGTGTGACGCTCTATGAAAGGGAAACTTGGACTATTGTTGTAGCAGAAAAGTGGCGAGTTGAATTGTTTGAAATGTGATGTTACAGGAGAATGATGAAGATTAGATGGGTAAATAGGGTTACAAACTAAGAGGTATTAAGACAAGTGGGAGAGGAGAGATGTTTTAGCGACAGCTAATGAAGTAAATGGATAGGTTGGTAGGACACATACACCCAGGAATAGCAAGCTTAGTTATGGAAGAACGGGTTGAGAACAAGAACTGTAGGGGTAGACCAAGGATAGAATATGTTAAACAGATAGCCTTGGATGTAGAGTGTGGTAGCTATATAGATATGAAACGATCAGCTCAGGACAGGGAGTCATGGAGAGCTGTATTAAACCAGTCAAAAGGCTGAAGACTCAAACAACATGTAGAGCTTACCAAAATAATGTTGTGTAATGGTAAATACTAGTCAACAAACATTAATGCATTACTAAAACCCATGGCACGTTACCTGAGAGCTTTTCTAAAATTATTTTAAGATGCCTTTATCCCTATATTAAACACCTAGTTCTCTAGACTCATAACTACAATGTAATGAAAAAACAACAACAACAACAACAAAAAACATTTAAAAACGAGCAAGTGGTTGAGTCAATGTACACTGGAAAATTTTGTAAACATTCAAGTGCACAAAACAAATTACATTATTAACTGTCAGGTTGATCGAGTGGTTAAGGCGTTTGACTTATGTTCACATTTTCAATACAAGAAAGCAAGGATTTGAACCCCTTACCTGACATACTTATTGCTTTAACTTAGCTTAGCGATACTGTATTATTATGATACTCGATACACAAACCATAGATAGAGTGTATTGTTTAAGTCCACTCTCTCTTTCTAAACATAGCTAGAGACTGTCAATGGTTAACAATTGCATTAATAGTGGGAGGATGTAGTGATAGTAATTAAGAAAAAGCAGACAATAACCATAAAATATTTTTATTAAATTCATTTTATAATAGATACACACTAAATACAACTCTCTCTATTTACCATTGTTTAATATAGATTTTTAAATACAACGCATGTTGTAAATCCTTTTATAACTTTCTCCAGGTACTCTTGTTCTTAAAAACTGGGGAAGTCGCAGTGGTTTTATAGACATAAAACCTCATCCCTTTCTTTTTCATCATCCTCATCATCATCTTCATTATGAATATTATCATCAAAATTATGATAGGCATTGTCACCATCATTATCATCATCATCATCATCATCAACAGCATCACTAGAACAATCCAATTCCTCTTGTTCCTTTTCCACAGGGTCCTCTTTTAAAGTCTGCGTTGCTTTTGATAGTGTTAAGGGTTTCTTAGACGTTGACAACTGTCCTAACATGCCTTTTAGAGGACATGATAAGTGATTTTGAACAAACACTGCACGATCTTGAGCAGCAATATTTTTTTCTTGGACTTGCTTTTTTTTACCTTGATTCGAGTATTTTGTCCATATAAATGTGTATTAATTTGAGATTCACAATGATGCTCGTTTGAAGGAAGTACGTTGGAGTCTTTTGTTTTAATCATTCCTCGACACTTTTTAGATCGTTGTTTTGAACATCGCCAAATAACAGTTCCATTTTATTGGTTGTTTTTACAATATATGTATATCCTTTATAGTAGGCACATGGCTTACCATGGCTGGTTGTTGAGACCTCCATATTAACTAATACACATAAATTTAATTTTAGTAAAGTCACTTTAGTAATAATAACAGTAAAATAAATGAAGTGGATTGATATTTTTAAAGGTGGAATTTTCAAAGTACTGTCAAGAATAATAATCACATGAACAAATTTTAGACTACAAGTGATTTACACACACATTGCTCAATGTCAAGATTTATACTGAACACAATTTATAGTGATTATGATTTTTATTGACTGTAATTGATAGTAGCCATGGTTAGTAGAGGCAATGTATACTGGGTGCGTTTTATAACACGCTCAATTTATAGTAGGTACGATTAGTAGACGCGTTTGATACTGGGCGCTTTTTATACTGATTATGTTTTATACTGAGCGCGATTTTTACTAGAAGCGATTTTTACCAACTGTAATTGATAGCAGTTCATACTCAACGCAATTGATAGTAGGCGTAATTGATAGTAGGCGCGATTGGTAGTAGGCGCGATTGGTAGTAGACGCAATTACTAGTAGGCGCGATTGGTAGTAGGTGCAATTGATAGTAGGTGCAATTCACAGTAGGCGCGATTGGTAGTAGGTGTAATTGCTATTAGGCGCTATTGATAGTAGGTGCAATTGACAGTAGGCGCAATTAGTAGTAGGCGTGATTGGTAGTAGGTGCAATTGATAGTAGGTGCAATTAATAGGCGCAATTGAGAGTAGGCGCGATTGATAGTAAGCGCAATTGATAGCAGGCGCTATTAGTTGACGCGATTGATAGTAGGCGCGATTGGTAGTGGACGTAATCGATAGTAGGCGCTATTGATAGTAGGCGCGATTGGTAGTAGGCGCGATTGGTAGCAGGCGCTATTAGTAGACGCGATTGATAGTACGCGCAATTGGTAGTGGACGTAATTGATAGTAGGTGCTATTGATAGTAGGTGCGATTGATAATAAGCGCAATTGATAGCAGGCGCTATTAGTAGACGCGATTGATAGTAGGCGCGATTGGTAGTGGACGTAATTGATAGTAGGTGCTATTGATAGTAGGCGCGATTGATAGTAGGCGCGATTGGTAGTAGGCGCAATTGGTAGTAGGCGTAATTGGTAGTAGGCGCAATTGATAGTAGGCGAAATTCACAGTATGCGCGATTGGTAGTGGGTGTAATTGCTAGTAGGCGCTATTGATAGTAGGTGCAACTGACAGTAGGCGCAATTAGTAGTAGGCATGATTGGTAGTAGGTGCAATTGATAGTAGGTGCAATTAATAGTCGCAATTGATAGTAGGCGCTATTGATAGTAGGCGCAATTGATAGCAGGCGCTATTAGTAGACGCGATTGATAGTAGGCGCGATTGGTAGTGGACGTAATTGATAGTAGGTGCGATTGATAGTAGGCGCGATTGATAGTAGGCGCGATTGGTAGCAGGCGCTATTAGTAGGCGCGATTGGTAGTAGGCGCGATTGATAGTAGGCGCTATAGATAATAGGCGCGATTGATAGTAGGCGCGATTGGTAGTAGGCGCGATTGTTAATAGGCGCGATTGTTAGTAGGCGCGATTGATAGTAGGCGCTATTAGTAGACGCGATTGATAGTAGGCACGATTGGTAGTGGACGTAATTGATAGTAGGCGCTATTGATAGTAGGTGCGATTGATAGTAGGCGCGATTGATAGTATGCGCGATTGGTAGCAGGCGCTATTTGTAGACGTGATTGATAGTAGGCGCGATTTGTAGTAGGCGCGATTGATAGTAGGCGCGATTGATAGTTGGCGTAATTGATAGTAGACGCAATTGATAGTAGGCGTGATTGGTAGACCTTGAGGTGATAACCCCTTTTGATTGATCCCTGTTGATTTGTTCCTTTAGACTGGTCCCTGTTGACTAGCCCCTGTTGACTAGCCCCTTTGGATGGGTCCTTTATGAAGGGAGTCATTTTTGACAGGTCCTTTATCCAAATTATGTCAGAGTCACTAACCTTGTCACATGACCTGTTCTACAAGTTTAGACTCGCTTTGGGACTGGCTATGACGTCACAGATGAATGGCGGTGGGAGGCTGGACATTACTTTTTATTACACAAAAAACATTCTCTTTAAAGTGAGAGGAAAAGTGGGTGCAAAAGTGGGTGCAAGAGTGGATGCAAGAATGGGTGCAAATAGGCAAACCAATAATCAAAGAGGGGTATGACAGACCTTGAGGCGATAAACACTTTTGATCGATCCCTGTTGATTTGCCCCTTGGGACTGGTCCCTGTTGACTCCCGTGGCTCATGATCTCGAGATTAACGGTCACGTTAAACTACAAGCTTCCTTTTCCTGTTGACTAGCCCCTTTGGACGGGTCCTTTTTGAAGGGAGTCATTTTTGACGGGCCCCTGCTGACGGGTCACTGTGGACGGATCCCTGTGGACGGGTCCCTGTTGACAGATCCTTTTGACTAATCCCTTTGGACCGGTCCCTTTGACATAATTTGGATAAATGCATGGCCAATCCATAAGGATCAGTCCAAGGGGACCGGTACATAAGGATTAGTCAAAAGGACCTGTCAACAGGGACCCGTGCACAGGGATCCGTCCACAGTGACCCGTCAGCAGGGGCCCGTCAAAAATTACTCCCTTCAAAGAGGACCCATCCAAAGGGGCTAGTCAACAGGGACCAGTCCCAACGGGCAAGTCAAAGGGATCAATCAAAAGGGGTTATCGCCTCAAGGTCTGTCATACCCCTCTTTGATTATTGGTTTGCCTATTTGCACCCATTCTTGCATCCACTCTTGCACCCACTTTTGCACCCACTTTTCCTCTCACTTTAAGGAGAATGTTTTTGTGTAATAAAAAATAATGTCCAGCCTCCCACCGCCATTCATCTTTGACGTCATAGCCAGTCTCAAAGCAAGTCTAAACTTGTAGAACAGGTCATGTGACAAGGTTAGGTTAAGTGACTTTGACATAATTTGGATAAATGCATGGGCCCGTCCACAGGGACCTGTCAAAAATGACTCTGTACAATACCCAAGGGGTATGTACCCCTTAGAGATCATCCCCCCCATCATCTGTCTAAATCTCATAAAAGGCAACCCTTTAAAAGCCTACCCAATATCCATCAATACTATAAGGGCAGCTGGCTACTCCATAAAGCAGCTCAACCCTTGCGTAATTATGACACACAGCGACATACTACAAACTGGTTCAACTATGCCACAACGCGCTGACAGAACAGAGGCTAAAGGTATAAAAGGTGCCTTAAGTGGGTCACGAGGATATCTCCATCACCAGTGCTTCGACGAGACAGCCGGAGGCTAACGACAGTGTCAACCGAGGTGAGTCAGTCAGTCAGTGTTCAGAATCCTACTTTTGTAACCTAACACCCACAGTTTGTACTCACATTATAACATCACAAGATCCCTTAAAAGGGACTAACAGTTACTCATTGCTGACCAATAAACACTTGGTCAGTCTCTTACACTTGCATTACTGATCTACACTCTTCTTCACGTCCCCACGTCCTTCCTTACTCCCGTCACAGTCGGACGTGACACACCGTAGTAATAACGCCAACTCAGACGTCCTTGTATTCCTCACAGCGGCTAGCGTGCTCAATTGAAGCGCGTGCCGAACCGCTGACACTAGCAAGGTGATTATATAATAAGTAGCCGGCTGGGCGACTAGTACACCGACCCGCGTGCTAAGGCTACATCCCTTAAACCACATTTACAGTCTTTATAGGAACGCCCCCTAGTTCCTAGCACACCACAACACACTACACTGGTCAGCTTGCCCTGTCAAGGGGAGCTACCCTTATTTAGGCACAAACTCATAAATTAGTACAGCAACTCTCCCTTTTAGATCCACCCCCAAATAAGGGATCTAAAACACTGGTGGAGGCGGGGTCCTACGCATAGAGAAAAGGGACTCAACCAACGAGCCCTCGTAGGTAAAACGACCCCTTCCGTACCGCAAAAAGCCAAGCAAATTAGTGAGAAAATTTTTTCCCCCAAATAAAAAGCACCATTTTTTTTTTGAGTGCTCCAAACTAGCTACACAGGGGAAATTCTTAACAAACCAACCCCCCAGCCCCATACAGAATCAGAGAAATATAAGAATACACTGTCAAAACACGCACAGATTTTTTTTTTATTATTTTTTCACATACACTCCATTCAACATGGCCCCCCTATACCGCCTAGCTGTGCTAAGGAGCATTGGGGAGTACCAGGAATTAATTGCCTGGCATAGAGTTTTTGAAACTAGGCAGGACTACCTCAGAAGGTTTCAGCAGCTCCTGCACGCCCAGTACATGCGGATCATAAGAGCCCTTGTCCGGCCACTCCGCAGTGCTAAGAATCGCAAGATTCGAGCGAAAATCCCCACCCTCCGCACACAAATCATAAAAGCACACTGGCAACTACACTGTCGACACGAGTTTATGTTCCAACAATGGGAAACACTCATCACGGAACACAGACGGATAGGGACTCAGGACACCAAAGTCGCTGAACTGGCCATATGCCTCAATAGGCAGTACACCCAAATTTGGGACGAATACCGTGAACTCCAAACCAACAAGGCCATTTTTGAGTTCATGGTAGGGCCACCAGCCCAGCCGAGAGAGGACATAAGCGTAGATACGCTAACTCGACAATTTGCGAGGATGTCCCTCTCGCCACGTACTGCCACAGAATGGAAGGAGTTCGCCGTGGCCACAGTCCGGGAGACGGCCAGGTTAGGCTCCAACATACTAAAGAATACATCCTACACAGACACACGTCCTTCAGCTCCGGATCGGAAGGCAATTTTGCCAAGCCGAGGGGAAGAGCCTAGAACAATCCCCTCGGACCGGATGAACGAGAGGGAGTTGAAGCCAGGACCTTCAATCACACATAATACGACAGAGGGACAACAGGAGGTAACCTCGTCATGGGCTGACGACGTAGAGCCTGACCTACCACATATAAAGCCTACATACACTCACACAGATAGGCTAACACAGTGGCAGGAGTCTGCCGTGGCCACGGGCCAGAAAGCGGACAGGCTACACGACACCACATTGGCAGGACAAAAACAGGCACTTAAGCGGCCTTCACCGCCAGTTCAAAGGGCAAATTTGCCAGAACGGAGGCGAACACCGGCATTAGTCCCTCAGGATGCACGGTACACGCACATACAGATTAAACAGGCATTACCATACAATACACGGGGATTAGGAAAGGTATTATTACCCACCCCACAAAACCTCGCAGTCAAACATACATACACTCCCGTAAAATCTGCTAAGATAGCGCCAAGCGCAATAACGCCCTTAAATACAGGTACACTTAGACCTAGAAACACGCGCTACGGTGGAAGTAGGGCAAGGCTTACTTTGCTAGAAATTCCGCCGGAAAACAGCAAAGAAACACCTCAATGGATTTCAGAGGCCTATAATATCGTAACAGGGCAAAACCCTTCACCTTTCTGAGCACTGAAGCTCGAAAGACGATAACGACTTCCACCAAGGCCAAAGAAATAAAATAACATCACTTCCCCCATCATAAATGGCCACACAAGTTCTTTCACGCGGGAGATATCAGAAAATAGACCGACAATTACATAGTAAACATAAACTGCGCATTTTTTTTCTTTCTCGTATTTTATGTATATACAGGGCAACATGGCCAAATTAGAAGTGAGTAATTTTAAATCCTTCTGTGTTTTTTTTTGGGAACCATGGCATCTTTCTATCAGGCCATCACTAAGCCAAGTGAAAGCCCATCAGGCTTAAGGCCGGAAAGAGATATTTTGAACACAACTT
Source organism: Meconema thalassinum (assembly GCA_946902985.2). NCBI lineage: Eukaryota > Metazoa > Arthropoda > Insecta > Orthoptera > Tettigoniidae > Meconema > Meconema thalassinum. Next base: position 915,582,403 of record OX336388.2, on the reverse strand, counting down.
AGGCATAAAATCACAGCATAGAGCTTAAGGGAGTCTTTCTAAGTAGAAATGACTAGACGTTCTACATTATGGTTCCACAGTTTGACAGATTCTCTTGTTGCGGGCAAAAAAAAAAAAAAAAACGTAAGCATGGCAAGAATTAAGAATCTCAAACTAGTTTCAAAAAAAAAAATTTTGGGAGGTGTGCTTTAACCAACTAAAAAGCCCAATTGCACACCGGGATGAGACACTGTCATTTTGGTGAGTTACAATTACTTTGATAGGCAGGTTTGACTCCCACAGTGCACTGGCTTTGCTCGGGACGTGGATACAAGGGTATCAGTTACGTCTGGCAATGGCCTTCCTAAGGTGTACTAGACAGTGTCGGTAGATTCCCCTGAGACGTAACCAGATTACGGTAGTACTCACGTTACCAAAATGGTAAATACTACACTCAGGTCCCAATCACCATTTTTTTTCAAAAACATAGTGCTCACGACATAATTTTTAGAGACTAACGCCACCTACTATTATTTTCTTTCAATGTGCTCTCTTAATGCAGAGCGGGGCATAAATAATTTTTTTTTGTTTCACACAGTTAGCCCAAGAAAGAAAAATGGCCAAATAAACTATATATATATTTTATACATAGGTATACATAACACAACACTCGGGGACACAAGTGTAGTCAATGGAAGGTTCTTTTGCAGACGGCCAATGCATATGAGATTTCCGAAGTGAAATGCCATGGCCTTTGGTTTGGATTCCAAGTAAAACGGAAATCCCGTGGCACATGATCTCTAGAAATGGTCACGTTAAACCACAAAATTCCCCTCTTGCCTTTTTATAATGCGAAGAGCACTAACAGAAAAGCAGGCTGATTAAGAACACATGTTCGGATACACAGCGTTATCGAAACAAGTAAACAAGCGACCGCGCAAGACATTGCAACCCGACACCCTCATACTCAGCATTAAAGCAGACGTCAGTGATAAACTGCGAGCCTTACAGACGACAGTTCCCAAAGCACACTGCACGGAATCATTCATAGCCAACCTAAGAACCCTATATCTTCAAAATTTACACTACGAGGAGAGGGCAAAAATAAGCAAACTCCTCGCAGGAAGGTATACTAGGGGTTGCGCATAGAAAAACACACAGCCCATTTGCCATAGTGTAGGCGGCACAGAAATGGCCACCAAATCTTTACAGACAACCGGCTTCGAACCCATGTCCACACACAAAAACCTCGTACCGAAAACTAACTAAACAACGGTATTTTCGGTACGAGAAACACAAACAAAATACAGGCAGAATGCCCGCAGAACATGAACAACGCAGACATATAACACAGAGAATTACATAGAACACGGGTTCGAACCCCAGAGAAAATTGCACGCCAGGGAAAAACAAGCAGACGGCCTTCCAATCACACCAAAATTGGCCCATATAACGGCTTAGACAGATAATACTACATTCCTGCGGCCAAATGACAGGCATAAAATTCCAGAAATACACTTGACAGGGAAAATGGACTTTCCAGACAGAGACATATAAATTTCGTAAGACAACGGTCTTACGGAATAATGGCCACACAACGGCAATAGTAGCAGGGCGGATTACCACATCGGGCCGCCAGGAATTTAACACAATGACCACACTGGCATACGTGCAGAAAAACACGCAACAGTGGTTAACCTACATAAAATCCCGGCCTGAAGTTACACACACAAACTGATGACTTGCAGACTTAGCCACTTTGCAACACTGTCGATGACAAAACGCGATTGTGTAGTGGCAGTGACCATGAATAAACAAATGCAGAACAATCATAACACTATACATTTTTCAACACTGCGAAAGCATTTATCAACAAGCAGACGTCACAGACCAAAACTTGTCGCAGGCCCAGAGTAGCACGTTCGTAAAGACGTTGGCAGGCCACGGGCGCTTCCTACCCATACACAATATACACAGTAGGACTTAGCCCTACAGCAGACCAGGCGTCCGCGTGGTGTAGCGGAGCGTAGTCACACACACACACACAAACGCGCTCACCAATCAGGGGCGAACATAGGGACTTTGAGGAAACGGGACCTCCCCTTAACAACTTCTTTTTGCGACCCTAGTCCCGAAACAAATCATTCCAGGCGACTAGGACTTAGCCCTATAACGGACCAGAGTAGGTCGTGAAGCTTCGCTATCCCAAAGCGCGGATAGAAAACCAACATGGACCAAGGGAGGATGACAAGAGAACATGCTAACAGCGTCCCACTCTACTCCCTTCCCATAACCTTCTCAAGCCTGACATAAACAACGCAAACACATCTACACGACCATAAACAGCTACACTACACTACAAAGTATACATAAGGGTTGGTAAACTTCATGTGTTTACAGAAAGGGCATGCTACGCCCTGAGCCCCACCGCTATCACCTGAATGAGAGGGGTGCATCGGCCAACACCAACTAAGCGTAATGCACATCTCCATATGAGAGATGAGGCCATAAGTAATAAATACTAACCATTTTTTTTTTAAATTTAAATCATCCCGCATGAGAGGGAAATATATTAGTATTATGCCTCAACCTACACCTATCCATACATGAGTGCAAACGCCTCATATCCAGACGCATGCATGTATATCCCATCCATTCACCAGGGGATATTGATATCAGACCGGCATGGATTTTTATTTTATTTTTTGCAACCCCGGGAATTACCTGCCCCGTTCCACTCACTGTAGGAGCATCCTAGCACAAAAACCGGTTCCAGGCCGCCACTAACGCGGAATTCGGAAGTGCGCAACCTCCTCCTACCCTGCTTTAACCCACTCTACAGATAACTACCCCCAGATCACAATAACAGGGTACCTGACGCCACAGACCCTACTAACACCTCCATCAAGGTTAAAAAAGAGCATTATCGCTGGAGAAGCTGATATAGCACAGGTAGCCTAAAGTAGTCTACGTATGTAGAGGTTTTACCAGCCCACCACACTGGAAGTATTTTACATTTGACACTTTTTACACAGGTTACACCTATATTTAAAAAAAAAAGGGAATCTGAAACACCCTGGCTGATGATACCGGCGTTAGCCAAAGGTCAAAAGCACAACACTAGGGGCAGAACTGGGGTAGGTAATGACAACCCTTACCCCAGTTGGCTCGACAAATCACCTAACTTGACGACTAGACCAAACAGACGAACCACGTGAGGTCAAAGCATTCGCGGCCTGGTCGGGCAAGCTCTGGAATCCTAGGTGCGCATAAACCGCCCCTGGGAGGAAGGGATGCTAAACCCACTTTGTGCCACGGTCGTCGAAGACAAGACCTGCAGGGAGACTTTCTGAGAATGGCGGGAGAAATAGCTCACTCCGCGTCGGCCTCGGGAGCTATCCCTAGAGACGACCCCATTATGACTAGACTGCTAGCTAAGTTTAAATTTAAGTAGGCAAGACTTCCATGGCGGGAAGCAAAACTCCTGTGCGTTGGAGCATACTACGGCGGCCCATAGAGGCAAATTTATATATCAATGCGAAAATGCATACTACGGCGGCCCATAGAGGCAACTTTATATATCAATGCGAAAATGCATACTACGGCGGCCCATAGAGGCAAATATCACTGCGAAAGCAGGTTGCGACGGCCGATTAAGGCGGAGAGGATATTATGCCATTGGACCACACTGTCCAATGCCCACATAAATGACGACGCATCGGGCAGTCAGAGTGCATTAAGAGATGGGGCATTGCGCGCCCCTCACAGGAGCCAAGTGGGCGGCTCACCTACGACTAATCGGAACGGCAAAACGAGCACGACAAGGAAGTTACAGCGGGCGGAACGGTTAGCTTAGTGGCACCGTAAGCCGCCCGCGGATAGATTAATCCTAGTAATAGACGTCGACACTAGACTTAAGGGGACGGAATCTAGCGACCCTAGAGACAACCGGTGTTTCTGGGGCTCGTGCGGGTGGTGATCTGGGGATTTAATTGCCCCAGGCGATCGTCCTAGGCCAAATTTAGTTATAGACGGTTGCATTTGACACGCAACCTAGGATTAAGCAAATTTAATGAACACTGTTGCAATTCAGCACAGCATCTTTCGGCCATAGATTAAGGCAACCCTCTCGGCTTAGATGTAGTTTTTTTTTATATATATACCATAAGTAGAATAAGTGGTATAAGAGAACGCCGTTCGGCGCCTGATGACCCACAAATCCGTCATCAGGGTAAGTCCGATAACTCATGATAAGTTATTATAATGTAGCATAGTCTTACATTTAAGACAATTTTTTTTTAATACATATATTGAGGTAAAATTTCGGCGCCTGGCGACCCAAATTCGTTGCCAGGGTAAGCCCAATACTACAACACATTAGGAAATGACGTCACGGCACCATATAGGGTAAGCCCGGCCATATATCGAGTAATAATAACCATGCCATTCTTTTCACAGGTAAAAAGGGGCTTCAGACTGTGGCAACGCTGCCACAGGAAGCGGCATATGGAATAGGGAATTTCAATGTTTTGTTAACCTCTCCATTTTTTTTTTGCAGGCATTGTCACCTAGAATATGACACGTGTAATTATGATTTTGCTGCCAGATAGCAGCAACATGCTATTTAATGCCCCCTTATTGTAGTATTATACCTGTGCATACTAACCTCCAGTTAACATTCATTCTCACTTACACACTCACTACATTTTTTTTTTTTTACAACTACACGTCAATAATCTGCACAGCGGGAATGATGCCTGTGGGGCATCAAGCTTGCTGGCAGATCTGCCTAAAACAAAAACACTTGAAGCGTCAAAATGAGACGCAGCTTACGGCGATGAGGGCGCAACCGGCATGTGGCGGCGACCCTCATGGCCAAGTGTGCAAGCATTCACCCACAGAGGATGCTTCACAGACTAGGTATTAAGAATACACTGCAAGCGGTACGACCACTCAAACCGTGCCAAGAGGTGGCCGTATAGGATCAGCCGTGATACGGCAAGCGTACGTACAAACAGGTAGCGTGCACGCGAGGATCCAAACAAAAACTAGAATTATAAGGGTTTAGCGCGCTTAAGTAGACATAAGGTCATTGTAGTTCATAATTTTAAAGAGTAAACTACATACATATTCATGCGCCCACGGGCAATTATTCCAATTGAAATTCCTAAATGTCAGCATCGCAACATGATACATTAAACTCTATATATATTTTTGTCTGTTTATCAAGTTCACGTGTACACGATGTCTATATTTTTGTTTTGTTTTGTTTCGTTTGCTAAGGTAACACGTAACCAATGTCTGTGAATTGTTTTTTTTCATTTTTCTCTCTTCTAACTTCCCCATTTGTCAGGGTGTTCCGTTTTTCCCACACAAATAAATACTTTTGAATATTTCCTTTAAATTATACCCTGGAACACCCATTTTCTTTCTATTCTCTCCTATCTTCTTTATTGCAGGGAGCACTTTTTCCCCAAGATAGGGCGGACGACGCAATCATCCGTTCGGCCCTGGGTTTTTCCTCCCTGCACAACTATGTAACCATGTATAACCATGTTTTTTTTCTTTTTTATGCCGACAACGGCAATGGCGATTGTGCCTCAATAGCAATTATTTTCTTTATTCAACGATGTTAATGCACATTTCACCATGCAATGTAAAATTTATATACATATATATCTATGTACACCCCATAACCCTCCCCTCTGAACACGGGCTGACCGCACACCTACACTTCTGCACGACGACACCCGTTCCATACGACGACGCTTACGACGCCACCACCAGAAGAGACGAGGGGGATTCAAAAACTACTACGACAACATCCCAACCCCAAGTGCCCTTCCCGGTCGCGAGGACGCGACCAAATGGAGGAAGAGGCTTGTACAATACCCAAGGGGTATGTACCCCTTAGAGATCATCCCCCCCATCATCTGTCTAAATCTCATAAAAGGCAACCCTTTAAAAGCCTACCCAATATCCATCAATACTATAAGGGCAGCTGGCTACTCCATAAAGCAGCTCAACCCTTGCGTAATTATGACACACAGCGACATACTACAAACTGGTTCAACTATGCCACAACGCGCTGACAGAACAGAGGCTAAAGGTATAAAAGGTGCCTTAAGTGGGTCACGAGGATATCTCCATCACCAGTGCTTCGACGAGACAGCCGGAGGCTAACGACAGTGTCAACCGAGGTGAGTCAGTCAGTCAGTGTTCAGAATCCTACTTTTGTAACCTAACACCCACAGTTTGTACTCACATTATAACATCACAAGATCCCTTAAAAGGGACTAACAGTTACTCATTGCTGACCAATAAACACTTGGTCAGTCTCTTACACTTGCATTACTGATCTACACTCTTCTTCACGTCCCCACGTCCTTCCTTACTCCCGTCACAGTCGGACGTGACACACCGTAGTAATAACGCCAACTCAGACGTCCTTGTATTCCTCACAGCGGCTAGCGTGCTCAATTGAAGCGCGTGCCGAACCGCTGACACTAGCAAGGTGATTATATAATAAGTAGCCGGCTGGGCGACTAGTACACCGACCCGCGTGCTAAGGCTACATCCCTTAAACCACATTTACAGTCTTTATAGGAACGCCCCCTAGTTCCTAGCACACCACAACACACTACACTGGTCAGCTTGCCCTGTCAAGGGGAGCTACCCTTATTTAGGCACAAACTCATAAATTAGTACAGCAACTCTCCCTTTTAGATCCACCCCCAAATAAGGGATCTAAAACAACTCCCTTCATAAAGGACCCATCCAAAGGGGCTAGTCAACAGGGGCTAGTCAACAGGGACCAGTCTAAAGGAACAAATCACAGGGATCAATCAAAAGGGGTTATCTCCTCAAGGTCTATCAATCGCCTCTACTATCAATTACGCCTACTATCAATCGCGCCTACTATCAATCGCGCTTACTAATCGCGCCTACTATTTATTGCACCTAATATCAATAGCGCCTACTACCAATCGCGCCTACTATCAATCGCACCTACTAACAATAGCGCCTACTATCAATTACGTCCGCTACCAATCGCGCCTACTATCAATCGCGTCTACTAAAAGCGCCTACTATCAATCGCGCCTACTACCAATCGCGCCTACTATCAATCGCGTCTACTATCAATCGCGCCTACTACCAATCGCGCCTATTATCAATCGCGCTTACTATCTATAGCGCCTACTACCAATCACGCCTACTAATAGCGCCTGCTATCAATTGCGCCTACTATCAATCGCGCCTACTGTCAATTGCGTCCACTACCAATCGCGCCTACTATCAATCGCGTCTACTAATAGCGCCTGCTATCAATTGCGCCTATTATCAATCGCGCCTACTATCAATTGTGACTATTAATTGCACCTACTAACAATTGCACCTACTACCAATCACGCCTACTACTAATTGCGCCTACTGTCAATTGTACCTACTATCAATAGCGCCTACTAGCAATTACACCCACTACCAATCGCGCCTACTGTGAATTTCGCCTACTATCAATAGCGCCTACTACCAATCGCGCCTACTAATAATTGCGTCTACTACCAATTGCGTCTACTACTAATTGCGCCTACTACCAATCGCGCCTACTATCAATCGCGCCTACTATCAATCACGCCTACTATCAATTACGTCCACTACCAATCGCGCCTACTATCAATCGCGTCTACTAATAGCGCCTGCTGTCAATTGCGCTTACTATCAATCGCATCTATTATCAATAGCGCCTACTATCAATTACGTCCAATACCAATCGCGCCTACTATCAATCGCGTCTACTAATAGCGCCTGCTACCAATCGCGCCTACTATCAATCGCGCCTACTATCAATAGCGCCTACTATCAATTACGTCCACTACCAATCGCGCCTATCAATCGCGTCTACTAATAGCGCCTGCTATCAATTGCGCTTACCATCAATGGCGCCTACTATCAATTGCGCCTATTAATTGCACCTACTATCAATTGCACCTACTACCAATCACGCCTACTACTAATTGCGCCTACTGTCAATTGCACCTACTATCAATAGCGCCTAATAGAAATTACACCCACTACCAATCGCGCTTACTGTGAATTGCGCCTACTATCAATTGCACCTACTACCAATCGCGCCTACTAGTAATTGCGTCTACTACCAATTGCGCCTACTACCAATCGCGCCTACTATCAATTACGCCTACTATCAATTGCGTTGAGTATGAACTGCTATCAATTACAGCTGGTAAAAATCGCTTCTAGTAAAAATCGCGCTCAGTATAAATCATAATCAGTATAAAACGCGCCCAGTATCAAACGCGTCTACTAATCGTACCTACTATAAATTGAGCGTGCTATAAAACGCACCCAGTATACATTACCTCTACTAAACATGGCTACTATCAATTACAGTCAATAAAAATCATAATCACTATAAATTGTGTTCAGTATAAATCTTGACATTGAGCAATGTGTGTGTAAATCACTTGTAGTCTAAAATTTGTTCATGTGATTATTATTCTTGACAGTACTTTGAAAATTCCAACTTTAAAAACTATCAATCCACTTCATTTATTTTACTGTTATTATTACTAAAGTGACTTTACTAAAATTAAATTAATGTGTATTAGTTAATATGGAAGTCTCAACAACCAGCCATTGTAAGCCATGTGCCTACTATAAAGGATATACATATATTGTAAAAACAACCAATAAGATGGAACTGTTATTTGGCGATGTTCAAAACAACAATCTAAAAAGTGTCGAGGAATGATTAAAACAAAAGACTCCAACGTACTTACTTCAAACGAGCATCATTGTGAATCTCAAATTAATACACATTTAAATGGACAAAATAATCGAATCAAGGTAAAAAAGCAATTCCAAGAAAAAAACAAGATGTTCAGTAAAGAACATATAGCCTACTTTCTCCTAAATGTATGAGTATAGTTATAACTCGTTGTTATTATCAAAGAGTATAATAGAACTATTCTTTGTTGAAGACCTTAGAAACGATTTACCTCTACCAAACGCCACAACCTAGATAAAAACTGCTACCATCATTGAAGAAAGAAAGATAAGAAGTATATCAAGAATGTTATGGATCTGGAGACATAATCGACCGGACTGGCGGCGTGGCTCAGCGGTAACGTTCTCGCTTGCTGGGCCCTAGGTTGCAGGTTCGTATCCTGGCGCAGTCAGCTGGCATTTGAGGGTGCACAAATGCGAGGGAGCCGTGTCAGTACATTTACTGGCACGTTAAAGATCCCCTTCGGGCAAAAATTCCGGCACCCCGGTGTCTCTAAAATCAGCAGTAGTTAAACTGGATGTAAAACCAATAACATTATTATTATTATTACGACCTGCCGTGGGCAACATCCAACTTTGAGTTGAGGCATGTCTTTACACGTCTGGTTGTGCATGGCTTTCACAACCCTAATTGAATTAACAAATCTTTCCATGACCCTACAGAGACGTGTGTATACAAACTATGTGGATATTTTCGATAATATAATCCTAACAGAGCGAGTGCATTCTAGCGGCCAGAAGAAGAAACTTTTCAATAAAATCTGGAAGTTACCTTTTTGGCAGCTAGATGTCTCGAGTAAATCTGCTGGCGAATTATGTTTTAATTAAATATATATTTTACACCATAATGTGCACAATATAACGCTTAATAACATTTTCAAGTAACGCAAAATAGGCTGTTACAAACCCTTTAAAATAAAAAGTTAAAATGTATCGTAGTATCATCTTGTCATTCTTCAAATTCGATGCGCATAGAATGATAATGGTATAGTAATCAATGGATCTCCACGTAGACTAGTCGTGACATCTATTGGTGAAATATCGAACAATATAATCCTAACAGAGCGAGTGCATTCTAGCGGCCAGAAGAAGAATCTTTTCAATAAAATCTGGAAGTTACCTTTTTGGCAGCTAGATGTCCCGAGTAAATCTGCTGGCGAATTATGTTTTAATTAAATATATATTTTACACCATAATGTGCACAATATAACGCTTAATTTTAAAACATCTGAGTCATTACAAAACAATAAACATATAACATTTCAAGCAAAAAACGTAGCTCTGATCGGGTTTGAACCATAGGCATTTGAGCGATAGGCTAACGCTCTACCACTGAGCTAATTGTGTCAACGAATATCGTTCTATTTAAAATGACTTACATAGAATTTGTTAGCAAATAATGATTTATACTAAACGATTTCATCACTGGAGTATATTATTTATATATAAAGCATTTCATACAAAGTTTATTTATTTTTTATCAGTACGCTATATTGCATGCAATACTCAAATTAGTGAAATATAAGTCCGGCACAAGATATCCGCTGCCATCTTGTCTTATTACTGAATCAGTTCAGCCTTTTAAAATCACGTCTGCACTATAGTATTACAAAATAAACTTTTAATTTCGAACGTGCCTCTTCCTTTAGAACAGTTAAAACGATTCTCGGCTCGATAATCGGAAATGGTGGGTCCCATGATATGGATTATAAAGTTTGCATAATTCGCACGGCCGCCATCCTGAAATGGTATGACGGACGACCTTGTAATTTGGTCACAAGACGCATCCTATACGAAGGTATGTTGTTACCAAATTTGGTAGAGATCGGATGATTTGGTTAGTCGTTATTTGATTTTACGTTTTGAACGTTTGAGTGGCCGCCATTCAGTTTTAGTAAAGATGGCGGCGATATAAAACATGACACTGAGGTGTCCTTTGCTAGTGCTACCTTTGTACCAAATTTCGTTCAATTTGCATTCTCCGTGTTCGAATTGATAGGTGGGGACAGACATTCAGAGTACACACACTCACACACACACAGACACACACACACACACACACAGACTCACACACACACATACACACACACAGACTCACACACACATACACACACACACACACACACAGACAGACACACTTTTTTCGCCCTGTGTTGATCTCATAAGTCTACTTTCATTTTTTGCAAAAATCGAAAGTAGGCTAATATTGCTGCTCAAGATCGTGCAGTGTTTGTTCAAAATCACTTATCATGTCCTCAAAAAGTCCTGTTAGGACAGTTGTCAACGTCTAAGAAACCCTTAACACTATCAAGAGCAACGCAGACTTTAAAAGAGGTCCCTGTGGAAAAGGAACAAGAGGAATTGGATTGTTCAAGTGATGTTGATGATGATGATGATGATAATGATGGTGACAATGACTATCATAATTTTGATGATAATATTCATAATGATGATGATGATGATGATGAGGATGATGAAAAAGAAAAGGATGAGGGTTTTATGTCTATAAACCCACTGCGACTTCCCCAGTTTTTAAGAACAAGAGTACCTGGAGAAAGTTATAAAAGGATCTACAACAAGCGTTGTGTTTAAAAAATCTATATCAAACAATGGTAAATAGAGAGAGTTGTATTCAGTGTGTATCTATTATAAAATGAATTTAATAAAAATATGTTATGGTTATTGTCTGCTTTTTCTTAATTACTATCACTACATCCTCCCACTATTAATGCAATTGTTAACCATTGACAGTCTCTAGCTATGTTTAGAAAGAGAGAGTGGACTTAAACAATACACTCTATCTATGGTTTGTGTATCGAGTATCATAATAATACAGTATCGCTAAGCTATGTTAAAGCAATAGGTATGTCAGGTAAGGGGTTCAAATCCTTGCTTTCTTGTATTGAAAATGTAAACATAAGGCAAACGACTTAACCACTCGATCAACCTGACAGTTAATAATGTAATTTGTTTTGTGCACTTGAGTGTTTACAAAATTTTCCAGTGTACATTGACTCAACCACTTGCTCGTTTTTAAATGTTTTTTGTTGTTGTTGTTGCTTTTTCATTACATTGTAGTTATGAGTCTAGAGAACTAGATGTTTAATATAGGGATAAAGGCATCTTAAAATAATTTTAGAAAAGCTCTCAGGTATCGTGTCATGGGTTTTAGTAATGAATTAATGTTTGTTGACTAGTATTTACCATTACACAACATTATTTTGGTAAGCTCTACATGTTGTTTGAGTCTTCAGCCTTTTGACTGGTTTAATACAGCTCTCCATGACTCCCTGTCCTGAGCTGATCGTTTCATATCTATATAGCTACCACACTCTACATCCAAGGCTATCTGTTTAACATATTCTATCCTTGGTCTACCCCTACAGTTCTTGTCCTCAACCCGTTCTTCCATAACTAAGCTTGCTATTCCTGGGTGTATGTGTCCTACCAACCTATCGATTTATTTCATTAGCTGTCGCTAAAACATCTCTCCTCTCCCACTTGTCTTAATACCTCTTTGTTTGTAACCCTATTTACCCATCTAATCTTCATCATTCTCCTGTAACATCACATTTCAAACACTTCAACTCTCCACTTTCCTGCTACACCAATAGTCCAAGTTTCCCTTTCATAGAGCGTCACACTCCAGACAAAGGTCTTCAAAAATGACATCCTAATACCTAAATCTATATTCAATGTCAACAAATTCTGTAGAAATGCTTTTCTTGCCTGAGCTACATAAGAATCCTAATCATCTCTGGTATAATGTCTTTTTTATCAAACATTGCCGCTCAGTAGGTCTATGCATTTGTTGTATATAACCCAAAATAGCAAACAGTTTTTCTAAAACCCTACTCACTGGTCAACAACAAGCATAGTCGCCAAAGTGTTTCGTTGGTAGTTAACTCATGTCTGGTTAGTTAATTCTTATTGCAAGGCCAGTCAACACCTAATAATTCATCTTAACATATAGTCTAATCATCTTTCTATCTACATACCAGTGTCTAATGAATAGTCAATATTAGTTTGGTCTTTACCTAAAATCTAAAATCCAATATCAAATTTCTAAAATCTAAAACCAAAATAAAATATAGTATAGAAAACATAATTCCACGTAATACAAATCCTTATATTTTTTTCTTTAATAATTAGTTACCGAAAATTTAAAGTCATGACATTATGGTTTGATCTTTTCGTACAATCTAAAATGTAAAATGTAAATTCTAAAATCTAAAGTCTAAAATAAAAAACAAATACAAAATCTTACTTGCATTAACTGTATATTGAACCCAGTCCTCCTTTGTATTTGTAATCCAAGTAATAATTTGAAAAAATATGCAAGTGTAATCAGTCTTAAAACATTATCCCTATTTTTTATATGTTTTTGACATGCGTATTAATCTAAAATCAAACCCTGGTCTACCTTAGTCAAAGGATAACAGCTTAACCACTGCACCACTATAACCATCTTTCTTAGTTTGGTTCGTTCTAAGCCTTAAAGTTAAATCGAGTTAAGGCCTCTAGTGCAAGAGCCAAAAGTGCTTGCCACTCCAGCACAAAATGGTTAGCAAGTAACATTCAAAAAGGATTGTATTGGTTTGGTTTGGTTCAGTGTAATCACCATCTTGTTTGTTTTTTTAGCTACCCTCTTTAACTAATCAATTAAAGATAGTCTACACTTAATTCTTGAATCGATAAATTGGATTTTGTACACACCGTTTGTCATGTCATGCCTGAAACCTATACTCCCTATGTACTGCGGTCAGGTTTAAAAACAAGTTTCAATGGTCAAAGACTTGTCAATCACCATACGTAAAGCCTACAATAATTCTTTCTCTACATAGCTATGTTTCATCACTCACCATAAACATCTAACATTATGGGTTTGCAATATATTAAGAGAAACAAAAGTCCACGACCTTGTTGTTTTCAATCTTTTTAGGAAAATTCATAAGCCATATAAAGAAAGCGTCATGTCAAGTTATAGGACACCTTATGAGTCCAAATCCCATCATTAGTTTATAAAACTCAAATCAGTAACCTTGCCGTTTTGGGATATTTAAATAAATGCATGCATCATAGGAAAAATCATAAAAATATTCTTAAAACAAGTCGTCGCATGACCCTCTTCAATCAATGCTTCACAAAATATCGATTCATCCATTGAACATGGCCACAGTGATCGGCGACATGCTCGTTTAAACACAACCGGTACTGTCTCTCTCTACAAAAAAAAACTATATATAGCCTGTATTAAAATTAATTCAAAAATTTAAAAAATCTAAATTTTCAAAATGTGTGGTTAGGCCCTTTGTCAAATTTCAAAAAATAAATAATAAATTTAAGAAGAGATTGTCGCTCTGAGTCTTATAACCCCTCATGTGTCCAAATCTGATTATTGGTTCCGCTTTTTTTCTCTGTAAAATCTACATGCATTGTTTTAGGGGTAAACTGACCAATCGTGGTAAAAGAGTATTAAATGACCAATTTTTTGAGCTATCACACCTAATTTTAGGTTTCTTAGTTTCCAAGATATCGATTTTTCAATTTTGGGGCAGTTTTTCACCCCCTTACTATTTTTCATCAAAAACAAAAGATCTTAGATTCATTTATCATTTTTAGGCGTTTAACACCTTCTTCCCTGTAAAATCACTATTCAGTGTTTTAGGGGTGAAATGACCTATCGTGGTATAAGCGTATGTCATGACCTATTTTTAAAGCTATCACACTTAATTTTAAGGCTCTTAATTTCCAAGATAACGATTTTTAGCCTATTTTCAATTTTGAAAAAAATAGGCTTATGAGATAACCTTTTGTCCGTGTGTGTGTGTGCGCGTGTGTGTGTGTGTGTGTCTGTGCGTGTGTGATTCGTGTGTGTGTCCCCCCCTAATAAAATCTAAACGGCTGGAGCGATTTCAATGAAACTCGGTATGTTCATAGCACTATTCCCGGCGACCTCGACCGTGCCCTTTAAATTTTGTTACGGCTCACCAATGCAAAATGGCGGCTGTGCGAAATATTTCACTAGCATTCAATATCTCCGAAACTATTACCGATATCGCCCTGAAATTGTGTACGGTGATAAAGGGTACTACTAGAAGTTCACCTATGAGACTTTCAAAAACCTGGTGACTACAAAACCAACATGGCGGTCAAGCGAATTTGAGACTTTTAAATAGACTTTTCTCGCGATTTAACCATCCACACGTAATGAAACTTGGTACAGCAAATGTTTATACACATTGTAATGCACTGGAGTCTAATTTAGTTCAATTGTTTTCATAACTTCAAAATGGCGGCTGTGCGAAATATTTCACTGACATTCTATATCTCCGAAACTATTACAGATATCACCCTGCAATTTAGTACGGTGATAAAGGGTACTCATACAAGTTTACCTATGTATATTTCATAAACTTGTAAAGTAGAGAACGAACATGGCGACCAAGCGAAGTTGAGATTTTTAAATAGACTTTTCTCACGATTTAACCATACAAACGTAATGAAACTAGGTACAGCAAGTGTTTATACACATAGTAATGCACTGGAGTCTAATTTAGTTCAATTGTTTACATAACCTCAAAATGGCGGCTGTGCGAAATATTTCACTGACATTCTATATCTCCGAAACTATTACAGATATTACCCTGCAATTTTGTACGGTGATAAAGGGTACTGGTACAAGTTTATCTATTTATATTTCATAAACTCGTAAAGTAAAAAACGAACATGGCGACCAAGCGAATTTGAAATATTTTAATAGACTTTTCTCGTGATTTAACTCTCTGAGCGCAGTGAAATGTGGTACAGTAAATGATTTTGCAGATTTTAATGCACTGCTATCTAATTTAAATCAATTGTTTACATAACCTCAAGATGGCGGCTGTGCGAAATTTTAAAATTAAGTTTTTATTTCTTGTGTCGTAATCATGCGATCGAAGTGAAAGTTTGAATAATGAACCTAGGCAATAATTGTCGTTGAATGGTACATAATTTTATGGCCTATACTTATAACAATCCTAAATGGCGAGCTTCCGAAATATTTAGGCGGTTCTCAATATCTATGAATCTTTTACAGCAACCAAACTGATTTTTTTTATGTTCATAGAGACTATGAACATATGTTCTCCTATGGGACTTTCATTAACCTGGTGAGCACAAATCCAACATGGCGGCGACGCGAAGTATAAATATTTAAATGAACGAATCTCGCGAATTATCTATCCGAGTGCTGTGAAACGTTGCACGTTAAATGCTTATACAAATGTTGATCCACTGGCATCTAATTTATTTCAATTGTTTGCATAATCACAAGATGGCTGCTGTGCGAAATTTTAAAATCTCGTTTTTACTTCTTGTGTTCTAATCATGCGATTGAAGTTTGAATACCACACGTACACAATAATCTTAATGTAATAGTACAAAAATAAAAATCCAACCTGGCGACAATCTGAAATATTTAGACGGTTCTCAATATCTACGAATCTGTTACAGCAATTAAACTGAAATTTTGTATGTTGTTAGAAGAAATTAACATATGAAAATAGGCTGTATAATTCTTTACGGAACTACTTGTTAAATTTTGGGGGTAGTTTTAACCCTCTTACTATTTTTTCATTAGAAACAAATGATCTTAGGTTCGTTTATCATTTTTAAGTGTTTAACCGCTTTTTTCCCTGTAACATTACTATTTACTATTTTAGGGGTGAAATGACCTCTCGTGGTATAAGCGTATGTCATGACCTATATTTAAAGCTATTACACTTAATTTTAAGGCTCTTAATTTCCAAGATAACGATTTTTAAATTTGGGAGTGGGGGGATAGTTTCACCCCCAAAGGAAAAGATCGCCCCCAATTGCTAGGACCCCTCATACAAGTCACTAGCATGATAGGTTCGCGAGATATTAACAAAAGTGTGGTTAGGCCCTTTGCCAAAATGTCAAAAGTACATTCTAAAAGGGGGCTTCATCCCAAGTCCTACAATACCTCATACAAGTTCCTAGCCTTATTAGTCCGTTAGTTAAGCCCTTTGACATAATTTGGATAATTTCATGGGCTAGTCCGTAGGAACCAGGCCAAAGGGATTAGTCCAAAGGGACTCATCAACAAGGACTCGTCCACAAGGACTCGTCAACAATGACCAGTCCACAGGGGCCCGTCAACAAGGACCTGTCCACAAGGACTCGTCCACAAGGACCTGTCATCAATGACCTGTCAACAATAACCGATCCACAGGGATCCACTCCCCCACCCTCTTACAAAAGCTATGAGTGGGCATGCATAAAAAACAAAAAACAAGCATGTTAATTCATAGTGGCTATCGACCGTACACATGAACTTTATGTGGAACAACGTTTAAATCCATATCGACATTCAAACTCTCACATGTTGCAGTTTGAAAGAGAGATTCTCTAGAAAATTACAATTTTCACCCCTAGTAGGGTAGGTTTTATTTTTTGGGGTGGAAATATGTTGTCCATTGGAAAGGGGGTATCTGTCCGAGTTCAACAACACCTCATTTGTTAAAATCCAACCATGGGTTCGAGAGATATCGCACCGCCACCATCTTTTGTGGAGGAATGTGGAGGTGGAGGGTGTAGAACCATCCAAAAACCACTACTCACTTGATTAACTCCAGAGCTCAGGAGAACTATGATTTAAACTCACTTAGGGGCAAAGTGAATATACTTTGCGTAATATATTGGCATGTATCTTTCTATAACATGTAAATACACCTACCGGGAAACGCCGTGTAAAATAGCTTGTATATATATATATATATATATATATATATATATATATATATATATATATATACAGTATAAGATTATGATAAATATGTTTAATTATGGTTATAAACAATTGGTTGATTGTGTAAAATCTAGGATCTCATGATCTTCAATATTACTGGATATTTTGAAATAAAGCTTAATGATGTCATTGTGTGTCAATGTACTTTTAAAGAGTTAGTTTAGATTGAGGTGTTGATCCTCGAACGTGTGGATGTTTGCGGGAGTGATATCCTGATCCACATAATGCTGCTTGCATTGACAATAAAATGGGAGACTGCGGGAGTGATATCCTGTCCCATAGTAATGACAGTGCTTCAAATGGTATTCCAATTCCGAAGTAATCCCATGAAATACACTACTATTAGATCACTGATTTATTATAAATGTAATGACGTCACGTCTAACATCATGCCGATTTTTCATGGCGGCTAATGTTAAATTCATGTTCAGTGCTGTAGATCCCCTCATTAAATAATATAATCCTGAAATTAGAAAGAGATATCCGAGGCTACTTTTGAAGCCGACGATTATTATTATTAATATTATTGTTGCTAATAACTGCTGTGATCCAGTTAATTGTCAATGTAATGGAATTGGACAGGCCGCGCTAGGGAGTGTCATTATAAAGTGTGTGCGTTTTCATCGTAGTAGTGAAGCGCGGATGTGAAACAACTTCAAGATGTTGTATATAATCCATGTAAATATGTGAATAGGACTCTAATATATACTGAAACCAAAGAGGGTAAATTTGAATATTTCTTTTCGTGTCGTGAGCAATTTTGCAATCTCGCATGTATAGATGGTAAAAGAGCAACGTGTGGTTTTTCAAACATAGTCAAACCAACGCACATTCAAGTAGAGACTATGATTTATTTCCCGAGATGCATATTAAAAATAGGAAGTGATTATTATTATTATTATTTTTGCTATTGCCAACAGGCAATATTAAGTGAATACATTATGGGTGAATTGGTTTTATCTGAACATGGGTCTTTACTTTATGTTCTGTGTTGTGACGTCTTTCCTTTTCCTTTACGGGGAGAATGGATGCAGTGTGCAGTAATATATAGCCCAGCCCAGAACGCCCTGAGATAGATCTCGTGCTGACACTGCGTTCATGCTGCCTCGCATGTGGTCATCTGCCCATCCCAGGTGGACAGACGGGCACAATATAAGCCCGCATTCGTAATGTAGTTATGTTATTTCCACGTTACCAAGTAAATCCATAACTTAACCAGCGTAACCGAAATAAATAGTATTAAAACAGCTCAATAGATGATTTGATTGCCTTCCGTGACATTGATGAAGTAGAAAGTGAACCAAGTTAGTCTTCGAAACTAAATAATAATTTAAACACCAAGTCAAGCAGGCACGCCAGCTTAACGACATCGATAACACAACAAACAAAACTGAAATACCAGTTAAATAAAGCTCTTTGAAATAACAAAAATGGAAGGACTGAAATTAAACAATGAGTGACGCGTAACTGACATAATCAATAACAAGGACTAACCTATAAACAAAAGCTGACTATACTCCTTGGTATTACAGAGAACACCTCAGCTAAAATTGCTCGATATGTATTTACGACATCTTCGAATAGAGCAGATTGTGTTTGGACTTCCGGAATATTTCGACATATCTTCGCGTTTCACATCCCCCAGACCCCAAAATCACCGTCAGTTAAAAAGTTTATATATAATTTATGTATGTATATACTGTACCCGCTTCAACGGAGAGTGCTTGATCATTACCCTGGCTATGCTCTTCGGCAATCGGGGTGCGTTACGTTCCACCCACAAATGATCGTACACTCGATATGAAGACATAATTAGGTTATCAAGACTACAGGAAAAACTCATACATTACAGTTACCAATAAATTTATTTTACTAAAGAAATGCAATAATAAAAATTCAATATAAAAATCCACAAAAATAAACAATACTCTGAATTGTCCCTTCGAGTAAGATCACTCAAACAATAAACATTCACTTCATAAACACTTAAACTTTCTTGCTTAGCTTATTCACTCATTAATATTCATACTTATAAATTTACCCACTTTGGCATAGAGCCTTCCTATCATTTCAGTTAAATTTTTACTTCTAAGGCATGTGGGTATTTAAGTTACTTTACTACCCTTCAGGGTCATCTGTACTCACATAATCACTTGTTTATCATTTATTTACTCTCTTAATTAAGCCACTGTCTTCCACAAAGCCTTAGGTATTTTAAGAACACAAAACATTTATTTACAAGCATGTTACAACATGGATCGGACCCTCACTCCCTTACAGCCTACTCATGCATCATAGTGATGTGTTTTAATGTTGCACTGTTTCATTTATTATTTGTTGGATTACAAATCATATCAAACTCATTATTCCATGACCCGTCAGTATCTTTTAATCACAAAGAAAGAATCGACTATTTAACACGAACAATATTTGATTAAGTCTGTCAAATATTACTCAATTTCTTCAAACATAGTCTTGGGAGAATTGTATCAATCCCAGCATTCCAATTATCTAATTTGTTTTACACTAGCATCTTTCAATTAAAACTTTAATGTAGCATTCGCTTAACGCTAGTATCCTTTTAGAACCCCACTCAACAAAAACTCCTATTAGTGGTCTCTTCCATTCACAAGAGGATAGGTCAGGTTTGGCTGTCACTTCCCTCCCCTCGGTAATTACTCACGATTTACGATGCCATGCGGCCCGTCCTCTTTTACTATAATGTTTACTGTTTTCAAACATATGGCCACCCAAGCTTAAATATAATTTCCTATACAACAAATTACTTTCTTATTCGCATTTAATTATTTATATTTCGTGATTCCAGGATACTGTTGCACTAGTTCGGAGAGGATATACGATGCATTATTATAGCAACCTCACTTGCGGTGATCCATTACGACGACTTTACTTACGATGCCTTATTGCAACAACTTCACTTACGACGCTTAATTACGACGACCTTACATACAATACTTCACTATAACAATGCCAGGCAGGGGATCATTAATCCTTCCAACGGGACTCATGTGTGAATACTTACTTTCATTTACGACGACGACGTCCAACTTATTTATTTCACTTCAACACAACTTCAACTTACTTCCACTTATTTTCCATATCCCGACACAAGGCATATTCTGGATCACGTATTCCTTAATAGCTTGAAGCTAACTCATTTTTATTGCTTGGCCCTTTCGGCGATTATAACCTAGCTTGGATATCCATAATTCATTTACTTTCCTCATATAATTTCTCTATCACATCACGATAAGACATTCGGGTCTTCCTATTATTTTTAGCCTACTTTTCACATTTTGCAAAAAATGAGAAAAAAGTAGACTTATGAGATCGGGCAAATGTGTGTCTGTCTGTCTGTCTGTCTGTCTGTCCTTCTGTCTGTCTGTCTGGCTGTGTGTGTGTCCCCCCCTATCAACTCCTAAACGGCTGCAGCAATCGAAACAAAATTTGGTAGGAGTAAAGATCTACTCCTGAATATCTCACGGCCATATTTGAAAATGATGTCAGTGCTACCAACTGCTAAAAAATCGCAATTGAAATTTGAGCTCCATGTTGGATATCTTGGAAAGTATGAATGGGAGCTATTTCAAAATTGGCACACGTACAGACCATAATATTTCAGTTTAATTTCCAGGAGGCCAAACATGGCAGTGTTGCCAAAATGATTATAAGCCTCCTGATAGGTCCAATTTTTAAATGCATATAACTTCTACACTATCAATTGGAATTCAACCAAATTTCGTATGTTGTATGTGTACATAACCAGATATGACTGAGCGTATTCTTCAGACCTACCAGGGCTGCCAACTGTTAATAAATGCTCCTAATTTATTTTATCCAAATACCAATATATCAGAAAGTATGCAAGCCGACAGCTTTAAACTATGCACACGTATAGTACCTGATATTCTATATTAATTTGGAGTAACTTATATACGTCAGTGCTACCAACATGATTCTAAGCCTGCTGACAGGTCCAACTTTAAATACATGTAACTTCCATACTATCATTTGGATTTCAACCAAACTTCGTATGTGCTATGTGTACCATAACAGATATGAATATGCGTATTCTAAGGAGCAACCAGGGCTGCCAACTGTTAATATGTGCTGTCCTTATTTTTGTTACCCTAATATCAATATATCAGAAAGTATGCAAGCCAATAGCTCTAAACTTTGCACACGTATAGTACCTGGCATTCTAGACGAATTTGGAGTAACTAATATACGTCAGTGCTGCCAACATGATTCTAAGCCTGCTGATAGGTCCAATTTTAAAATGCATGTAACTTCTATACTAACTAATGGATTTCATTCAAAATTGGCACAACAATAGATCATATTATTTCAGATTATTTCTGACCAATACATGCATGACATTGTTGCCAACATGATTTTACGCGCGCTGTTAGATCCAATGTTTAACTGCATGTAACGTCCATGCTATCCAGTGGACTTCAACCAAATTTTGTATTTAGTACCGTAAGAGACGGAACTAAGAATATATTCAGTCATCAGGGCTGCCAACTGTAGTGCTCTATTAGGATACATTATGCCAGGTATACAGTATTTCGAACTAATTGGAAATTTCGATATTAGCAACTTAATTTCGTCATTATTCTAGATAGGTTCATATTCTGTAGAATAATCATTGGCATGAAAAGTAGGCTGTATATTTCTTAACGGAACTTCTTGTTTAATTCATAACTTCGGCATGACAGCGTACAATTTAATATTACACCCTTCGGTGTCTCGTTTTCACCATTTATTTAAGGGTTCTAAAAAATTATTATCATTTAACAAGACTTCAAAGCGTTATTATTTATTCAATTCATTATCCATGTATAATTTGAGCTCAACATTTAAATTTTCAAATGCTTCATTATTACTTTATTTATGGAACGTAAATACTCATTTCTTACCATTTATTTTAATATACAACACTCGATAACTTCACAATTATTATTATTCCTTCAACTTTTAATGACTTTATTACAGTGCTCATTTACTTTATAATTTATCTAAGTGGCGAAAATTCAAGCCATTGATATTATAGGCCAGGCGACAGGTCTGAAAAAAGCCTCAATAAGGAATTAATTAGTGGAAAGCTGGAAATTGCTTTAATCGCTTTATTTGGACCCAGATATTACTCTCTCAAGTTTTCCCCCTCGAGAAAAGTCGGCGTTGGCCCTTCTGGCCCTAAGAAGGTACCATTTTTCATTTTTTCGCAAATATCTCCCATACCATCAACTTAATCAACAAAATACCTATTATAAAAATACTCTAGAGTAAATTTACTACAAAAATGTTCCCTACCTTTTGTCTCTAATGTGAAGCGTTACGATGCTACGACCATTCAATGTGGAGCCCTTTTTGATTCTTGCGTAAAATCTATGGAAATGATATACCATATCAAAGTTTCTTCATGTTATAAATATTTGTCAGCATTCCAGGTGCACAAACTGTTAATTTGTTACAAGTATCAATAAAAGAAGACCTCTCGGCACGCCGGAAGGCGGAGGTAGATTTCACCGGACAAACTTGGGGATAGGCGAAAATAGCCAGAATATGAAGATTTTCGTACAAGGATCAGACCTTATTTATTGCGAGAAGGTATTTTATAATTGGAGCTTAATTAACTTTGTTTTTCGTCATTTCATGCTTATTTTAAACATTTTATTGTCTTATGGGAACGGTAACCTTCTTGTCATTTGGGGTCCATTTTTGACCTATTTTCAATTTTGAAAAAATAGGCTTATGAGATCACCTTTTGTCCGTGTGTGTGTGCGTGTGTGTGTGTGTGTGTGTGTGTGTGAGGTGTGTGTGTGTGTCCCCCCTAAATAAAATCTAAACGGCTCGAGCGATTTCAGTAAAACTCAGTAAGTTCATAGCACTATTCCCGGCGACCTCGACCGTGCCCTTCAAATTTTGTTACGTCTCACCAATCCAACATGGCGGCTGTGCGAAATATTTCACTAGCATTCAATATCTCCGAAACTATTACCGATATCGCCCTGAAATTGTGTACGGTGATAAAGGGCACTACGAGAAGTTCACCTATGAGACTTTCAAAAACCTGGTGCCTACAAAACCAACATGGTGGCCAAGCAAAGTTGAGCCTTTTAAATTGACTTTTTGCGCGATTTAACTATCCAAACGTACTGAAACTTGGTACAGCAAATATTTATACACATTGCAATGCACTGGAGTCTAATTTAGTTCAATTGTTTACATAACCTCAAAATGGCGGCTGTGCGAAATATTTCACTGACATTCTATATCTCCGAAACTATTACAGATATCACCCTGCACTTTTGTACGGTGATAAAGGGTACTGATACAAGTTCACCTAAGTATATTTCATAAACCTGTCAAGTAAAAAACGAACATGGCGACCAAGCGAATTTGAAATATTTTAATAGACTTTTCTCGTGAGTTAACTCTCCGAGCGCAGTGAAATGTGGTACAGTAAATGATTTTACATATTGTAATGCACTGCCATCTAATTTAATTCAATTGTTTACATAACCTCAAGATGGCGGCTGTGCAAAATTTTAAAATTAAGTTTTTATTTCTTGTGTCGTAATCATGCGATCGAAGTGAAAGTTTGAATAATGAACCTGGGCAATAATTGTCCTTGAATGGTACATAACTCTATGGCCTATACATATAACAATCCTAAATGGAGAGCTTCCGAAATATTTAGACGGTTCTCAATATCTATGAATCTTTTACAGCAACCAAACTGAATTGTTTTATGTTCATAGAGACAATGAACATATGTTCACCTATAGGACTTTCAGTAACCTGGTGAGCACAAATCCAACATGGCGGCGACGCGAAATATAAATATTTAAATGTACATTTCTCGCGAATTAACTATCCGAGTGCCGTGAAACGTTGCACGTTAAATGCTTATACAAATGTTGATCCACTAGCATCTAATTTATTTGGATTGTTTGCATAATCACAAGATTGCTGCTGTGCGTAATTTTAAAACCTGTTTTTACTTCTTGTGTTCTAATCATGCGATTGAAGTTTGAATACCACACGTACACAATAATCTTAATGTAATAGTACAAAAATAAAAATCCAACCTGGCGACCATCTGAAATATTTCGACGGTTCTCAATATCTACGAATCTGTTACAGCAATTAAACTGAAATTTTGTATATTGATAGAGGCAATTAACATGAGCAGGATATATGAAAATAGGCTGTATAGTTCTTCACGGAACTACTTGTTATACTTGTGGTCACACTATCCTTATGCAAGGTTTCGACACTGATGTGTAACTATGTAACGGTCTGTTACTTCTTCACGCAAAATTATATCTCCCGCAGAGATTTTGGTTGGTTCCTCAGTTTAGGGGCTGCGACAACGCGGTCATGTAACCCCGTGTACTTTGGGATAGCTGTATTAGTCTGTAATTCAGGTAAGGACTGCAGACGGTCAATTTCAAGCAGTAGTTCCTTATGTTGCTACCAGGTACTACCGTCAACGACACCTAGCTGTGAACCTGGCTACTAGATGCCACCGCTACCAGCAACTCGCAACAAAAGTTGGAACTTCCCCTCCAAAGGAAAGCATACTGAGGGATTTTTAGCGCTCTTAGAAAATCCGACGACTTCGGCCGACTTTGAACCCGCGACATTGGGCATAGACATTCAGCATGCTAACAGTTACGTCACCGAAGCCGCTTCACACTTAGATGGAAATCTGAATCTGATGTCGTGCAAGGGCGTTATCTTGGCAACGTCTGATGGCTCATCCCTCATCAATTTAGTAGTGTTGCCATGGCAACCACTGATAGGTCTTGGCATTTTCTTATAATTCCGAAATTATTTTTCTCATCCCTTGGCATAATGGTGGGTTATATCAAAAATTATTTCAGACAAAAGATTTAGGTAATTATTAGGGGAATATTGTCCATTTTGTACGGTTTTGATATTGTGCCTATTAAGAGAGATATGATTAATGTTTCCCGAAAAACCCACTTTTTCCCACCCCTTTGGTCAATGGTTGGTGCTATAAAAAACTCTTCAAACATAAATTTTTGGGCTTTATCCGACACATAGTATCAACGTTGAACGGATTCGATATTTCACATATTAAGAGAGTTATGGCAATATTTCACTTTTTCGAAAAAAGCCCCCCATTTTCACCTCCTTCGACCGATTTAGCCCAGTAACGAACTCGACCGAGATTTTATAGGTATACATATTCGGTACAAAATTCAAAGTGATTGGTGCAAAATTACGGCAGTTATCGTGTCCACAATAAACTGATATACATATACATACATAAATTATATATAACTTTTGAACTGACGGTGGTTTTGGGGTCTGAGGGATGTGAAACGCGAAGATATGTCGAAATTTTCCGGAAGTCGAAACATGGTACCCATTGCAATAGTTAGCTTTCTAATGAAATCTACCTCTGGTTGGTTCCTCAGTTTAGGGGCTGCGACAACGCGGTCATCTAACCCCGTGTACTTTGGGTGAGTGTAGAATCTGTCTGATACACGGTGTGAATTGTAATGGCTGTATTAGTCTTAATTCAGGTAAGGACTGCAGACGGTCAATTTCAAGCAGTAGTTCCTAATGTTGCTACCAGGTACTACCGTCAACGACACCTATCTGTGAACTTGGCTACTAGATGCCACCCCAACCAGCAACTCGCAACGAACGTTGGAACTTCCCCTCCAAAGGAAAGCATACTGAGGGATTCTAGCGCTCTTAGAAAATCCGACGACTTCGGCCGGCTTTGAAACCGCGACATTGGGCATAGAAGTTCAGCATGCTACCAGTTACGTCACCGAAGCCGCTTCCCACTTTGTCAGGCGGCTTCGGTGGCGTAGTCGGTAGCATGCTGAGCTTCTATGCCCAAGATAACGGGTTCAAACCCGGCCGAAGCCGTCGGATTATTTAAGAGCGTTAAAAATCCCTCTGTATGCCTTCCTTCGGAGGGGAAGTAAAGCCGGCGGTCCCATGTCATAGATTTATGGCATGTTAAAGATCCTTCCACTAATTGCACCTGTGTGAAGCTAAATTGGATAGGTTAAGAATGTATACAACGCTCTTAGGTTTCTATATTCGTTGCCAAGAGCCGACTGCGGCGGCGTCTAGTAGCTCAGTTCTGAACTTGGCCTCGTAGTCGTTGACAGTGGCGCATGGCGGCAAAAGTAGGAACTATCTGAAAAATTGTTAGTTGCATTAGTTAATTTAACAAACAGATAACACACACTAATACAGTCATCACAATTAACACCGGTTATCAGACAGATTCTACACACACCCAAAGTACACGGGGCTACGTGACCGCGTTGTCGCAGCCCCTAAACTTAAGAACCAACCAACCAACCACTTAGTCAGATGGAAATACTGAATCTGATCTCGTGCAAGTGCGTTGTCATGGCAACGTCTGAACGCTCATGCCTCATCAATTTAGTAGTGTTGCCATGGCAACCACTGATAGCTCTTGGCATTTTCTTACAATTCCGAAATCATTTTTATCGTCCCTTGGCGTAATGGTGGGACATATCAAAAATTTTTCAGACAAAAGTTTTAGGTAATTATTAGGGGAATATTGTCCATTTTGTACGGTTTTGATATTGTGCCTATTAAGAGAAATATGATTAATGTTTCCCGAAAAACCCACTTGACCCCTTTGGTCAATGGTTGGTGCTATAAAAAAACTCTTCAAACATAAATTTTTGGGCTTTATCCGACACATAGTATGAACGTTGAACGGATTCGATATTTCACATATTAAGAGAGTTATAGCAATATTTCACTTTTTCGAAAAACAAGCCCCCCATTTTCACCCCCTTCGACCGATTTAGCCCAGTAACGAACTCGACCGAGATTTTATAGGTATACATATTCGGTACAAAATTCAAAGTGCTTGGTGCAAAATTACGGCAGTTATCGTGTCCACAAGAAACTGATATACATAAATTATATATAAACTTTTGAACTGACGGTGGTTTTAGGGTCTGGGGGATGTGAAACGCGAAGATATGTCGACATTTTCCGGAAGTCGAAACATGGGACCCATTGCAATAGTTAGCTTTCTGATGAAATCTACCTAATAGCTTTCTAATGAAATCTACCTAAAATGGTCAGGAAGTACATTCAGTTCTGATTCAGTACATTTTTCATGCAGACTTCATTACTTTCTCAACGAGGGCGTTGGCAATAATGTGTACAGATGCAGCTGGCTTGCCGTGCTCGGCCTCCCATACAGCTGGCAACCACAGTCTCGTGATGCCTCTCCGCGCGGTAAATTCGAAAATAAAAATCCGCAACACGGATATTCCTGTTGACCCTCTTTTGCTCCTCCAACGCATTGGCCTTGCAAAGAAAACCGATGCACAATTGAAACAATATTTCCAGTTTGAACTAGCTCCGTATCCGGTTGCGATCTTTGATGAAGCGGGAAAGCGTAAGACGCAAAGTCTGTGTTCTATAAGTTATTCCATCCTGTTACCGATGAGCCCACATTTGAGGACCTACATCATGTTTTCGACGGAGAATATCTTCTGCACCTTGTAATTTGGCACCAAACCGATACTTTTGTCGACATTAGTGCCAAATATGTAATTACGTTAAAAGATACTTCAAAAACAGTGTCATTATTTTCGATGGGTATCCTGACGACCCAGCAGCTCGCAGTACAAAGTCCGCTGAACGTCTTCGACGATCGTACAAGCATGATGCTGCTGATGCTTTTTTTAATTTTTATGAGTCCATGTCGGCACCTATGCCACAAGCAAAATTTTGTCTAATGACACAAACAAACGAAGATTGATCGACTTGTTGCTCGTCAAATTCGAAAGCGAAGGAATCGAAACCAGACAAGCTCCAGAAGATGCCGTTGTGCTCATCGTTACCACCGCACTCGAGTTATCTCGGCCAGACAATTCGGCCATTATATTAGATCACTGATTTATTATAAATGTAATGACGTTACGTCTGGGTCCAAATAGAGCGATTAAAGCAATTTCCAGCTTTCCACTAATTAATTCCTTATTAAACTACCTATCGCCTGGCCTATTAGATATCCTGGTCATCTTGGCGGCTCGTGTGCCACCCTCCACGAAAATGTATTTTATGAAACCCGGCAAAGGTTCAACCAAACAACAACTATTTTGCACAACAAGTTTCAATCTCCCGCCGTGTGTGCAAGAAAACTTCCTCTTTTTGCATGCGTTTAGTGGGTGCGATACAACGTCTTCGTTTCACAGGCAGGGCAAAATGAAATTCGTAACACTGCTGAAGAGTAATGAGGAACTGCAAACAGCTGTTAGGGTTTTCCGAGTCGTGAACGCAAACCCCGATGAAATTGACAAAGCGTGCCTGTTGGTTTTGGCTAGGCTTTATGACAACAAAACCACGGGAAATACCCTGAATGAGTTGCGGTTCCAACTGTTTGCAAAATCTCTAAGCAAACATCGATTTAATCTCGCAAGCTTACCTCCCACCGAATCAGTGTCACGTGAGCACTCTTTAAGAAAATACCATCAAATCCAAACATGGTATGGAATTGATACAAATCCACTGGATTGGGGCTGGAAAAATGCTCAATGTGGTTTGGCTCCCATACCTACGACGATGGATCCGGCGCCACAAACGTTTCTAAACACAGTGTCCTGTAAATGTTCGAAAGGATGTAACGCAGCGTGTGGTTGCAGGAAAACGGGCCTCCCATGCTCCAGAATCGGCATGAATTGTATGGGACGGTCAAGTACAAATGCTACCGAGGAAGATGATATGGATGATTGTGACGGAGACATCGACGTTAATCTTGAGCGCCCTGTGACGTCGGACAAATGTACCGATACAGACGATGAAAGCGATGACGGAGACATTGAGGCAGACGATCAAGACTGCCAGCCTTCATCAAAACGGTTTAAAATCGACTAACTTTGTCATTTGAACTGCGGATTAGTCCTCCTGGGGACACCACTTTAAAAGAAACGCGCCATTTACTCTACCGCCAGGTGGTGTGGAAAAGAGTGACTTTATGCCAATACTACGCAATGATAATACTAATGGTAGGTACTTTGCCACTGCTGTTTACATAGAAAAGCTGTTATACTTGTAACAGGTTAACAGCTTGTGCACCTGGAATGCTGACAAATATTTATATCATGAAGAAACTTTGATATGGCATATCATTTCCATAGATTTTCCGCAAGAGTCAAAAAGGGCTCCAATTTGAATGGTCGTAGCTTCGTAACGGTTCACATTAGACACAAAAGGTACGGAACATTTTTGTAGTAAATTTACTCTAAATTATTTTTATAATAGGTATTTTGTTGATAAAGTTGATGGTATGGGAGATATTTGCAAAAAAAAAAAACGAAAAATGGTACCTTCTTAGGGCCAGAAGGGTCAACGCCGACTTCACTCGATGGAGAAAACTTGGGAGAGTAATATCTGGGTCCAAATATAGCGATTAAAGCATTTCCAGCTTTCCACTAATTAATTCCTTATTAAACTACCTGTCGCCTGGCCTATTATACTATTCTTTCAACTTTTAATAACTTATTATGGTGCTTATTTATTTTTGCAATTCATTTGTATGGCGAAAATTCAAGCCATTTATCTCTCAAATCTCGATTCTTCCTTTTCAATCATTTACTTATTGAATCTTTTCATATTTGTGGGTTTTAATTAATTTATATTCAATTACTGCAAATATATCTGCATTTCCAACGAGATTATCCTCGTGATTAAACTTTACTGTTATCCCAAACATATTTATCAATCATTTAGTGCATCTAGCAAATCAAGGCTAAACTCCCCAGTCAGCACTTGGTTGTGCTAGCACAGTACATAGTGCAACAACACTTATATTATAATATGCATTACTCACCCGTGTGCAGCTGATAATTATATCATTTGAATGGGGTCACCCATCTCAATACATTCTAGTACTCTTCCATGGTACTTATTTTCACACACTCCCTACAATATTCACATATTATACACTGGTTTATAAATGAACACATTTTCACTTTCAAAAATACTTAACCTACAAAGATAGTAATACCCTTTCTTTTAAATGACAACACTTCACTTCACTTCACTCCTTCTTCATACGCCCATATCTCAGTGATTCCTAATTACGGCTAACACTTCGCTGCTAGTTCCAAGAATCAGCTTTGAACGTATAAGGGCTCGTACAAGGTCCTTTCTCCTACACCGGAATTTCTTTATGAGTCTCTCGAACACTGCTTTAAATAAGTCTATTCTTAGACTTCGCTGTTTGCTCTAATTTGACGATAAATGTCTTTTACGACGCCTCTGCTGGGCGGATTGCAACTTGACTTTAAGTGCATCCCCTGAATTTGTGATATTGTTTAGAACTCGCACTTCTTTGAACTAGGAGTTCTTTAATGTCTCTGCGGTACTTGAATACTGTTCTTTGCTTTCGGTAACTTCAATTTTTCAACTTTACCGTACGGACTCCTCGGAGTCTCGAACTCGCAACTGTTCTTTTACTTGTCGGCTAACACTGCACAGCGCCTCTCTGGCTCTGAACTGGCTATGGTTTGTGTGCTGATGAATAATACCGTACCTTTAAGTACTGACTCTGAGGGGATTTAGCACGACTTCCCAAGGTCCGCTGTGTACTGAGCTATACTGGTTATCTATTGAAGACGGCACCACGCCCTCCGGGCACTCTCGATAAACTGAATTATACTTCGCGATATAGCGTGACGCCTATCAGCACTCAATAGTGACTGAATAATATTTTGATGAAACAGCGCGGCACATCCGCGGATCTGTTTATACTGTAGACTGAATATCTGATGATCAACATGTTCCGTCACTGCGGACACCGTATACTGAACTGACTGATGCGATTCAGCGCGACGCGCCTTAACGATCACTACAAACTGGATATGGTGATCCAGCACGACACCTCTCAAGGTTCGTTGTAGACTGACTTATAATGTTCTTTAGCCCTTGATCGGGTCCAACTTGGCATACTGGCGACTAATACTTGTGTCTATGATCTGAATTTAAACGCAGCGTGCAGCGCCTTCGCGCTCACTAAGACAGAATGAACGAATGAATAACTTGATAGTGGTCACTAGTTGACCCAGCGTGTAGCGCCCCTGCGCACACTTGAAACTGAATGAACACACTGAACTCTCCTCTGGCTATCGTTCCTTATTTATTTGATTTACAACAAATAAACTAGTTTGGCTCCTTTTCCAAAAAATTCTTCTAAAACAATCGTGGTATTATTATGAGAAAATAACAATATTAATGCCCCTGATCTAAATGTTTCAAATCTATTAATTATTCCAAAATCGTATCGTGGGAACCTATTTTTAGCCTACTTTCGATTTTTGCAAAAAATGAAAGTAGACTTATGAGATCAATACAGGGCGAAAAATTGTGTGTCTGTCTGTGTGTGTGTGTGTGTGTGTGTGTGTGTGTGTGTGAGTCTGTGTGTGAGTGTGTGTACTCTGAATGTCTGTCCCCCCTATCACTTCGAACACGGTGAAACCGAATTGAACGAAATTTGGTACAGAGTTAGCACTAGCGAAGGGCATCTCAGTGTCATGTTTTATATCGCTGCCATCCTGACAGAAACGTAATGGCGGACACCCAAATGTAAAAAGCTTAAATCAAATTACGACCAAACTAATCATCTGATCGCTACCAATTTTTGCAAAGTTATACCGTTACATATGAAGAAACTTTTGACCAATAATTTACGGATAGCGGCCATGTATGTGTGCAAGTCGATTCCCCCTATCTTTTCAAACATGGAGAAATCGAATTGAACGAAATTTGGTACAGAGGTAGCACTATCAAAGGGCAACTCATCGTCATGTTTTTTTATCGCCGCCATCTTGACGGAAACGTAATGGTGGCCACCCAAATATAAAAAAGCTTAAATAAAATTACGACCAACCTAATCATCCGGTCTCTACCAAATTTTGCAACAACATATATTTACGTGAGAAGCGTTCTTTGACCAAGCTATAAGGTCATCAGTACAATAGTTTGCATATGGCGGCCATGTATGTGTGCAAATCGATTCCCCCTATCAATTCAAACACGGTAAAACCGAATTGAACGACATTTGATATAGAGGTAGCACTAGAAAAGTTCACCCCAGGGTCATGTTTTATATCACCGCGATCTTGACGGAAACGGAATGGTGGCTACCCAAATGTTAAAAGCTTTAATCAAATTACGACCAACCTAATTATTTCATCTCGACCAAATTTGCAACAACATACATTTTTGTGGGAAGTATCTTTTGATTGAACTACAAGGTCATCAGCCCAATAGTTTGCAGATAGCGGCCATGTATGAGTGCAAATTGATTCACCATATCAATTCAATCACGGTGAAATCGAATTGAATGAAATTTTGTACAGAGGTAGCACTAGCAGTAATATCTGTATAACACGTTGTATTTCAACAGGCTACTACAACCAACATTCAATTAAACTCCTTGAAAAGGACAAAGAGTTATAACAATACCCATGCATTCAGGAGAAAGTAGGCTATATGTTCTTTACTGAACATCTTGTTAAAAATTATAATCGCTCCTCCAATTATGAGGGCGGGTATTTTTTTTTTCTTCTCTCCCACTATCTGGCTTGAAGTCCCTTTCGTATATTGCTGACTTAGCTTCCCTGTTTGGCGCAACTCTTAATAACTTTTGC
Organism: Meconema thalassinum; assembly: GCA_946902985.2. Taxonomy (NCBI): domain Eukaryota; kingdom Metazoa; phylum Arthropoda; class Insecta; order Orthoptera; family Tettigoniidae; genus Meconema; species Meconema thalassinum. The sequence continues at coordinate 915,549,082 of OX336388.2, read as the reverse complement.
CATCCCAAAAATTCCAGTTTCCAAAATAAATAGCATTTGTGGAAAGCTTCTCTAATAATTTTGCATATTTTGGCCAATTTCAATGATTTCTGCCGATTTCCTGGCCACTCCCTCAATGCGGTGTTGGCAATTTTATGCTGAGTTCGTACTTATTTGTTTCATCTCCTCTCTCCGTCTAGAGTGGAAATTTACGCTGGGTTAATTTGATCTCGTGCTTCAACTCTTTTCCGCTTAGCTTGCAGTGACATCATTTGCAGCTGTGGCCCTTACTTCAATCTTATCTTATCGATTCATGCGTCACCTAGATGTGCTTTTCGTATTCACCCTTTCTGTTCTCTTAAAAACTATACCAAAGACTTATATTCCTTCTGTTATATCTTGACTTAAATTTGTATGGGTTCGAGGCCTGTGCCAAAGTCTATTTGGGCTCAATACCTATATCCAGTGCTAGATTTGTGACGTTACGCACCGGTACGCCGTACCGGAAGCTGTGATCGGGGGGAAAAGTCGAATATATAACATAATTTTTAGAACTGTGGAACGTTAGTTGTAAGTCAAGGTCAACTTGGTCTTTCACTGGACTGTATTTCTAGCCTTACACAAGGTGCTTGCTGACTCATCCTTCTCCTCCCTTGCCGTGTAACAGTTCAGTTTTCAGTTCACTTAGCCGTCATGTCAGTGCAGTCAGAACATTCGACGGCCTGTCACTGTTTCACGGTTTTGTTCAGTTTAATCGTGTAGTGATTTTCAATCAAAGTGCGAAATTTCGCTAATTGTTTGTTGTTGTACGTGTACGTGCATTTACAATGCATAAAATAACTAATTAAATTAGTTAACCAAAGAAACCAAAGTTAGACGAAGAGACTGAAAATTTCACGACACTTCCAATAGAATTAGATCAACCGGACTCAACACAGCCTGCATCCTCCAGCGTTACTTCATCTCCTTCTAATGACGACATTAAAGGAGGTGATGAACAGTGGCCATCCCACGAGTTTGTTAAAAAATACAGTTGTCTTATTGTACACAACAAAAAGCTGGGATGTGAGGTTTGCCGTAATGTTAAATATTATTATTATTAACAGAAAATCGTACGAATGTGCATAACATAGATTTACACTTGTAAAACAAACATGTTACAAAAGAGTTAATTGATGTGAAGACATCATGATCCAGTATTCAATCAGGAAATTGTGCATTAAAGCATTCATTCATGACCAGTCATTATATTGTGAATTGAATGTTATTTGTGAAATAGAGCAACACTGTATGATGCTTTGTTCAGTTTAAATGTTAGTACTTGTCATATTCACACAGTGATTTCTGGTTATTTTTACATCGTGTGATGTGATATGTGTCACAGAACTGGTCACATAATGAGCACACGCAGAGTTCATTTGGGGCGAGGTAGGACATATTTTTGCATATTTTATGGTGGTACACATGCACTGCTAACTTTATCACCACATGTCTTAGTTTCTGATTGGCGCTGGTCCAGTTCCGGTTGATCATGGCATCCGTGCTGTAAAATTCTAGCGGAATGTCTTCTCTCTTCTCTCTGCTACGTGCGCTTCAGCATTCTTTGTTGATGGAAGCTGTAATTTTGTCCTTATTTCTTCGACGGGGAAGGATTCCCGTGCTAATTCATATGTTAGGCGGGAGCGCGTGTACTTTGAGATGCCCATTAAGGTTTTCAGGAATTGGGCTTTAACTCTTTCGATGGTGGCCAGATCTCCCTTCGTTAGTCGGTCCCATATCAAGTGGATCCCGTACGTGAGAATTGGTAGGATCTTTGCGTCAAACACATGCATAGCTGTTTTTAAGGATAGCTGCTGTAGATTAATAATGTCGTACATGGCTTTCAAGCAAGCCACTACTCTGTCTTGGATGTGTAATCTGAAAGTCCCGGTAGTCTGTAAAGTGATCCCAAGGTATTTATAGGTATAAAAAACTGATTAAGTTTTAAAGGTGGTCAGAAAAGAGTAAAACTATAGTTTAAAAAAATCTATATTTCAATATTCCCTATAGCCCACCACACTCCCACCACCACCCGGTAGCCCACTGTACTAGAACCTTTTTTTTTTTACAAATCAAGCACTGCCTATATCACTTTCTTGTGGACACGATAACTAGCGCAAGTTTACAACAATCACTTTGATTTTTTTACATAATATGTATCCCTTTAAAATCTCGGCCGAATTCGTTAATGGGAAAAATCGGTCGAAGGGGTAAAAATGGGGGACTTTTTTTTTCGAAAAATGTGAAATACCGCTATAACAGCTTGCCACGGTGGGTGAGTGGATAGCGTGTCGGTCTACTAACCCCAAGATTGCAGGTTCGCTCGTAGCCGTGGTAATTGATTTTTGAAAGGCGGCGAAAATACGACACGTATGTCATACGATGTTGGCATGTCAAAGAATCCATTTGAATTCAGTAGGCCGTGTTCATAATGGCAAAATTAATCTCGGGAGTTTCCGCCAACACAAAGTTCCTCATTTCTCTACTAGAAAGCGCTATAGTGTTCAAGGAGCTTATATTTAACCTCCTTACCTTTCATAGTGATTCAAGGAACAATGAAATTCGACATGCAAGCTACCCTCTGGGTGTCAAATTACAAAGCTTGCACGCGGCACCCAAGGCCATACGATATTATTATTATATTATTATTATTTATTTATTTATTTATTTACACCCAATATTGGAAACCGTTAAGCAATTTGACTCAATTCTTGACGTTCTTCTTATCTTGCCAATATTGTTTCATTCTCTTGGAGAATGCAAATTTTCTTTCGTCAGACCATTGAGGTCTGTAAGGTGTAGGTTTGGTTGCTCTGGTTGGACTTCCCAGTTGTTCACTTTGTTACGGAAGGAGTCTCTGTCTGATGTGTCGGTTATGTTAGCAGTTCGCATGCCTTTTTGTTCTTCTTTCATCCATGGTGTTGTACATTTGAGTGATGATAAGTAATCTAGTATTCTTTTGGTTAGTCGTGTATTCGGCAGTCTACTTATGTGCCCGAAGTATTTCAATCTTCTTTTTCGGAAGTCGACTTCGTTGTTTGAGTATTTTTCAGTTGTCTTGATTGACTGTAGTCGGTATCTGTCAGGAGTGAGTCTTGCTCCCAGTATTTTCCGAATGATTTTTCTTTCTTCTTTCTTGATGTCTTCAAGTTCATATTTCTTATTGAGTGTAAGTGTTTCGCTTGTGTAGAGACTTGCCGGTTTGATGACAGTGTTGTAATGTCGAAGTTTGGTTTGTCTGGCATGCATTTTTTGTTATAGAGGTTTAGAATAAGTCCGAGTGCTCTCCTGTTTTCTGGATACGGTTTTGTTGTGAGATATTTTCGGATCCATTTGGTTCGATAAATTCTCCCAGATATTTGAAATGTGGGACTCTTTTGATGGTTCCGTATTTTGTTTGCATGTTGTCGCCTTTGTGACTTAGCACTTGAGTTTTCTCGAAGGATATTTGAAGTCCCACTTTTTCGGCGCATTCTTGGAGTGTTTCTATTTGTTTTATTGCGGTCTCTTCATTTTCTGTTAGTATAACCAAGTCATCGGCGAAGGCAAGATATGGTATAGAGAGATTGTTTTTACGATAGCCAAGTGTAACTGGCTTCCAGACATTTTGTTTCTTGAGCTCTTTTTCCCATTCTTCCATGACTTTATCCAGGACAATGTTGAACAAGAGAGAGGAAAGACCATCTCCTTGTCGCACACCTGTCTGAATTTCGAAAGATTCGGAGATTTCCGCCATAAATTTTACTTTGGGTTTTGTGTTGGTCAGCGTTTGTTCAATGCGTTTCCGTGTTTTGTGATCTAATCCTCTTTCTTCAAGGATCTGAAAGAGTGATTGTCTATTGATCGAGTCGTATGCTTTTTGGAAATCGACAAATGTGCACATCACTGGTTTATTTCGAATTGCATGCATTTGACAATGGTTTTAAGGTTGAAGATTTGTTCAGGGCAGGATCGGTTTGGTCTGAATCCTGCTTGAAATTCAGATAACTTTGGTTCGAGCTGTTCCTGTGTTCGTGTCAATAGACAAGCTGAGAAAATTTTGTAGGCGACGGGAAGAAGAGAAATCCCTCCGTAGTTGTTCACGTCAGACTTATCTCCTCTTTTGTGTAGTGGGTGGATGAGTGCTGTTTTCCAGTCATCAGGTAATTTATCTTTTGCCATATTTTTTGGATGATTAGTGTAATTTCTCTGAGTGCATTGGGTCCTAGGTTTTCAAGTAGTTCTGCAGTTATGACGTCTTCACCTGAGGCTTTATTGTTTTTGAGTCTATTGATGTGGGAGTGGATTTCATCTTGAGTTGGTGGTAGTGATTCTTCTGATGTGTGGTCTGATTATTTCTTTGGGAATCTTTTCGTGGGTTCTGGGCAATTCAAAAGTCGTGAGAAGTATGTAGCTAGCTCTTGGCAATTGTCTCGATTTGTCAATGCCAGTTTTTCGACTTGTTATCTGAAGCATACGTTTTGTGGTGTGTACCCTTTGATTTGGTTGGCGAATGTTTTGTAGAAATCACGCGTATTGTAGTTTCTGAAGTCGTTCTCGATCGAAGTCAGTTGATCATTGATATACTTCCGTTCGATTCGTCGCAGAATTTTGGACGTCTGTTTACGTACCTCGAAGAAGATCTTCAGGTTTTTCTCAGATTTGTTACTGTTATAGGTTTGGAAGGCAGTTTTTCTGTTGTCGAGGGCGATTTCGCATTCTTGAATCCACCAAGGATGTTTAGGTTTTTTAGTCAGAGGAATCAAGGTTTTGGCGGTCTCGATGATTTTTCCTTTGAAATTTTCCCAGTTTTCTGTGGGTTGTTCTTCCCATTTTTCAGTGATTTTGGAGTCTTTGATTTTGCTTATGTCGAATTTTGGGATCATTGGGGGTGTCTTGTTAAATTTTCTCCTTGGTATGAATTTGATTTTGATTCGGGAGAGATAGTGGTCAGAATCAATGTTCGCTCCTTTGCGTACTTGTACATCGTGAATTTCTTTCTGATAGGTGTAAGAGATTGCGACATGGTCGATTTTAAACTCACCTAAGTGGTGGATAGGTGATCGCCATGTTTTCTGTTTCTTGGGGGATTTTCGTAGTGAGGTTGACACAATTTTCAAATTGTTTTGTTGGCATAACTCAATGAGTCGAGTCCCGTTTTCGTTGGTAAATTTGTGCGCGAGGTAATCACCTACTGTTTTTTGGTATTTTCTTTCTCTGTCTAATTGTGCATTGAAATCCCCGAGGAGAATTTTCACGTCATCATATGGAATTTAGGACATTTCGTTTTCGAGTTCTACCCAGAATTTGTCAGTCTTTTCGGGTTCTTTTTTGTTGTCAGAATTTGTGGGTGCATGGACGTTGATGAATGTGTAATTTTTGTTCGTGTGTTTAATTCTCATGGTCATTAGTTGATTGTTGATGGGTTTCACGTCTGTTACTGAATTCAGAATTGTTTTGTCTACAATAAAGGCCATGCCGAATAGCGATGCGCCTTTGCAAATTTTCTTCTTGGTTCCGCTTTTGAAGATCCTATAGTCGTTGTAATCTAATATGTCTGAGTCAGGAAAGCGTGTTTCTTCTAAGGCAAGAATCTGGAAAGATACATAAAGGTAGGAAACAGTTGTCGTAACTGAGAAGGCATTTGAAATTGTGACGCTTCTGCCAAACAACGCTGCCATTCAGAATCATCAATCAGCAAACCTCACTCCTTAGCTGTTTCTTTGAAAGTAGAATAGACAACGGCTTTGTATGTTCGTAGATCCTGGAAGCTGGTAGCACCTATGACATGAAGCAATAACAGGCGTAAATACGACCTTTCTGTTTCAGTAGGCGAAACATTATACATTCTGCCTATAGTTTTTGAAACATTTTTTCTTTTTTGCCACTGGCAGTTGATCTTATTCCAGACGTAATGTACCGGTGTTTCAGGATATACCAGGTGAGTCAGCCGTCCGTTATATTTTTAGTTCTTGGCCACACTTCCAAAGTCTGATGCCAACATGGTCGACAGTTCCCCGTCTATAGCCAAGCCACAATGACCCTAAACTACTTTACAAGATTTATGACTGCATGGAAGCAAGACCTTTACAAAAACATGCGTGCGACAAGTGGTAATTCAAAGCATCAAACTGGCATACGGACATGTACAAAGAACATGCCGATTATACGGTTTCAGATGGATACGAAATTAACGCTAGGTACGGTGGCTTACTGATAAAAAAAACGAGAATGAATCTTCGAAGAGGAAATCAGTATCAAATCTCATCCGCTTTCAGGCAAGCTGAAGGGACGAGTAGCCGTGGAGCAATGGTCTAAGTGCGTTGAAGATAATCGTCCTGTTTATGAGAGGTGGGTTCATTCCCACCACCGATGAATATTTTTGTGCTAATTTTTAACTTTGGGGATCAAATACAATATGATGATGATGATGATGATGATGATGATGATAATTGTTGTTACAAGGGTCCTAACATCTAGGTTATCGGCACTTAATGGTTTGGGTGTTAATGAAAAAGGAAAAATACCTATAATTAAATTTAACTACAAACTTTCACTATCGCTCTACCCTCCAGGGTTGGCTTTCCCACGGACTAAGCGAGGGATCCCACCTCTACCGCCACTGAGGGCAGTGTCCTGGAGCTTGAGACTCTGAGTTGGGGACATAATAATAATAATAATAATATTGTTTTTACGTCCCTTTTAACTACATTGGCTTTTAGAGACGCCGGGGTGCTGGAATTTTGCCCCGAAGGGGATCTTTAACGTGCCAGTAAATGTACTGACACGGCTCCCTCGCATTTGCGCACCCTCAAATGCCAGCTGACTGCGCCAGGTTTCGAACCTGCAACCTTGGGCTCAGCGAGCGAGAACGTTACCCCTGAGCCACGCAGCCAGACGAGTTGGCGACACAACTGGGGTGTGTGACGAGGCACTACGCCCAGGCGGCCTCACCTGCAGCGAACAGGGGCCTGCTGAAGGGATGGGAAGAGTGGGAGGGTTAAGCAAGGATGTGGGAAGGAGGCGGCCGTGGCCTTACGGAAATTACCACCCTGGCAGTTGCCCGAAGACGAAGTGGGAAACCACGGAAAACCACTTCGAGAATGGCTGAGGTGGGAATCGAACCCTCTCTACTCATTTGGACCACCCGAGGTTAAGTAGACCCCGTACCAGTCCTCATACCACTTTTCAAATTTCGTGGCAGAACCGGAAATCGAAACACGGACCTCCGGGGTGGCAGCTAATCACGCTTACCACTACACAACGAAGGTGACTGCTACAACCTTACAACTAAAATTAACTACTGACTTACACATGCCGTTTATACGATTTCAGTTGTATACGAATTTAACGCTGGGTACGGTGGTAGGCTATACAGATAACGAACGTGAATGAACCTTCGAAGCGGAAACAGTATCATATCTCATACACTTTCAGGCAAGATGAAGGGACGAGTAGTCGTGGAGCAATGGTCCAAGTGCGTAGAAGGTAGCAAACCTGTTTTTGGGAGGTGGGTTCGAATCCCACCACCGCTGAATTTTCTATGCACATTTTGAGCTTCGGAGATCAAATACAAGATGATGATGATGATGATGATAATTGTTGTTTTAAGGACCTAATATCTAGGTTATCGGCCCCTAATGGTTTGGGTGTTCATGGAAAATGAATATGAAAATTTAAGTAAATCTAACTACCAACGTACAAAATTGGAAAAGAAAAGGAAAATAAAAGAAGAGTAGGGGAAATAAAAGAAAGGGGTAAAAATGCCCTCAACCCTCGAAGAATGAAGATTGAGGGACTTTGAAAGAAGGAGAGCCATGAATGGCAGGGTGGAAAGGGAAAGAGGAGAGGGCCCTCCCCAAAGGCAATGGAAAAAGGCGAAAAACCGGACCCAGCTCAGGAATTCCTTAGGATCGATAACTCTCGAACTCACCAGCTGTGATCCATTAAGGTTCTAGCATTATCCAAGGTGCACAAGAACTGGTGGGGATACACACACCCTGCCTCCTTGAGGGCCTTGAACAGAAGGCAGGAGATACCTGAAATAAAAACCTTCGAAGAATGAGGGATCAGGGAAAATGAGAGAAGAGCCAATTAAGGCGGAAAAGGAGAGACTCCCTAGGCCTCAGATACCCTAATACCGTCGGGGTCGTAAGAGAACAAGAGTTGACCAAGAGAGGTTGACAGGAAGGAAGACGGAGAGGAGCTCGGCACAAGCAAGTCGAAGCAATGCCAGGCTCAGATGGCGCCTCGTGGTCGCCAACCAACGTCCTACCAGATGTGAGCCCCTGGGGGATCAAATACGAGAACATGGCAATGAAATAACTAGCGCTTCATGGCTGCATACTGTGTCAAGCCAGTACACATTAAACCCTAAATAAACACCGCATGATATTAGTCAAATGTGGCGCGAATGCCCTTGTATATTATACCCAAAGCTTCAAATGTGCATAAAAATATTTAGCGGTGGCGAGATTTGGACACAGCTCCCAAAAACAGATCGATTATCTTCTACGCACTTAGACCATTGCTCCACGGCTACTTGTCCCTTCAGTTTGCCTGAAAGCGTATGAGATGTGATACTGATTTCCGCTTCGAAGGTACATTCATGTTTTTTATCAGTAAGCCACCGTTCCTAGCGTCAATTTCGTATCCAACTGAAACCGTATAATCGGCATGTTGTTTGTACATGCCCGTATGACAGTTTGATGCTTTGAATTATCACACATGTTTTTGGAAAGGGCTTGCTTCCATGTCGTCATAAATCTTGTAAAGTCGTTTAGGGTCATTGTGGCTTGGCAATAGACGGGGAACTGTCGACCATGTAGGCATAAGACGTTGGAAGTGTGGCAGAAAACTTAAAAAATAAAGGGCGGCTGACTCACCTGGAATATACGGACTTCTGGCTTGCGAATCCCGTTCCGCTTATTGTATGGATACATGCGATTTAGCGCCAGAGTGGAGCAGGTACAAGTTAACGATATCATGTATGGATACATGCGACATTAACGCCCGAGTGGAGTAGGTGGAAGTTAACGATAACATGACGTAATTAGGGAACTGATCGCCCTATACCAGTGAATGTTATAATTATACTGGATGTATTGAAACCATTGAACTGTAGGTAGTACTGGAACAACTCATCCCATGCTAATCCTCCCTGAAAACTGCTTCCTAGTCATCGCCTCCTTGACGTGCACTACCAGGCGTAGCTAGTCGCACCAAACACCGTCATACTACTGAACTCTAGGTTGAAAATCAGCTGATATGTCGTGATTCCTTTCATATTATACATGTATTTGATCGTACATATCTCTGTGCAATGTTATATATATGGTATTTTCCAATAAAACGGTAGGTTTACGGTCCACTTTATTTTCGAATTGAGATTTGAATGAAGTAGCCTATTCTGCGTTTATGGATAAGTCTTACAAAAAAAATTGACATAATAGGCCTAAATAGCATATGACAAATACACGTAGGCCCTATTATAGGTTATAAGTTATTCGTCACAGAATTATAACCTAGCTTATATTACAGATTTCCATGGAAACGTCCAGATGTAGTAAATAAATGGGTTATAGCTGTGAGGAAGAAGGAAAAATACAAAAATACAGTTATATCTGTAGTGAAAATGTTTCTGAATCATGCTACTTGTTTGGTTCAAATAGAAATAAACCACTGCTTAAAGATGATGCAGTACCTGCAATTTCCAATTTCCCACAGCATCTGCTTCAGCCACCCAAGAAAAGACCGAGAGTTAGTGAACGACAAGTACAAGTTGAGGTATGTAGACCTAATATTTACTGTTACTTTTATTTCTGTTGTAATTTCAAAACTACCAGGCTATGATATAATGTAATTTATTGCAGCCAATGGCCATTCATGATACATTAAATTAGAACTCTTTACAGAACTGTGTAATAGAGATTTTCCTTGGTTTGCACAACATGGTGATGTACCTATCATGCTCGTCACTACATAGCATGCACATGCACTGGTTGGTTGTTAGGGCAGAATTCCTCGCTGTTTCACCCCTTATAACAACAATAACTAACTAACCAACATACTCTGGTGGTCCGGCTGATGGTATTTCTTATTTACACACACTTTGTGGTGAAAGACGTGTACAGCCAGTCTTGTCACTAAGTGTCGTATCTAGCTCTTGGAAGTCAATATTCCGATCCTCTTCCTTGTCATAGTACGTAACAGTTCCTCGTATCCGGGTGCGGATGGCAGTAAGATTCGTAAACTTATATCTTCGACCTATGGGAGCTCTCCGGTCGTCAGATAGACCAGGCATGACGGTGTATGCATAAGGCCCTTTTGAGTTAGCTACCTTTGATCCGCTACAGGTCAGTCAGGTTCTTATAACTGAGGTGTTGCCATAAATGTTTTCCAGGGCATATGTCACCACTGGTGAGATTTTCAACCTGAACAGTTACATCACAGTTTTGACGAAATATTACTAAGGTGGCTTACGTCACTCATGGCTTTCATAGCAGCATCAGGTCTCTCTTTCATATGGATTGTAAAAAGTCTGCAATGTCACTCCTAAATATCTGAAGTGTTTCACTGTTTGCAATATAATTATAGTCTCTTGTTTCCCCACCTTTCTTAAAAGGCATTGTTACCGTCTTTGCAGCATTCATCTGTCCTGTAACTCTTTTCTTTCAGCCCACTATAAAAGCCCGGTCATGGCTAGTTGCACGTCAATGCCATGTCATCAGCATAGGCATAAAATGTCACATTTTCCAGTATACTTTTATGATGTCAGTCGTGGAGACGATAAAAAGAATTGGACTTAAGGGATGCCCCCTGCAGGACCATGTTCGTTTGCTGTATGACTTATGTGAGGTCTAAGTTTCAACCTGCTTTGAAGAATATTGAACATGTGGTTGTTTTGTAAAAAAAATGAATTTTTGTTCACTAAGCATCTATTTAATTGTTTAGTTGTATGAATGCTGCCTTTGAGTTAGGCTAATAAAAATGTTGAATACCAATTACCATACTTTTTGATATTTATTCTTAGTCATTCCCTGTCTAACCTCTTTCCTTTAATGCACGTACGGATTGTATTTTTTGCGAGTAGTCCTATAGTTACTGTGTACGCTGCCTCTGATCTAAGGATGAAAATGATGAACAATCAGGCTGCAATATAATATTTTTTGTTGGCGTATATTCCTAGCCATTTTCAGTATCAAATTACTATGATATTTTGAAATATGTATTTCCGCGTAGGATCCATTTAGTTTACCGTTCGCCTAAATGTTCAAAAGTGCCTCTTTTACTTGTATCTCGTCGTACGTACGAACATCATCCTTGCGTTTGTATACGTCAAACTCGCCTCCTTGACGTGCACTACCAGGCGTAACTAGTCGAACCAAACCCGCACTTTGCTCCCATACAGACGGCATTCCAGTATTTCCTAGAGTTTAATGATTGAAACGCCAAACAAACGAAATAGAACAAAAAATTGCATGAAGAAATATTCTGTTTTGGCGTGATTCAAACCGCATAGAAGATTTTTAAGTGAATGCGTTATGTCCCCGAGGAGATTTGATCTCTGTTAATATGAAGATGTTTACGTGGATTCACATTACTACCATAGAAGCCACGATGCAGATGTGCACTCTACTTTACTGGACTAGCATGATACAGAGTAAGTCGTTGTCGCCTAATGACAGTCCATCAAGTTATTTAGATTTATGATTGGGGCGGCGTTGAATATCATGATACGGTGTTAGTCGTTGTCGCCTAGCGACAATTTGTCCGTCAAGTCATTCGATTCTATTTTCGTGTGATCTTGAAGGAAGTAATATTCGCAATTATTTTAATACACGGATGATATAATCAAATGAGTGGGTATCAATCGATAATGCGTGATGGGTATTACATTTTAAGACAACAAACGTCGTTGTAGCGCTAATACTTCCCGAGATATTTCAGTTTTAGTAAAGGGTGAATTTTTTTTTAAACTATTTTAATATGTAAGATATCTCGTCCAATCCTCATCTGAATTACAAATACTCTCACTGATACAGCAAACACAATAATACAGGTTATCAGGCCAATTCTACATACACGCAAGTGCTCGGGGCTACATGACTACGATGTCGCAAAGCCCCTAAATAAAGCATCAACAACAACAACATCATAAATAACAACAAACAATTGCAAATATCAAGGAACGCCAATAGAATTAGACACCTTCGTAAAAAGCACAAAAAACAAACAATGATGTCACAACAGCCTTAGAAAAACCCTAATTAACAAAAAATAAAACCTTCGGCAAGTGTAATACAAAACACGACACGTGCTGTAAGTCGTAAAACTGGCTTAAATATCAGCATCTCCGTAACGTAAAGTGTCACAAAGAGTATAACATTCGACTCAAAATCACGTTTTGGCGGCTTCGGTGGCGTAGATGGTAGCATGCTGAGTTTCTATGCCCAAGGTCGCTGGTTAAAACCCGCCTGAAGTCTTCAGATTTTTTTAAGAGCGTTAAAATCCCCCAGTATGCCTTACTTCGGAGGGGAACTAAAGCCGGCGGTCCCATGTCATATATTTATGACCTCCCATTAATTACACTTGTGTGAAGCTAAATTATAGGTTAGCTTTGACTGACGCTCTTAGGTTCCGACGTTCGTCGCCAGGAGTGGACTACGGTGGCATCTAGTAACCAAGTTCAGGACTAGTTGGTCGTTGACGGTGGCATTTGGTATCAAAATTTGGAACTAACGGAAAATCGAATGTCTGCAGTCCTTACTTGATTAAAAACAGATAACTCACACTAATACAGCCATCACAATTAACACCGGTTATCAGACAGATTCTACACACACCCAAAGTACACGGGGCTACATGACCGCGTTGTCACAGCAACTAAACTGAGGAACCAGTCAACCAAAATCACGTTTGTTTCGTGACCCCATAATATCAGAATAATTATAAATCATAAAAGCACGAATATTGAAAAGGCCCTCTTAAAGAGTGAATTTCCAAATGCCCGTTTTAAGTGAGTGTTTCCGTCATGGAAAGAATGAACATACCAAATTTCATAATTCTATATCAAGGGGTTTGTGCTGGGGGTATTATGAATGGTATCCTTATTCATATAGAGTTAGCTCAGTAGTTATTTTTATTAATATCCTTAAGGAGTTGACAATAATATCACTTTGTGGAGTGAAGACTATGGTTCACGTCGTTCATGTCGTATATTAAGTAATAAAAGAATGGCACGCCCACGTAAGCGGCTTCGGTGGCGTAGTTGGTAGCATGCTGAGCTTCTATGCCCAAGATCAAGGGTTCAAACCCGGCCGAAGTCGTCGGATTATTTACGAGCGTTAAAAATCCCTCTGTATGCCTTCCTTCGGAGGGGAAGTAAAGCCGGCGGTCCCATGTCTTAGATTTATGGAATGTTAAAGAACCTTCCACTAATTACACCTGTGTGAAGCTAAATTATAATATAGGTTAAACATTCGACAAGTGCTCTTAGGTTCCGACCATAGTCGCCAGGAGCCGACTGCGGTGGCATCTGGTAATCAAGTTCTGAACTAGTAGTCGTTGACAGTGGCGTATGGCGGCTAAATTAGGAACTACTTGAACAAATTCTATGCCTGCAGCCCTGACTTGAATTGAAAACAGATTACACACACTAATACATTCATCACAATTAACACCGGTTATCAGACAGATTGTACACACACACAAAGTACACGGGGCTGCGTGACCGCGTCGTCGCTGCCCCTAAACTGAGGAACCAACCAACACCCACGTACAGAGAGAAAAGTATGATTGAGCTGCGGTAGTCAAGGTAACGGTGATCTGTTTACCAGTGGGAGGACAGTTTTTTTAATATCACCGAAATCGTTCATTTTAGGACATGAAAAAGTGTGTTTCGGGGTCCCTAAGTGACCTCCGAGTATTGTTTATCGTATCTGGCGGCTTAAATTGAGCATGTCCGGTCTCTGTACCTTTTGTCCATGCTCATTGCCAAAGGACCTAAAAGACTCACTTAGAAATTGAATTTTCAAAAACCGTTTCTTAGTGAGCCCCTACTACCTAACATCAACACACATGGAAAATTTGAGATTTCTAGTCCTGGTGGTTTGAGTGCTGAACTTTGGATTATATATATACTAGCAACCCGCCGCGGCTCCGCCCGGGAACAGTTATGAATGCATTACGTGATAAGCGCTGTTCTTTTCGATGTCAATGAACTACGACCTATAACTTATCCGATCTACGTATCGGCATAATGGGTTGAAATCACTGACTGGACTATTAATTAGATTATCATGGAGTTGCATGTGTAACGAATTCTTGTCAGACGTAATTTAAGAATGGCGAGGTGCATGAAACACAAATCCCCCTTCCGTCCAATTTTAACTTGACTGTCGGAACAAATAGTTCACAGGCGAAATGAAGAAAACCCGAGTTACATATCCAGAGAAACTTCAAACACAACCACTCTTCTCTTAAGCCTTCACTCAACAGGACTCGACAGTTTGCTGCTGGCTGTATGTGGGGTAATAGGCTGTAACTGGGGTGATAGGCTCGCCCCTAGGTAGCTCGTAAACTGTCGCCTCTGTAATTGAATGGAGATTGTTGGAAGGAATGAAAACGTAAAAGCACTTATAGTGGGCGATGTATTGAAGATAGAGATATGCTCTACCGGACGTTTTTGTAGAACTTTTCATGCTGAACAATTCGTACACTCATAGTATATTGATATTTTTAACGGTTTGCCCAGCGTAGGTTAAAAAACGCACGGACGCAAGGTTTTCTTTCGACCTTTTCACTGAAATCGTTACTGCGTGGCTTCCTTTCATCATGAATAAATTATTTTCTACAGATACCTTCCTCGAGAATTCCTTATGAGAATGATGAAAACCGCATCAAAATCCATCTACTGGTACTCGAGATTACCCGTGACATCCAAGAACCGGGGATTTTGTTAAACACTAATAACCCCTGGGACTACAGCCCATGAAGGGCCCAGGCCTACCAAGCGACCGCTGCCCAGCCATTTGGCCTGCAGATATTAGGGTGACGCGTGGTCAGCGCATCGAGCCCCCTCGGCCGTTAATCTTGGTTTTCGTCACCATCCCTCACATTAGTTTCTAAAAACCCTGACGGAGGCGGAAATCGAACCCGTGGCCTCCTGGTGAGAGGCATGTGCGCTACCTGGTGTATTCTTGGAATACACGGTACGAGAGAATATATAGTTTAATGCTTTTGCATGTTCATTCCTTCCTCTTTGTCAAACACCGACAGTGATCTTCTATTTTCTCTTTGGTGATCATGTCGCTTATATCTTTGGTGAGTCTGTTCTAGATATATATCTTCCATGACCCTCCTAGCGTCATCTAGCAGCGAATCTCTGAAGCTCCTCAATTTTTTCTGGTGCAAGAGGACTTCCTTTTCCATCTGGCCACCAGATCTCGTTACCATCGCCAGCTATTATCTCCATGAGCAAGAGAACTTCGTCTACTTTTTCACTCACCATGCTGTGCTAGTATCGCCTGCTATCAACTCTTTGAAGACCATTCATCAAGAAGAACATTTATTTTTGATAAGTTGTCTATTCTGATATGTATACCTTTTGTTTCCTACCCCCACTCTTTTCCCTTCCTAGGACCCTCTGTGCTTCGCTGAGCAGGTCTCACTTCTAAGTCGGCAGTTGACTCGGTCAGTCAAGGCTCAACCAGAGCCAGTCTCCTCAAACCAAGAGACATTTTCTACGTTATACGCCATGTTGGCACTTTAAGTATCTGTCAAGGGAACTTCACCTTCGCCATGCAACAAAGATAAATACCTACTTCAAGTTTTAACCTCATCTTCATGGTTTTAACTTCTACATGCTTTTAACGATATTTTATAGACAGCGTGAGATTATTTATTTTGGGGCAAAAATCGTTCTTCGCGGGATTTGCCATGTTGAGCTTTTGTTTGTATAAGCCAACCTTACTAGAAAGGAGCTTTTCTTAAGCTATTAAATGAGAAATCTTCTCACCACGTGGGATATTATCCAATACCCGCTGTCTATAAATTACAAAGCAAGTTCCCCCGCTGGATTAACTTTGGCCCCATTTTTCTATTAAGATCGTTCTGGAACCTTCCAGATCCTGTACTCTTTCTGCAAGTCTTGCCGTCATGTATTTTTCACTCACTTGTGAGAATACTATTTAAAATGAGGAATCTTCCTTATAAATTACTGCAATAGCGAACTTTCTTCCACCGTTGGAATGTTCTATGGCGCATTTAATTGTAATTCACAGCTTTCTCAAGAAATAGACTCTCGCCTACCTAGTGCAACCAGTTATTTTCATAATTGCAATAACTTTCTTTTCCATAAACTTTCTTGTCTCTACAGTGAACTTTTCATCTATTTAAAAGACTATAGTGATAACTAGTGCTTGTCCCACTTTTCTACCGCGTCGCGATCGTCCGTTTACATTAAATAAGGCCATGAACATTGATCCTAAATCCCAATTATCTTTCCTCCACCTTCTACTAACAAACCATATTAATAAAATTGTAACTTTTCTATAAGGTGTCACTCTACGAAGTGCCCTTCCATTTTGCTTGTTTATCATTAATTAATTACTGTATAACTACGTGTTGTATACACGGTTCAAACTTACATTGTTTTTCCCTATAATCAGGGAAAACAATTCTTTCAACTCTTGAGTGAGTTATTTCTAGGTTTTACGAAATGGGAACTGCCCCATTTGGCTCGTGATTCCTACTTAAACATAGGAAGTCTAGAACCTTCCTTTTGACTTTCTCTTCAGGTTTCACCGTAAGTGACCTTCTCTCTTTTGTATAATTGTTATAAAGTAATTCTGCACAAATATAAGAAGTTGTAGGAACTTCTATCTTATTCTTCATGTTTTTTCTTATTGTTATTTTCGAAGTTGTCACTTACTCTAGAATATTCTCTCAGAAATTTCTTATAGTACACTTCTTGTACTCAATTTAATGTTTAAACTTTAATTACTTCATTTGTCCTTTTAAATCTTATAAATATTTTAAAACATATATAAGGTTTGAAACCTAATAAATTGTCAATTGTCTGGAGCAAACGTTTAATGTTTTCTGAGGTCTGTGACCCAAAATTTGTTAACAAAATTGAAATTATATGTTTGTTAAAGTTATCAACTTCTTTTGAATTGTTAAATAAATTAAGCGTTTCTTTTCGCTTTCTCATTTTTCTAGTACAACGGTTAGGCAAGATCCTGTCCTCCTTGGCTCTCCCTACTCAATGCCATTAAATCCATTAATAGGTCTTTCACCATTCGTTGCATTTGAGCAAGAACTCTTAGTGGTAATCTCGTTAAAGTTTCTCTTAGCTTTAATAGCTAATTCTAACTGGCCAGTAAGGCAAGTAAAGCTCGCTACGCCAGCTACCTGCTTGTGGAGATCCTCTCCGAAAACGTATGGTCAGTTTTCCAAAAGATAAGTGTTTTTCTTTGTCTAAACTTTTAGCCGGCTCCTTGCTGAGTAAAAGCTTAGCCATTTCCAAATGCAACCATTGGTTCAATTACCAAAATTACTCCCCGAGGTATAATTTTTTATCATTATCTTTCTTGGAAGCACTTGGTCGCTTTTTCAGGAACTCCATAATTTCGAAAACTGGAATTACCAAACCTGATTCAAATTATTGGCATTCTTCTAATTACTTTGCAACAACGAATTTCTTGGAACCGACATACAATAAATCTGTTACTTTCAGTCTTGCCAGACTACCACCCTTCCCCATAGTAAGCAGATGCATGCTTGAGGGGGAATATACTAAAGCCACTCTCTTGCAAACCGCCCAAGTTCTAGCTGTGTTTCCCGTCAGCTTAGACCAAGCCCTTACCCACTTTAGGTATCCGAGAGCGGATTTGCGGTGGCAACCGCCTCTAAGTGCATTTAAGGTCAAATTTACAACTTTTGTGTGACTCTCCTCCTATTTTTCTATCCAAACTCCAGTCCGAAACCTATCTCCTTTTCTTAATCATCTTCCCTTGGTGGTTAGGTTATTCCTCAGCCAATAATGTACCCAAAATTTGGTGCCGAAACCCGGGAGAGTCAATTTGTCAATTTTCTGTTTAAAAGATCATTTGGCAATACTTTGCAAATTATTAATATCTGCTTTGAATCTTTCAGCTATAACCACATCGTGCAAAGCCTGTGAAGGGGAAAGAGGCCGCTCCTGTCTCCTTTGGTGTGTCCCGTTCTTTCTACTTATTTGCTGCTGCCAGCTTGACAGCATTTCCAAGGTTCCACAGTTTCGTGAGTTGCATTTCAATCTATTTTCTTTAACATGGCTCCTACTGATAAGGATAAGGATGAAAAACTTACTTCTAAACGAGCATCCTATAAAGGGCAAATTACCCGATTCAGAAAGTACATAAAGGAGTTAGATCCCTCAGAAGCTCAATTAGACTTGTTGAAACATCGTGTAAGGGATTTTGAACGTTCTTATGAAAATTATTGTAACATTCAAACTGAAATAGAAACGTGTATGCTCAATCAAACCGAAGATCGAGTCGAAGTAGAAAACCAATATTACGAAGGCATAGGTTCTGCTTTCAAAATAATACGCCAACTCGAAGAGGAGCAGAAAAAGGACGCTTCTGTTCTTGGTTCCCTTCACGAACCACAAACTTCTTTCCGTGATGGTACTCACAAGCCCAAACCAATTTTACCTAAAATTGATTTACCCCATTTCTCTGGAGATGAATCTACTTGGGATTCCTTCTATGAATTATTTTGCTCCCTTGTTCATGACAATGAAGACATTCAAGTCATTTACAAGTTTCATTACTTGAGATCTATCCTCCTAGGTCAAGCTTTGCAGTTAGTCGAAGCACTTCCTCTACGTGCCGAAAATTACCCCATTGCCTTTAACTTATTAAAAGAAAGATATGGAAATTTACGGTTACGTATTCAACGCCATATGAAGGCTCTATTCAACCTACCTGCTTCACAGCACAGTGACGTCACCAGTTTGCGCACTCTAGTTGATACTACACAACTTCACGTTAAGGCTCTGTCCCAATTAGATCAACCTACTGAACATTGGGATACTTTCCTAATACATTTAGTGGTTTCTAAAGTTGATGCTGCTACCCTCAAAGCTTGGGAAATTGAACTTTCTAAAGAAGACGACCACTCTTACGAGCATTTAGTCACTTTCATAAACGCAAGATGCCAACTCTTAACCGCTCTAGCTAATCAAAGTGAACCCTCATCTCCTAGTTCTAAGTTTGAATTAATGTCCATCAAACCTAAAAGCGAACGCTTAGCGTCTAATACCCACAAACCCGGGTCCAGCTCATAAAAATTTAAATCAAACTCTACTGGTTACCCAACTAGGTCTAGTGAACGTCGTGTTGCTAGCTCTATTGTTTTAAACACTCAAAGCGAACCTCGTAAGAGTTTAAACGAACCTTTAAAGTGCATACTTTGTAAGGATCCCCATGCCCTATACCTCTGTAAATCCTTTAAAGAAATGTCAGTCGACGACAGAAGAAAATTAGTTTCCCAGAATAAACATTGCTTCAATTGCCTAGCGCCTACTCATTCTGCTTCTAATTGCAAGTCCACAAGACTTTGCTACCATTGTGAAAAAGCTCATCACACTTTGCTACATCGTCATGATCAGGCAAGGTCATCGACAGCATCCACTTCTCCGAAAAATGATAGTGCTAACAGTTCTAATGCTTCATCGTATATTCAAAATGCCAAGTCCATTCGCAGTGCCCAAGTATTGTTGTCTACTGTCCAAATCGAAGTTCAGGATAACTTTGGCAACTGGGTCCGTGCACACGGTCTTCTAGATTCAGCGGCAACTCATGATTTTGTGTCTAATTCCTTGATTAGAAAACTAGGCCTACCTGTAAACCCCACTTCTATCAATGTGTCGGGCATCAACAGCTCAAAATCTCAAGCTTTACAATTCTCGAAGCTAACTATAAGAGATATTTGTCATAGAAACAACTTTTTTAAACTTAATTGCCTAATTCTCAATAGCATTGGAGAAGACACTCCAAGTCACTCTGTGGATATTTCAGGGTTAAACATTCCCTCGCATTTAAGGCTAGCTGATCCTTTGTTCAACATGCAAAATCCTATTGACATACACTTTAGTGCCAATGTTTTCTGGAATTGCCTTCGTAAACAGGTTCGCAAGTTATCCTCAAACGTGGTCGCCAGAGACACTAATTTTGGATGGATCGTCACAGGTCAACTTCCCCATTATTCTCCGCAACCCGCATCGCAATGTTACTTCTCCAATACTGACCTGGAACAGTTCTGGAGGCTTGAAAGCGTTGATCCTCCTAATGTAACATCTTCAGAAAATGAATTCTGTGAGCAACTTTTTTTGAACACCACCACTCGTTCTTCTGATGGCCGGTTCGTTGTTCAAATGCCAAGATTACATAATCCTCCCAAACTTCTTAGCTCAGCCCAAAGCTCGAAAAGCTCTCTTTGCTATCGAGAGCAAATTCAAGAAAGAACCTCTTGTCAAACAGCAGTACACTGATTTCATGGATGAGTATGAAAGCTTACATCATATGGAAGTTGTTAACAAATCTGATGATGAACTGTACCCCCCAATTGAAACGGTTTATTTAAATCATCCCCCCGTCTGGAAAAACCCTCTTGTAAAGCAGGGGCGTATTCTTAGGGCTACTGGGGCTACCGGCGGTAGCCCAAGAAAATTACATTAGAAATAAATAACACTTTATTACAGGTTCAACAAAGCATTCAAACAATCGTGACTTTCATGCACATTCTTCTTTATCGAAATAAATAATGGTTAGTGAGTAGTCAATGCGGCAACGCAGCAGAAACCGTTCGAGAAATCGGCAGCCTCACGCCGCCCTCCCCATCTCTCCGCCCCACCCTTGTTCCGTGCAGGCCCAGCGCTCATAGCGACTGAGTTGCCGCTACGGCCAGTGGTTTCTTACCATACTGGACAGCGCCTAACAAGAATAAACACAGTTTGGAGCGGCGATGGTCTGAGTAACACGGAGGTAAATAGGTACTAACACATGTATACCACGCAAAATAACATCAAACTACCAAATATTTAAATGATTGCATACACAACATCATATAAAAATTATTCGCTTAACAACTTGAAACCACGCAAGAAACCGCCAATTTTTAACCCCGATTCAAGTTAAACCCCAGGCTAAGGAGCGCTTAGTCGCCCCGCATATCTGGCCCACACGCCGCTGGCTCGCGCAGCCAGAGGCTAATTTAATTGAGTACCAGCGGTTTCTTTGAAGTTAAAAGCGTTTAAAGGAACAAATAGCCTACAATAAATATACATTATCGCGCTCATATATGTGAATATGTTTTAGAAGTTGTAGTATTAGCCCACTTTCGATTTTTGCAAAAAATGAAAGTAGACTTATGAGATCAATACAGGGCGAAAAAAGTGTGTCTGTCTGTGTGTGTGTATGTGTGTGTGTGAGTCTGTGTGTGTGTGTGTCTGTGTGTGTGTGAGTGTGTGTACTCTGATTGTCTGTCCCCCCCTATCAATTCGAACACGGTGAATGCGAATTGAACGAACTTTGGTACAAAGGTAGCACTAGCAAAGGACACCTCAGTGTCATGTTTTATATCGCCGCCATCTTGACGGAAACGTAATGGCGGCCACACAAATGTTCAAAGCTTAAATCAAATTACGACTAACCTAATCATCCGATCTCTACCAAATTTTGCAACAACATACCTTTATGGGGGGAGCATCCTTTGAGCAAACTAATAAGTCGTCAGCGTAATAGTTTGCGGATGGCGGCCATCTTTGTGTGAAAATCGATTCCCCCTATTAATTCGAACACGGTGCAACCGAATGGAACGAAATTTGGTACAGAGGTAGTACTAACAAAAGGCACCTCAGTGTCATGTTTTATATCGCCGCCATCTTGACGGAAACGTAATGGCGGCCACACAAATGTTCAAAGCTTAAATCAAATTACGATTAGCCTAATCATCCGATCTCTAGCAAATTTAGCAACAACATACCGGTACCTTTATGGAGGGAGCATCCTTTGACCAAACTAATAGGTCATCAGCCTAATATTTTGCGGATGGCGGCCATCTTTGTGTGAAAATCGATTCCCCTTATCAATTCGAACACGGTGAAACCGAATGGAACGAAATTTGGTACAGAGGTAGCACTAGCAAAGGGCACCTCAGTGTCATGTTTTATATCGCCGCCATCTTGACAGAAACGTAATGGCGGCCACACGAATGTTCAAAGCTTAAATCAAATTACGATTAACCTAATCATCCGATCTCTACCAAATTTTGCAACTACATACCTTTATAGAGGGAGCATCCTTTGACCAATCTAATAGGTTATTAGCCTAATAGTTTGCGGATGGCGGCCATCTTTATGTCAAAATTGATTCCCCCTATTAATTCGAACACGGTGAAACCGAATGGAACGAAATTTGGTACAGAGGTAGCACTAGCAAAGGGCACCTCAGTGTCATGCTTTATATCTCCACCATCTTGACTGAAACGTAATGGCGGCCACACGAATGTTCAAAGCTTAAATCAAATTACGATTAACCTAATCATCCGATCTCTACCAAATTTTGCAACTACATACTGAACCCTTAATATGATTGCCGCATATTAATGTTTCATATTTCTGGTCTGTATGAAGACGAAAGATGAGATTTGTAGGAGGCCTGCTAGCATGTTGAAAATGTAGAAGCTACCTGGCAATAAGAAGGGAGCCTGACATCGTGTTCAAAACAATGGGCCGGGGAGAGTTTGGAATGCAGCCCGGACTAAAGAAAGGTATAACCCGTTAGCTGGATTTCAAGAACCTAGTTGGCACGTTGGACAATGAGTCGCACCTAAGCGTCTGTTCCTTGAGACAGGGGAAAATACGTGGGCGGGGCGGCATTTTACCGCGAGTTCAGAAACAACACCCAACCAATAAGGACTGAGGACGCGAGGCCTTTCGCGCTATTTCGAAGATACGGCATCCGATGAAATTAAGGAGGGAAATTGATTACGATTAATTGCTCGATAAGAATAAAATCCGCATGCCATAGGTGTTCGATTCACATCAAGACAAGCTCCCTGATATGTGTCATGTGTATGTAGGACTACTGGTTTAATAATTAGATATTTTATTCAGTCCCGCCCCCACTTTAGGACTAAAATGCATAAATACTGGGTGGAGTGTTCACTGAGGGACAGTATTATTTCATCCGTTGACAGATTGTGAAGGCTGATTACGCTCGTTATACGCTACTATTTTGGGAAGTGACAATACTTAAGCTTTCATAAAATCATTGCTCTTAGGAGATGAAATTCTACCGCATCTCGAATGTATAAATTAATGTGTTCTGCGTGTGAAACGTTCTAGATAGCTTTTGGCTATAAGTGAGGGACAGTCACCGCTAAATATTGCTATCAGGACTTGTGGGTGGATACAGCAACCCACGCTAGCAATCTATTAGGGTATTGTGTGAGGCACTATTTTAAAACGAACTGACATTCTATTTGAAGCAGCCAGCCAGAAATGGAGACCGTGGTATCAGCAGCTGAAGGAAGAATGGTGCTACTGGAATCGAACACGGAAATGATGGGGTGCTAAGCGCACATGGCCGGGGTCATGTCCAGGAAACGTCAACGATGGAGGAGACTAAAAGGGGATGAGTACCGAATGATTTATTTCATTATGTAGCCTAGTTTTGGTAATCGGGAAATCCTTGTATATTGTATAGTTGTGATGTTTTCTTTATGTGATTAGAGTGTTTTTGGGGTGACCGACCACTATTTTAATTTGTGAAGATCATCGTGGTTATTCTTTTGTATTTCATTAAAATTTGTGCGGGACAGTCGGTTAAATTGTACTCGTGTGCACTGAGTGCGTTTTTATGACAGATACAGCAAATGAACGGAATGTATCGCTGATGATAAGTGAAGCTTTGGTTAGGTAACGTAATTTCAGTATAAGGGGGGAAATGTGATAATTTTGTGGGAGAGACTTCGGATTACCCAGGCTGTAAATTTTATGCGATATTGCATATTTTCTTAGCGAGAAGCATTCAGTTTCTCTGGTAATCATTCCTTTGTAGTTGAGCACTTAGTAACTTCTTGTGTGTTGGAGCACTATATATTTTTTCTGAGATTTATCTGTGATCTGGAGCAAATTGAGGGTGGTGTGTGTTGTACCAAGGCATGGGTCTATTATTATTATTATTATCCTGCGCGGGGTCTGGCCGAGGTCAGTTACCTGTCAGCTGCATGGTGTCGAAGACAGGACTCACATGGTTGAGGTCACTGTTAAGTATTCTACAGATCCCAAATTGCATGGTGCAGGTTTGAGGACAGATCTACGAGTTGATATGTGTTTTATTCCAGGGTGTGAATGTTAATTCTTTTCTTCGGATCTCTGATATATGTGAGATACAATTTGAGACCTGCCTGGTGTTGACACAATGACGAGAGCTGGATATTCCAGACTGACAAGGCTCAGATCTCAGATAAGAACAGAGGAGCCATTAGGGCCGGGATGCGTACTCCCGCGATAACGATCAGTTAAAAGCCTGGATGATTGGAAGCGAATTAGATTAATTTTTATGCAAGTTCTTCACATCAGAAATGCAGTTCGTGATTAGGCTGATTTCTGTATTGTTGCCATATTGGCTACTGTCTCGTAATTATTGTAAATATTTTATCGCATTTTTTTTGATGCGCCCCTGTAACTTTGGTGTGTTCGGAAAACGATCGGTTTATCCATGAGTTAGTTACGGATGGCCACGATTGTATTTTCAGCCTGTTTATGTAAGACCTTTTTAGGCAGCTTGATTTTGCGTGCTTTGGCACTGATATAAATACTTCTCGCGGAAGTAATGACTGTATATTTAGTAAAGGGTAGTGTGGTCGATTGTCACGTCATTTTATGTTAGCCATTAAGTATGGATCCCGATGCCAAGGCGTGGTGAAAAATGTTCATGGATATGCGTCCTGCGATCTGGTTCTATGGAAGCATATCTCATGGAAACACGTACTCATTCTAACCGTAGTCCTGCCAGTAAAAACCGTCAAGCACAATACACGCAACATTAAGAGGGGTAAGGACGAGGTCCATGATTTGATTTATTTGCTGCTGTAATGTTGATTCAGAGTAACCTATTATTTGATTGTTTATTGTTGAGTTGAGAAATATGGGTGTCATAAGGGAAATTTGTGTCATTGTTGTGTCATTCTTATCGGGATATTAAAATATTTGTTTTGTTGAAGTTGAGTCATCTTTTGTTAATTATATTCTCCTTGTGTCACCTTGAAATTATGGAAGCAAAGTACAAAATATCCAACTTCACGACGATGGACCGTACACCCCCGAATAAAGTCTCGTGTACGCTTCCTCAAGGGGACATATAGGAAGAATGGCGCAGGCCAACTATGGGGCTATTTCGTGTTAGGTTGGTTGGCTGTGTGAGAAACGTGGTATTAGAAATTTGGTATACAAGTTTGCCACTGTTTCAGGTTTTGTTAAATTCAGTTAATAGGCGAAGTTTTTCCGCCAGATGTGATAAATAAAGTAGAATCTTGGAGTTTGTCAGTAAATATTAAATACGGGACACATTACTTGATTTGATTGATGATTTTGAGATAATGTGAGTATCCGGGCGTCCAACTATAGATTAATTAGAAATGTGTAGTGATGACAAACTCAAAAATTTGTAGGAGGGTGTTAACCCTGGAAAGATTAATTATATTTGATAATTAAGTCTTGGTGAAAACGTAAAGCCAATTAAATTAGGGAAAATTTTAATAACCGATACTAAGTGTTGACACTAAGTAAATTAAAGTAAAGATATACTCAAGGATGATTGCATTGCGGGAGGTTAAAATAAAGTAAATGAATTGAGTATGATTAAAATATTTAAATGCATTGTTGTGTGTGTGCGTGACGGAAGTTGATGTTTCTATGTGCATGGCCCCTATATTCTCAAGTGAATTTATTTGTTGTCATGGCGACAATTGAGGAAATAAGACAGATTGTAGAGCTTGCCACGGCAAGGAACATTGAAAATTTAGAGAAAATGAGAGCTGAACTGAAGGAACAGAGTAGGGTACAGGTTGAGGAATTAAACAATCGTATGTCACAGCAATCCGCGGAAACAAACAATCGTATTTCACAACAGTCCGAGGAAATAAATAAGCGTATCGCGGAACAGTCGGTTATCCAAAGCGAGAAAAACCTGGAGCAATTTAATCAGCTGTCGGATAGGATCAAACAAAATACTCAGGAGCAGATGGACCAGTTAGCCAGTGAGGCAAGCAAAAACAACGACAAACAACTAGGTCGTATGAAAGAGATGGAGGAGAGCTTCGACAGAAAACTGGGAATTCTTGATGAGACCGTAAACGCTAAGCTGAAACAAATAGAACAGGCATGTAGCTATAATTCGGATGAAATGAAAGAAGCGCACGAAAAATTGAAAGAACGGTTTGATAAGGTGGAAGCGAACACTCAGGGTATGCAGCAACAAATCGAAGCAGTAGACAATGACTTGCTAGGCATAGTGAAAGAGATGGAGCGGGCCGAAATGAAAGCGACGGAGCGTTTGAAAGGGATAGAGAAAGAGCAAGGCGAATTAAAGGCGTCCTTTGATGCAAATAATAGTCAAATGGAAATACGGCTGGACAGGATGGAAATAAATCAGGAGGAAAACGCAGAAAAACTTGAGGCGAAATTCGAAGGATTGAAGATTAAAATACGCAAAGATCTGAGCCGAGAAAGGGAAAATAGTAAAGAAGAACGCCTATCCATAATAAAGAAATTAGGAGATAATCTCGCCAGGTTGCAACTCTTAGAAAAAAATGTGCATTCGAAACTGCAGGAACAGGATGATAAATTTGTAAAAGCTGAACTCAAGTCACAAGAGCTGGACACGTTGTTGACATCCGTGAAAGACAGAGAGGGCTTGGAGAACAATAATAGCTTGGAGAACGTAAATAGCTTGGGGGCGAGTAACGGAACGGAAAGGGGGCTGAGTAATGAGCAGAGCCCACTGACCGGTTGCAACACAAGAGTATTTGAGAAGTTTAGAGGCCAGACGTCGACCCCAGAGCAAACCGCATTACCCACACAAATTATACAAGTGATCAGGGGCAATGAGTACAAACCAAATCGATACACAGATGGAACAGGGACCACGCCTAAACAATTCTTGCGGGAACTAGACGATTTTTTTTAGACCAGGGGGTACCGGAAATTAAGAAATTACGAATGGTAGAGAAGTTTTTGAGTGGGAGCAGCTTAATTTGGTATCAGAGCTTCAAATATACTTTTGGTAGCATGCAGGACTTTAAGGATGCATTCTTAAGAAAATTTTGGTCTTCAGCCCTGCAACAAAGTCTAAGAATGGACTTGTACGCTCGCAAGTATCATTCTACCCACCCAACGAGATTTGCCGATTTCTTTACCCAACAGCTATTAAAACTGAAAGATTTAGATGACCCACAATCCGAAAAAGACATGGTAATGACAACAGGAAGACAGCTTCCCATGAACGTGCAACAGTTCCTGGTAACGGCAAATATAACTACAGCAGTCGGAGCGGAAGAGATGCTAAGGAACTTGGATGAGACAAGCCTACAGCTACCGCCTCGGGGCGCGAGACACAACGAGCAAGTGAACACTGCAGTGGTTGTGAATGAGAGCGCTAAGAATAGCACTCGCACGAGGTCACAAGCAACAAACACTGGAACAGATCAGCGCTGGCAAGAAAATAATAACGGACAGTACGGGAGGTACGAAAACAGAGGAAATTACCGGAACAACAGAAATAATTACAGACCGTACCAAAGAGGATATCAGGAAGGCGGAAATGATAGAAGGCAGGAATTTCCGTACCGAAGGAATGGTGACACGAGAAATGACCGTCAGTGGCGTAACGACAGACAGCAGACAGGGGGGTACCAAAGAGGGCACCACAACAACTGGAACGAGAGATATCACGAATCACAGAGGTACCTGCAGGAGTTACATGCTGCGGAGAATAATGAACCAGATAGATGGGAAAGAGCCATGAAAAACCACCAGAACCCGGACACATTCGAGGATCAGGGAGCTGAGAGTTTGGAAAGGCAGCAGGAAACATGCAACCAGGGGGCGATACCGAGGGACTCTCGGGATAAAAAAAAAACAATAATTTCAGTTAAAGGAGATAGTCTCGCAAAACTGCATGGGGCTGATGACCATGATGGTAGAATTGTTGCACACATAGCAGAGTGGGTTGCAAGACCGGAAGATTGCCTGGAGGAGATGACTAAGCCACAGACAAATAACATCAAGAAACTACCAGTAATTTATGCACGGATTGGGGGAGTGAACGTAAGATGCCTTTTAGATACCGGGGCGCAAATAAGTCTTATATCAGAGACATTGTTGAAGGAACTGGCACGTAATCAACATGTACCATTGATTCCTGTACCACAGTTGAAAGTAAGGGGCGTAATTCCCGAGCGATCTATAGTATGCAAGCACCAAGCGTACATAGAACTGGATATTTTAGGCCACACCTTCGCACAGACTTGCATTGTTATGGCAAGAATGAATTTTAATGTCATATTAGGGGCGGACTTTATTTATGATTACCAAGCAATTATTGACCTGCATAACAATATGGTGAGCTTTCGGCAGATTGAAGGAATAAGGGAAGTTGCCTTACACATGGACGACGGACCTAATGATCAGGAAGTAGACACCTGGATGCTGGAAACAATTAACGAGGAAACCATTGAGGAACTAAGTGATGAAGCGGAGGACGAGTGTGACATTGCTGTCGTGGAACTTGGAGAGCAGGACTACTCACAGGAAATATGGACCTTATTAGCGAATGAAGAAAAGGACGGATCCGAATTTGAATGTCTACTACAGGAGCGGCTTCGAGAAGTAAATTTGGGGGAAGCGGATAAGAAGGAATTTGAAAATATTTTACGCAAACACAAAGAAGTTTTCGATACTGTCCCAGGGAAGATTTTAAACTTCACTTATGCCATACAAGTGGATAATTGGGCCCCATTTAAGAGTAAATTATATCCGATACCAGAGAGGCACTATTCTGAAGTCAAGAATATCATAGACGGAATGCTAGCGTCTGGCATGATAAAGAAATCACCGACACCATATCTCAACGCAATATTGGCTGTTGTAAAACCAAATGGATCGATCAGGCTGTGTCTCGATGCACGAAATTTGAACTTCAAGGTCATACCTGAGTATGACAAAGCGCCGTTAATCCGTGATGTACTGAAGGGATTCAGAGGAAAGCATATATATTCTTCTGTTGATCTCACTAATTCGTACCATCATATTGAACTAGAGGAAAAGTCTAAGCTACTGACAGGCTTTCTCTTCGATAACCAGACTTTTATTTGGAATAGGCTCCCGTTTGGCATTAAAACAGCTGGATCTGCACTTATCAGAGCTTTGGAGAGGAATTTAACGGATGAGGTCAAGAGCATGACAGTAAGATATATCGATGATATTCTACTGGCATCCGGAGGTATTAATGAACACATGTGTAACCTGGACAAACTGTTGGAAAAATTAAAGACCACAAATTTTATAATAAATTTGAAGAAATCTCACTTCTTCAAGAATGAAATTCTATACCTGGGGCACATCATTGATCGAGAAGGCGTGCGGCCAAATCCAGCGAAAATCGAGGCGATAAAGAGATTTCCAACCCCCACTAGGGTGAAACATGTGAGAGCTTTTCTTGGAGTGACTGGTTTCTTCAAAGAAAACTGTCCTGGATATACGGAGACTGTAGCTCCAATGCAGGAAATGCTAAAGAAAGCTAACAGATGGAAATGGGATGACGCCTGCGAACAGTCATTTCAAGCAACTAAGGAACTTTTGGCCAACTGCATTAAATTGGGTTATCCAGACTTTGAAAAGAAATTTATCATACAGGCAGATGCTTCCTTTATTGGGGTAGGAGCAATGCTCTATCAAGAAAATTCTAATAATTCACAGGACCGATCATATTTGGCATTTGTAAGCCGCAAACTGCGCAAACACGAGAAAAATTACACCGTGACTGAATTGGAACTGCTAGCGATACTTCACGCATTACAAAATTGGCGGAAGATCGTTTTCGGTTATCAAATTGTGGTGAGGACAGACCACAAGGCATTGACGTTTATGTTCAAAACGGCAATGATGAGTGAGAGAGTCACGCGTTGGTCACTATACATTCAACAATTCAACATAGAAATAGAACACTGCCCTGGAAAAATGAACGTGATACCTGATGCCCTAAGCAGATACCCAGACCCGGAGGACGAGATAACAGTAGATGTCCGACACGTTGAGTTGACCACCAAGGACAGGGAATTCCTAGATGAACTGAAGAACATAGCTCAGGAACAGGAAAGGGAACCGTGGATGATGATGATGAGGAAGTATTTCAGAAGAGAACTACAGCCCGGAACACCGGCGTACCAAGAAGCAAGGTCAAAGGAAGCCAAGTATAACCTTATAAACGGAGTGCTGCATAAATTTATAGACGAAGACCACACCAAGTATAGGATATTAGTACCAGCAATACTGCAGAGAGGACTGACATGGCATGTACACAACAGTTTAGGCCATGTCGGTACAGACAAGGTTGAAGCGACGATCGGTGAATCTTTCACTTGGCCTAGGATGAGGACGACGATCTGTGACGTCATAAAAACCTGCGACGCATGCCAGCGAACTAAGCTAAATAACTACTTAATGAGACAGATCCCAAAGCCTTTACTACCTGGAAAACCTTGTGAGCTAGTGGCTGTGGACACATTTGGGCCGATTCCTAAGGGAAGGCGGGGATGTAAACACCTACTTGTATGCATTGATGTGTTTTCGAAGTTTGTTGTTCTATGTCCTATTCAGAAGACAACTTCAAAACAAGTGCTGAGCAGAATAAAGCATAAGGTGATCCCAATGCTAGGAAAACCTGAATTCTTACTCTCTGATCACGGCAGCTACTTCACGAGCGCCGAATTTAAAAGGGGAATCGCCGATCTGGGAATCAAACACATACTATCTTCTATAAGACACCCAAGGTCAAATCCAGCCGAGAGAGCGATCAGGGATATTTTAAAATTTTACCGCATTTTCATTCCAAACGCACACTACAAATGGGTAGAGAGAGTGGGTGATGTTGAGACGTGTATGAACTCTACCAAGCATGAATCAACTGGTCAGATACCATTGGTACTACACCACAACAGACTTCCGGTGAGATCATGGGACAATGCTCTCAACTGTCCCAGAGATCCAATGCTAGCACATGACATCAGAATCAGAAACACTGTGGAATATATGAAAAGCAAAGCAGACAGACGTCTGAGGAGGATGAGAGGAAAGAAGTTCCACCGGGAATTGGTCGTAGGGGAATTGGTCCTAGTGAAAAAGATCCCGATATCTGATCCAGCAAGCAAAATACTGGCCAAGTTCAGCCAGCGATATATTGGACCGTTCCGCATTGTTAGAAATCTGGGCAACAACGCGTACAGGATTCAGGAAATCAGCACGGGAACGATGTCAGTCTTTAACATTGAAAACCTTAAGGTGTATCTAAGGACGGAGCCGTTTGAGAACGAAGAAGACGTCGCTGAGGCAAATGTGGTACATTTCAAATAAACCACAACATACAGCACGGGGAGACTGGAGCAAGCAGCTGGAGGAAGAAGCGAGTAATGGTTTGTTTACAAACTGTGCAGTCAGCCGAGGTCAGACTCGCTTAGACAGAGAGCGGAAATGAATGGGAACAAGGCAGGTAGCGAGCAGACAGAAGGCGGTGTCGAAGTGAGTCAGAAAGGAAGAAACTCATTAGCAAATGAGAGGAGGACACCACACAGCCAGAATGAAATTTGAAAATTTTGAGTACTAGACCGTATGAAGGCACAAAAAAAAATCGAATCCATGTATCGATTCGATTTTTCCTAAGAAAGGGACGAATGAACCCTTAATATGATTGCCGCATATTAATGTTTCATATTTCTGGTCTGTATGAAGACGAAAGATGAGATTTGTAGGAGGCCTGCTAGCATGTTGAAAATGTAGAAGCTACCTGGCAATAAGAAGGGAGCCTGACATCGTGTTCAAAACAATGGGCCGGGGAGAGTTTGGAATGCAGCCCGGACTAAAGAAAGGTATAACCCGTTAGCTGGATTTCAAGAACCTAGTTGGCACGTTGGACAATGAGTCGCACCTAAGCGTCTGTTCCTTGAGACAGGGGAAAATACGTGGGCGGGGCGGCATTTTACCGCGAGTTCAGAAACAACACCCAACCAATAAGGACTGAGGACGCGAGGCCTTTCGCGCTATTTCGAAGATACGGCATCCGATGAAATTAAGGAGGGAAATTGATTACGATTAATTGCTCGATAAGAATAAAATCCGCATGCCATAGGTGTTCGATTCACATCAAGACAAGCTCCCTGATATGTGTCATGTGTATGTAGGACTACTGGTTTAATAATTAGATATTTTATTCAGTCCCGCCCCCACTTTAGGACTAAAATGCATAAATACTGGGTGGAGTGTTCACTGAGGGACAGTATTATTTCATCCGTTGACAGATTGTGAAGGCTGATTACGCTCGTTATACGCTACTATTTTGGGAAGTGACAATACTTAAGCTTTCATAAAATCATTGCTCTTAGGAGATGAAATTCTACCGCATCTCGAATGAATAAATTAATGTGTTCTGCGTGTGAAACGTTCTAGATAGCTTTTGGCTATAAGTGAGGGACAGTCACCGCTAAATATTGCTATCAGGACTTGTGGGTGGATACAGCAACCCACGCTAGCAATCTATTAGGGTATTGTGTGAGGCACTATTTTAAAACGAACTGACATTCTATTTGAAGCAGCCAGCCAGAAATGGAGACCGTGGTATCAGCAGCTGAAGGAAGAATGGTGCTACTGGAATCGAACACGGAAATGATGGGGTGCTAAGCGCACATGGCCGGGGTCATGTCCAGGAAATGTCAACGATGGAGGAGACTAAAAGGGGATGAGTACCGAATGATTTATTTCATTATGTAGCCTAGTTTTGGTAATCGGGAAATCCTTGTATATTGTATAGTTGTGATGTTTTCTTTATGTGATTAGAGTGTTTTTGGGGTGACCGACCACTATTTTAATTTGTGAAGATCATCGTGGTTATTCTTTTGTATTTCATTAAAATTTGTGCGGGACAGTCGGTTAAATTGTACTCGTGTGCACTGAGTGCGTTTTTATGACAGATACAGCAAATGAACGGAATGTATCGCTGATGATAAGTGAAGCTTTGGTTAGGTAACGTAATTTCAGTATAAGGGGGGAAATGTGATAATTTTGTGGGAGAGACTTCGGATTACCCAGGCTGTAAATTTTATGCGATATTGCATATTTTCTTAGCGAGAAGCATTCAGTTTCTCTGGTAATCATTCCTTTGTAGTTGAGCACTTAGTAACTTCTTGTGTGTTGGAGCACTATATATTTTTTCTGAGATTTATCTGTGATCTGGAGCAAATTGAGGGTGGTGTGTGTTGTACCAAGGCATGGGTCTATTATTATTATTATTATCCTGCGCGGGGTCTGGCCGAGGTCAGTTACCTGTCAGCTGCATGGCGTCGAAGACAGGACTCACATGGTTGAGGTCACTGTTAAGTATTCTACAGATCCCAAATTGCATGGTGCAGGTTTGAGGACAGATCTACGAGTTGATATGTGTTTTATTCCAGGGTGTGAATGTTAATTCTTTTCTTCGGATCTCTGATATATGTGAGATACAATTTGAGACCTGCCTGGTGTTGACACAATGACGAGAGCTGGATATTCCAGACTGACAAGGCTCAGATCTCAGATAAGAACAGAGGAGCCATTAGGGCCGGGATGCGTACTCCCGCGATAACGATCAGTTAAAAGCCTGGATGATTGGAAGCGAATTAGATTAATTTTTATGCAAGTTCTTCACATCAGAAATGCAGTTCGTGATTAGGCTGATTTCTGTATTGTTGCCATATTGGCTACTGTCTCGTAATTATTGTAAATATTTTATCGCATTTTTTTTGATGCGCCCCTGTAACTTTGGTGTGTTCGGAAAACGATCGGTTTATCCATGAGTTAGTTACGGATGGCCGCGATTGTATTTTCAGCCTGTTTATGTAAGACCTTTTTAGGCAGCTTGATTTTGCGTGCTTTGGCACTGATATAAATACTTCTCGCGGAAGTAATGACTGTATATTTAGTAAAGGGTAGTGTGGTCGATTGTCACGTCATTTTATGTTAGCCATTAAGTATGGATCCCGATGCCAAGGCGTGGTGAAAAATGTTCATGGATATGCGTCCTGCGATCTGGTTCTATGGAAGCATATCTCATGGAAACACGTACTCATTCTAACCGTAGTCCTGCCAGTAAAAACCGTCAAGCACAATACACGCAACATTAAGAGGGGTAAGGACGAGGTCCATGATTTGATTTATTTGCTGCTGTAATGTTGATTCAGAGTAACCTATTATTTGATTGTTTATTGTTGAGTTGAGAAATATGGGTGTCATAAGGGAAATTTGTGTCATTGTTGTGTCATTCTTATCGGGATATTAAAATATTTGTTTTGTTGAAGTTGAGTCATCTTTTGTTAATTATATTCTCCTTGTGTCACCTTGAAATTATGGAAGCAAAGTACAAAATATCCAACTTCACGACGATGGACCGTACACCCCCGAATAAAGTCTCGTGTACGCTTCCTCAAGGGGACAATACCTTTATGGAGGGAGCATCCTTTGACCAATCTAATAGGTCATTCGCCTAATAGTTTGCGGATGGCGGCCCATCTTTGTGTCAAAATCGATTCTCCCTATTAATTCAAACACGGTGGAACCGAATGGAACGAAATTTGGTACAGAGATAGCACTAGCAAAGGGCATCTCAGTGTCATGATTTATATCGCCGCCATATTGACAGAAACGTAATGGCGGCCACACAAATGTTCAAAGTTTAAATCAAATTACGATTAGCCTAATCATCCGATCTCTAGCAAATTTAGCAACAACATACCTTTATGGAGGGAGCATCCTTTGACCAAACTAATAAGTCATCAGCCTAATATTTTGCGGATGGCGGCCATCTTTGTGTGAAAATTGATTCCCCTTATCAATTCGAACACGGTGAAACCGAATGGAACGAAATTTGGTACAGAGGTAGCACTAGCAAAGGGCACCTCAGTGTCATGTTTTATATCACCGCTATCTTGACGGAAACGTAATCGCGGCCACCCAAATGTTAAAAGCTCAAATGTAATTACGACCAACCTAATAATCTAGTCTCTACCAAATTTTGCAACACCATATCTTTATGTGGGAAACATATTCAGACCAAACTGCAAGAACATCAGCCCAATAGTTTGCAGATGGTGGCCAAGTATGTGTGCAAATCGATTCCCCCTATCAATTCAAACACGGTGAAACCGAATTGAATGAAATTTGGTACAGTGGTAGCACTAGCAAAGGGCACCTCATATTCATGTTTAATATCCCTATAGCACGTTGTATTTCAACAAGCTACTACAACCAACATTCAATCATACTCCTTGAAAAGGACAAAGAGTTATAACAATACCCATGCATTTAGGAGAAAGTAGGCTATATGTTCTTTACTGAACATCTTGTTTTTGATGTGTGATTTATTTAAATGTGTGTATGCTGAAGAATATTTATGTAGTGTTTTGTTTTAACTGTGCCAGTTGTGATTTTGTGAGAAAATTACGGAACAAACACATGCGGGGGCTTTAAATGCCAGTGACTGTATAACAGAGAGTTTGTTAGAAGTTCCTTTCAGCCGTCGTCTATACAGTGAGAAAGTTCATATTGTACATATGACAAGGCCTACACCTGAACTGCAATAATTATTGTGTGCCAAAGTATACACGTTATTTCACATCATAGGCTATATGCTAGGCGGAATAGGTTATCTGGCAGTTCTAAACTGTCTCAATTGTATTGCTGGCCGTGTTTGTTATTTAGTCGTGAAAGGAAGGGTTTTCAAATATGAACTCTTTTCGCACGGCAGTTCAAAAGCATGTTTTGTGTAATATTAAGCTCAGCGGTAGCCCAGACTGTTGTAAAGGATAAAATCCGAGTTGTTTTCAATGGTTCATCACCCGACGTTAATGGCAACAGCCTTAACGACACCCTTTACTCTGGTCCTGCTATTCAGTCAGATCTATCTGCTATACTCTTAAACTTTCGATTATTTTCCATAGCTGTCATAGCTGATATAAAACAGATGTACCGTCAAGTGTTAATTCAACCGGAACAACGAGATCTCCAAAGAATCTTGTGGCGTGATGAAATCAGCAAGCCCATTAAGGTATTTCGCTTAAAAACGGTTACTTATGGCTTAAAACCCTCTGCTTTCCTTGCTATCCGATCCCTACACTTGCTAGCCTCACAAGATGGTCATTTATTTAATTCCAAAGCCTCTGAAGCACTAACTACGTCATTCTATGTTGACGATTATTTGCAGTCCTTCCCCACTTTGGAGGAAGCTTCTTTTGTGTCTTTAGAACTTCAGGCATTGCTAAGGAATGGAGGTTTCCCACTTCATAAGTGGAATTCCAGCTCCCCCGAGTTTCTCGCTCAGTTTCCCATCGAAGACGTAGACCCTTCTTCTGTCAAAATTTGTGGAAACTCCGAATCCATAAAAACTCTAGGAGTTCATTGGTGCACTAGCACTGACACTCTTATCTATAAAGTTTCGCTCGCAGAAGAGCTTCCTAACACAAAAAGACAAATTCTCTCTGAAATTGCAAAAATTTTTGATCCTCTTCAATTCCTTGCCCCAGTTATCGTTATAGCCAAACTCTTCATGCAAGAGCTGTGGTCGCTCAAATGTGAATGGGATGACACTGTCCCTCTTTCTTTTCTTAATCGTTGGCTCTCTTTTCGCAGCAATTTGCTGGATCTTTCTCTTATTGAAATTCCTAGGAATTTAATTAACGCTCATTCTAACGCATCTTTCTTCCTTCATGTGTTCGCGGACAGTTCCGAAAAAGCTTACGGTTGCTGCGCATATTTAGTTTATCACGGTTCATTCTATGGATCTTCAGTTTCCAACCTTGTTTGTGCCAAATCGAAGGTCGCTCCTCTTAAAACTATCACTTTGCCTAGGCTTAAATTGTGCGCTGCACTCATGGCTGCAGAACTTGTTAAGAAATTATGGGAAGTATTAAAAGTCGAATTCTCGCAAATCTATCTCTGGAGCGATTCCATGATCACCCTTTCTTGGATCGCCAAAAAACCCTCTCAGTGGCAAACTTTTGTTGCAAACAGAGTTTCCAAAATTCAAATTCTTTCTTCTGGATGTCATTGGAGGCATGTGCCCAGTGCTGATAATCCAGCCGATATTATCTCTCGTGGTTGTTTACCCTCTCAATTGGCAGCTTCCCAATTGTACTGGCATGGGCCCTCGTGGTTAATCAAAGACTCTTCTTCATGGCCTTCTAAACCTCCAGCTACAAACTCCAACTTGCCTGACGCTAAAGTACCTCTATCTATTGCTTCGTGTCTTGTTTCCAACGCTTCTCATCCCTTGTTGTCCCGCTATTCTTCTTTTCATAAATTAATACGAATTGTCGCCTATCTCCTTAGATGGAAATATCTTGTGGTCGACCAACCTCTTCTCCCTAAACCACACCTTACCAATCATGAATTGAATCTCGCTACCATTAAGGTTTTACAAATGATACAGCAAGAAGCCTTTTCTTCTGAATTGTCTTTACTTTCTTCTAAAAGGGATCTTCCCAAATCAAGTCGTCTACGTGCTTTAGCCCCGTTCCTTGATGACCATAGGTTACTCAGGGTAGGTGGAAGGCTCTCGCAATCTTTGCTCTCTGAGGATAAAAAGCATCCCGTTATTTTGCCTTCTAAACATCACGTAACTTCCTTAATTATACCTGACTTTCATTATCGTAATCTGCATGTTGGCACACGCACTCTGCTTTGCCTCTTAAGGGAAAAGTACTGGATCATAAATGGAATTCATGAAGTATCTTCTGTAATTCATAAGTGCATTCCTTGTTTCAAAGCGAAACCTAAAATCAATACTCAATTAATGAGCGACCTGCCCTCTTTTCGCTCTTCTCCTATACGCCCATTTGCTTTAACTGGTGTGGACTATATGGGTCCGTTCCAATATCAACGAAATTCTCCTGAAGCTAAACGCAAATTGTTTGGTAAGCTTTATGTTTCTCTCTTTGTTTGCATGGTTACTGGCGCAATCCACTTGGAACTAGTAACGAATGCTTCTACTTCTTACTTTTTATCAGCTGTCTCTCGCTTCACTGCTAGGCGTGGTGTTCCTTCTGAGATGTTCTCTGATAACGCTTCCACTTTTCAGGGCGCAGATTCCCTGTGGAAGAAAGCTCTCACTTCCTCTCCTGCTATGGAACAAATTTCTAATTTTTCCTACTCAAAGGGTTTCAAATGGCGCTTTATACCTCCCTACGCTCCTCATCACGGTGGTAGGCGGGAATCTTGCGTAAAGCTCACTAAACGTCATTTAAGAAAAGTCGTAGGTAATCACATTCTGACTTATGAAGAATTCAATTCACTATCCGTTCTGATTGAGGGTGTTGTTAATTCTCGCCCATTAACTCCGCTTTCCAATGACCCTGATGACCTGCTTCCACTCACACCTGGTCACTTCCTTATCGGCACTTCTCTTTCTGCCCCTCCTCCTCTTCCCAATTCTTTCAGGGATTCTAATCTACCTATCGTTTGGC
This sequence comes from Meconema thalassinum, assembly GCA_946902985.2. Classification (NCBI taxonomy): domain Eukaryota; kingdom Metazoa; phylum Arthropoda; class Insecta; order Orthoptera; family Tettigoniidae; genus Meconema; species Meconema thalassinum. The sequence goes on along the minus strand of OX336388.2, from coordinate 915,510,268 downwards.
GTAAACTTGAAGCCCTCCGTAATTCCTTTTGGAAGAGGTGGAACTTGGTTTATTTAACTTCCTTGCAACGGAGACAGAAGTGGTTTCTTTCCAGTCCCGACATTAAAGTGGGGGACTTGGTCTTCGTTAGGGATGTTTCACCCCCTCTAGTTTGGATTTCTGGTAGAGTGACCGAGTGTTATCCTGGAAGAGATGGGAGAGTCAGGGTGGCCAAAATCTTGACCACTAATGGTCCGATCACAAGACCACTGTCTTTGATCGCTCCATTACCTTTAAATGTTTAACTGCTTATTTGTTCTCTGTTGGTGTTTCACCCCCAGTATGGTGTATTCTTGGAATACACGGTACGAGAGAATATATAGTTTAATGCTTTTGCATGTTCATTCCTTCCTCTTTGTCAAACACCGACAGTGATCTTCTATTTTCTCTTTGGTGATCATGTCGCTTATATCTTTGGTGAGTCTGTTCTAGATATATATCTTCCATGACCCTCCTAGCGTCATCTAGCAGCAAATCTCTGAAGCTCCTCAATTTTTTCTGGTGCAAGAGGACTTCCTTTTCCATCTGGCCACCAGATCTCGTTACCATCGCCAGCTATTATCTCCACGAGCAAGAGAACTTCGTCTACTTTTTCACTCACCATGCTGTGCCAGTATCGCCTGCTATCAACTCTTTGAAGACCATTCATCAAGAAGAACATTTATATTTGATAAGTTGTCTATTCTGATATGTATACCTTTTATTTCCTACCCCCACTCTTTTCCCTTCCTAGGACCCTCTGTGCTTCGCTGAGCAGGTCTCACTTCTAAGTCGGCAGTTGACTCGGTCAGTCAAGGCTCAACCAGAGCCAGTCTCCTCAAACCAAGAGACATTTTCTACGTTATACGCCATGTTGGCACTTTAAGTATCTGTCAAGGGAACTTCACCTTCGCCATGCAACAAAGATAAGTACCTACTTCAAGTTTTAACCTCATCTTCATGGATTTAACTTCTACATGCTTTTAACGATATTTTATAGACAGCGTGAGATTATTTATTTTGGGGCAAAAATCGTTCTTCGCGGGATTTGCCATGTTGAGCTTTTGTTTGTATAAGCCAACCTTACTAGAAAGGAGCTTTTCTTAAGCTATTAAATGAGAAATCTTCTCACCACGTTGGATATTATCCAATACCCGCTGTCTATAAATTACAAAGCAAGTTCCTCCGCTGGATTGACTTTGGCCCCATTTTTCTATTAAGATCGTTTTGGAACCTTCCAGATCCTGTACTCTTTCTGCAAGTCTTGCCGTCATGTATTTTTCACTCACTTGTGAGAATACTATTTAAAATGAGGAATATTCCTTGTAAATTACTGCAATAGCGAACTTTCTTCCACCGTTGGAATGTTCTATGGCGCATTTAATTGTAATTCACAGCTTTCTCAAGAAATAGACTCTCGCCTACCTAGTGCAACCAGTTATTTTCATAATTGCAATAACTTTCATTTCCATAAACTTTCTTGTCTCTACAGTGAACTTTTCATCTATTTAAAAGACTATAGTGATAACTAGTGCTTGTCCCACTTTTCTACCGCGTCGCGATCGTCCGTTTACATTAAATAAGGCCATGAACATTGATCCTAAATCCCAATTATCTTTCCTCCACCTTCTACTAACAAACCATATTAATAAAATTGTAACTTTTCTATAAGGTGTCACTCTACGAAGTGCCCTTCCATTTTGCTTGTTTATCATTAATTAATTACTGTATAACTACGTGTTTTATACACGGTTCAGACTTACATTGTTTCTTCCCTATAATCAGGGAAAACAATTCTTTCAACTCTTGAGTGAGTTATTTCTAGGTCTTACGAAATGGGAACTGCCCCATTTGGCTCGTGATTCCTACTTAAACATAGGAAGTCTAGAACCTTCCTTTTGACTTTCTCTTCAGGTTTCACCGTAAGTGACCTGCTCTCTTTTGTACAATTGTTATAAAGTAATTCTGCACAAATATAAGAAGTTGTAGGAACTTCTATCTTATTCTTCATGTTTTTTTCTTATTGTTATTTTCGAAGTTGTCACTTTCTCTAGAATATTCTCTCAGAAATTTCTTATAGTACACTTCTTGTACTCAATTTAATGTTTAAACTTTAATTACTTCATTTGTCCTTTTAAATCTTATAAAGATTTTAAAACATATAAAAGGTTTTGAACCTAATAAATTGTCAATTGCCTGGAGCAAACGTTTAATGTTTTCTGAGGTCTGTGACCCAAAATTTGTTAACAAAATTGAAATTATATGTTTGTTAAAGTTATCAACTTCTTTTGAATTGTTAAATAAATTAAGCGTTTCTTTTCGCTTTCTCATTTTTCTAGTACAACGGTTAGGCAAGATCCTGTCCTCCTTGGCTCTCCCTACTCAATGCCATTAAATCCATTAATAGGTCTTTCACCACTCGTTGCATTTGAGCAAGAACTCTTAGTGGTAATCTCGTTAAAGTTTCTCTTAGCTTTAATAGCTAATTCTAACTGGCCAGTAAGGCAAGTAAAGCTCGCTACGCCAGCTACCTGCTTGTGGAGATCCTCTCCGAAAACTTATGGTCAGTTTTCCAAAAGATAAGTGTTTTTCTTTGTCTAAACTTTTAGCCGGCTCCTCGCTGAGTAAAAGCTTAGCCATTTCCAAATGCAACCATTGGTTCATTTACCAAAATTACTCCCCGAGGTATAATTTTTTATCTTTATCTTTCTTGGAAGCACTTGGTCGCTTTTTCAGGAACTCCATAATTTCGAAAACTGGAATTACCAAACCTGATTCAAATTATTGGCATTCTTCGAATTACTTTGCAACAACGAATTTCTTGGAACCGACATACAATAAATCTGTTACTTTCAGTCTTGCCAGACTACCACCCTTCCCCATAGTAAGCAGATGCATGCTTGAGGGGGAATATACTAAAGCCACTCTCTTGCAAACCGCCCAAGTTCTAGCTGTGTTTCCCGTCAGCTTAGACCAAGCCCTTACCCACTTTAGGTATCCGAGAGCGGATTTGCGGTGGCAACCGCCTCTAAGTGCATTTAAGGTCAAATTTACAACTTTTGTGTGACTCTCCTCCTATTTTTCTATCCAAACTCCAGTCCGAAACCTACCTCCTTTTCTTAATCATCTTCCCTTGGTGGTTAGGTTATTCCTCAGCCAATAATCTACCCACTACCCTTACACCACGGGGCCGGCTTAAAAACATATGTTGGCAGTAGAAGAGTAAGATTGAGGATGACTGAGGTGGAAATCGAACCACATTTTTTCACTTTGCCCTCAGTCCAGAACTAAATGAATAAAACTAGACAGTCTGGAGCAGAGGTGTAACTAAGGTTATTTTCTGGAGGAACGTTTCAGAACCTATCTATACAGTATACTTCATTCGTGTTTGATTTCATTAGTGTTTGGTGCAAACTGTCGCCTCAGTAATTGAATGGAGATTGTTGGAAGGAATGAAAACGTAAAAGCACTTATGGTGGGCGATGTATTGAAACTGTCGCCTCAGTATCATGAGGGTGAAGGGTATGGAGGTCACTATCACAGTAATCACTTCATTCCTCAGCTGTTTTTGGACAGAAGAGCCCCTTCACTCTCAGAATAACTAATTATATTATCCAAAAATGCTCTCCTCGACTTTGGAGAATAAACAATTTTTTGATGTTGAATTCTTTATTCCAGTTTTCTTCCGAAATCACCTGACCCCTTCTATTCCCCGACATTAATGAATTACAGTTCCCAACTAAATTCAATATTACTGCAATACAGATTAACACAATACTCTTCACCTCCCAAAATGGCACTTACACTCGGATAATAACACAATGACAACTAACAAGGGGTGTATTTTTGGAATGGGATGAGGAAAGTTAGTGCCACACCCATCTCACTACCAACCCACTGGCTTAGTGAACAGCTGACCCTTTTGCACGTTACATACGTGTTTAGTGAGTGTAAATAAATGTTTTAAGTTTACTAAGTATATACTTACATAATTCAATTATTTGTTATATGACAGAAGATTGGTTAGGGTCTTGGGTGGCGTAGTTGGTAGCATGCTGAGCTTCTTTGCCCAATATAGCTGGTTCAAATCTGGCAGAGACATCAGATTTTATAAAAGCGTTAAAAATCCTTCAGTATGCCTTCCTCTGGAGGAGAAGTAAACCCGGCGGATCAATGTCATAGACTTATGGCATGTTAAGGAACCTTCCTCTGACTAAAATTGTTTGAAGCTAAAATTAGTAGATTACATTTGATTAACGCACTAAGTACCACCGTTCGTCGCCAGGTGCGGTGGCATCTGTAACAAAGTTCGCGGCTAGGAGTCGTTGACGGTAGCATTTGGTAGCAAATGCGGGAACTACTTGAAATTGATCGTCTGCAGTCCTTACCAGAATTACAGATAATACACACTAATACAGCCATCATAATTAACACCGGTTTTAGACAGAGTCTACACACACACACAAAATACACGTGGATACATGTCCGCATTGTTGCAGCCTCTAAACTGAGGAACCAACCAACCAGAAATTTGGTTTTATAAAAATAAGAAACTTCAAGAAATGTCATATTTTTACGTTCGGCACTGAGGGGATAGAGCCCCGTAATCACACCACGTAATTACGCCACTGGTCTGGAGACAGCTTGGCCCTATGATCTTACACTGTGCGTTAGCCTGCTTAGCTACCACGGTCTGATAATAACAACCATGCTAATAAAGAGTAAGTACAACAATAGTGGTTCAGTATATGACGTTACATGTTACTGTACTCACTTTGATGACCCGGTCCAGGCACTGGAGCTGTTTAACATCCTCCGGGGTGACTGGTCGCTCCCAGTCGTCAGCGAAGACCTCCTTCATCTCTTGCAGTACATCCTCTTGCACCTGGGGGTGGTATCCTAGCATCATGAGGGTGAAGGCTATGGAGGTGGCAGTGGTTTCCAACCCCGCCACTATCACAGTAATCACTTCATCCCTCAGCTGTTTGTTGGACAGAAGAGCCCCTTCACTCTCAGAAGAACTAATGATCTTATCCAAAAATGTCTTCTTTTTTTATCTTCCTTTTCTCCTCCTCCACTTCACCATAGATATTCTCTGATGTCTTCTCTTCATAGAATTCTTTTAGTGAATTACGAATCACCGTATCAGTGGTGTCGTTGAGTACTGTCTTTAACTGTTTGTATTCTCGACCCATGGCAGTCAAATGGAAAAGCGAGTCTATGATCAACCAAGGTTTTATAAGTCTTTGATAACCAAAGCTCATCATGCTCAATATATATTCCGATATAGCAGCGTTTTCCCCCATCTGTGACTTCAAGTCGATCCCCATAGTACTTTCACAAATCATATCCAGTGTGGCCAAGCCTAATAGAGGATGGACATCAAAAGCCTCCCCATTAGCAACCTTGGCTAGTTTCTTGAGCAATATATTCGTCTGCCCATTGAAGACCTCAAAGTACGTATTAATCACCTTAGCTCCAAATGTAGGAGCAATGATTTTGCGTTGTTTCCTCCATATATATCCCCTACTGGTTATTAATCCATTTGCTACAGACTTCTCAAATAATTTCATGAAATATCTGTCCCTGTTTAACAGCCGTTCCTTCACACACAATTGTTCCACATCTTCCGCACTTGCGACGATAACGTAGAGAACTGGTCCTAACCAGATTCGACATAGCTTACCTTTATATTCATCAAACAGATAGCGGAACATTTTGAAAGGTTTATCCGGCCCACCAACAAGCATGTGGAAATTACCGAGTATAGGAATTGTGGAGGGACCTGGTATCTGACTTGCCAGTTGACGGAGTCGACGTCGGGACCACCACAGTTTAAAGATAAACCCACAAACTGCCACCAAGGAAAGAGTGATGGGAAATCTCAAGATGGAACTGTCACTCATTTTGGTGTGAGACGCTCTACTGGAATACAGTACTGAGGAGATCACGCTATTTCTACTGGTGAGCGTGTGGAATTTGAGGGCCATCAGGTCAATTATTATCAGATAAGACAAGAAGTAATTATTGGGGAGTTCAACGGGGTCAGCAACCTGCTAACCTGATAGCATGCTGCTGGCTTGTTTCCAGGCTTGCAATTGTGAGCCCACCCGAATGCTTTGCTACAAACTGACGCGAAAACTTTGAGCAATGAACTGAGTTCCTTTTATCATTTTAAATTATTATGTCGACTTTATCTGGGGTCTGGCGTTACGTTACGGTGACGGGACGAAATGTAACGAGAATGCACTAAGGTGTGTGACGTCATAGTACGATCTGCAAGCCGAGTACCAAGAAGGCAGTGTGAGAACAGAGTTTCAAGAAGGCAGTGCGAGAATAATCAAGCAGGCAGTGAAGAAACAAAATAGAATCTTGAAACTCTGTTCGTGCATTGCCTTCTTGGTACTCGGCTGTTAGCATTTAAAATGATATAAAGTCTAGTCTTTCAGACTGACTATCCGTGACTTTTTTAAGCTACCATACTTATAGGTCTATGATCTATGATAAGTCGTCGGATTGTTAAGAGCGTTAAAAATCCTTCAGTATGCCTTCCTTCGGAGGGGAAGTAAAGCCGGCGCGGCGGTCCCATGTCATAGATTTATGGCATGTAAAAGATCCTTCCACAGAATAAACTTGTGTGAAGCTAAATTGTTAGGTTAGATTTTGTCGGAACGCTCTATCACAGTTCCAACGTTCACCACTACTGTCGACCAAAATATTATGTGCACTCGAATTCGAAGGTTTTTTGTGAAGTAACCAATAGACCTACATAAAATCCAATAACATCATCATTTTCGTCGTTCTACGTCAGTTCATGTAGGTTTGGATTTTTAGCCTACTTTTCACATTTTGCAAAAATGAGGAAAAAGTAGTCTTATGAGATCGATCCGGGAAAATGTGTGTCTGTCTGTCTGGCTGTGTGTGTGTCCCCCCAAATCAACTCCTAAACGGCTGGAGCAATCGAAATAAAATTTGGTAGGAGTAAAGATCTATACCTGAATATCTCACGGCCATATTTGAAAATGATGTCAGTGTTACCAACTGCTGAAAAATCGCAATTGAAATTTGAGCTCCGTGTTGGATATCCTGGAAGGTATGAATGGGAGCTATTTCAAAATCGGCACACATATACATAATAATATTGCAGTTTAATTTCCAGAAGGCCATACATGGCAGTGTTGCCAAAATGATTATAAGCCTACTGATAGGTCCAATATTTAAATGCTTATAACTTCTACACTATCAATTGGAATTCAACCAAATTTCGTATGTTGTATGTGTACATAACCAGATATGGCTGAACGTATTCTTATGAACCACCAGTGCTGCCAACTGTTAAAAAATGCTCTTAATTTCTTTTATCCAAATAACAATATATATGAGAAAGTATGCAAGCCGACAGCTTTAAACTATACACACGTATAGTACCTGACATGCTATATTAATTTGGAGTAACTTATATACGTCAGTGCTACCAACATGATTCTAAGCCTGCTGAGAGGTCCAACTTTAAATACATGTAACTTCCATACTATCATTTGGATTTCAACCAAATTTCGTATGTGCTATGTGTACCACAACAGCTATGACTATGCGTATTCTTAAGAGCAACCAGGGCTGCCAACTGTTAATAAATGCTGTCTCTATTTTTGTTATCCTAATATCAATATATCAGAAAGAATGCAAGCAAATAGCTCTAAACTTTGCACACGTATAGTACCTGGCATTCTAGATTACTTTGGAGTAACTAATATACGTCAGTGCTGCCAACATGATTCTAAGCCTGCTGATAGGTCCAATTTTAAAATGCATGTAACTTCTATACTAACTAATGGATTTCATTCAAAATTGGCACAACAATAGATCATATTATTTCAGATTATTTCTGACCAATACATGCATGACACTGTTGCCAACATGATTTTACGCACACTGTTAGATCCAATGTTTAACTGCATGTAACGTCCATGCTAATCATTGAACTCCAACCAAATTTCGTATTCTGTACCTTAAGAGATGGAACTAAGAATATATTCAGTCACCAGGGCTGCCAACTGTAGTTCTCTATTAGGCTACACTATGCCAGGTATACAGTATTTCGAACTAATTAGAAATTTCGATATTACCAACTTAATTTCGTCATTATTCTAGATAGATCCATATCGATTAATCATTGGCATGAATCTTAAATTTTAAGAAAAGTAGGCTCTTTAGTTCGTCACGGAACTTCTCGTTAAATTTATATTTTAATATTTTTATCGCAGCTGGAACACAAAAAGTGCCCGTTTTTAAGCGTGTTTAAACCATGAGTCAAATTTAAGGTGAATTATCTCAATAACCCGTCATCAGATCAAATACAAATTTTAACACAATAAGCATTGGAATATTTGATAACTGGTTTATTAATTTCAAAAGTTTGTGTGTCCAAGAAACAAAGTTGTTATCATTTTTGTAAGGTAACATTTTCTCGGCTCGGGGTGGTTGGAAAATATAGTTATTGGTCGCGTTGTAATCCGTATGCATCAAAAGGTTATGCTGTATGTCTGTGAAATACGTAAATTAATTCTCTTATTTTATATCGGTTTGTATTTCTACGGAGAAATAAGACATAGTCTCGCAGCTAGGCGATACGGAGAAAGCTGTACAGCGTTGCAAGGATGGAGTCCATCACGCGTCATGGCTCGCCTCACTCGGAAGTAATAGGCTGCATCTTGACAACGCTGTACAGCTTTCTACGTATCGGCTAGCTGCGAGACCATGTCTTACTTCCCCGTAGAAATACAAACCTATATAGAATAAGTGAATTAATTTACGTATTTCACAGTCATACAGCAAACCCTTTTGATGTATAAGGATTACAAGGCGACCAAGAACTACATTTTCAACCACCCCGAGCCGAGAAAATGTTACCTTTCAAAAATGATAACAACTTTGATTCTTGGACACACAAACTTTCGAAATTAATAAACCAGTTATAAAACATTCCAATGTATATTGTGTTAAAATTTGGATTCGATATGATGACAGGTTTTTGAGATGATACATCTCAAATGTAACGCATGGTTGAAACATGCTAAAAAACGGGCACTTTCTGTGTTCCGACTGTGATAAAAAAAATAATAATATATAAATTAAAAATTCCAAACCTACATGAGTTAAAGTAAAATAGAACGACGAAAATGATGATGTTATTGGATTCTATTTAGGTCTATTGGTTACTTCAGAAACAACCTTCAAACTCGAGTGCACATAATATTTTGGTCGACAGTAGGTATCATTGATATCTGGTAGAGAAATTTGGAACTACTTGAAATTGAACGGAACTTGTAGCTCACCCTATGGGTGTCCGCTGGAAACAGCTACAGACTCTGGCGAGCCCAACATGTCCTCGGACACTCCCGGCACTAAAAGCCATGCGATAAAATAAATAAATAAATAAATAAATAAATGCATAGATAATAATAAATTTTAAGCGACAGAGCTGTAGAAACCCTTGTTAATGCGCGGCGCTAGGCCGTGGAACCAAGCTATCCTTGGACTCGGGAGACGTGAGATCAAATTCCACCGTCAGCCATCATGTAAATGGTTTTCCGTGGTTTCCAATCTTCAGCTCCAGGCAAATACTTTCTAATAGGCCACGAGGTCTAGCTTCCATCCCCTAACCAAGTTACACTTATTTCATTTCTCACAAGGTTGGCGTCAGGTAGGCCATCCGGTTGTATAAACCACCCGCCACATAGACTTTCATCATATCACATCCCCGACCCTGTTGAAAACGGGAATAATAAGGGGTAGACATACTCACAATAAGGATAACTCTTCTTTAGAAATTCAATTTTATTGTAGGCTAGTTCACTTTTTTTATTAGTCGTATTAATATTAGGCTTTCTTTCTTATTTAAACAACAATTTAAATTTGTAAAGATATAAAAATTGTGTCAACATGTTATGAGGGGCAGATGACCCCGCTATTCCGCCCTTTAAAACAACAATTATCATGAAATATCCTACTATCAAACAAGCCATCATTCATATCTTGATTGTTCACACAGTTTGGTATTAATATGTGTCAGCAAAATACATACAAGTCTTAAGTTTGGGGCAACATAACCCGCAAAATTATCAAGTACTAGTTCCATAAATCCATCAATCAAGTTTGTTAATATTCCTGTAGCCCATATTGATAAAACACAGCACTGTATGTAAATAATTGTAGTGCAAGGCTATTGTTAAGCCCTTTAGTTATTTAATTCCCCCGTACATATCAGTAAGGTATCAGATGCGATTAGGAACGTATATAAAAGAAACTCTTTTCTATACAAAAAGTGTGTTAAGTGATAAATACCGTAACTTATTTCATGAAATATTTCTTTAAGGTTAGTGTGATAAAAAATTAATTGTTATTCCTCTCCCAAACTAATTGGACAGAATCATGTTGACGGACTGAAAAGCGTTATGTTAATAACAAGAAGTTCCGTGACCAAACTAAAGAGCCTATTTTCCTTAAAATTTAAGATTCATGCCAATGATTAATCTATATGGGCCTATCAAGAATAATGACGAAATTAGGTTGGTAATATCGACATTTCTAATTAATTCGAAATATACCTGCCATAATGTAGCCTAATAGAGCACTACAGTTGGCAGCCCTAGTGACTGCATATATATTCATAGCAGAATACAAAATTTTGTCGAAGTCCAATGGATATTATGGACGTTACATGCAGTGAAACATCGGATTTATGAGCGCGTAAAATCATATTGGCAACAATGTAGTGCATGTGTTGGTCAGAAATAATCTGAAATATCATGATTTTTGTTGTGCCAAGTTTGCATAAAATCCATTTGTTAGTATAGAAGTTACATGTATTTTAAAATTGGACCTATCAGCAGGCTTTGAATTATCCTGGCAGCACTGACTTATATAAGTTACTCCAAATTAATCTAGAATGTCAGGTACTATACGTGTGCAAAGTTTAGGGCTGTTGGCTTGCATACTTTCTGATATATTGATATTAAGAAAAACAAATGGAGACAGCATTTATTAACAGTTGGCAGCCCTGGTTGCTCTTAATAATTCGCATAGTCATATCTGTTATTGTACACATTGTACATACGAAATTCGGTTGATAGTGTAGAAAATATATGCATTTTAAAATTTGGCCTATCATCAGACTTAGAATTATTTTGGCAACACTATCATGTATGACCTGCAGGAAATTGAACTCATATATTATTATCTATATGTGTACTAATTTTGGAATAGCTCCTATGCATATCTTCCAAGATATCCAACATGGAGCTCAAATTTCAATTGTGGTTTTTCAGCATTTGTTAGCATTGATATCATTAACAAATATGGCGTTAAGCTATTCAGGTATAGATCTGTACTCATACCAAATTTGGTTTCGATTGCTGCAGCCGTTTAGGAGCTGATAGGGACACACACACACAGCCAGGCAGCCAGGCAGACAGACAGAAGGACAGACAGAAGGACAGACAGACAGACATTTGGCCGGATCTCATATACACTACATCATACAACCTACAACTATGCATAATGAACTATTCAAATTAAACTGATATTAATATTCAAGACTTATATTTTCTCCTAATAAATGATCAAACATTCCTGCTCTAAAGCTGAAATCGAAAAATCTGTTGTTGGAAAATGATGGCCACAATATAAATTGGAAAAGTGTCAAAATTTTGGAAAGTTTAATTTAAATCATAAAATTATACTAAATTGGTTTTACGGAAGTAGTTCCGTGAAGAACTATACAGCTTATTTTAATATATCCTACTTATGTTAATTGCCTCTATCTACATACAAAATTTCAGTTTGATTGCTGAAATAGATTTGTAGATGTTGAGAACCGACTAAATATTTCGGATGGTCGCCATGTTGGATTTTATATATGTAGGTCCTAGAGTTATGTACTGTTACATGAAGATTATTGTGTACGTGTAGCATTCAAACTTCAATCGCATGATTAGGACACAAGAAGTAACAAGGAGATTTTAAAATTTCGCACAGCTGCCATCTTGTGGTTATGGAAACAATTGAAATAAATTAGATGCCAGTGGATTAACATTCGTATAAGGATTTACTGTACCAAGTTTCACTGCACTCAGATGGTTAAATTGCGAGAAACTTCAATGTGGATATTTATACTTCGCATAGCCGCCATGTTGGATTTGAGATCACCGGGTTATTTAAAGTCCTTTAGGTGAACTTAAGTTCATAGCCCCTATGAACATAAAAGAATCAGTTTGATTGCTATAATAGATTCGTAGATATTCAGTGCCGTCTAAATATTTCGGATGGTCGCCATATTGGATTGTTTAATGTATTGGCCATAGAGTCATGTACTGCCCCCGTACAATGAATTATTTGGGATAAAAATGGGAATATTTTTCGAAGCCCATGATAAAATTTAACCAAGCAATATTGAGGTTGGAAGTTGGCAGAAACCAGTCGAGAGGCGACGTTGAGCAGGAGGGAAATTCCGTCACGTGATTGTATTGCGCAATGGAAGTTTCCAGAAGCTTAGAATCGACCTAGCAACAGCGAATAATCCCAAGAATTGTTTCAACATTGTTATAAATTATCCGATTGGATATGAGCTTACAGCCAATCAGAAGAAGTTTTAGAGAAGACGGGAGTTCCAGCAACTAAATTTTTATGGATATTTAACACATTTAAGCCCCTTGAGAGTGAATTTATATATAATGGTAAAGAGAAGAATATAATATAATAAAATATTGGAAATATTTTATAATTCGATAGCAGGTCGCTATTGGAAGGAATAAGCGATTTGCTAGAGCCCGCGCGAATTTGAGAGGGAACGCATAAAGGCAGCCAGAATCGATGGACTTGGAGGGGAGACGCCAAGCATCGAGGCTCTTAATTATCTGAATGTTAGAGAGGTCAGACGTGTGTTGCCGGAAGAGAGAGGAGTTCCGAGTGTTTCACCGAGCTTGTAGAAGGTTGACTCGTGGAGACAAGGTAGAAGCGAGGCGAGAGTTAGGAGATTACCGCGCCTTGAAACTAAGTGAAATTGCGATGAACTTATATGCCGCAATTACTTCGGTCTCATCCACTTCAGAGACATTATTTCGACTACAGATTGTAGCTTACTATCGTATATTACGAACTTTGAGAAGATTGAGAAAAGTATTTCAGAAGATATAAACGTTTTTGTGAAGCGTGAGAAAAGTGTTTGTTTCCAGCGCGATAAGACACTTTTGTTCGAGCGACTACAGCGCATGCACCAGACACAAGCGAATAAGAGTGAATGTTAGCATTGCTTTTGTGGAACTGTATAACAACACCAATAAGATGAAGATGTATTCTATGTTGAAGAACATTATTAAGTCTGCTAATATGAAGTTAATAATGGACTTAATTAGTATGTGCGCCAGGGATATAAGCTGATAGAAGCGATATAGTCAGCGATGGAGCTTCGTTAGAGGAGTTTGTTCATGAATGTCTAATTGATGAGCGAACATGAGACTTGATGTACAACTGTATTCTTGTGCATATTGTCAGACATGAGCTCGACATTAACACCAGCGACTACAGAACTATGTTCATATTCCATCTACATGAATGTTCGTTATGCGAGTCAGGTCTACGACTTCCTTTTCGGATGTCTTTCGAAATGGGAAGCTGAACTTTTGACACTGCTCGTTGTTTCGATGAAACTGTACTGTGACGGAGTAAGAAGAGACATGAAGATTATCAAGAGGTCCAGGGTAAACCCGGTCACAATGAAGATGATGATTGGAGGCCCGCAGTTCGATCCCGGTAGGAGCTTGCTGTTTTCCAGTAGGGGAATTCGTTCCTTTCCTGAGGTCACGAGTTCTTGGAAACGAGCTAGGATCCAACCCGAATCTTTGGAAGATGTAACAACTGAGTATTTTGTAATACTCTATCTTGAGCTTCTAGACTTCCAGACCAGGTAGCAGTGTTCACTAACCTTGTAGTTAGAGCTTTGTAGTGACATTTTTGAGCAATTCCTTAATCCATATTTCGATACAATATTTATGTACTCCATGCATAGTCATCCTATGCTTCGAGATTATTTGTAGTGATCGTCTTTCGACGCTTTTAGCTTTGTTTGTTTGAAATCCAGTTTCTGAACTGAGATTATTTTTTTTCTTGTTCGAGGAACAAGCATTTTGTCATTTCCTTTAAGGAATAGTAATTTATTTTCGACGTTTATGAATTCATTGTGAATTCAGGTGATAGACATTTTCGTCTGTGTTACCGATTAACTTAATTAGTTTAATTTGGGCATTTTATCCGTCGAGAAGAGACATCAAGAGAGAAGATATTGGTAGTGATATATTATGAAATATAATGGCATCATTTGGAAGAGAAACATTTAATGAGGAAACGATTATTATCGTCAGAACTCATAGACATTCGTTCAGAATGGAGATAATACGAATATGACTAATTGTACGTTTTATTGAAAAAAGCCATTAACTTTCAGTCATTTAAAATAATTTGAAGTTAGAATCTTCTTGGAAGGTTTATTATTATCCGACGTTAGGGAAGTTCTTGTTTGATATCCTCGTCGTGATCGATTCTTGTTGGACACACATATATGATTTTGTATTAAGTATTTACGAGGAGTAATATGAAGTCACGTTGTAGACATCATATTCCTTCATCGGTAAAAGTCGAACCCAGAAGTATGAAGTTAAGATTCAGTGTTTATGTGAGTAACGTTTTAAAAGTAATAGTGAGGAGGTCTGTATCGATTAGTCCAAAGGTCGTTAACATGTATAGATTAATGGTTTAACAATTGATGTTATCGTTCATTAGACCAGCAATTGGTGTGACAACGCTGAGGAATTACGCCCTTTTTAAGGAATGCCAGTTGAAAGAAGTGAAGGTGATAACCCTTTGATAGTGGTTATATATATATGTATGTAATTCCGTGTGTAGTTGGCACACGAGGGTGTTGCGAAGGTGTTTCCGCATTTTATAATACAGTCATTGTGTGGGCATGACTAGGTTTGACAAGGCATAAAGGTGTGAGTTGACAGTACCCCTTATTTTATAAACGGCTTTGGATTAGAGAAGACAGGAGGGTTACGATTGAAATTGAAACGGGAAATGGATATTGACATCTGTTATGTTGTACTCTTATTAAGATTATTAAACCCAAGTATGTAACGACATATGTTTCACCTTGAGTGGTCGAACGTATTTAATCTATTATGACACCAGATCAGAAAGGAGAGAATGGTGGTAGTATTTCTGAAGCTGTAGAAGCTAATAAGGATCCCAGTTAATTGTATTTGACATAACTGTGAGATCGGAGCTCAGGCACATGTGTATATAGACACTACTTATTTTATAGCCTATGCTATTAGTGTCATTGTAAAGTCATTCAGTATTAACGTTCTTTATTTGCCAATCGAGTGTATGATATGTTAGGCATAGGAAGTTTAGTGATTTTTTAGCATAGTGGTTAGCGTATGAATGTTGATGTGACTGGATGAGGTTTGTTTCTTGTTCTGTGTGAATGAAATGAACTCCATTGGGACGTCACAATGCGAGAGTATGAAAGGAATAATGTATAGAAGTTTTGTTTCATTAGCGTGGAGGTTGTGTGTATGATTCGCGTATTTGTCTGACGTGAATCTGTTCCATTTTAACATAGCTTGTGTTTCGATGGAGAGGTGTATTTGTGGGCAAGGTTGGAATAGCGAGGGTTTGTTAAAACTCGTTTCCATCCAAGGCCAATGCTCGGCCGCGCACAAATGTGGAGAGTTGTTGCGGACCGACAGGCAAGCAGCTTTTAAACCAGCCAGATCTGGGAATGTAACGGAGTTTGTTATGTCATCAGACACGTGGCGAAGGTCGCGTGCTCTTAGCGCCCAAGTGTTCATTGTGAAGCGCGCCAGAGGAATGTAAAATATACAGGGGTTTCTAATTGATGTATAGCTTGTTGTAATGACACAAGCTGCCCCAAAATTTGTCACCGCGTTCATGGAATGCAGTATTATCAGTGGCGTAAATGTGAAGAAGAAAGAAAGGGAGTGTGTTTTTTTACTGTATGAATGTTTAGATTTAGTTTACACCTTTGTTATTAAATTGTTAAGTTTATTAGAAGCCGCGTCGTTTTGATTTATTTTATATATAAGGAGATGCAACTGTGAAGAGGCTGACCACGAGATCCCCGAGAGCGAAAGGTAGGTGTTCTACTTTGAGCTAAGTGCATTTTATGTAATTCACAGTTGTGTCGTAATTTCCGCCACGTATATTCGTGAGGGTCTTGTTGGAGTGGATCCTTGACTAGTATTTGCGCCGGAGCTGTCAGGGTCTACGAATCCAGGTTGCTTCGGATATCCAACAGACCGCCTCTAGTATATACGGGGACAGTACCATTAAAGGAAAATTATTGCGTAGGCTCATTATTCAAACTTTCACATCGATTGCATGATTACGACACAAAAAATAAAAACTTAATTTTGAAATTCGCAAAGCCGCCATCTTGAGGTTATGTAAACAATTGAACTAAATTAGATACCAGTGTATTACAATGTGTATAAACATTTCCTGTACCAGATTTCATTGCGGTTGAAACATTAAATCGCGAGAAAGGTCTATTTAAAATTTTCAAATTCGCTTGGCCGCCATGTTTGTTTTGTAGTTAACCGGTTTTTGAATGTCTTATAGATGAACTTCCAGTAGTGTCCTTTATCTCCGTACAAAATTTCAGGGTGATACAGGCCGGACGTTTGTTTTAGACGAGTGAAAATTCTTAATGGAAGCCTGGAGGCGAGTTACTACAGTACCTGTGTTGTTATCAGCTGCCCCAAGCGGTTCGATGATTGACAAAGCTTTTTCACACTATTACTGAAGTACAGTCATTGGCAAATATAATGACGTTCTGTTCGTAACTACGTAACGTGTACTTCTGCGTCACACAATACTTCGAAGTGGACTGTACTGTCTGCTCAAGTCTGGAATTCCATTACATCAGGTCGGTGGTGACAAGTATGAAGCGATAGGGTGTGAGAGTGAGTGAGTGTAGCTCACCCACAGGCTTCAAGGTCAAGGGCAATCGTCTAAAACAAACGTCCGGCCTGTACCGCTAATAGTTTCAGAGATATAGAATGCCGGTGAAATATTTCGCACATCCGCCATCTTGTGGTTATGTAAAGAATTGAACGAAGTTAGAAGTCGGTGCATTACAATGTGTATAAACATATACTGTACCACGTTTTATTGCGTTTAGTTGGTTAAATCACGAGAAACGTCAATTTAAAAGTCGCGAATTCGCGTGGCCACCATGTTGGTTTTGTAGTTACCAATTTTTCAAAAGTCACATAGGTGAACTTCCAGTAGTTCCCTTTATCACCACAAAAAATTCCAGGGTGATATCGGGAAAAGTTTCGGAGATAATGAATGCTGGTGAAATATTTCGGAAATATTGGTGAGACGTAATAAAATTTGAAGGGCACGATCGGGGTCGTCCGGAATAGTGCTATGACCTTACTGAGTATCATTGAAATCACTCCAGCCATTTAGAAGTTATTAGGGACACACACACACACACTCCTCACACACACACACACGGACAAAAGGTGATCTCATAAGCTTATTTTTTCAAAATTGAAAATAGGCTAAAGAATCATAAGTAGTAGAATTCTGTTTAGTCTATTTTTGAATTGTGAAAATAACTTGCGCCCTCAGCATGGCGCGCCCTTTGGCCGAGGACTATGGGGCCTATTGGTAAATCTAGCCCTGACTGTAATATTGGAATGCATGAGAATTTTACATGCCCTCAATGATCAGGATTCGAAATAAGGTTCAACATTTGAAATGGTTTCCCTATGTTGGCTCAGAGATAGACAGAAAATATTTACTACAGTAATATTCAACGCCAGCTATTTGTATTGAATTATGCTCTTACCTGGGAATCTGTCCATTCGTTTATCCATATTTTGTAATAAGGGTATAAGATAGGGTGTCCAGAAAAAGAATTGAAATGAATATATTTTTATACCATTTATTAACTTAACTAACTTCAGGCTAATATTAATTTATTCAAAATTATTTGTAAAATTTTCTCTTTTTAGATCTTGGTTCCATCCCACCATTATTTTACCGACACTTAATACAACAGATATTTTAAATAAAAAAGTCCTCCAGGCACGCCGGGAGGCGGAGGTAGATTTCACCGGACAAACTTGGGGATAGGCGAAAATAGGCAGAATATGCAGGTTTTCGTAGAATGATGAGACCTCATTTATTGCGAAAAAGTATTTTATAATTGGAGCTTAATTAAATTTGTTTTTCGTCATTTTATGCATATTTTAAACATTTTATTGTCTTATGAGGACGGTAACCTTCTTGTCATTTGGGGTCCATTTTTAGCCTACACTTCACATTTTGCAGAAATGAGGAAAAAGTAGACTTACGAGATCGATCCGGGAAAATGTGTGTGTATGTCTCTCCGTCTATCCTTCTGTCTGTCTGTGTGTCCCCCCCCCCCCCTATCAACTCCTAAACAGCTGCAGAAATCGAAACCTAATTTAGTATGAGTAAAGATGTATACCGGAATATCTCACGTCCATATTTGAAAATTATGTCAGTGCTACCAACTGCTGAAAAAACACACTAGAAATTTGAGCTCCATATTGGGTATCTTGGAAGGTATGAATGGGAGCTATTCAAAAATTGGCACACATGTAGATAACACTATTTCAGTTTGATTTCCAGGAGGCCATAATGACAGTTTTGCCAAAATAATTTTATAATTCTGATAGGTCCAATTTTTAAATGCCAGTAACTTCTACAATATCAATTGGATTTCAACCAAATTTTGTATGTAATATGTGTACATAAACAGATATGACTGAGCGTATTCGTAAGAGCCACCAGGGCTGCCAACTGTTAATAATTGCTCTCTCTATTATTTTATCCAGTTACCAATATTTCAGAAAGTATACCAGCCGACAGCTTTAAACTATGCACACGTATAGTACCTGACATTTTAGATTAATTTTGGAGTAACTTATATACTTCAGTTCTACTAACATGATTCTAAGCCTGCTGATAGGGCCAAATTTTAAATACATGTAACTTCTATACTATCAGATGGATTTCAACCAAATTTCGTATGTGCTATGTGTAACATAACAGATATGATTATACGTATTCTTAAGAGCAACCAGGGCTGCCAACTGTTAATAAATGCTGTCTATATTTTTTACCTAATATCAATATATCAGGAAGTATGCAAGCCAACAGCCCTATATTTTGCAAACGTATAGCACCTGACATTCTAGATTAATTTGGAATAATTAATAAAAGTCAGTGCTGCCAACATGATTCTATGCCTGCTGATAGGTCC
The DNA here is from genome assembly GCA_946902985.2 of Meconema thalassinum. Lineage (NCBI taxonomy): Eukaryota > Metazoa > Arthropoda > Insecta > Orthoptera > Tettigoniidae > Meconema > Meconema thalassinum. The sequence continues at coordinate 915,490,869 of OX336388.2, read as the reverse complement.
AATTTTAAAATACATGTAGCTTCTATACTAACAAATGGATTTCGACCAAAATTGGCACAACAAGATGTCATAATATTTCAGATTTGGCTATTTCTGACCAGCACACGCATGCCATTGTTGCCAACATGCTTTTACGCGTGCTGATAGATCCAATGTCTAACTGCATGTAACGTCCATTGGACTTCAACAATTTTTTAAATTCTGTACCTTAAGAGATGGAACTATGAATATATTCAGTCACCAGGGCTACCAACTGTAATGCTCTATTAGGCTACATTATACCAGGTATACTTCGAACTAATTAGACATTTCGATATTACCAACTTAATTTCGTCATTATTCTAGATAGTTTCATATACTGTAGATTAATCTTTGGCATGAAATTTAATTTTAAGAAAAGTAGGCTCTTTAGTTCGTCACGGATCTTCTTGTTATACTTGTGGTCACACTGTTTTTATGCAAGGTTTCGACACTGATGTGTAACTACGTAACAGTCTGTTACTCCTTCACGCAAAATTATATCTCCCGCAGAGATTTTGGATGGTTCCTCACTTTACCGGCTGCGACAACGCGGTCATGTAACCCCGTGTACTTTGGGTGAGTGTAGAATCTGTCTGATAAACGGTGTGAATTGTGATGGCTGTATTAGTCTGTAATTCAGGTAAGGACTGCAGACGGTCAATTTCAAGCAGTAGTTCCTAATGTTGCTACCAGATACTACCGTCAACGACACCTAGCTGTGAACTTGGCTACTAGATGCCACCGCAACCAGCAACTCGCAACGAACGTTGAAACTTACCCTCCAAAGGAAAGCATTCTGAGGGATTTTTAGTGCTCTTAGAAAATCCGGCGACATCGGCCGGCTTTGAACCCGCGACCATGGGCATAGAAATTCAGCATGCTACCAGTTACGTCACCGAAGCCGCTTCACACTTAGTCAGATCGAAATCTGAATCTGATCTCGTGCAAGTGCGATGTCATGGCAACGTCTGATGGCTCATCTCTCATCAATTTAGTAGTGTTGCCATGGCAACCTCTGATAGCTCTTGGCATTTATCTATATATATATATAAAGCTCAATGTTTGTCTGTCTGTTTGTCTGTTATGTATACAAATCCACTCTGTTTCACCGATCTGAACCAAAATTTGTATACTTACCCTTTGCAACCCTGCGGGTAACCCTGTCCCCTTGAAATTTCGGACAGACCACCCCATTCTCTGCATTTAGGCCCTTTGTCCCTAATCTACACCGTTTCACCGATCAGAACCAAAATTTGTATACTTACCCTTTGGTACCCTGCGAGTAACACTGTCTGCTTGAAATTGCGGACAGACCACTCCATTCCCTGCATTTAGGCCCTTTGGCCCAATTCTACACCGTTTCGCAGATCTAAACCAAAATTTGTATACTTACCCTTTGGTACCCTGCGAGCAACTCTGTTTGCTTGAAATTGCGGACAGACCACTCCATTCCCTTCATTTAGGCCCCTTGGCTCAAATCTACATCGTTTCACCGATCTGAACCAAAATGTGTATACTTACCCTTTGTTACCATGTGAATATCACTGTCCACCTAAAATTTCGGACAGACCACCCCATTTCCTGCATTTAGGTCCTCTGCCAAAAATCTATATCGTTTCACCGATCCGAACCAAAATTTGTATACTTACCCTTTCGAACACTGCGGGTAACCTTGTCCTCTTGAAATTGCGGACAGATCACCCCATTCCCTGCATGTATGCTCTTTGGCACAAATCTACACCGTTTCACCGATCAGAACCAAAATTTGTATACTTACCCTTTGGTACCCTGCGAGTGACTTTTCTGCTTGAAATTGCGGACAGACCACTCCACTCCCGGAAAGAGGACAGGGCCCGTCCCAAAGGCAATGGAAAGAAGGGGTAAAACCAGACCCGCTCAGGAAACCCTCTGGGTTGCCAGCTCCCGAAACCACCAGCCATGAGCCCTTGAGGATATAGCACTATCCAGGGTGCACCAGAAGTGGTGGGGCTACACACATCCTGCCTCCTTGAGGGCCTTGGGCAGAAGACATGAGATATTATGAAAAGAAAAAGAAGGCTGACACCTCGAAGAATGAGGCTATCAGGAATGATTAGACAAGGGCCAATTAAGGCGGGAAAGTGAAAGAGTTGCTAGACCTCGGATACCCTGATACCATCGGGGTTGGAAGAGAACAAGAGTTTGACCAAGGGAGGCTGACAGGAAAGAGAACTGAAAGGAGCCCGGCACCAGTAAGTAGAAGCAATGCCGGACTCAGCTGGGGTCCCGTGGTCGCAAACCCACGTCCCACAAGTTGTGAGTCCCTGGCGTGTGGAGGGGGCAGGAGGGCGCAGGTGTGAGAATAGCTTGCTGATTCATCGCGAGGTGACATGAGATAAATGTCCAGACCCCGCCGTGTTGCCTGGTATTGCTGACTCGGCTGATTTTCATACAGGGTCTTTGTTCGAACCACTGTAGTGTTACGAAATAATGAGTGATTCCCCGGTCAATGTGATAGGACCGGGAACCCCCCCCGAACGTCTGTCATCATATATCGTCATCATCTGCGATATTCTCAGGTTCGTGCAGCTTGGACCCGAGCAGTACTCGATAAGCTCTTTCACTACACGCATCGAGTATAGGCCTAAGCCAGAAAATAACGTTCAGACTTTCGAAGTCATCGAAGGTAGAAATCTGAATTACATATATCAGATTTAAAATTACACCATGTTTGTTTAGTAGTCATTTTTCATTACCTTATTATTATCATAAGGGCAAATGACCTAGATGTTACGCCCATTATACCACTAATCACCACACACAATAAGTCTTCATCGCCTGTGAATTTTGAAATATTTCTTTCTAGCACGGTAGTTTTGTAAGTTTGTCGTGTCAATTCAACAGTAGTTTTCATTACCATCCTCAACAAAAGGGCGAAGGACCTAGATGTTACGTCCATTATACTACTAAGTAACACCTCAGCCTTCATCGCCTGTGATTTTTAAAATGTGTATTTCCATTAGATTGTAAGTTTGATATAGGCCTACCCGTTCAGTAGTAGTTGTTAGGGACCTACGCCTACCCGGTGTAGGTATAACCAATAAAACAAATTGAATGAAACGCTCAAGACTTCTCATAAGAAAACTTTATATTCTAGTAACCGCCATTACAACATTTTCACTGCCTTGTGTATCAAAGCTCTTAACAACAAGAAACACAAAAGTCATGGAGTAAAGAGTAATCGTCCGTGACATCCTCCCACCTTTGATGCAAATCAAACACAATGTTCATAAACAGAGACGGGAAGGCGTTTTTACTCTTCTTCCACTCCTGGTGAAGTTGCGACTTCTGAGACTTACTGCCTCCGGAACTGCACCACTAAGTAAGGGCACCTCCTCACTCCCACCTCCAGCCTCCAAAGGATATAGGTGTCTCGTAGGTCGGAGGAGTTCTCCTGAGGATGTCTTTACCCTAACTACTCGGGTCACTTTGTCTTTACCTGGAAGTGTAGCTGTCACTCTTCCTAGGGGCCAGTCTATCCATCTCTTGTCATCACTACCAATGATGACTACATCTCCTACCTTCCACTGATGGTCAGACTCCTTGCCCGATGAACTGCATAGAAGGCTACCCAGATACTCCAGTCGGAATCTCCTCCTCAGCTCACCCCTTAGCTGTTGAAGATATTGAAACCTTCTGGTGAGATTAACTTGATCTAGCATGTCTAAATCAGGAGTGCCAACCACGGGAATGTCCTGAAGAAACATTGATGGGGTCAGAGGTACCAATTCATCACAGTCTTCTGAAATGTAGGTAAGGGGCCTCGAGTTGATTACCGATTCACTATCAGCAATCACAGTCAATAGTTCTTCATATGTCAAGATAGCTTTGCCTAAAACACGCCTTAATAATTTCTTGACCATTTGCACAATACGTTCCCAGAATCCACCCCACCAATGGGCTGAAGGAGGACTAAATTTCCACTCGATTCTATCAACTGATACTTCCGCACACAATTTTTTTCCAGTCAATGAAGCCAAACAAATTGTTGGTGCCAACAAAGTTTGTCCCGTTGTCACTATAAATCACACGAGGCCTTCCTCGTCGGGCTATGAAACGCCTAAGAGCTAACAGAAACCCTGCAGTGGACAAAGTCATGACTAATTCAAAATGGACCGCTCTCACTGCGGCACATGTAAAAATCACAATCCAAGCCTTGTTCTTGCATTTTAAGTATAGCGGTCCAGCAAGGTCCACTCCCACTACCTCAAATACACCTGCATCTCTCACACGATCTTCTGGAAGGGCTGGCGTTTCCGGAATTGTCTTTTCCATTTCGAATCTTCTGCACTGGGTACACTTCCTGATGACTTTGCGAATGGTTCTTCTTCCCTTTGGTATCCAGTAGTGCTCCCTGAGTATAGCAAGTAAAATCTGAACACCAGCATGAGAGGCTTTCAAATGATGATCTCTGATTATCATCTCAGTCAAAGGGTGCTTTGATGGCAATAACACTGGCGCACGGAAATCATATTCATCCTTCCTGTTGGTAATTTTTGTCTTAATCCTGAAGAGACCCATCTGGTCTTTAAAAAAGCAGAATGTTTTCTGGTTGTCCCTTTCGGTAAACTTCTCTTCCTGAACTAATTTCAGCAGTCGTTTCTCTGCCATTGAAATTTCGAGACAATCTAATTCTGAAGCAACATTTTTCACTACGTCCTTCCTGGCATTGTTGACGAACCGTAACATCCAGGCCACCATTTTAACGATTCGTGAGTACTTGGAAAAATAAATCAAATACCAGTGTTTTTCCTGGGAGACAAGCATAGTATTGGTAACATGGCCTTTTCTTCTTTCTTCATCGACCTCCTCTTCATTAACTTTTACAATGCGCGTTGGCCAGCTGTTTTCTTCCAACTTTAACCAAACGGGTCCCTCTGACCAACGAGAAGAAATCAGCTGCAACGTAGAGCAACCTTTCGAAGGTAGATCGGCTGGGTTGTCCGTCCCTGGTAGATGAAACCAACGCTTTGGGTTAGTTAATGTTCTAATTTCTTTCACACGGTTAGTGAAGAACACTCCGCAAACTTCCTCGCTTCGTATCCAACACAAAACAGAAGACGAGTCACTCCAGTAATACTCCGGGACGTCCGTTAGATTTAAGCTTTCCTTCACTGTAAAGGCAAGGCGTGAGCCTATAGTGCAAGCTAATAGCTCCAGTCTCGGTATCGCCACCTTCTTGAGTGGTGCTACCCTGGATTTTGCTGCGACCAGTTGCACTTCAAATTCTTTCCCATTGAATGATCTCAAGAAAATAACAACCGCATAAGCTACTTGACTATCATCACAAAATACATGCAAACTCCAAGAGGATCTGTCCTCACAATTAGAAAATCTTCTAGGCACTTTAATCTCAGCAATAGAGGGCAGTTCATGTAACCATTTATTGAATTTGCTTTGGGCGTCTTCACTCAGTGGACTATCCCAACGTATTTTCTCTCTCCAACTTTCCTGAAGCAAAACCTTTGGCCCAATGGAAACCGGACAAGTAAATCCAATTGGATCAAAGATACTTTGAGCTAACGACAAAACTGTCCTCCTTGTGAGAACATCAGATTCATTTAATTTTGCTACTTTACAAGCCAAAGTATCAGCCACTGGGTCCCACCACAAACCCAAAACGGGTGTCACATCGGGAACCTCATCCTCCAGACTCAATCTGGTGTGCTCCAACCCTCGGAGGTCAAATTTTCCTTGCGACAGTAACTCCCTAGACTCATCCACAAATTGTTTGAGTTCTTCTTCTGTGTTCAAGGAAGTGACGCAATTGTCTACATATAGTGAGGTTCTTAGTTTATCTGCTGTCTCAGTGAAGCATGTACTGTTTTTCAGATGACTGTCCAATACGGCTCCAAGTAGAAATGGACTACAGTTCACTCCGAAAACGACCCGTTTGTGGCGGTATATTTTAAGAGTCCCCTCAGTGAAGTTCTCCCACCATAGGAATTTCAGAAAGTTTTGATCATTCTCAGAGACTGAAATTTGAAGAAACGCCTTCTTAATGTCTGCGATCACACCTATCCTGTTTAAACGGAACCGGTTCAAAATAGAAGGAATTACTTCCAACAAATTAGGACCCTTTTCCAGACAGTCATTGAGTGAAAGTCCTCCTTTCGATTTACATGAAGCATCAAACATCGGCCTCACTGCTGTACTCGATCCTTCCTTGAAAACTCCTCGGTGTGGTAAATAATACCCAACATCCTGAGAGCCCTCCTGACCAACTTCTTCGATTATCCCTTCCTGTTCCCAGTCCTGAAGCACCTGCTGGTACTTCTCAAATTTGTCTTCCTTGTTCAAACGGTGTGTTACAGAAACCAGTCTTTTTAACGCAACTTCCTTGTTGCCTGACAATAACTGCTGATCTTCTTTCCACGGAAGTGCGACTTCATACCTTCCTTCCTCATTGATCTTAACATTTTCTTGGAAATGTTTCAATGTTGCAATTTCATTTTCCTTCTTCGATAGTGTTTCAGCAGGATCACCAATTCCAATGGTTTCCAGGTTCCACAGTTCACCCAAAGAAGCAGTTCTCACAAACAAAGAGTTCACCATTGACACTGTGCTATCGTTTTCAGTTGTCTTCCAAAGCTGACCCATCACTGTCCAACCAAATGTAGTCCTAACAGCAACCAATCCAGACTTCAACTTGATTGTGTCCCCAGTCAATAAACTACCCACAGTGTCTGCGCCGATTAGTAGTCCAATCTCCGATGGCTCTGGGTCAAAATCAGAGAGCAAGATTTTCTTTTCCCTGATCTCATCCATCCAAGGGCCCCGGTTTAACCGTGGGATTACACCACAAATTTCCTTTTGTCCCAACACCTATAATTTTCGAGAAATTGAATGATGTAGGTCGTCTATATCTATCTCATATAGGTTATGATCATTGGCACTGATTGAAGCACCCCCAAAAAGCCTGTGTTCAATTTTTTCAGTCTTTGATGGAATATACCCCATTTCCACAGCAATCTTCTCTAACAGATAGGATCTCTGCGAGCCTGTATCTAACAACGCCCGTACAGTTTTTTCTCTCCCTTGATGAACCAACCTAACTACAAGAGTTTGCAGCAGTACTTCCGAAACATCACTAGTTTGTGTATCAAGGGTTGTAGTTGGGACACCAGGCAATTTTGAGCCCCTTTCCTGGTGCTTCTCCTCACCTTTATAATTCCCCCTATTTACATCTAATTTTGGGCACATAATAGCTTCATGTTTACTACTGCACACAAGACACTTCAGTTTCGTAATACAATTTGCAGCCCTATGTCCAACCTTCAGACACAAAAAACAAGCTTTGTTTTCAGACAGCCTTTTACGTTTGTCCCCTAAGTTCATTTCTTGAGCAAGATAACACCCCTTACTGTTATGTGTTTTTTTACAGAAGACACACGTTAAACTGTTTCCTTCGCCTTTACCAGCAAAGAGAACACTAGCAGTTGCTAAACTACTCTCTTTCCATTCTTTAACTTTAGCACTCCTTGATTCACTAGAAACTCCAAAACCAGCTTGAGCAAATGTAATCCTCTCTTCACTTTCTACTTCACCCTTGAGAAAACCAAGTAATGCAGTCAATTTGTCGGCATGCCCATTGTATTGATCCCTCATAGCCGTTGACGAACTCCTCATCCAGACACGTAACACTTCCTCAGGCAAGCAGGATTCTACTAGAGGGAAAAGCATTGACCCGTACTTATCTCGAGTAACACCTATAGACTCCAAAGCTCTCAGTTGTGCTTCCAACTTGTCATATAGACTAGCAAGTTGAGTCTTCTTCCTTGTTTGAGAAACATTTTTCACTACAAGACTTATGAGTTCCCTTACATAGAACTCAGTCAATAAATCCTCCCTTCCAAAATCTACCCTGAAGAGATTCCACTGCTTTAGGGTAATTTTCATCAGTAGGGGGGAAACTGGCAACTAATTCTCTAGCGCGACTATCAACTTTCGTGGATTGGATCAAGTATTGGAATTTGTCTTGGTCCTCAATTTCAGAGTCCTCATGAATGCGCCGAAATTGTCCCCAAAATTCCAACCAATTTTTTATCTCCCCATCGAATTTCATGAGTTCTATTTTAGGTAGTTTCAACTGCCTTTTGGTTTTATTCCCATCTGATAGGACCGATCTTGCTGACACCACTGCCAATACATTGGAATTAGCCTGCAACCGTAGAGCATACTTCTGTCTTGCATCATCCAATCTATCTCGAAAACTGTCTACATATTCGTACTCACGGTCATACTCGTCCCCTTCCTTTTCCAGCAACATGCTTAAAACTTACTCGTCCAACGGTGCCTGCTCCGTTCCTAACCTCTCCAATTTGGTTAGCAAGGACTGTAAGGTGTCGTCGTCCACGCCGTCTTGAATTTCTTGATTTAAGTTTTGCAAAAGCGCATTGTACGTCTTCGTAAAAGTCGCTCTTACCGGCTTCCGCGCTTTCATTAACTTCTCCATTTCCAATACGAACACAGAACAGGAACACGAACGAACAGGAACACGCGGTCTTTAAATCAACACAATCTTCAAGTTGTTTGAATTAATACGCCATCCTGGCAGGGTCGCCAATAATTTGTTAGGGACCTACGCCTACCCGGTGTAGGTATAACCAATAAAACAAATTGAATGAAACGCTCAAGACTTCTCATAAGAAAACTTTATATTCTAGTAACCGCCATTACAACATTTTCACTGCCTTGTGTATCAAAGCTCTTAACAACAAGAAACACGAAAGTCATGGAGTAAAGAGTAATCGTCCGTGACAGTAGTCGTCTTCATTATCATCCTCATCAAAGGGGCAAATGACCTAGATGTTACGTCCATTATACTACTAAACAACACCAGAGTCTACCTAGCCTGAGATTTTAAAAATATGTATTTCCATTAGTTTGTAACCATTTAATAAAGATGGCGGACGAGATCGAATGTCGGTTGCAAATTGCTCTCAGATTTCTACAGAATACCGCTGATGTAGGTGGATATATGAAGAAAGAAACTAAGGATGATATTCATAAAATGGTGAGTGTCATTGTAAATTGTTTTAATGACATGAAAATCATGCTAGTTACTAACAATAGTACGAGAAATCAGTTTCCTCACCAAGAGGTCATTGAGGTTATCCAAAAAGATGGTATATCCATGTTAGATAGATTACCTACTGAACTGGTGGCGCCATCTCACGGCAATTCGCCTAGTTTACATAGCAATAGGCAGTCGCATGACGGATCACAGAACATTCAGAAGAATGAAGGAATGAACTCGAAGACGACACCTAGTGAGCGACGAGTTGATGCAATTGATACAGAACAACGTGGTCATCATCAGGTGCTATCTAGCGGACACTCGCCGAACAGTTCTGGGAGCAACGGACATGGCATGGAGAATACACCTTTCGAGGTGAGAGATGAGGCCATGCTTTCAGAACAGCACGTTCCGGGTCAGGAGCAATCTAGTGGCCAACCGGTCAACCTCCAATTGGGCAACATAGATCATCTCCCCGAACACGACATGGAGGTAAGAATTACAAGGAAATTAACGCAGGATATGCAAGCCATGGTGGAGACTTGATCAGTCAATCTTAAAAAGATGGTACGTGAGGAAATTAATAAGAGAACTTCCATTCATGATACTGAACTTATCAGCCGATGTGGTAAGGACGATTTGCGAGGAAATACCTTGCTCACAACGAATAATGAAGTGGTGCAAGCAATAACCTCTAATACGACATCTATAGAACCTTCAATGCATCAAAGCCGTGCATACAAAGATGGGATTGTCGATTATCGACCTGCACAACGTAAACCCATGTTCTTTAACTCGCAGTCATCAATCTCGACAACAGTAGACCCATGCTTGATCAACTCCAAAAATGGTAGTACGCCAAATATAACAGAATTACAAGCGGCAGAACCAAGAGCATGGTTATACATAGGGCGACTCCACCATAACGCTACAACAGAAATGGTGCAGCGCCACCTAACCAATCTTCATGTGACAAATATAATCGAGTGTGAAGAACTTTCTACCAGCGACACGGTTAAAGCTCTAAGAGTAGTTATACCTCTACATGAACTTCCAAAGGTCTACGTTCCAGGAGCGTGGCCGAGTGGTGTCATCGTGAGACGATACCGGCTTTTTCGCTCCCGTAATAGAGGAATTTCACTTCCAGCCTAACCAGCTTAACGTCTTACTCTGGAATGTTGAGGGTCTTAAGAGCGCCACAACATTCACTAACAATAACCTACTGCATTCTCATGATATACTTATATTACTAGAGACTCTTTCGACCAAACCCATAGACATTAATGGATTCTACGCACAGCATATACCTGCAACACAAGGGCCAAGAGGTAGACCAATGCGTGGCACCTCCTGCTACTACAAACCCAGCCTAGGTAAAATTCAGTGTACGCACCAAGACCATGACACGTTGATAATAAACTTCGAATGGACATCAGTGATTGCCATATATGCACCGCCACTAACACCTATTGAAGAGTTGATAGCAACCATCATGCTTTCCTTGGGACACGTAGCTCCAGGCAGAGACATAATACTGGCTGGAGACCTAAACTGCAGACTAGACATTGATAATCAAAGAGCGAAAGAACTACTTGCACTAATGACAGAGGAAGGCTTTATCCTTGTTAACAAGGTTGAAGACAGAACTTATTTTGCACATTCACGGTGTAGCACAATAGATTTAGTTCTTTTTTATAAAGGCTGCAACATTAAGCTTCTGAACTACACTGTATGTCTCACTTCAGAGGAGGCGCTGATAAAGAAACATTGTCCAGTCTCGACCGACTTTAACATCTCAAGATTGGATAAGAGAGAAAAACCTGAAGATACTAATCCTTCTCGACAGATCGATAAAGATGTTCTTAAACTGAACTTTGAGGAATGGAAAGAACCTGATAATTGCATGGAGAAAAACAATATTGACGCAGCCGCCTTATCCCTGGAAAAGACAATTAAATCTGCATTTGTGTATCAGCGGAAAAGAAGATCGCGAATATGGTTTGATAAAGAATGCTATTTGTTGAGAAGAAGCGTCCTCGAGGCCATGCATGCAGTAAAATTCAATCTGAACCAGGAGGCAATAAAACATTACAGCATCATTAAGAAGGAATACAAAATGCTGTTATCTGTAAAACGAAATGAACATCTGGAAAAAGAGGCGAGAAGGATAATAGAAGAAGCTGTCAGCGATCCATTTCTAGCATTGAACCCTAGGAAAATACAATGTAGTGGAAAAATAGAAATGATTCAATGGGAAGAACACTTCAGGAACATACTAAACGTTGAAGAAGATCTTGGCAATCCCGTGGTAGCTTTGTCAGGAACATACCAAAAAGAAACTGATCCGTTCACAATGGAGGAAGTGCACGAAGCTATTATGTCACTAAAAACAGTAAGGCCTTTGGACCTGACGGTATATGCAATGAACATGTCAAAGACTCATCAGAGGTATTACTTTCAGCAATTTCGGACCTAATGAATCTTTGTCTTCAAATGGGTAACATCCCCTCAGCATGGAGAATTTCGACTATCAAAGTGATGTTTAAGGGGAAAGGTGACCAGTCAGATCCGAACTCCTACAGAGGGATTGCTATAGAAAGACCATGATGAAAATAATGACAAAGCTCCTTACGAAGAGGATCACAGAAGAAGTAGACCATAAACTCCCAGATGAACAGTTTGGATTTCGTAAAGGACGGAGTGCCTTTCATACCATTACCAACTTACTCAATGACATTGAAGAAACACTACGACACCCTGGTGGAAAATTTCATGTTGTTTTTGTTGATTATGCAAAAACTTTTGACATGTTAAGCAGGCCTTTAATACTCGCAAAACTGGAATCCATAGTGGGTGAGGGTAATAAACTAACGAACCTGATAAGTAACATTATGACGACAAACGTCATACAAATAGATGACCGTGTCTCAACCTCAAATTTGATCATGCAAACCAATGGCGTACTTCAAGGAGACCCACTTAGCCCCCTTCTGTTCAACATAGCGACATATGATGTGGTGATGGCAACTAGGCAAGGAACAGCAAATCTCACAATATTACTATACGCAGATGATATGGCCATTGGCTCGAGATACATTACTGACGTTTAAAAAGCCTTAGACAATCTAGATAGGTGGCCAAAGGACAACAAGATGAAAATAAACACAGAGAAAACAGTGAAAATGACGTTTTGGAAAGGAGGCAGAGAGGCTTCAGGAGACAGGATATACCTAGGAACGACTCCCCTTAAGTCAGCCAATACATTTAAATATCTAGGATTGACAATGCAAACAACAGCAAGAGCCTACAGAGTCCACATAAAATCTCGAGCAATAGCCGCTACCAAAGCCATATATGACATCAAAACAATCACGAAGCTCTCTTTGGGAACTGCTATGACATTATTCGACGCGAAAATAACGCCCATCGCCACATATGGACTTGAAATCATATGGGAGAAATTATCCCTGGCAGACTTGAGGACGCTTGAAGCAGTCAAATCGCGCTTTCTGAAGGCTACCCTGGGGATATCGAAATATACAAAATCAAGATTAGCATATGAACTCGCCAGGGAGACCTTCTTCATTGAGGACCTTCGGACGAAGAGAGGGCTACCATTCACAGACGCCTGGAAAAAACTAATGCAGGAAAGAATACAGAAAAGGGACGAAATCTGGTTCGAGTTTTAGACCACGGAGGCCATGGTGACTAGGACTTGGATGAACACAAATCAAGACTTGCGACACTTTGTCAAATCGATTGCGGTACATGGGTATCACCATAAACTGTGTAATACCGAGTTCTTTCATGACCCTGATGAATCCTGCGTATGTAAATTATGCGGTGTGCAATGTAGTAGATACCGCGTAATTTCTTGTGCAAATCGGGGATCATCCGTTGTAAAATTTTGTGAATGACAGTTTGTTTTCATCGATATGCACAATTTGTGCGATTTATCTTTAATAATTAGTTTGTAAGTTTGATATACCCGTTCAGTAGTAGTCGTCTTCATTATCATCCTCATCAAAAGGGCAAATGACCTAGATGTTACGTCCATTATACTACTAAGCAACACCACAGTCTTCATCGCCTGTGATTTTTAAAAGCTGTTTTTCCATTATTTTAAAAGTTTGATGTACCAGTTCAGTAGTCGTCTTCTATCTTCATCTTCTATCTTCTATATATATAAAGCTCAATGTTTGTCTGTCTGTCTGTCTGTCTGTTTGTCTGTTATGTATACAAATCCACTCTGTTTCACCGATCTGAACCAAAATTTGTATACTTACCCTTCGGAACCCTGCGGGTAACCCTGTCCACTTGAAATTTCCGACAGACTACCCCATTCCCTGCATTTAGGCCCTTTGGCCCAAATCTACACCGTTTCACCGATCTTAACCAAAATTTGTAAACTTACCCTTTCGAACCCAGCGAGTAACACTGTCTGCTTGAAATTGCGGACAGACCACCCCGTTCTCTGCATTTAGGCCCTTTGTCCCTAATCCACACTGTTTCACCGATGTGAACGAAAATTTGTATACTCACCCTATGTAATCCTGTGAATAACAATGTCCACTTAAAATTTCAGACAGACCACCCCATTTCCTGCATTTAGGCCCTTTGGCAAACATCTACACCGTTTCACCGATCCGAACCAAAATGTGTATACTTACCCTTTGCAACCCTGCGGGAAACCCTGTCCACTTGAAATTTCGGATAGACCACCCCATTCTCTGCATTTAGGCCCTTTGGCCCTAATCATCACCGTTTCACCGATCAGAACCAAAATTTGTATACTTACCCTTTGGTACCCTGCGAGTAACACTGTCTGCTTGAAATTGCGGACAGACCACTCCATTCCCTGCATTTAGGCCCTTTGGCCCAAATCTACACCGTTTCGCAGATCTCAACCAAAATTTGTTATTTACCGTCTGGAACCCTGCGAGTAACACTGTATGCTTGAAATTTCGGACAGACCACTCCATTCCCTGCATTTAGGCCCTTTGGCACAAATCTACACCATTTCACCGATCAGAACCAAAATTTGTATACTTACCCTTTGGTACCCTGCGGGAGCGTGATGGCGCAGTGGCTTAGCTGCTCGTCTTTCACCCGGACGGCCGGGGGTTCGAATCCCGGTGTCTAGCAGGGTGGAATTTTCACCTGAAAAATCACGTGGCGTCAGGAAGGGCATCCGGCCTTAAATCCCCGGCCAAAACCAAAATGAGCCTGGTTGGCTCCGGCGACCCCAATTAATTGGGAAAAGCCGAAGAAGAAGAAGAAGAAGAAGACCCTTTGGTACCCTGCGAGTAACTCTGTTTGCTTGAAATTGCGGACAGACCACTCCATTCCCTGCATTTAGGCCCCTTGGCTCAAATCTACACCGTTTCACCGATCTGAACCAAAATGTGTATACTTACCCTTTGTAACCCTGTGAATATCACTGTCCACCTAAAATTTCGGACAGACCACCCCATTTCCTGCATTTAGGTTATTTGCCAAAAATCTATATCGTTTCACCGATCCGGACCAAAATTTGTATACTTACTCTTTCGAACCCTGCGGGTAACCATGTCCTCTTGAAATTGCGGACAGATCACCCCATTCCCTGCATTTAGGCTCTTTGGCACAAATCTACACCGTTTCACCGATCAGAACCAAAATGTGTATACTTACCCTTTGGTACCCTGCGAGTAACACTGTCTGCTTGAAATTGCGGACAGACCACTCCATTCCCGGAAGGAGGACAGGGTCCGTCCCAAAGGCAATGGAAAGAAGGGGTAAAACCGGACCCGCACAGGACACCCTCAGGGTTGCCAGCTCCCGAACTCTCCAGCCATGAGCCCTTGAGGATGTAGCACTATCCAGGGTGCACCAGAAGAGGTGGGTCTACACGCACCCTGCCTCCTTGAGGGCCTTGAGCAGAAGACATGAGATATTAAGAAAAGAAAAAGAAGGCTGACACCTCGAAGAATGAGGCTATCAGGAATGATTAGACAAGGGCCAATTAAGGCGGGAAAGTGAAAGAGTTGCTAGGCCTCGGATACCCTGATACCATCGGGGTCGGAAGAGATGAAGAGTTTGACCCAGGGAGGCTGACAGGGAAGAGAAATGAAAGGAGCCCGGCTCCAGTAAATAGAAGCAATGCCGGACTCAGCTGGGGTCCCGTGGTCGCAAATCCACGTCCCACAGATTGTGAGACCCTGGTGTGTGGAGGGGGGAGGAGGGGGAAGGTGTGAGAATAGCTTGCTGATTCATCGCGAGGTGACATGAGAGAAATGTCCAGACCCCGCCGTGTTGCCTGGTATTGCTGACTATGCTGATGTTCATACAGGGTCTTTGCTCGAACCACTGTAGTGTTACGAAAGAATGAGTGATTCCCCGGTCAATGTGAATAGGAGCAGGACCCCCCCCCCCCCGAACGTCTGTCATCATATATCGTCATCATCTGCGATATTCTCAGGTTCGTGCAGCTTGGACCCGAGCAGTACTCGATAAGCTCTTTCACTACACGCATCGAGTATAGGCCTAAGCCAGAAAATAACGTTCAGACTTTCGAAGACATCGAAGGTAGAAATCTGAATTACCTATATCAGATTTAAAATTACACCATGTTCGTTTAGTAGTCATTTTTCATTACGTTATTATTATCATCATAAGGGCAAATGACCTAGATATTACGCCCATTATATCACTAATCACCACACACAATAAGTCTTCATTGCCTGTGAATTTTGAAATATTTCTATCACGGTAGATCGTAAGTTAGTCGTGTCAATTCAACAGTAGTTTTCATTACCATCCTCATCAAAAGGGCGAATGACCTAGATGTTACGCCCATTATACTACTAAGTAACACCACAGTCTTCATCGCCTGTGATTTTTAAAATGTGTATTTCCATTTGATTGTAAGTTTGATAAGGGCCTACCCGTTAAGTAGTAGTCGTCTTCATTATCATCCTCATCAAAGGGGCAAATGACCTAGATGTTACGTCCATTATACTACTAAACAAAACCAGAGTCTACCTAGCCTGTGATTTAAAAAATATGTATTTCCATTAGTTTGTAAGTTTGATATACCCGTTCAGTAGTAGTCGTCTTCATTATCATCCTCATCGAAAGGGCCAATGACCTAGATGTTACGTCCATTATACCACTAAGCAACACCACAGTCTTCGTCGCCTGTGATTTATAAAATGTGTATTTCCATTAGTTTGTAAGTTTGATATACCCGTTCAGTAGTATTAGACTTCATTGTCATCCTCATCAAAAGGGCAAATGACCAAGATGTTACGCCCACTACACTACTAGGCAACACCACAGTCTTCCTCGCCGGTGATTTAAAATTATGTATTTCTTTTAGAGTGTAAATTTATTATACCCGTTCAGTAGTAGTCGTCTTCAGTATCATCTTCATCAAAAGGGCAAATGACCTAGATGTTACGTCCATTATACTACTAAGCAACACCACAGTCTTCATCGCCTGAGATTTTTAAAATGTGTATTTCCATTAGTTTGTAAGTTTGATATACCCGTTCAGTAGTAGTCGTCTTCGTTATCATCCTCATCAAAAGGGCAAATGACCTAGATGTTACGTCCATTATACTACTAAGCAACACCACAGTCTAACTAGCCTGTGTTTTTAAAAATATGTATTTCCATTATTTTAAAAGTTTGATGTACCAGTTCAGTAGTCGTCTTCATTATAATTCTTATCAAAAGGGCAAATGACCTGGATGTTACGTCCATTATACTACTAGGCAACACCACAGTCTTCCTCGCCGGTGATTTACAAATATGTATTTCTATTAGAGTGTAAGTTTGATGTACCCGTTCAGTAGTAGTCGTCTTCATTATCATCTTCATCATTAGGGAAAGTTACCCACATGTTACGCCCACTACTATAGTAATAATCACCAAAACATAGTCTTGCACGAACTATGATTCTTAAAAATGACTTTGTCTATTAATTTCTAAGTTTCATGTGTTCAATGCAATAGTAGTCTTTAGGGGCCAATGACCCATAATATGCTCCGTTCATACTACTTTTAAATAATACGACATAAATATTTCTTGACTGCGATTTACAGATACATGGTACGTCCTATGGTATAGTAACAATCACCAACGGCTTTCCACTGCGAATTTTTCTTTTAACTATTTCAAAATGCCTCCCAAAAAGCGACAATCTATTGGGAAAATCAGCCAACAAACCAAGAAAGTTAGATTATTATGGGCTGCTGAAACACCTGAGCAGTGTCAATATCGGCTTGAACAAGACTGAAAAAGGCACTGAGCTCAGGGCTGCTGAAACTCCTCAGCAGCGTCAAGACCGGCTTGAAGATCAGCAAATAAGGCAGTCTCAGTCTAGGGCTGCTGAACCATCTGAGCAGCGTCAATATCGGCGTGATCAGGATGAAAGAAGGCATGCTGAGTTCAGGGCTGCTGAAACACCTTAGCAGCGTCAAGACCGACTTGAACAGGACAAAAGAAGGCACGCTGAGCTCAGGGCTGCTGAAACTCCTCATCAGCGTCAAGACCGGCTTGAACAGGACGAAGGCACGCTGAGCTCAGTGCTTCTGAAACACCTCAGCAGCGTCAAGACCGGCTTGAAATCGAACATACGCGACTTTTTCAATATAGGCAAACATTTAGGCAATCTGATTTGAAGTTAGAGGCATTTCAGTACGATCACACTTAAAATTATGGAATACACCCCAAAGTAACAATTGGATAAATGGATGGTGTATGCCATCACTGTCTAGCAAAAAAATTCAGATCGGAGTCGCCTGGAATATGTTGCTCTAACGGGAAAATTAAGCTAGCCGCTTTAAATCCTCCTCCAGAACCACTTCTTTGGTACACGTCAGGAACGACTCAAGAATCTAAACACTTCCTGAAAAACATTAGGAAGAACAATTCATGCTTCCAAATGACTTCTTTCGGTACAACAGCAATAGTAAAAGAAACTGGTTTCATGCCAACTTTCAAAGTGCAAGGACAAATTTATCATCGACTTGGATCAATTCTTCCCTTCACTAATGAGAAACCAAAATTCTTACAAATCTATTTTATGGGAGACGAACGACAACAAGCCGATCAACGTTTTAAAAATATTCCCAGCACCAGAAGGGAGATTGTTATAGCTCTACAGAGGTTGTTGCAAGAGCATAATAACTTAGTAAATATGTTAGACCGCCCTGGATCGAATGCCAACGGATGAATATAAGGTTGTCATATCAGCAGACAAGAGACCAGTAGGCGAACATGAACGTCGTTTTAATGCTTCGACCATTGACGAAGTGGCTATTGTAATGACAGGGCAAGAATTCGAGAAACGTGACATAATCATTCATAGACGGAGTGATGTTTTGCAACGAATTTCAGAAATACACAGATCGTACGATGCCCTTCAGTACCCATTAATATTTTGGGAGGGTGAGGATGGGTACCACTTTAATCTGAGGCAAACTGATCCAATCTGTGGTACAGTCACGAATAAAAAGATATCAGCTATGGATTTTTATGCCTACAGAATAATGATTAGACCAGGATCATCAAACCATATACTGAAAAGCGGACAACTCTTCCATCAATTTATTGTTGATATGTACGCCAAGATAGAAAGTGAACGCCTGCTCTACATCCGATTAAACCAAAATAAACTTCGAGTTGATTACATTCATTTGCGTGATGCTGTAGCCAATGATGGCAATGTTGTGGACATTGGAAAAATGGTTATTTTACCGGCAGCATTTACGGGAATTCCAAGACAAATGCACGAATATGCCCAGGATGCCATGTGCTATGTTCGGATATACGGATGTCCAGATTTATTTATTACAGTTACATGTAATCCTGCCTGGACTGACATTAAGGAAGAACTTATCTGTGGCCAGGCAACTACTGATCGCCATGATTTGACAGCGGAAATTTTTAAACAAAAATTAGCAAAGCTCATGGATATAATAACCAAGAGCTATATTTATGGAGAAACTCGCTGTTGGATGTACTCAATTGAGTGGTAAAAACGAGGCCTTCCACATGCTCACATATTATTATGGCTCAAAAGCAAGATACGTCCAACTCAAGTGGACAGTGTTATTTCCGCGGAGATACCCAGTAATGAACAAGACCTTTGAGATAATTACAAAGAATATGATTCATGGACCATGTGGAGCTATCAACCCTAAGTCACCCTGCATGAAGGAAGGAAAGTGTAGCAAAAAGTGCCTCCGGGAATTTGCCCAGGAAACCCAAACCGGAGATGATGGCTACCCTCTGTACAGAAGACGAAAACCAGGAAACGGAGGCTATACTTCGAATATTAATCTTAAAATAAACAACCAGTACAGACAAACTGAGGTAGTCTACAGATGGGTGGTTCCATATTCTCCTCTACTTTCTAAAATGTTCCAAGCACACATCAACGTTGAATACTGTAATTCAGTGAAATCCATTAAATACATCTGTAAATATGTCAACAAGGGTAGCGATATGGCAGTATTTCAACTTGAAGGACAAACCAGGACTATCGATGAGCCTACACAATTTCAGTTGGGAAGATATATCAGCAGCAACGAAGCAGTTTGGCGTATCCTTAATTTCCCAATTCATGAACGTTATCCAGCTGTTGTTATCTCAGTGTTCAGCTACAAAACGGACAACGAGTTTATTTCACAGCTGATAACGCCCAAGAGAGAGCTGTACAACCTCCTAACACGACACTAACAGCCTTCTTTCTTTTATGTCAACAAGATCCATTTGCTAGAACACTGATGTATGCAGAAGTTCCAAGATTTTATACATGGAATAAATCTACCAAAGAGTTCTGCAAGAGAAAACAAGGTGCTTTAGTTCCAGGACATGATGTGCGTGCAAGTGATGACTTAGGTCGGGTATATACAGTTCATCCCAACAACGCCGAATGCTATTACCTTCGATTACTACTTCACACAATTCTAGGGCCAACATCATTCAAATATCTGAAAACTGTGAACGGGGTAGAATGCCAAACATTCAGAGAAGCATGCCAACAGCGTGGCTTACTTGAAAATGACCAACAATGGGACATAACATTGTCCGAAGCATCCCTCACATATTTTCCATCTCAACTAAGAAGTCTCTTTGCAATTATAATAACAACTTGCTCCCCATCAAACCCTCAGGCTCTTTGGGACGAATATAAAGAACGCCTTAGTGAGGATGTACTTAGAGAACAACGAAGAGCTAATCCAGCTTAGGTTTTGAATTTTTCTCCTTATGTATTTAATGAAACCCTCATAATGATTGAGGATAAATGCAATGGCGAAACTCTCATACAACTTGGTTTGCCAGCCCCGTTACGCACTAATACTGACGTACTTGATAGGGACATATTGAGAGAAAGAAGCTTCAACACTGATGAGATAAAAAGGTTCGTTGAAGACAAAAAGCCTCTCTTAGTTGATGACCAAAGATTTGCATATAGTGCCATAATGGACTTATCAATAACGGAAATGGTGGAATAGTTTTTCTTGATGCACCAGGAGGAACAGGAAAAACGTTTCTCATTAATTTGCTACTTCCAGAAATTCGGGCACAGAACGAAATTGCATTTGCAATGACATCATCAGGAATTGCATCCACACTACTCACTGGAGGTCGAAGAGCACACTCAGCTCTGAATCTGCCATTAAATCTTGCGCAGTCAGAAACTCCAGTATGTGACATCAAGAAGGGCTCCGGAAAAGCTGAAATACTAAAAACATGCAAAGTCATTGTTTGGGATGAGTGCACTATGGCCCATAAGAAAGCTTTTGAAGCGCTTGATCGAACACTGAAAGACATACGAGGAAACAGTCAACTAATGGGATGAGCTGTTTTAGTTCTGGCGGGTGATTTTCGCCAAACATTGCCAGTTATACCACGATCAACTCACGCTGATGAACTCAATGCTTGCCTCAAAGCTTCGTATCTTTGGAGACATGTTTACAAAATGACACTGACGACCAATATGAGAGTCCATTTACTAGGAGATGTGACTGCACAGAATTTTGCGCAACAACTCCTGCATCTCGGTGATGGTGATTTCACGCCTGATGCGACAACCAATCTCATTTCTTTCCCGTTAGACTTTTGCGAACTGATGCCTTCAGTTCAGGAAATGATGAACGAAGTATTCCCAAATATTCCTGGAATTGATAAAGACCATCAGTGGCTTAGCGAACGAGCAATTCTTGCGCCTAAAAACGAAAGTGTACACAAAATGAATATTCAGATCCAAGATCATGTTCCTGGTCCCAGTACGACGTACGAATCTATCGATACTGTTCTGGAGACCGAACAGGCAGTATTTTACCCTACTGAGTTCTTGAATTCTTTGGAACCACCTGGATTTCCACCACATAAATTAATACTAAAAGCTGGATCATCAATACTGCTATTGAGTAATATCGATCCACCAAAATTGTGTAATGGAACGAGACTCTGTGTGAGAAAACTCATGCCAAAAGTAATAGAACCGACAGTATTGACAGGCCATGCCAAAGGAGAAGATATCTTCATTCCCCGAATTCCTATGATCCCTAATGATATGCCTTTTGATTTCAAGTGACTGCAAATCCCTATACGTCTTGCATTCGCAATGACCATAAACAAGGCCCAAGGACAGTCGCTCAAGGTAGCAGGCCTTAATCTGGAAAGTACATGCTTCTCTCATGGTCAGTTATACGTAGCTTGCTCAAGAGTGGGCCCACCTAAACATTTATTTATTTATACACCAGAGGGAAAAAACAAGGAATATCGTTTATACTAACGCACTCCATTAATTTCAATGTTAGCTGCAAACATGTTAGTATTTATTAAATAACAACTGCGAAGTGAGATGAAACATTTCTCTGAAGTTCAACCATTACATCGTACGTTAGGCCGTGTTACTTGGCGTGTCATCTGTCTAGGATACTATTTAATCTACTGTCACTGTATTCATTTATGTCAATGATCTAGTTCCTCTTCTTGAGAACCTGTACCGAAACATGTAAGCCGGTCACGTAGAAAATTCACAGCAAGTGTTATGGTTTATCGTACATCTCTTTTTTATTTTATTCCTCTCATTCCTTTAAAGTATCAATTTTTCCCATTCGTTTATAAGTTACATGTGCCCGTAGTCGCTTCTATGTTCATCATCACTATGTAGAAGATGTTTCGCGTCAGAAGAAAATACAACTGGATGCTCAGGAACGTTAACGATATATCGACTGCGAAATGTGGAAGCTTTTCTTTGAGGAATTGCTTCAGACATTTATCGTACAGTTTAAACCTTAACAAGACGAAACTTTTAACCAGATAGCGATCTAAGTGGGAGCTCTTTGGCAAAAAATAATCAAGTCTTTCCCGAAATGTGAGTCCTAAAAATAACTTTTATATTATTTTCTAAGTTTCATATGACAGTTATGTAATAATTTTCAATATCATCCTGATCAGTAGGGCAAATTACCTAGATGTTACGCCCTCAACGTCATTGGGGGCAAATGGCCTAGTTTTTAAGTCCATTATATTTCTAATCACCACCACATAAAGTCTTCTACGACTGAGATGTCACGATTTCTGGAACCGCTAACGACATATCTCGACTCGGACTGAAGACAAATATCACGAGAATGATAATTATTTTACAGAGCCTTCCCATAGTGACTTAAGTATAAACATTGTCACTGGGTTTGATAATGTAAGAAATGAATACATAAATAAATATAATTTATGACGTTGAGTGTTAAGGAGATTGAAATATTATCATCATTCCACCGGGCGAAGCCGGGTACTACTGCTAGTTTTCTTATAATTCCGAAATCATTTTTCTCATCCCTTGGCGTAATGGTGGGTCATATCAAAAATTCTTTCAGACAAAAGTCTTAGGTAATTATTCAGGGAATATTGCACATTTTGTACGGTTTTGATATTGTGCCTATTAAGAGAGATATGATTAATGTTTCCCGAAAACCCACTTTTTCCCACCCCTTTGGTCAATGGTTGGTGCTATAAAAAAGCTCTTCAACCATAAATTTTTGGGCTTTATCCGACACATAGTATGAACTTTGAACGGATTCGATATTTCACATATTAAGAGAGTTACAGCAATATTTCACTTTTTCGAAAAAATCCCCCCATTTTCACCCCCTTCGACCGATTTAGCCCAGTAAAGAACTCGACCGAGATTTTATAGGTATACATATTCGGTAAAAAATTCAAAGTGATTGGTGCAAAATTACGGCAGTTATCGTGTCCATAAGAAACTGATATAAATATATATATATATACAGGGTGTATCTTAATTATACCGAAAAAAAAACAGGGACGCTCTGCGTGTTATGTAAAAGACGATGCCGCAATCGGATTGGCGGAGAAAATCTTTCCCTCCGAGAAAATGAGGTTACTTTGTTACTTCCGGGCGCTCGATTCATTCTACAAACTCGCCGTATTTGCTGAGGTAGAGAGCAAGCCGCTGGCCACCGCTGTGCTTCAAGCAAGGGAAGGGAATGTGATGGTGACAGAGATATGCTGGCGGGCATGCGCAAGTTTCCTCGATCGCCTCGGCTTGCCGCATGCCCGCCAGCATATCTATGTCTCCTTCTATCACACTCCCTTCCCTTCCCTGAAGCACAGCAGTGGCCAGCGGCTTGCTGCCTGGCTCAGCAAATACGGCGAGTTCGTAGATTTGAATCGCGCGCCCAGAAATAACAAAGTAACCTCATTTTCTCGGAGGGAAAATTTTTCTCCGCCAATCCGATTGCGGCATCTTCTTTTACATAACACGCAGAGCGTTCCTGATTTTTTTGTCGGTATAATTAAGATACACCCTGTATATATGTACGTACATAAATTATATATAAACTTTTGAACTGACGGTGGTTTTGGGGTCTGGGAGATGTGAAACGCGAAGATATGTCGAAATTTTCTGGAAGTCGAAACATGGTACCCATTGCAATAGTTAGCTTTCTAATGAAATCTACCTAAAATATATAAGCCTTACAGAAGTCGCATATGACGTGTAACATCTGACATGTTATCCTACCTTGAAGTTATTACCGTTTTTATTATCCTTGACATTCATCAACACACACAAAAAACTTTTCATTTTTTACACTCTCATAATACATAACAATTGCATGACTCTCTTTCTTTTCTCACTGCCTACTTGATATTCCTACTCTCGCACTGCCTTCTTCATACTGTGCTGTTACATCACTCTCCTGCCAGTAACTAAGTTACGTTAACACAGACTGACTTTTTTGTCTTAACTGCCTTCAAGATACTCTGCTGTTACAAACTAATCCGTGTGTGATAAATATTCCACATGGTACCACTGGCAGCTGGATCACATCCATTCTGCTAAAGCAGCCAGGAAGGATGCGATCCAACTGGCAGTGCGTCTTACACACTTCCGTCCCGTTTTTCAAAATCACTCCCACAAAAATATCCAGCAACCGAGTGCAAAGATGTTACACATCAACAAAATTTAGGAGACTGATAGTTTTATTAATCTCTATATATATAAAAATGAAAGTTTGCCTGTTTTTTCGGAATTTCCACGGAATTTTGAGTTATTAACGCGTTTCAGACTGGTTTATGACGGTTGCGCGCAAAACAAACTTTTTGTCTGTCTGTTTGTCTGTGTACAACTTTGCACGCGCATCACTCGAGAACGGCTGAGTGGATCAACGTAAAATTTGGTACAGAAGTCCATCAGAGGCACGAAAGTAATCATTGATGTAACTCTTCTCCGTACCTCTCATAAAAGATGGTCTAACCCCTTAAATTGCATGCTGAAATGGGCGTAGAAAAACGTGACAAAGCTCATTTTCAGCGTCTCAATGTGAGAAACAAAACTCGGGAGCCCTGCGGGCCCCGAAAACCACATATTAAGGTCCTAAAACCAATAGTTGTTGAGATATTCCCAGGAAACTAATTTCATTTATTAAGCTACTAGCTGAAGTACCCGTGCTTCGCTACGCGTCATAAATAAATTAAAATATGAAGGTGACAGTTAAAACAGGGGATAGGCGAGGTGCTGCGCAGAGGGAGATTAAGGATGAAACATTTTGTCCAACTACACCGCTCGGCGTTGACCGTGTTTTATAGCACAAATTTAGGTTTTACTCGCTAACGGTTGGAAATACCTTTCGGATAGAAAATGTAATTTTTAATCTCGTATATACCATCAAAAGTGTGCTATTTCTTAGCGTTCTCTTTGTATTTGAAATGGAAATATGAAATTTTTAAACCAAAGGGTGTAGTGGAGTCACTAAAATGGTCGCCATCTTTAAATAGCACAAAGTATTGAAATCAAAAGTAACCTATATGTTAACCAGGTGAATCAGCTACTTCCATGTAAAATTCATGTAAATCGGACCAGTGGTACTTGCGTGATTGAGTAATACATAGACGCACATCATCTCATTTTTAGCCTCGCTTCGCTCGCGTCATAGTCGTGTCATATTGTTATTCAATGCAATGCAGGTTTAACCCCATTAACACCCCTTTAGAACCTGAATATCCAAAAATCCCTCCTTGGTAGACGTTTTCGACACACAACAAACATATCCCCAAAATATCATTCTTCTAACTTTAATCATTTGGTTTGGTCGATGAGAGTGAACATCCAAAAATCCTTCCTTAGGGGACGTTTTTCTTCCAGAATTTCACCCCTCCCCATAGGCCCCTTAAATTGGATTTATGAAAAAACGGTCGAACACATATTTATTTTATTTATTTCTTTCTTTATTTATTTATTTATTTATTTATTTATTTATTTGAAGCCTCCGTGGCTTAGGCGGCAGCACGCCGGCCTCTCACCGCTGGGTCCGTGGTTCAAAACCCGGTCACTCCATGTGAGATCTGTGCTGGACAAAACGGAGGCAGACAGGTTTTTCTCCGGGTACTCCGGTTTTCCCTGTCAAAATTTCATTCCAGCAACACTCTCCACTATCATTTCATTTCATCTGTCATTCATTTAATCATTGCCCCCAGAGGAGTGCGTCAGGCCTCGGCACCCGGCACAGTTCATATCCTCGCCGCTAGATAGGGGCTTCATTCATTCCATTCCTGACCCGGTCGGAGACTGGAAGCAGGCTGTGGATTTTCATTTATTTATTTATTTATTTTTAAGCTGATTGATTTCCTCCGAGTTTCAAACTCCTCGCCTATGTCGTTTAAGAGATACACGGTCCGTTAGGAATCTTTCAACCCCCACTTTTCATCCCTTTCACCTCATAATATACACTACATCGAAAAACCATTAGACATGTGTCAGCTTATTTTTAATGATTAGTATATATGCCAAGTATCACATCCCCAAATGAAACCACTCGTGAGATATTGTTATTCAATGAAATGCACGTTTACCCCCCTTAACACATATTAGAACCTGAATATTCAAAACTCTTTCCTTAGTGGACGTTTTCGACATACAACGAACATATCCCCAAAATTTCATGTTTCTAACTATAATAATTTTGGCTGGGCTATGATGAGTGAGTCAGTTAGTCAGTCAGTCAGTCAGGACATTTCCTTTCATTTATTTTTGATAATTTCACCCCTCCCCATGAACCCCTTAAATTGGATATATGAAACAAACGGTCGAACACCTATTTACTTATTTAAAGCTGTTTTCCCCCTGAGTTTGATGAGTGAGTGAGTGAGTCAATCAGTTAGGACACTTTCTTTCCTGTTTTTCCCCCCAGAATTTCACCTCTCTCCAAGGGCCCCTTAAATTGGATTTATGAAAAAAACAGTCGAACACCTATTTTCTTGTATTTTAAGCTGTTCTTTTTCCGCCGAAATTCAAACTTCTCGCCTATGTCCTTTAAGAGATACACGCTCCGTCAAGAATCCTTCAACCCCCAATTTTCACCCCTATCACCTCATAATATACACCAAAAAAAAAGTCAACCCCTGGCACTATCCAGCCCATGACGGGCTAAGGCCGACCAAGCGACCGCTGCCCAGCCATTCGGCCTGCAGATATTGGGGTGACGCGTGATCAGCGCGTCGGGTCCCCTCGGCCGTTAATCTTGGTTTTCGTGATCGGGGCGCTGTCTCACTGTCAGACAGCTACTCAATTGTCCTCACGAGGCTGAGTGCACCCCGTTCCAACCCTCACGTCAGTTTTAAAATCCCTGACGGAGCCGGGGATCGAACCCGGGGCCTCCGGGTGAGAGGCAGGCGCGCTACCCCTACACCACGGGGCCGGCTAAAATATACACCACATCGATAAACCCTTAGAAATACGTCTGATTATTTTTAATGATTCGTTTATATACCGAATATCACATCCCCAAAGAAACAACTCATGACATCTCGTTATTCAACGAAATGCACGGTTACCCCTTTAACATCTCTTTAAAACCCGAATAAACAAAAATCATTCCTTAGTTGACGTTTTCGACATACAGCGAACATATTCCCAAAATTTCATTTTTCCAACTTTAATAGTTTTCGCTGGGCGTGATGAGTGAGTGAGTCAGACAGGACATTTTCTTTCAATTATTTTTACCAGAATTTCACCCCTCCCCATGGGCCCCTTAAATTGGATTGATGAAAAAACGCTTGAACACCTATTAACTTATTTTTAAAGCTGTCTTTTTCCCCTGAGTTTGGCGAGTGAGTGAGTTAGTCAGTTAGGACACTTTCTCTCCGTTTCCCCCCCCCCCCAGAATTTCACCCCACTCCATTGGCCCCTTAAATTAATTTATGAAAAAACGGTCGAACACCGATTTACTTATCTTTTTAGGTGATGTTTTTTCGCTGCGTTTCAAATTTCTCGCCTATGTCGTTTAAGAGTTAGGCCTACACGCTCCGTTAGGAATCCTTCAACCCCCACTTTTCACCCCTTTCACCTCATAATAATACACCACATCAAAAAACCCTTAGACATATGTCTGCTTATTTTTAATGATTAGTTTATATGCCGAGTATCACATCCACAAATGAAACCACTCGAGAGATATTGTTATTCAATGAAATTCAGGTTTAACCCCCTTAAGACCCCTTTAGAGCTTGAATATCCAAAAATCCTCCCTTAGTGTACGGTTCTGACATACAACGAACATATCCCCAAAATGCCATGTTTCCAACTTCAATATTTTTGGCTGGGCGATGATGAGTGAGTGAATGAGTCAGGACATTTTCTTTCATTTTTAGCCTATTTTCAATTTTGAAAAAATAGGCTTATGAGATCACCTTTTGTCCGTGTGTGTGTGTGCGTGTGTGTGTGTGATTCGTGTGTGTGTGTGTGTGTCCCCTAATAAAATCTAAACGGCTGGAGCGATTTCAATGAAACTCGGTATGTTCATAGCATTATTCCCGGCGACCTCGACCGTGCCCTTCAAATTTTGTTACGTCTCACCAATGCAAAATGGCGGCTGTGCGAAATATTTCACTAGCATTCAATATCTCCGAAACTATTACCGATATAGCCCTGAAATTGTGTACGGTGATAAAGGGTACTACTAGAAGTTCACCTATGAGACTTTCAAAAACCTGATGACTACAAAACCAACATGGCGGTCAAGCGAATTTGAGACTTTTAAATAGACTTTTCTCGCGATTTAACTATCCACACGTAATGAAACTTGGTACAGCAAATGTTTATACTCATTGTAATGCACTGGAGTCTAATTTAGTTCAATTGTTTACGTAACTTCAAGATGGCGGCTGTGCGAAATATTTCACTGACATTCTATATCTCCGAAACTATTACAGATATCACCCTGCAATTTAGTACGGTGATAAAGGGTACTGATACAAGTTTACCTATGTATATTTCATAAACTTGTAAAGTAGAAAACGAACATGGCGACCAAGCGAAGTTGAGACTTTTAAATAGACTTTTCTCACGATTTAACGATCCAAACGTAATGAAACTAGGTACAGCAAGTGTTTATACACATAGTAATGCACTGGAGTCTAATTTAGTTCAATTGTTTACATAACCTCAAAATGGCGGCTGTGCGAAATATTTCACTGACATTCTATATCTCCGAAACTATTACAGATATCATCATGCAATTTTGCACGGTGATAAAGGGTACTGATACAAGTTTACCTATGTATATTTCATAAACTTGTAAAGTAGAAAACGAACATGGCGACCAAGCGAAGTTGAGACTTTTAAATAGACTTTTCTCACGATTTAACTATCCAAACGTAATGAAACTAGGTACAGCAAGTGTTTATACACATAGTAATGCACTGGAGTCTAATTTAGTTCAATTGTTTACATAACCTCAAAATGGCGGCTGTGCGAAATATTTCACTGACATTCTATATCTCCGAAACTATTACAGATATCATCATGCAATTTTGCACGGTGATAAAGGGTACTGGTACAAGTTTATCTATGTATATTTCATAAACTTGTAAAGTAAAAAATCGAACATGGCGACCAAGCGAATTTGAAATATTTTAATAGATTTTTCTCGTGATTCAACTCTCTGAGCGCAGTGAAATGTGGTACAGTAAATGATTTTGCAGATTGTAATGCACTGCCATGTAATTTCAATCAATTGTTTACATAACCTCAATATGGCGGCTGTGCGAAATTTTAAAATTAAGTTTTTATTTCTTGTGTCGTAATCATGCGATCGAAGTGAAAGTTTGAATAATGAACCTAGGCAATAATTGTCCTTGAATGGTACATAATTCTATGGCCTATACATATAACAATCCTAAATGGCGAGCTTCCGAAATATTTAGACGGTTCTCAATATCTATGAATCTATTATAGCAACCAAACTGAAATTTTTATGGTCATAGAGACTATGAACATATGTTCACCTATAGGACTTTCATTAACCTGGTCAGCACAAATCCAACATGGCGGCGACGCGAAGTATAAATATTTAAATGGACGATTCTCGCGAATTAACTATCCGCGTGCTGTGAAACGTTGCACGTTAAATGCTTATACAAATGTTGATCCACTGGCATCTAATTTATTTCAATTGTTTGCATAATCACAAGATGGCTGCTTTGCGTAATTTTAAAATCTCGTTTTTACTTCTTGTGTTCTAATCATGCGATTGAAGTTTGAATACCACACGTACACAATAATATTAATGTAATAGTACAAAAATAAAAATCCAACCTGGCGACAATCTGAAATATTTAGACGGTTCTCAATATCTACGAATCTGTTACAGCAATTAAACTGAATTTTTGTATGTTGTTAGAAGAAATTAACATGAGCAGGATATATGAAAATAGGCTGTATAGTTCTTTACGGAACTACTTGTTTCCCTTCAGAATTTCACCCCTCCCGATGAACCCCTTCAATTTGATTGATAAAAAAAACTGTCGAACAGCTATTTAATTACTTTAAAGCAGTTTTTCCCCCTGAGTTTGATGAGTGAGTCAGTCAGTCAATCAGTTAGGACATTTTCTTTCCTGTGCCCCCCCCCCACAGAATTTCGCCCCTCCCCATGGGCCTCTTAAATTGGATTTATGAAAAAACGGTCAAACACATATTTACTTATTTTTATGCTGATTTTTTTCCTCTGAGTTTCAAACTCCTCGCCTATGTCGTTTAAGACATACACGCTCCGTTAGGAATCTTTCAATCCCTACTTTTCACCCCTTTCACCTCATAATATACACCACATCGAAAACCCCCCCCGACACGTATCTTACTTTTTAATGATGAGATTATATGCCGTGTATCACATCCCCCAATGAAACCAATCGGGAGATATTGTTATTCAATGAAATGCAGGTTTAACCCCATTAAGACCCCTTTAGAACCTGAATATCCGAAAATCCTCCCTTAGTAGACTGTTTTGAAATACAATGAACATATCCCCAAACTGTCATGTTTCTAACTTCAATAATTTGACTGGGCGATGATGAGTGAGGGAGTGAGTGAGTGAGTGAGTGAGGACATTTTCTTTCAATTTTATTTTTTCAGAATTTCACCCCTCCCCATGAACCCCTTTAAATTTGATTTATGAAAAAACCTGTCGAACAGCTATTTACGTACTTTAAAGCAGTTTTCCCCCCCTGAGTTTGATGAGTGAGTCAGTCAGTCAATCAGTTAGTACACTTTCTTTCCTGTTTCTCCCCCCCCCCCCCTCCAGAATTTCAACCCTCCCCATGGGCCCCTTAAATTGGATTTATGATAAAACGGTCAAACACATATTTACTTATTTTTATGCTGATTTTTTCCCGCTGAGTTTCAAACTCCTCGCCTATGTCGTTTAAGAGATACACGCTCCGTTAGGAATCTTTCAATGCCCACTTTTCACCCCTTTCACCTAGTAATATACACCACATCGAAAAACCCTCCGACTCGTGTCTTCTTATTTTTAATGATGAGTTTATGTGCCGAGTATCACATCCCCCAATGAAACCAATCGGGAGATATTGCTGTTCAATGAAATGCAGGTCTATCCCTTAACACCCCTTTAGTACCAGAATATCCAAAAATCCTCTCTTAGTGGGCATTTGCGGCTCTTGGGGAAGCTGCATACCAAATTTCATTCCAATCCATTTGATGGTTTCTGAGCTTTCGTGATGAATGAATGAGTGACTGAGTGAGTATTATTTGACAAATATATAGTAGAAGATAGTGTCAAGTCTTTGTTATGCTAAACTCGGTTGACAGTGCTGTGTGAGAAGTTGAGTAACTAACGTGATTTCAAGTAAAGATCCTCATTTTCTATACCGGTAGTGCAGAGCGCAAATGGCATCCAGTCGGCCGTGTCTCGACTTGAGCTATGTTGCCATGGAAACTATCCGCCTTGCCATTCCTTCATGAGTATATTTTATGATTTGATTAGCATGTGCTGGAGTGTAAAAGGGTCGAAATCAGAAGAATGAGAAAGACTATCGAAAATTCATGTAGCCAGCGGTTCCTTCTGGGTCCTAAACTATGTGTATGCAAAATTCGGTTGAGATTGGTGTAACGGTGTAGATTTGTATACGGAACCAACCCACCCACCCACATACATACATACAGTACAGACTTTCACTTTTATATATAAGATTCTAGCAGAAGTACCCGTTCTTCGAACGGTGTTCGTTGTTAACACCAGACATTATCAATTGAGCTACTGTTGCAATGGTTAGCGGTTTGTCATTCCTTCAAGTTTATCAGAACGAAGTTAGTTTTCTGGGAATATCACACACACTGTTAATTTAAGGCCCTTAAAATGTAGTTTTTGGAGACCCATTATAGATTCCCGAATTTTGTGTCTCACATTGAGAAGCGCAACATATGCTTTGGTCGTCCTTCTAGGATAATTTTTATATTTCGCCTATTTTAGCATGTATTGAGAAGTTTTTCTCTGTATCCACCCTTCTACTGTATGAAAAGTGCGGTGAAGAGTTTTATAAATGATAGGTGTATTGACTCTCATGGTTACCATACCTAATTTTACGATGCTCCAAGCATCCGAACACGAGTTATAGGCGTAGGCTACATAAAGATACAAAGAAAGACAGACAATTCTATTGTCTACAACATATTACCGAGAGATCCAAATATGGGTATATCTAGCACACAGTATCAAACAAAAACATCCTTACGATGAACCCGTTTGTCGACAAAAAAAAATATAGTTAAAATGTGCTCTCAGACTAAATTCACCTAACGTGTACTTCCTGATGTGAAATAGAATTGAAAGCCTTGAAGGTTCGAAACCTGGCGCAGTCAGCTGGCATTTGAGGGTGCTCAAATGCGAGGGAGCCGTGTCAGTAGATTTACTGGCACGTTAAAGATCCCCTTCGGGGCAAAATTCCGGCACCCCGGCGTCTCTAAAAGCCAGTGTAGTTAAAAGGGACGTAAAACCAATAACATTATTATTATGAAAGCCTTGTAGACGAAACGCAATACACGTCACATAAAACTGACCCTCTACGTTGTGCTAGGTGCCCATACACAGGAAGACCCCTTTCATAAATTATAAAGGCTTGTGGTGCATGAAAATTCAGGTTTTTTAGCCTCAAATTGCCCAAATTCCTAAAAGCCGCAAAAAAATGCTGGTTAAATTCAGGAATTTTTGAAAATAATGTTGCTGTTTGGAGAAATAATAAACCTTCTGTACTATATGTCGAACGTGAAAATTGCATGAAAAAATTCTAGGTTACCTCTTGACCCCCTTAATTGCATTGATGAATTTTACAGTCTACGTTAGTTCCGTGATAACCTTATAGCCATTTGCAAACTTTCACAGAAATGTAATAGATGGAGTGACATTGCTTCTTACAGAAATAGATGGAAAGTTGTATGCCGCCCCTTGAGATAATGTTCTTATGGTTACCGATTTGCATTCCTTCATTAGTTTGTTAAATTAAATTAAATTAGTTTTATGAGAATATTTCAGAAACTGTTGGAATTGGAGCCTTATAATGTCGTTTTCGAGGACCCTTTAGGGCTCCCGAGTTCTGTTGCTGGCACCGAGGAGATTTGTCTAGTCGTTGTACGCCATAATATAATACTGTTGTTGTTGTTGTTTGAGTCTTCAGTCTTTTGACTGGTTTGATGCAGCTCTCCAAGCCTCCCTGTCCTGAGCTAATCGTTTCATCTCTACATAGCTACCACACCCTACATCCGAGGCAATCTGTTTAACATATTCTAACCTTGGTCTACCCCTACAGTTCTTGTCCTCGACCCTTCCTTCCATAACTAAGCTTGCTATTCCTGGGTGTCTTAGTATGTGTCCTACCAACCTATCTCTTCTCTTCATTAGCAGTCGCCAGAAACATCTCTCCTCTCCCACTCGTCTTAATACCTCTTTGTTTGTAACCCTATCTACCCATCTGATCTTCATCATTCTCCTGTAACACCACATTTCAAATGCTTCAATTCTCCTCTTTTCTGCTGCACCAATAGTCCAAGTTTCACTTCCATAGAGCGCCACGCTCCAGACAAAGGCTTTCAAAAATGACTTCCTAATACCTAAATCCATATTCGATGTCAGCAGATTCCTTTTTTGTAGAAATGCTTTTCTTGCCTGAGCCAACCTACTTTTTATATCCTCTTTGCTTCGTCCATCACTGGTTATTCTGCTTCCTAAGTAACAGAAATCTCCTACTTCCTTCAGCTTTTCACCTGCCAATTTGATCTCCATAGAGGTTTCTGATTTATTTCGGCTGCATTCCAGTATTTTTGTTTTACATTTATTAATTTTCATCATGAATTCTCTCCGTAAGACGGAGTCCATACCATTCAAAAACTCATTCAAATCCTCAGGCTTGTTGGCCAAGATGACGATGTCATCAGCAAATCTCAGAGTTGAAATTATTTCTCCTTGAATCTTCACTCCCACTTTAAATTTTTCTCTAATTTCCTTCATTGCTTGTTCAATGTAAAGATTGAAAAGTATGGGTGATAAGTTGCAGCCTTGCCTTACACCTTTCTGAATACCAGGTTCTCTCTCATGTCCTTCAACTCGAATGACTGCTGTCTGGTTTCTGTATAGATTGTATATCACCCTCCTATCCCTGTACTTTATTCCAATCGATTTCAAAATGTCAAACTATTTAGTCCAATCAACGTTATCAAAAGCCTTTTCTAAGTCTACAAAAGCCATGAACGTTCTCTTATCCTTCCTTATTCTACCTTCCAAAATCAGCCTAAGACTTAGTACAGCTTCCCTTGTTCCTACATTTCTCCTGAAACCAAACTGGTCTTCACCCAACTCCGTTTCTATCTGGCTCTCAATCCTCTTGTAAATTATTCTAAATATAATAATAAAAATATAAAATAGGGAGAAATTATAACACCTAATTTTTTTATATTTTTAATTCAGCCAATGGCCATGTACTTTTCTTTTCAGGACGGTTAATGGAAGGGATATTATCAGAGAAAGAAGCATTCACATCACGCAAGAGCAAAATGGAAATGGCCTACCATTTAACTAAGGACATCTATAAGAAAAGTCAATATCCTTCAACGCAAAACTCAAACATTACTGCAGTGTCATCCGTCCGGAGGTCTTGCATGCTTCTGAATGCCTCACGATGAACAAAAAAGGCTTGGTCGAGAAACTGGAGGCCAAAGTAAGGAAAATTTTGAGAAAGATATTGGGTTCCATCAAAGACAATGGGGAATACAGAAGACGGCATAACCATGACCTATATACTCATGTGGAGAAGATAAGCAACGTCATCCGGAAGAGAAGGTTACCATTTTTTGGGCATGTGAAA
Source organism: Meconema thalassinum (assembly GCA_946902985.2). Lineage (NCBI taxonomy): Eukaryota > Metazoa > Arthropoda > Insecta > Orthoptera > Tettigoniidae > Meconema > Meconema thalassinum. The sequence continues at coordinate 915,455,612 of OX336388.2, read as the reverse complement.
CGAATAAGCCCAGCGAGACTGACCAACCGCAACATAACTTACTTTCAGGAGAGGAAAACAAAATGGGCCTGGTTCATTGAACTGGATCAAGTTCTGAAAGAAGTGGGGATTACACCAACAGACATTCAGGAGCGCGCCCCACTCAAAAGGAAACTTCAAGCTTGTAAAGGTTTCCAAGAAAAACCGAAGCTGAAAAAGGGAAAGATTTTGGACCCAGGAACGGAAGGAAGTCCACCGAGAACGAATGCGGGCGTACAGGGCAAATATCAAAGCCAGTAGGAGACGGTTGGAATGACGCGGTCCATAGATGGCCTATACGAAATGAATGAATGAATGAATGAATAATATGGGGATAGGAATATAATAGACCTGCCGTACCACACCCGCAGGTGTAAATCGCGTGAAAAAATTCTAGAGTACCCCTTGATCCCCTTAAGCGCATTATACGTATTGATGAATTTTACTTCGTAATTTGGTTCCATGATAACCTTCTAGCCGTTTGCAAACTTTCACACTAATGTAATTAATGGAATTGCATTGCGTCTTACAGCAATAGATGGACCTCTGAGAATCAGTTGGCATGGTTACTGGCTTGCATTCGTTTATTAGTTTATTAAATTAAATTAGTTTTCTGGGAATATCTCAAAAACGGTTAGTCTTCGGTCCTTAAAATGTGGTTATCGGGGACCCGAGTTTTGTCTCTCACATTGAGGGGCTGAAAATGAGTTTTGTCTCGTCCTCCTACGCCTATTTCAGCATGTATTTTAAGGGGGTAGGCCCCCTTTTATGAGAGGTACGGAGAAGAGTTACATCAATGATTAGTGTCGTTCCTCTGATGGATATCTGTACCAAATTTTACGTTGATACACCCAGCCGTTCTCGAGTTATAAGGGAACAAATTTGTCCACAAACAAACAAACAAACAAACAAACAGACAGACAAAACATATTTTCGCGCGCATCCATCATAAAACAGTCTGAAACGCGTAAACAACTCAAATTTCCGTAGAAATTCAGAGAAAAACCACACAAATTTTCATTTTTATATATAGAGAGATATACTGCACCGCTCGGTGTTGACTGTGCTTTATTGCACAGATTCTGGTTTTACTCGCTAACCGTTGGAGATATACGAAAAGTGATAAGGACCTTTCGGATAGAAAATTAAATGTTAAAGCTCATGTATACCATCAAAAGTTTGCTATTTCTTAGCGTTCTCTTTTTATTTGAAAAGGAAATATGAAATTTTGAAACCAAAGGGTGTAGTGACGTCACAAATGTCGGTTTTCCTCGCTAACTGTTGGAGATACACGAAAAGTGATAAGGACCTTTCCGATAGAAAATTAAATTTCAAAGCTCGCATATGCCATCGAAAGTTTGCTATTTCCTACCGTTCTCTTTTTATTTGATATGGAAATATGAAATTTTGAAACCAAAGGGTCTAGTGACGTCACTAAAATGGTCGCCATTTTTTAATTGTGCAAAATTTCGAAATCAAAAGTATCCTATATGTAAACCTGGTAAATCAGCTACATCTATGCAAAATTTCATTTAAATCGGACCAGTGGTTCTTGCGTTATTGAGTAACAGACAGACAGACAGACAGACAGAAAGACAGACACACACCATCTCATTTTTATATATTAGTACTAGCAGAAGTACCCGTTTTTCGAACGGTGTTCGGTGTTAACACCAGACTTTATAATAATAATAATAATAATAATAATAATAACAATGTTATTGGTGTTACATCCCTTTTAAGTACTGTTGCTTTTAGAGACGCACCAGACATTATCAATTGAGCTACTGTTGCAATGGTTAGCGGCTAGTAATTCCTTCATAAGTTTATCAGAACGAAGTTAATTTTCTGGGAATATCACACACACTGTTAATTTAAGGGCCTTATAATGTGGTTTTCGGAGATCCTTTATAGACTCGCGAATATTTTGTCTCACATTGAGAAGTGCAACACATGCTTTGGTCGTCCTTCTAGGATAATTTTTATATTTCGCCTATTTTAGCATGTATTTTGAGAAGTTTTTCCCTATATCCACCCTTCTACTGTATGAAAAGTACGGTGAAGAGTTTTATAAATGATTGGTGTATTGACTCATGTTTACCATACCTAATTTTACGATGCACCAAGCATCCGAACATGAGTTATAGGCGTACATAAGGATACACAGAAAGACAGACAGACAATTCTATTGTCTACAACATATCACCCAGAAATCCAAATATGGGTATATCCACCACACAGTATCAAAGAAAATCATCCTTACGATGAACCCGTATGTCGACAAAAAAAAAGAAAAGAAAAAAGATTAGTTGAAATGTGCTCTCAAACTAAATTCACCTAACGTGTACTTCCTGACATGAAATATAATTGAAAGTCTTGTAGATGAAACGCAATACACGTCACATAAAAACTGACCCTCTACGTTGTGTTGGGTCCCCATACACAGGAAGACCTCTATCATAAATTATAAAAGCTTGTGGTGCATGAAAATTCAGGTTCTTTAGTCTCAAATGGCCCAAATTCCTAAAAGCCGCAAAAAATGCTGATTCAATTCAGGAATTTTTGAAAATAATGTTGTTGTTTGGAGATATAATAGACCTTCTGTACTATATGTCGCACGTGAAAATTGCATGAAAAAATCCTAGATTACCCCTTGACCCCCTTAATTGCAATGGTGAATTATACAGTCTACGTTGGTTCCGTGATAACCTTATATTTGCAAACTTTCACAGAAATGTAATAAATGTAATAAATTGCTTCTTACTGAAATAGATGGAAAGTTGGATGCCCCCCCTTGAGATAATGTTGTCATGGTTACGAATTTGCATTCCTTCATTAGTTTGTTAAATTAAATTTAATTAGTTTTCTGGGAATGTTTCAGAAACTGTTGGTTTAAGAGCCTTATAATGTAGTTTTCGAGGACCCTAGAGTTTTATTTCTGGCACCGAGGGACTTTGTCTCGTCGTTGTACGCCATAATATAATACTACTAATAATAATATAATATAGGGATAGGAATATAATAGACCTGCCATACCACACCCGCAGGTGTAAATTGCGTGAAAAAATTCTAGACTACCCCTTGACCCCCTTAAGCGCATTTTACATATTAATGAAATTTACAGCTTAATTTGGTTACATAATAACCATCTAGCCGTTTGCAAACTTTCACACTAATGTAATTAATAGAATTGCATTGCGTCTTACAGCAATAGATGGACCTCTGAGAATCTGTTTCCATGGTTATCGGCTTGCATTCGTTCAGTAGTTTATTAAATGAAATTAGTTTTCTGGGAATATCTCAAAAACGGTTGGACGTAGGACCTTAAAATGTGTTTTTAGGGCCCCCGAATGTTATCTCTCACATTGAGGGGCTGAAAATGGGCTTTGTCTCGTCCTTCTACTCCTATTTCAGCATGTATTTTAAGAGGGTATGCCCCCTTTTATGATAGGTACAGAGAAGAGATACATCAATGATTAGTGTCGTGCCTCTGATGGATATCTGTACCAAATTTTGCGTTGATACACCCAGCCGTTCTCGATTTATAAGGGAACAAAGTTGTCCACAATCAAAGAAACAGACAGACAGACCAAAACATTATTTTCGCGTGCATCTATCATAAAACAGTCTGAAACGTGTAAATAACTCAAATTTCCGTAGAAATTCAGAAAAAAAACAGGCAAATTTTCTATTTATATATGTAGAGATATACTGCACGGCTCGGTGTTGAACGTGTTTTATTGCACAAATTTAGGATTTACTGGCTAACCGTTGGAGATATACGAAAAGTGTTAAGGACCTTTTGGATAGAAAATTGAATGTTAAAGCTCATGTATGGCATCAAAAGGTTGCTATTTCTTAGCGTTCTCTTTTTATTTGAAATGGAAATATCAAATTTTGAAACCAAAGGGTGTAGTGACGTCATAAATTTGGGTTTTACTCGCTAACCGTTGGAGATAAACGAAAAGTGAAGCTCGGATGTACCGTCAAAAGTTTGCTATTTCTTAGCGTTCTCTTTTTATTTGATAAGGAAATATGATGTTTTGATTAAAGTGTGTAGTGACGTCACTAAAATGGTCGCCATTTTTAATAGTGCAAATTATCGAAATAAAATGTATCCTTTATTTAAACCTGGTAAATCAGCTATATCCATGCAAAATTTCATTTAAATCGGACCAGTGGTTCTTGCGTTAGAGTAGCACACAGACAGACAGAAAGACAGACACACACCATCTCATTTTTATATATTAGTATAGCAGAAGTACCCGTCCTTCGAACGGTGTTATATATTAACACCAGACATTATCAATTGAGCTACTGTTGCAATGGTTAGCGGTTTTTCATTCCTTCATAAGTTTATCAGAACGAAGTTAGTTTTCAGGGAATACCACACACACTGTTAATTTAAGGGCCTTAAAATGTGGTTTTCAGAGACCCCTTATAGACTCGCGAATTTTGTGTCTCACAATGAGAAGCGCAACATATGCTTTGATCGTCCTTCTAGGATTTTTTTTTTTTATATTTCGCCTATTTTAGCATGTATTTTGAGAAGTTTTTCCCTATATCCACCCTTCTACTGTTTGAAAAGTACGGTGAGGAGTTTTATAAATGATTGGTCTATTGACTCATGTTTACCATACCTAATTTTACGATGCACCACGCCTACGAACACGATTTATAGGCGTACATAAAGATACACAGCAAGACAGACAGACAATTCTATTGTCTACATCATATCACCCAGATATCCAAATATGGGTATATCTGCCATACAGTATCAAACAAAATCATCCTTACGATGAACCCGTATGTCGACAAAAGAAAGATTAGTTAAAATTTGCTCTCAAACTAAATTCACCTAACTTTTACTTCTTGACGTGAAATAGAATTGAAAGACTTGTAGACGAAACGCAATACACCTCACATAAAAAATGACCCTCTACGTTGTGTTAGGTCCACATACACAGGAAGACCTCTTTCATAAATTATAAAGGCTTGTGGTGCATGAAAATTCAGGTTCTTTAGTCTCAAATGGCCCAAATTCCTAAAAGCCGCAAAAAATGCTGATTCAATTCAGGAATTTTTGAAAATAATGTTGCTGTTTGGAGATATAAGGGATGATTGTAGTTTTACGTGACCATTAATCGCGAGATCATAAGCCACGGGACCTCCATTTTACGTGGAATCTGAACCACAGGGCATGGCATTTCACTTTGCAAATGTTTGGAGATATAATAGTCCTTCTGTACTATATGTCGCCCGTGAAAATTGCATGAAAAAAATCTAGGTTACCCCCTGACCCCCTTAATTGCATTGATGAATTATACAGTCTACGTTGGTTCCGTGATAACCGTATAGCCATTTGCAAACTTTCACAGAAATGTAATAAATAGAGTGACATTACTTCTTACAGAAATAGATGGAAAGTTGGATGCCACCCTTTGAGATAATGTTGTCATGGTTTGCGATTTCCATTCGTTCATTAATTTGTTAAATTAAATTAGTTTTCTGGGAATATTTCAGATACTTTTGGTTTTAGGGCCTTATAATGTAGTTTTCGAGGACCCTTTAGGGCCCCCAAGTTTTGTTTCTGGCACCGAGGGGGCTTTGTCTCCTCGTTGTACGCCATAATATAATAATAATAATATAATATAGGGATAGGAATATAATAGACCTGCCGTAGCACACCCGGAGGTGTAAATCGCGTGAAAAAATTCTGCTGTACCCCTTGACCCCCTTAAGCGCATCATACGTATTGATGAATTCTACAGCTTAATTTGGTTCCGTGATAACCTTCTAGCCGTTTGCAAACTTTCACACCAATGTAATTAATGGAATTGCATTGCGTCTTACAGCAATAGATGGACCTCTGAGAATCTGTTGCCATGGTTACCGGCTTGTATTCGTTCATTAGTTTATTAAATGAAATTAGTTTTCTGGGAATATCTCAAAAACGGTTGTTTTTAGGGCCTTAAAATGTGGATTTCGGGGACCCTTCAGGGTCCCCGAGTTTTGTGTCTCACATCGAGGGGCTAAAAATGGTTTTTGTCTCGTCCTTCTACTCCCATTTCAGCATGCATTTTAAGGGGGTAGGCCCCCTTTTATGAGAGGTACGGAGAAGGGTTACATCAATGATTAGTGTCGTGCCTCTGATGGATATCTGTACCAAATTTTACGTTGATACACCCAGCCGTTCTCGAGTTATAAGGGAACAAATTTGTCCACAGACAATCAAACAAACAGACAGACAAAAACATTATTTTCGCGCGCATCTATCATAAAACAGTCTGAAACGTGTAAATAACTCAAATTTCCGTAGAAATTCAGAAAAAAAAACAGACAAATTTTCTATTTATATATATAGAGATATACTGCACCGCTCGGTGTTGACCGTGTTTTATTGCACAAATTTAGGTTATACTCGCTAACCGTCGGAGATACACGAAAAGTGATAAGAACCTTTTGGATAGAAAATTAAATGCTAAAGCTCGTGTATACCATTAAAAGTTTGCTATTTCTTAGCGTTCTCTTTTTATTTGAAATGGAAATATGAAATTTTGAAACCAAAGGGTGTAGTGACGTCACAAAAGTAGGTTTTACTCGCTAACCGTTGGAGATACACGAAAAGTGATAAGGACCTTTCGGATAGGAAATTAAATTTCAAAGCTCGTATGTGCCATCAAAAGTTTTCTATTTCCTACCGTTCTCTTTTTATTTGATATGGAAATATGAAATTTTGAAACCAAAGGGTGTAGTGACGTCACTAAAACGGTCGCCATTTCTTAATAGTGCAAAATATCGAAATTAAAAGTATCCTATATGTAAACCTGGTATTTCAGCTACATCCATGCAAAATTTCATTTAAATCGGACCAGTGGTTCTTGCGTTATTATGTAACAGACAGACAGACAGACAGAAAGACAGACACACACCAACTCATTTTTATATATTAGTACTAGCAGAAGTACCCGTTCTTCGAACGGTGTTCGTTGTTAACACCAGACATTGTCAATTGAGCTATGGTTGCAATGGTTAGCGGTTTGTCATTCCTTCATAAGTTTTTCAGAACGAAGTTAGTTTTCTGGGAATATCACACACACTGTTAATTTAAGGGCCTTAAAATGTGGTTTTCGGAGACCCCTTATAGACTCGCGAATTTTGTGTCTCACAATGAGAAGCGCAACATATGCTTTGATCGTCCTTCTAGGATAATTTTTATATTTCGCCTATTTTAGCATGTATTTTGAGAAGTTTTTCCCTATATCCACCCTTCAACTGTATGAAAAGTACGGTGAGGAGTTTTATAAATGATTGGTGTATTGACTCATGTTTGAAATGAAAATCCACAGCCTGCTTCCAGTCTCCGACCGGGTCAGGAATGGAATGAATGAAGCCCCCATCTAGCGGCGAGGATATGAACAGTGCCGGCTGCCGAAGCCTGTCGCACTTCCCTGGGGCAATGATTAAATGAATGACAGATGAAATGAAATGATAGTGGAGGGTGTTTCTGGAATGAAATATTGACAGGTAAAACCGGAGTACCCGGAGAAAAACCTGTCTGCCTCCGCTTTGTCCAGCACAAATCTCACATGGAGTGACCGGGATTTGAACCACGGACCCAGCGGTGAGAGGCCGGCGTGCTGCCGCCTAAGCCACGGAGGCTTTATTGACTCATGTTTACCATACGTAATTTCACGATGCACCAAGCATCCGAACACGATTTATAGGCGTACATAGAGATACACAGAAAGACAGACAGACAATTCTATTATCTACAACATATCACCCAGATATCCAAATATGGGTACATCTACCATACGTATCAAACAAAATCATCCCTACGATGAACCCGTATGTCGACAAAAAAAAAAAAAGATTAGTTAAAATGTGCTCTCAAACTAAATTCACCTAACGTGTACTTCCTGACGTGAAATACACACATCAAAAAAAGTTTTGCATCACCTCGGTTCCCAGATCTCCGGCATATAGACGTTGACTGTGTATATTGTATCCAAGATACAGTCCCTTTGACTGTTCATAGATGTCACTAAAACTGCTCAAAGATGTAAACAACCATGCATGAGCAGGGCCTATTAGACGGAGGGGGTACGACAGCCGATCAGTTCCAGTCATTCCACCAGGACGAAGGTACGCTGCTCATGTTGTCTGTAGTTCTACCATGCCTAGAAGGTCAATACCGCAGTTCGATCGCGTCCGCATTGTTACTTTGTGTCAAGAAGGGCTCTCAACAAGGGAAGTTTCCAGGCGTCTCAGAGTGAACCAAAGCGATGTTGTTCGGACATGGAGGAGGTACAGAGATACAGGAACTGTCGATGACAGGCCTCGCTCAGGCCGCCCAAGGGCTACTACTGTAGTGGATGACCGCTACTTACGGATTGCCGCTCGGAGGAACCCTGACAGCAATGCCACCATGTTGAATAATGCGTTTCGTTCAGCCACAGGACGTCGTGTTTCAACTCAAACTGTGCGCAATAGGCTGCATGATGCGCAACTTCACTCCCGACGCCCATGGCGAGGTCCAGCTTTGCAACCCCGACACCATGCAGCGCGGTACAGATGGGCCCAACAACATGCTGAATGGACCCCACGGAATTGGCATCACGTTCTCTTCACCGATGAGTGTCGCATATGCCTTCAACCAGACAATCGTCGGAGACGTGTTTGGAGGCACCCTGGTCAGGCTGAACGTCTTAGACACACTGTCCAGCGAGTGCAGCAAGGTGGTGGTTCCCTGATGTTTTGGGGTGGCATTATGTGGGGCCGACGTACGCCACTGGTGGTCATGGAAGGCTCCGAAACGGCTTTACGATACCTGAATGACATCCTCCGACCCATAGTGCAACCATATCGGCAGAATATTGGAGAGGCATTTGTCTTCATGGACGACAATTCTCGACCTCATCGTGCACATCTTGTGAATGCGTTCCTTCAAGATAACGACATCGCTCGACTACAGTGGCCAGCATGTTCGCCAGACATGAACCCTATCCAACATGCCTGGGATATGTTGAAAAGGGCTGTTTATGGACGTCTTGACCCACCAACCACTCTGAGAGATTTACGCCGAATTGTCGTTGAGGAGTGGGACAATTTGGACCAACAGTGTCTTGATGAACTTGTGGATAGTATGCCACGACGAATACAGGCATGCATCAATGCAAGAGGACGTGCTACTGGGTATTAGAGGTAGTGGTGTGTACTGCAATCTGGACCACAAATGCTGAAAGTCTAGCTGTATGATGGTACAACATGCAATGTGTGGGTCTCATGAGCAATAAAACGAGCTGAAATGTTGTTTGTGTTGATCTCTATTCCCTTTGTATTTAAAGGTTCCGGAACTCTTGGAACCGAGGTGATGCAAAACTTTTTTTGATGTGTGTAGATTTGAAAGCCTTGTAGACGAAACGCAATACACCTCACATAAAAAATGACCCTCTACGTTGTGTTAGGTCCCCATACACAGGAAGACCTATTTCATAAATTATAAAGGCTTGTGGTGCATGACAATCCAGGTTATTTAGCCTCAAATGGCCCAAATTCCTAAAAGCCGCAAAAAATGCTGATTCAATTCAGGAATTTTTGAAAATAATGTTGCTGTTTGTAGATATAATAGACTTTCTGTACTATATGTCGTACGTGAAATTGCATGAAAAAATTCTAGGTTACCCCTTGACCCCCTTAATTGCATTGACGAATTATACAGTCTACTGTACGTTGGTTCCGTGATAACCTTATAGCCATTTGCAAACTTTCACAGAAATGTAATAAATAGAGTAGCCTAATAATAATATCGTATGGCCTCGGGTGCCGGGTGCAAGCTTCGTAATTTGACACCCAGAGGGAAGCTTGCATGTCGAAATTTCGTTGTTCCTTGAATCACTATGAAAGTCAAGGAGGGTAGATATCTAAGCTCCTTGAACACTATAGCGCTTTCTAGTAGAGAAATGAGGAACTTTGTGTTGGCGGAAACTCCTGAGGTTAATTTTGCCGTTATGAACACGGCCTACTGAATTCAAATGGGATCTTTGACATGCCAAAATCGTATGACATGCGAGTCGTACTTTTGCCGCCTTTCAAAAATCACGTACTGGCCGCACGTTTGTTTTAGACGATTGCCCTTGACCTTGAAGCCTGCGGGAGAGCCTGTACACAGTCACTCTCTCACCCTATCACTTCACATTTGTCACCACCGATCTGATGTAATGGAATTCCAGACTTGAGCAGACAGTACAGTCCACGTCGAAGTATTGTGTGACACGGAAGTACACGTTACGTAGTTACGAACAGAACGTCATTATATTTGCCAGTGACTATACTTCAGCAATAGTGTGAAACAGCTTTATCAATCATCGGAGTGCTTGGGGAAGCTGATAACAACACAGGTACTGTAGTAACTCGCCTCCAGGCTTCCATTAAGATTTTTCACTCGTCTAAAACAAACGACCGGCCTGTACCACGGCCAGGAGTGAACCTGCAATCTTGGGGTTAGTAGACCGACACGCTATCCACTCACCCACCGTGGCAAGGTATAAATTGAGTGGCATTGCTTCTTACAGAAATAGATGGAAAGTTGGATGCCACCCCTTGATATAAAGTTGTCATGGTTACCGATTTCCATTCCTTCATTAGTTTGTTAAATTAAATTAAATTAGTTTTCTGGGAATATTTCAGATACTGTTGGTTTTAGAGCCTTATAATGTAGTTTTCGAGGCCCCCAAGTTTTGTTTCTGGCACCGAGGGGCTTTGTCTCCTCGTTGTACGCCATAATATAATACTACTAATAATAATAATAATATAATATGGGGATAGGAATATAATAGACCTGCCGTACCACACCCGCAGGTGTAAATCGCGTGAAAAAATTCTAGTGTACCCCTTGACCCCCTTAAGCGCATTATACGTATTGATGAATTTTACAGCTTAATTTGGTTCCGTGATAACCTTCTAGCCGTTTGCAAACTTTCACACCAATGTAATTAATGGAATTGCATTGCGTCTTACAGCAATAGATGGACCTCTGAGAATCTGTTGCCATGGTTACCGGCTTGTATTTGTTCATTAGTTTATTAAATGAAATTTTCTGGAAATATCTCAAAAACGGTTGGTTTTAGGGCCTTAAAATGTGGATTTCGAGTTTTGTCTCTCACATTGAGGGGCTGAAAATGATCTTTGTCTCGTCCTTCTACTCCTATTTCAGCATGTATTTTAAGGGGGTAGGCTCTCTTTTATGAGAGGTACGGATAAGGGTTACATCAATGATTAGTGTCGTGCCTCTGATGGATATCTGTACGAAATTTTACGTTGTTACACCCAGCCGTTCTCGAGTTATAAGGGAACAAAGTTGTCCACAGACAAACAAACAAAGAAACAGACAGATAGACAGACCAAAAAATTATTTTCGCGGTCATCCATAATATAACAGTCTGAAACGCGTAAATAACTCAAATTTCCGTAGAAATTGCGAAAGAAACATACAAACTTTAATTTTTATGTACGTAGAGATATATTGCACCTCTCGGTGTTGACCGTGTTTTATTGCACATATTTAGGTTTTACTCGCTAACCTTTGGAGACACACGAAAAGTGATAAGGACCTTTTCGATAGAAAATTAAATGTTAAATCTCATGTATGCATCAAAAGTTTGCTATTTCTTAGCGTTCTCTTTTTATTTGAAATGGAAATATGAAATTTTGAAACCAAAGGGTGTAGTGACCTCACATATGTGGGTTTTACTCGCTAACCGTTGGAGATACACGAAAAGTGATAAGGACCTTTCAGATAGGAAATTAAATTATAAAGCTCGTATGTGCCATCAAAAGTTTGCTATTTCTTAGCGTTCTCTTTTTATTTGATATGGAAATATGAAATTTTGAAACCAAAGGGTGTAGTGACGTCACTAAAATGGTCGCCATTTTTTAATAGTGCAAGATATTGAAATTAAAAGTATCCTATATGTAAACCTGGTAAATCAGCTACATCCATGCAAAATTTCATTTAAATCGGACCAGTGGTTCTTGCGTTATTGAGTAACAGACAGACAGACAGACAGAAAGACAGACACACACCATCTCATTTTTATATATTAGTATGATGATTAAAAGCATGCAGGCCGGTAACCATGGCAACACGATCTCAGAAGTCCATCTATTTCTGTAAGACGCAATGCCATTCCATTTATTACATTACTGTGAACGTTCGCAAACGGCTATACGGTTATCACGGAACGAACATTAGCTGAAAAATTCATCAATAAGTATATAATGTGCTTAAGGGTGTCAAGGGGTACCAAAGAACTATTATATCCCTATCCCCATATTATTAAATTATTATTATTATTATTATTATTATTATTATTATTATTATTATTATTATTATTATTATTGTATCATGGCGTACAAGGACGAGCAAAACTCATTTTCAGCCTCTCAGTGGCTTGGAGGCTACTAAGTTTTAAGGCTCTAAAACCACGTTTCTAAGATATTCCCAGAAAACTAATTTCATTTAATAAACTAATAGTTTTTGTGATATACCCAGAAAACTAATTTCATTTATTAAGCTGTGAAAAGAATTCAGGCCGGTAACCATGGCAACACGATCTCAGAAGTCCTCGTGGCGCAGTGGCTAGCATTGTTGGCCGTCAACCCCGAGGTACCGAGTTCGATCCCCAGCTTTGCCAAGAATTTAAAAGTCTTGGTATGGTCTGGTACGGGGTCTCCCAGCCTCGTGATGCAAAATGGGAACTTGCCGGATGCTATGGTAGGAGGAGGAGTTAAAAGGAACTGGCCAGCCTACCACACGCAAACTCCGGCTCGGGATGCCTGGTTAGTAATCCCTTGACTTAGTCATGCGATATGTTGCACAGAAGGTCTATTATATCTCCAAACAGTCAACATTATTTTCAAAAATTCCTGAATTGGAATAGTGTTTTTTGCAGCTTTTGGGAAATTGGGCCATTGGAGGCTAAACATCCCGAATTTAATGCACCACGAGCCGTTATAATTTATTAAAGGGGTCTTCCTGGGGATGGGGACTTTCCACAAAGGTGAGGGCCAGTTTTAATTTGACATATATTGCGTTTCGTCTACGAGGTTTTCAATATTATTTTCACGTCAGGAAGTACACGGTAGGTGAATTTAGTTTGAGAGCACATTTTAAGTAATCATATTTTTGTTGACAAACGGGTTCATCGTAAAGATGATTTTGTTTGATACTGTGTGGTTGATATATATTTATGTTTTTGTACGCCTATAATTCATGTTCGGGTGCTTTGAGCATTGTAAAGTTAGGTATTGTAACCATGAGTCAATACACCAATCATTTAGAAAACTCTTCAACGTACTTCTCATAGAAGGGTGGGTATAAGGAACAACTTTTCAAAATACAGTACATGCTAAAATAGGCGAAAATTAAAATTCTCCTAGAAGGACGAAAAGCATATGTTGCGCTTCTCAATGTGTGATACAAAACTAGGGAGTCTATAAAGGGTCTCCGAAATTCACATTTTACGGCCCTTAAATTAACAGTGTCTGCGATATACCCAGAAAACTAACTTCGTTCTGATAAACTTATGAAGGAATGACAAGCCCCTAACCATTGGAACCGTATCTCAATTGATAACGTCTGGTTATTAATACTGAAGACCGTTCGAAGAGCGGGTACTCCTGCTAGTTTTTAAATATAAACGAGATAGTATGAAATTCACGAGTACTCTCACATCCCAAAGGAAAAGATGAGGGTTCCTACCTTGGCTCTATTATACAACTTTTACAACACTGAAATAACATTTTAGTTTGACTCTGATTGAATTTGGGGGCGACAGCTGAGGACACCAGTCACTGTAACACGAGGTGAATAAGTTTAGTTACAAATGCCCTCCTCCTTCATGCGGGCTTGGGACCAGCAGGCGGAAGCAATGAATACAACCTAGAGGCGAAGTTGCCTAACCAAACGCTAAATCTAATTACCCTAATAAATATTGCAAATAGCATTGCTACAAGTAGAAAACGAAAGTAGGATGTACAATTTAGGGCTAAACCAATACTTATTTTTCCACAAATTAAACTATTTTTCCCATCAAATTATTCCCCTTATGAAAATATTTGTTGTATTGTTGGGACAGTTCATTCCGTCTAGCATCAGCCTGCCAACTTCTCGGTCTCAGTGTTAGCAAGGACTTGTCTATGTAGCTATATCTTTGCTATACTTGGTCTGCTTCCTAGATCGCTCCTTGCCCCCTTTTGACTTCGAATTGAAAGAGGTGCTGGTGCACATTGTGTGGATGTGGATGAACAGGCTGCTTCCATTGGTGAGGCAAAATCCCTCAACTTTGTCGATAGAGTCAGTCCAGGGTTGAATGTCTCATCGTTTGAAAGAATTGATTCGAACAACATGTAAATCTCTCACTGGACTGAACCAGAATAAGTTGAGCGAACGGAATCCCGGATTTTTGTAAGGGTGACCTTCTTATTCCAGAATTTACATCCCCATCAGGTGCCTAAATAAGAAAGGAACACAGTATTAAACAAGATGTTCAGTAAAGAATATATAGCCTACTTTCTCCTAAATGCATGTGTGTTGTTATAACTCTTTGTCCTTTTCAAGGAGTTTAATTGAATGTTGGTTTTAGTAGCTTGTTGAAATACAACGTGCTTTATGGATATTAAACATAAATATGAGGTGCCCTTTGCTAGTGCTACCTCTGTAAAAAAAAATGTCACTCAATTCGGTTTCACCGTGTTTGCATTGATATGGGGAATCGATTTTCACACGTTCATGTCCGCCATATGCAAAATATTGGACTGATGACCTTGTAGCTTGGTCAAAGAACGCTTCTCACATATAAAGGTATGTTGTTGCAAACTTTGGTAAGGATCAGATGATTAGGTTGGTCGTAATTTGATTCAAGCTTTCATTATTTGGATGGCCACCATTACGTTTCCGCCAAGATGGCGGCAATATAAAACATGACACTGAGGTGCCCTTTGCTAGTGGTACCTCTGTACCAAATTTCGTTCAATTTGGTTTTACGTTGTTTGAATTGATAGGGGGAATTGATTTGCAAACATACATGGCCGCCATATGGAAACTATTGGACTGATGACCTTGTGGCTTGGTCAAAGAACGCTTCTCATACAAAGATATGTTGTTGCAAACTTTGTCAGAGATCAGATGATTAGGTTGGTCGTAATTTGATTCAAGCTTTTATTATTTTTGTGGCCGTCATTACGTTTTTGTCAAGATGGCGGCGATATAAAACATGAGACTGGAGTACCCTTTGCTAGTGCTACATCTGTACTAAATTTCGTTCAATTCGGTTTCACCGTGTTTGAATTGATAGGGAGAATCGATTTTTACACGTACATAGCCGCCATCTTCAAACTGTTGGGCTGATGACCTTATAGTTTAGTAAAACGACGCTCGCCATGTGCATAGGCTATATGTTGTTGCAAAATTTGGTAGAGATCGGATGATTAGGTTAGTGGTGATTTGATTTAAGTTTTGAACATTTGGGTGGCCGCCATAACGTTTCCGTCAAGGTGGCCGCGATATAAAACATGACTCTGAGGAGCTCTTTGCTAGTGCTACCTCTGTACCAAATTACATTCAATTCGGTTTCACCGTGTTTGAATTGATAGGGGGAATCGATTTTCACACATACATGGCTGCCATCTGCAAACTATTGGGCTGATGATCTTGTAGTTTAGCCAAATATGCTTCCCAAATAACGGTATGTTGTTGCAAAATTTGGTAGAGATCAGATTATTAGGTTGATCGTAAATTGATTTATGCTTGTAACATTTGGATGGTCGCCATTACGTTTCCGTCAAGATGGCGGCAATATAAGTCATGACACTGAGGTGCCCTTTACTAGAGCTACCTCTGTACCAAATTTTGTTCAATTCGGTTTCACCGTATTAAATAGATAGGGGGAATCGAGTTTCACACATACATGGCTGCCATCCGCAAAGTATTGGGCTGATGACCTTGTAGTTTGGTCAAAGGATTTTTCATACATAAAGGTATAATGTTGCAAAACTTGATAGAGATCAGATGCTTAGGTTGGTCGTAATATGATTTAAGCTTTTAACATTTGGGGAACTGCCATCACGTTTTCGTCAAGATGGCGGCAATATAAAACATGACACTGAGGTGTCCTTTGTTAGTGCTTCCTCTGTACCAAAGTCCGTTTATTTCGGTTTCACCGTGTTTAATTGATAGGGGGAATCGATTTGCACACAAACATGGCCGCTATCTGCTAACTATTGAGCTGATGACCTTGTAGTTATGTCAAGGTCGCCATATAAATATATATTGTTGCAAAATTTGGTAGAGATCGGATGATTAGGTTAGTCGTAATTTGATTTAAGCTTTGAACATTTAGGTGGCCGTCATTACGTTTCCGTCAAGATGGCGGCGATATAAAACATGACACTGGGGTGCCCGTTGCCAGTTCTACCTCTGTACCAAATTTCGTTCAATTCTGTTTCACCGTGTTCGAATTGATAGGGGGGAGGGGGGACAGACATTCAGAATACACACACTCACACACACACAGACAGACACACATTTTTTGGCCGTGTGTAGATCCCATAAGTCTACTTTCATTTTTTGCAAAAATCGAAGGCTAAAAAGAAGTGGACTGCCCATACAAAAGGTACTTCAAATTGGAAAATTATTTTATGCCCTCGGGGAACAAATTAGAAATATAGGAGTGTGGGTATACAAGTATTTTAGTCGATGCACTGCCCAGAGTTGCTATACCGTACACAGCTGCTTTTGAGACCATGGAGAGTGTCGGTGATGGTGCAATGATGTACTGACAAGAAATATGTACGTTGTCATGCATATAACAGAAATAAAAATTGGTCTAACATGGGTTAGCTGAGCCAAAACTGATCGCCCTTTTTCTCTTAATGGCAACAGGTGGAATTGCAACTAGGAATTACTCCTAGGATCATCAGCACATTAAAATAAACTTCTTAAATGAAATCCTTTTGATTGGTAGGCTTCATAACCCTCTCCAACACCAAATCTGGAATGAATTTATTGGTTAGTATACAGCAGTGTGGTCCGACCCGCATGTTCACTTTTGTAGGCCCTTGCCCTTCTTACAGCCCTTCACTCTTCGACAGTTATATTCCGTGGTGTGCCTACTTTAATTTTCACTTTCATTCAGGTGGGAAAGATAAGATCCCGAAAAATACGCCAGGGATCAGAATTGTCTTTCCACGAATACGTACGGCACGAGAAGCGGCCCCACCTCCAGGCGACAACTGGTTGGCTGCCAGTGATTGGCTGCCGATACGTTCGCGATCGTTCGTGTGCTGCGGCGGATTTCCCTATAAAAGGGAGCGCAGGGCTGTTGTTTTTAACGAGAGAGGTTGTTCGAGAAATATATTACGACGAGAGTTTGTTGTCATCGTTGTTGCGAGAGCGGTACCTAATATGGCGGGACTTAATAAACGGCGTGTTGTAGATGAGGGACGATAATTTCAGGCAAGGTGGCAGGAAAGTTACTTTTCTGTTGAACATAATGGAAAACCACAGTGTGTTATCTGTTCTCAAGTTTTAGGTGTTTCGAAGGAGTAGCCTATACTGTGAATAGACACTATACCAGCTTGCATAAATCAAAATACGATCAATACCAGGGAAGTACCAGAAGTTGTGTGTTTAATGATTCGAAGCTGAAACTAACAAGTCAGAAGAATATATTTCAGCAACCATCAAACACTGCCGGTTTAAAGTCATCTTATGAGGTATGTTTATAGTAAAAAGTCTTTTAGGGATGGTGAGCTCATTTAGAGATGTGCTGTAAAAATGGCATCTCTATTTAGTGGTAATGTGATGGCTAAAAATGTTGAAACAATTTCCTTGTCTCATCAGACAGTTAGTAGAAGAATTAATGATACGGCTGGTGAAGTTTCAGGTTCTCTCAAGGGCATTTTGGAACGATGTGAATTTTACTCTCTAGCTCTAGATGGAAGCACATATATAGGTGACATCGGCCAGCTCTTTATCTTTGTCAGAACGATAAACGAAGAATTTGAAATTCCTGAAGAACTGTTGGAATTAAGATCACTAGAAACCAGCAAAAAAGTATTGACATATTCAACGCACAAGTTGATGTCGTTTCTAAATATGGAGGTTTTGTGAAGTGGTCTGGCATTGCTACAGATGGAGCTATAGCAATGGTTGGTCCTAACATTGGTTTAGTAGGACTGTGTAAAGAAAAAGGATTGAATTTTTTGTTTTGTTTTCCATTGCATTATTCACCAGGAGGCTCTCTGTGGAAAATTATAAGGCTCAGTGAGACAATGAAAACTGTTGTAAACACTGTAAATTCAATATGGGGTGTTCGCTTTTGCGAATGGTTTTGTAGGTTTTGTTTCCCGTACGGTTTGAAACATATGTTCAATCTTTCTGCCCCATTATAGTATTTCGATATAATTGCAGTATGAACGCGGTGTTCTGTTTATTTACTGTTTAGTTAATTTATGTTTCAACTGAATTATTGTTCTTTATTATTCTTGTCAACTCACCTTTTTCTGAAGTGTGTTTCTAGACGCACCACACTGTCACACTTTCTCATCATGTACTGTGCTCACCTCAGCGGTAACCCTCGCAATGTGTATGGAGCTGTGCGTTGATTGGCTGTTTGACACCCCTCCTTCCTTGTGGAAAGTTCGGCGCACTATGACGTCATTTCCACTATATATTCTTTTCATCGCCGTTCTACTGGGTCCGTCTACATCTGTATGCATCGGTCTACGCCTGACCACGGCTGTCTGCCTGACCACAACAAGGCCCTTATTGGGTCGGTACGGTTAGTAAACATAGTGTAGCTGGAACCTCTCCAAGCGGCATGCTTCATCGCTTGGACTTTGTCGTGCTAGGCGAGTCATGAGTCAACGACCTTCATCTCAGCAACTCCGTCAGCCCACAAGCTCACTACAACTCGGCAATGAGAAATTGTAACTGCTTGTAACCCGCCAGACAGATCACTACCAAGAGATTTGTTACTGCGGGGTACACTTCGCCAAAGGAGCCACAATCTATCTTTCTCGGAAGGCATACGGAGACTTCTTAGAGAAAGCCTTTGTTTGGATTTTACGACCCGCTCCCTGCGGGCCAAATACTCGGTATAAAGTATCCAATCATTGGTAACGCCAACTTCATTCCCTTGTTCAACACATTTCTTCAAGGCCAAGCCTTTTATTTGCTTCTTGCTTGTTTTTTGGATCTTTTCTTGAAAATACTTTTTAATCGCCTTTTATTAGGCCTTTTTGTAATTTATTGCAATTCATATTTTATAGTCAAAGTTTATTCTGAGTTTCCTGGAGAAACAATACATTTTTAATTACCTTCTTTTAATTATTATTCTAATGAAAATATTTGTTATTGATTCAAAAATCAAATAAATGTATTAACTCTAGTAATCAATGTTTAGTCTCTTCTTCGTCGCTCTATTTACATTCCACTGTGTGCCCGAAACCTAATCCTCTGCTATTTCCCAGTTAGGGTGCTATCCAGTCATCCCTCTCCATGTTACCTCAACCCCGGATCGAACCCAGAACTTTCATTCTGAGACCACAAATTCTATTCTAAAAGAAACTTGTGCAATCTAACATTTGTCTTGCACATTTCAGTATACCGTGGGTAGCGCAGGAGATCTGCGGGAAGGCAGGAACAATCCCAGCATACTGTACAACTGTCTTCTTTCCGGGGAGCGGATCTCAGTCTGGCGCTGCAGGCAGTTTGGTGAGTGAGTTATTCCAACTTTCCAGCCATGCCAATAATAATAGATGACAAGCTGTTAAACTCCCGGGCTGCCTACAAAGGTCAACTCACCCGGTTTCAAAAATATTTAGCTACTCTACCTAAAGATGAACAAAACCTTGATATTATTGTGACATGCAAAGCCTGTCTCAAACATTATTATTATGCATGTATTTTGATGTCTTGGTACCTTCTGCCATTTAAAGTGCCCACTAAGATGCCTTGGTTTGGCTAATGAACTCGAGATGGCAGCGCTTATCGGCTCTACGAGCTGGGGGTTGTGTCCTCTGCCGCTAGAGAGAGACATAGGTGTCTTCCGGAACCACCTCTAATCGAGACATATTTGAAAAAGTATATTATTCTATGTCATTAAACAAAAGACTATATGTGCATCATGCCGCCAAATTATTTTAATGGTGTCGTGTGAATATTATTTTGTTATGCGCATTGTCGTAGTATGTGGCTAATTTGGATTGGTCAAATTTAAATAAACTTGGTGCATGATGGGAGACCTTCTTCGCTCTTGTCCTCCATCTTGTGAATTATGACTTGTATTTGATTTCTGTTTGGAGAAGGACGGAAATTTTGGGTCTCGTCTGGGATGAGGGCTTTGGCCCTCGTCTCCGCTAACTTGGGTATATATCCCATTATTTTGATGATATATGAAGAATATGGTGTGCAAATATCATCTGTGATATTCGTGAACGTGTTTTTTTCTGCCTTAATATGGAGACATGATGTTTTTGTGAGCATCTCTACGTGTTCCGCTGGCAGCCATCCTCCTCTTTTTTGGTGATATAAATCCTTTAAGGATATCTCATTAGTGTTGTGAATATTAGTGTATCCCCGAAAGGCTTTATTAAGGTATGTTTTGATGTTTTATTTATTTTAAATTGTTGGAGCTCCGTATTTTTTTCATTGTGTACTTGTGTTTAAGTTTTTTTTGAAGGTTGACTAGGCCTAAAAATGTCACCTCTGAATATGTAAAATTTTGTTAAATAATATTAGTCCGGGGAACACTTCTATGTTTTTCTTCTAATTTTATTATTTGGTGTCTTGCTAAGGCGTTTTCTTCTTGTTATATTCTGGTACTGACCAGACTAGTCAATTGAATAGTAGGCCTAATTTTGATCATTAGTCGATCGGTTTTTATTTTGATCCGTTGCCTTTTAAATACTATTTGATCTCGTCATGTCTAGAGTTTTTTTATATCTTCCTGTTTTCTCACTGGAGAAGATTTTTTTTAAATGTAAAATTCAGCGTTTGATATAAATTCGTACTGATATGCCTTCAACTGTTCTGGTCGCCATGGTAACTTGTGACAGTAGTGCATGTGGGTTTTTGTTTCTGGCGTGTGTTTGAAGTGCACGTTCATGGGTTTTGTGATGTTGTTTAACTTGTTTTGGTTTTAAATTATCCTTTGGTTTTCCTTATTTGGAGTTTTATATTTTATTACTCCTGCGTGTATCTTTCGGTAGCTTGTTTATGGTAAAGTTTGCACTATTTACTTCTCTTTTGATTCTCCGTGGACCTCATGGTTCAGTTGAAAGTATGTCAGGTACATATTAAGTGTTTAAGTTTTTTCTTTGGCTTTTCCTTCTCTGACTTCACGTAATACTTCATGGTAGTATGTTACCTTTTATGTATCAAACTTCCTGCCAAAATAATTATAGTTGTTGTAAATTTTGTTTGGGTCTCTTAACTAAATGTTTCGTTAGTATCCCCTCAGGTAATTGTTAATTGGTATCGACCTTTAGCATTGTTTTTATCTCCAGGGAGAATTCTAGGTGGGGTTTGTTTAAGTTTTTGTAATTTTATGCTGGCTGATGCATTTTCTGTTCTCTGGTGGAGCTGTTCATTTAACATTAAATTTTCTTTTAAAGCAGGCTACTGTTGTTGCATCATTTCGTCGGTGACAGTTCTGTTAGTTATCGGGGGGTTTTCTGTAGACGAACCTGTGGGTTTTCTTCTTCTCCACCTTCTTCCGCCTTTAGGTGTTCTTCTGTTGGGGCATGTCAACTGGCGGTGAGTTGCGGTGTAGCGAAGCAGACCTCTAAAGACAAGGTAAGTTGGCCCATCCACCCTATCCCCGAAGCGTTGAGGTGTCAATTATATCTCAGCGTTTAAAAGCTTATGAACAGGCCTACGAGAAATATGATCTCGTGCAACTTGAAATTGAAATCAAAAGTCCGGGACATCAGTCGGATAGGGAAGAAGTAGAGAGTAATTACTTTGATACACACGCTCAGGCTGTGGCATTAGTTAGAACTTTGACCCTGGCGTTGAAGGTAGAGGAAACTCAAGGAAGAACTAGCGACAATGGGAATAGTGTCAAACCATTGTTACCTAAAATCGAAATTCCGCATTTTTCAGGAAAGGAGGAGATGTGGCAATCATTCTATGAATTATTTAGTTCATTAGTACATGATAATGCCACACTTCCAGAAATTCAGAAATTCCATTATTTAAAATCCACTTTGCAAGGCCCACCCCTTCAACTTGTAAGGGAACTCCCCTTAACAGGAGAAAACTATAACGTTGCTATAGAGCATCTTAAAGGCCGCTATGGCAACGGAAGATTATGTATACAAAGGCATATTCAGGCCTTATTCAACCTGCCCGCCTTGCGCACTGACAATTTGTCAACACTGCGAGCTTTAAGTGGCATGGCCCATCTATACGTCAGAGCATTGGCACGGTTGAATCAACCGGTCGAGCATTGGGATCTAATCTTAGTTCACTTGGTTACTTCTAAGTTTGATCCAGCAAGCTTAAAGGGATGGGAGAGAGAAATAACAAATAACACCTCATATACCTATGATTCACTGCTTACGTTTATAAATAATAGATGTCAGGTTTTGTCACACGTCAGGAAGTGCAGATAACAAATCTAATGTTGTCAAGCCAGTTGGTACTAAAATAAACAAATCTGCTGTCTTTACGGTTCAACATAATTCAACAGATTTTGTTCTCTGTATAGCACCTCACAGGTTATATTCTTGTATTGCCTTTAAAGCTATTTCTACCGACGAAAAACGCAAATTAATAGCTCAAAAAAGATATTGTTACAACTGTCTGTCAGCTAGGCATATGTTGCCTGATTGTTTATCTAAAAATACTTGTTCCCATTGCAAGGCTCAACATCATACCTTGCTTCACAGGTTTGAAAAGCCACGTCAAGCTCCTTCCCCGGGAAGTTCCAAAGATACATCCCCAGGAGCCAATGCGCAATCTTATACACAGAGCTCTAGCTCAATTCGTAGTTCCCAGGTGCTACTATCAACAGTGTTATTAAAAGTTCAAGATTCCTCTGGTAGATGGCTTGAAGCACGTGCCTTATTGGATAATGCCGCCACCCATGACTTTATAAGTGACCGTCTTATTAAGAAACTTGGTTTCCAAAGCAACCTACATTAATTCAGGTTACCGGTATTAACAATAGCAATGTTAAATCTTTGCATTTTGTTCGTGTTCATATCAAAGATCCTGTTAATTGTAACACAACATTACAGTTGAATTGTCTTGCCATTGATACTATTGGCAGTAATACCCCTAATACTTCTTTTGAAATTAGAAATTGGCAATTCCCTCATAACATTCAGTTGGGAGATCCAACATTTAATACAAGCGCTCCAGTAGACATACTTCTCAGTGCCCATGTATTTTGGCAATGTCTCCTTAGCTCTAAGGTCAAAATATCACCAGGAGTGTTCGTTCATCATACCAAACTAGGTTGGTTAGTAACGGGTCAAGTCCCTCGTAAGTCATTTCAAAATTTCTCACAATGTCATTTTGTCAATACAAGTCTTGATTACAACTTAGAAAGATTTTGGAAAATTGAAACTATAGATTCAGTTTCGCCTTCCTCAGTTGAAAATGAAATGTGTGAAAAACTGTTTCGCGAGACAACCAAACTCATGGATAATCCACCTGTTCTACTTGAAACGTCTCCTACAAATCCAACCCCTCGTCCTCGTCGTGGGAGATGGGCAACGTAATGAAGTAGGGGATTGCCTGTAGGGGTGAAGTACAGTGGGGACTTTGTGTGCCTCAAGACCGCTACGGTAGCTGTGAAGGCCCTACAGGAACCCTGAAGAAATTACGGCTAACGGGGCTCTGGTGAATCAACTGCTGCCTTGTAGTTTGGAGTTGGTTCTTCAAAGGCTAAGGGAAGAAACCCTGACAGAAAATCAGCCTGGTGCCTCAGGCCTAAGGTGGCGGTCCCTCCAAGGCACTCGGAGGCAGTGGGTTAATCACTCGCTCCTCTTAAATAAACTGATTACTGAAACTGAAGCGAAATTACAAAACCGGACGGATAACCTGATGACGACTTTTGGCATGAAGAGGACTACGAAAATCGGTTTCTGGAATGTGAGGACCTTGATGGAGAAAACCAGACTGAAACAAGTGACACGGGAGATGAAGAACTACGGGCTGGATATCCTTGGATTGAGTGAGGTGAGGTGGCCAGGATTTGGTGAAATACAGACAACAGATGGAATTACATTTCTCTATTCTGGGGGCGATGAGGAAGTACACAGGGATGGAGTGGGGTTGCTGCTCAACAGAAATGCAAAGAGGAGCCTTATGGAGTGGAAGCCAATTTCTAGCAGGCTCATTTTTGCTAGGTTCAAGACAAAGATCAGGAATGTGATCATCATCCAATGCTATGCGCCTACAGAACAATCGGAGGCAGAGAAGAAGGAAGAATTCTACCAAATGCTGCGAGATGCCACAAGACAGACAAGTAAGAAGGACATTCTCATTGTTATGGGAGACTTCAACGCGAAGGTGGGATCAAACAATGAGGGGTTGGAGCAGATCATGGATAAACATGGCCTTGGTGAGATGAATAACAATGGGGAGAAATTTACGTAATATTGCGCCAGTCAGGATTTGGTGATGGGTGGCACGGTGTTTCCTCATAGGCGGTGCCACAAGGTCACCTGGGTGTCTCCTGATCAAGTCACAGAAAATCAAATTGATCACATCGCGGTGAGCAGGAGGTTCAGAAGAAGCTTGGAAGATGTTAGGAACAAGAGAGGAGCGGATGTTCGTAGTGACCATCATCTTGTGGTTGCCCACTTCCGCATGAAGATCGTGGCAGTCCGCCGAAAGTTTATCACTCGGCACAACAAGTTTGATGTGGGCAAGCTTAAAAACCAGCAGAGATTGGACCAATTTAAACTGGAGCTCAGAAATAAATTCCAGGTGTTGGACTCCGAGACAGAGAAGGATGTGGAGACTGTGTGGAGCGAGGTAAAGAATATCTTCGTGGAAACCAGTGAGATGCAGCTCGGGTACAAGAACTACCTGCGGAAAGAATGGATATCCGATCAGACCTGGAACAAGATAAATTATAGAAAGGAGATTAAGGCCAAGCTCAACACCTGCAAGACTAGGCAGCAGAAGGCTCTCACACAAGCAGAGTATTCAACAGCAAACAGGGAGGTAAAGAGGAGTGTGCGGAAGGATCATAGGAGGTGGATTGATGAGCAGGCGGTGAAAGCAGAAGAAGCGGCAAGAAGGGGGGACGTTAAGGAGCTCTATGGCATCACAAAGATGCTTTCGAAGAAAGGTTTTAATAAAACTAGGCCTGTGAAGAGCAAGACGGGCGAGATCCTCACGACGTGTGAACAGCAGCTGACTAGATGGAGAGAACACTTTGCGGAGGTTCTTAATAGAGATAGAGGACCAGAAAGTAAGCAGCGAGGAAAAGATGAAGAGGAAGCAGAAAGTGACCCGGACATCAGCCTTGACTCCCCAACTCGGGGTGAAATACGGACCGCTTTGAAGCAGATGAAGTGCGGGAAGGCACCAGGTCTGGATAATATCCCAGCGGAAGTATTGAAAGCAGACCTGGATATCACGATCAATCTGCTGCACCCGCTGTTGGAGAAGATCTGGAAGGAGTAGAAAATACCAACCGACTGGAAGAAGGGGTTGATCGTCAAGTTACCGAAGAAAGGGGACACCACAAACTGTAACAACTGGAGGGGAATCACCTTGCTGTCCATTCCAAGCAAAGTACTGGCGAGAGTCATCCTGAATCGTATAAAAGACTGCGTAGAAAAAAAGGCTTCGGAAGGAACAGGCTGGATTTCGACAACATCGCAGCTGTGTGGATCTCATCAACACCCTCCGAATCATCCTGGAGCAGAGTGTGGAGTGGCGGAATACCCTTTACCTCACATTTGTCGACTTCGAGAAAGCTTTCGACTCCGTAAATCAAAGAATCATGTGGAAGACCCTCGAGGAATATAAAATTCCAACAAAGATCATCAGAATCATGGAAGAGATGTACGAAGGGTATGAGTGCCAGGTTCTACACGAAGGCAAATTAACAGAGAAGATAAAGGTCAGTTCCGGAGTGAGACAGGGGTGTGTCCTTTCCCCCACTCTGTTCCTTTTGGTCCTGGATAGTGTGATGAAGAAGGTAATGGGAGGACGGAAGAGGGGTATTCAATGGGGTATAAATGACAGGCTTGAAGATCTGGATTTCGCGGACGACATTTGTCTTATGGCACAACGGTACCGAGACATAGAAAATAAGCTGGGGAGGTTGCAGAGAGAAGCAGAACGTGCAGGACTGATGATCAACACCAACAAGACCAAAGAGATGAGGATAAATTCTGACGTCACGACTAGCTTGACAGTCAACGGAAAGGAAATTGAGCTAGTTGAGTCCTTCCTCTACCTTGGGAGTATAGTCACAAATGATGGGGGAGCAGAGGAAGATGTTCGAAGCCGTATCAGGAAGGCAAATGGTGCCTTTGTCCAGCTCTACCCCATCTGGAGAAATAGAAACATTTCCAGGAAGACCAAGCTCCGCCTTTTCAATAGCAACGTAAAGTCGATTCTTCTCTATGGCTGTGAAACATGGAAAGTCACAAAACCGATCAACAACCAGCTACAGGTGTTCATTAACAGATGTCTGCGTCGCATCATGAATGTGAGGTGGCCGGACCTACTCTCAAATGAAGATCTTTGGACCATCACCAATCAACAACCGATTAGCATCCAGATCAAGGAGAGGAAATTGCGCTGGATCGGTCACACACTAAGGAAGCCGGACGGAGCTGTTGAGAGGACGGCGCTAGACTGGAATCCTCAAGGTGCCAGGAAGCGAGGTCGACCTAAGAAGACCTGGAAGAGAACGATCGAAAATGAAATTGCAGAGGTGGACATGAACTGGAGTCAAGTGAAGAGAATGGCCAGGAACCGTACTGCGTGGAGAAATTTCGCCAAGGCCCTATGCTCCGGAAGAAGCGGCAGGAATTAAGTAAGTAAGTAAGTCTACTTGAAACACACCCTAGGGCTCTTAGAGCACTCTATGCTGTTGAAAGCAAATTTAAACGTGACCCTGTTGTAAAAACTCAATATTCGCATTTATGGAAGAATATGAGGCGCTCGATCATATGGAGGTTGTTACCAGGAGAGATGATGCTTCATATAACCCACCTGAAGTCATTTATCTTAATCACCATCCTGTTTGGAAGAATGAAATGTTAAAGGAAAACATAAGAGTGGTCTTTAATGGCTCTGCCTTGGATGCCAACGGAACTTATCTGAATTATACTTCTTCACCTGGCCCTCCAATTCAATCTAACATCTCTTCTGCTTTAACAAATTTTCCTCTTCCGGAGTTATCAGACTTGCCGGATGCTGGGAAGATTACAGGATCCTCTCTAATAGTTTCCGACTCTCCCATCTCTTACAGTGATATCATTCCTTTTCCCATAAATTGGTAATGCGTATGGCTTATCTCCTTCTATGGATATATTTTGTAGTGAATCAACCTCTATTTTCTAAACCATATTTAACCCTTTCTGAGCTAGGTTTAGCCACTATAAAAATCTTATGGCTTACTCAACGGGAAATATTCTCTGAAGAATGACAGACCTTGTCTCAAGGTAAATCCCTTAAGAAATCGAGTAGGCTTTTCTCTCTCGCCCCTTTTTTGGATGCTGATGGCTTGCTGAGAGTAGGAGGACGTTTATCCTTGTCTGAACTTTCTGAAGATAAGAAACATCCAAATATTCTTCCCTCAAAACTCACGTCACCTCCTTAATTATTCGCCAGTATCATTACCAGCATCTTCATGCTGGCACTCGCACATTACTTTCTGTCATTCGTGAAAGGTATTGGCCCATAAACGGAGTGCATGAAGTCACTTCTGTTATCCAGAAGTGCATACCATGTTTTAAATCCAACCCTAAGATTACTGCTCAGCTCATGGGTGATCTTCCCACGTTTAGATCTGCGCCTACCAGACCTTTTACTTTTACGGGGGTGGATTATTCCGGTCCATTTGTTTATAAGACAAATTCCCCTGAGGCTAAAAGGTGTATTTCTGGAAAGCTATATATTTCGATATTTGTATGTATGGTCACCGAAGCAGTTCACTTAGAACTGGTTACCAATGCCTCTACTGCTTATTTTATGGCAGCTTATGCCAGATTTTCTGCCCGTAGGGGTCTTCCTTCAGAAGTGTTCTCGGATAATGCTAAAAATGTTGTAGGAACATCTGAACAAATTAAGAGAGATCTTACTCAAAATTCAGCGTTGAAAATGATTACTGATTATGCTCACCAGAGAAATTTCAAGTGGCACTTTATCCCACCCTAAGCACCTCATCAAGGTGGGCGTTGGGAATCTTGTGTTAAACTCACCAAGAAGCACCTTAGACGTGTTTGTGGCCACACACCCCTTTCTCATGAAGAATTTAATTCCTTAATTATTTTTATTGAGGGCATAATTAATTCCCGTCCTTTACCACCCTTATGTCATGATCCTTCAGATCTTCTACCAGTAACGCCAGGCCATTTTCTTATCGGTGGTCCATTGACTGCCTCTGCCCCTTTGTTATATTCTAATTCTGAATCTTCTTTAGCCATTTCTTGGCGCAAAATTGAAAGTTTGCACAATAATTTTTGGCGCCGTTGGAGGTTGGAATACCTCGGTTTGCTTCAGTAGCATGGTAAATGGCGTGTTTCCTGTTCTAACCTTCCAGTAGGGGACTTGGTCCTTTTGAAAGATCCCAGTCCCCCTCTTGTGTGGAATTTGGGTAGGGTTGTTGAGTGCTTTCCTGGCAGAGATGGTAAGATTCGCGTGGTAAAACTACAGACTTCTGCTGGTCATTTTCTCAGGCCAATCACTATGCTTACTCCTTTACCACGCGAAGCCTACTCCTGCGCTTTCTTCCTGCAATTTTTTCTCGCCCCTCACAGCATGTTCGCTTTTGCGAATGGTTTTTTAGGTTTTGTTTCCCGTACGGTTTGAAAAATATGTTCAATCTTTCTGCCCCATTATTGTATTTCGCTATAATTGCAGTATGAACGCGGTGTTCTGTTTATTTATTGTTTAGTTAATTTATGTTTCAATTTAATTATTGTTCTTTATTATTCTAGTCAACTCACCTTTTTCTGAAGTGTGTTTCTAGACGCACCACACTGTCACACTTTCTAATCATGTACTGTGCTCTCCTCAGCGGTAACCCTCGCAATGTGTATGGAGCTGTGCCTTGTTTGGCTGTTTGACACCCCTCCTTCCTTCTGGAAAGTTCGGCGTACTATGACGTCATTTCCACTATATATTCTCTTCATCGCCGTTCAACTGGGTCTGTCTACATCTGTCTGCATCGGTCGACGCCTGACCACGGCTGCCTGCCTGACCACAACAAGGCCCTTATTGGGTTGGCACGGTTAGTAAATATCGTGTAGCTGGAACCTCTCCAAGCGTCATGCTTCATCGCTTGGACTTTGTCGTGCTTGGCGAGTCATGAGTCAACGACCTTCATCTCAGCAACTCCGTCAGCCCACCAGCTCACTACAACTCGGCAATGAGAAATTGTAACTGCTTGTAACCCGCCAGACAGATCACTACCAAGAGATCTGTTACTGCGGGGTACACTTCGCCAAAGGAGCCACAATCTGTCTTTCTCGGAAGGCATACCGAGACATCTTAGAGGAAGCCTTTGTTTGGATTTTACGACCCGCTCCCTGCGAGCCAAATACTCGGTATAAAGTATCCAATCAATGGTAACGCCAACTTCATTCACTTGTTCAACACATTTATTCAAGGCCAAGCCTTTTTTTTGCTTCTTGCTTGTTTTCGGATCTTTTCTTGAAAATACTTTTTAATCGCCTTTTATTAGGCCTTTTTATGCATTTTTATTTTAATTCATATGTTATAGTCAAAGTTTATTCTGAGTTTCCTGGAGAAACAATACATTTTTAATTACTTTCTTTTAATTATTATTCTAATGAAAATATTTGTTATTGATTCAAAAATGAAATAAATGTATTAACTCTAGTTATCAATGTTTGGTCTCTTCCTCGTCGCTCTATTTACATTCCACTGTGTGCCCGAAACCTAATCCTCTGCTATTTCCCAGTTGGGGTGCTATCCAGTCATCCCTTTCCAGGGGGAGGCAATAAAGCCTGTAGACCCAGAGCATTTATTGCATTCCTGAACAATTTGGAAGCTGAGTATGGTGACATTTCATTGTACTGTGAAGTGCGTTGGCTAAGTGCTGGAAATTGCTTGCAACAGTTTTTTGGGTTGAGGAATGAAATTCTTGCTTTTCACAAAAATGAAAACATTGGGCAAGAGTCTCATGAAAAACTAGAAGAAACCCAGTTTTTAAATAATCTTGCTTTTCTGACAGATTTAACATCCCATCTAAATGCTTTAAACCTGAAACTGCAAGGCAGAAACAAAATATATCCCAACTTTATGGGCATATTGAGGGCTTCCCCAAAAAACTTGATGTAATGCAAATTGCATTGAAGGCAAATAATATGACACACTTCCCATCTTGTCAGCAGTTGAAAGAAGAAGAAAGTGACATTAATTTAGGTATGTTTCATGAAATAATAATTCATATTGTGCCCGTCAGAGGATATTGCCGGGGTATCATCAACCGAAATGGTAGTTCAGACAGTCCAATCTGTCAAACTCACGACCTGAGAGGATCGGATGCACTTCTTTTAAAGCTAGCGTAGCTCGAGTAATATGGTCCCTGGGGGTCAGGTCCATACATTGAGGATATGGCATGAGCAGCCAAAGAAGTACACCCTCAAACACAAAGCAAAGAAATGAAAACATCCAGGTTTAAGTAAAATCTCGTGGACATGTTTCTTCAATAAAACAAACCCCTATCATACTTCGGAGAGTTTGTTCGGCTAATCCAAAAGATAATAAATAAAATAAATAAAGAGAACAGGGTCCTAATTGAAGCTAGGTTAAAACCTCTCGAAAGTCCTTTGATACAAGAAAACTAAACAAAAACAACAAAGCTTGGAATGTGGCTCGTAAGGTAATCCCTACGCAATTATAAACAAGTGAATAATTTCGGAATTTACATTTAACAGGACAGCAAAGCAAGGCCTATGTTGTGATGGTACCACTTCCGAATTTACATTTAATTTGAATTAATTTAGCTAAGTCTTGTTGTTGTTTTAGTCTTCAGTCTTTTGACTGGTTTGATGCAGCCCTCCATCCTCCCTGTCCTGAGCTAATCGTTTCATCTCTACATAGCTACCACACCCTACATCTGAGGCAATCGGTTTAACATATTCTAACCTTGGTCTACCCCTACAGTTCTTGCCCTCGACCCTTCCTTCCATAACTAAGCTTGCTATTCCTGGCTGTCTTACAATGTGTCCTACCAACCTATCTCTTCCTTTCATTAGCAGTCGCCAGAAACATCTCTCCTCTCCCACTAGTCTTAATACCTTTTCGTTTGTAACCCTATATACCCATCTGATCTTCATCATTCTCCTGTAACACCACATTTCAAACGCTTCAATTGACCTCTTTTCTGCTGCACGAATAGTCCAAATTTCACTTCCAGAGAGTGCCACGCTCCAGACAAAGGCCTTCAAAAATGACTTCCGTATACCTAAATCTGTATTCGATGTCAACAGATTCCTTTCCTGTAGAAATGCTTTCTTTCCCTGAGCTAAACTACTTTTTATAACCTCTTTGCTTCGTCTATCAGCGGTTATTTTGCTTCCTAAGTAACAGAAGTCACCTACTTCCTTTAGTTTTTCACCTGCCAATTTGACGTCCATAGAGGTTTCTGATTTATTTCGGCTGCAATCGAATATGTTTGTTTTACATCTATACATTTTCATCATGAATTCTTTCCTCAAGACGAAGTCCATACCATTCAAAATCTCATTCAAATCCTCAGGTGTGTCGGCCAAGTGACTATGTCATCGGAAAATCTCATTTTTGAAATTATTTCTCCTTGAATCTTCACTCCTACATCAAACTTTTCTCTAATGTCTTTCATTGTTTGCTCAATGCAATGATTGAAAAGTATGGGTGATAATTTGCAGCCTTGCCTTACACCTTTCTGAATACCAGCTTCTCTCTCATGTCCTTCAGCTCGAATGACTGCTGTCTGGTTTCTGTATATATTCTAGATCACCCCCCTATCCCTGTAATTTATTCCAATAGATTTCAAAATGCCAAACAATTTAGTCCAATCAACGTTATCAAAAGCCTTTTCTAAGTATACAAATGCCATGAACGTTCTCTTATCTTTCCTTATTCTACCTTCGAAAATCATCCTGAGACTTGGTACAGCTTCCCTTGTTCCTACATTTCTCCTAAAAGCTAACAGGTCTTGACCCCAACTCCGTTTCTATCTGGCTTTCCATCCTCTTGTAAGTTATTCTTGGCTGGATCTTTGAAGCATGAGTAATTAAGCTGATTGTACGGTAAACTTCACATCTGTCAGCTCCCACTTTCTTCGGTATGGGGATGATAACATTCTTCTTGAAATCAAAGGGTACCGCACCTGTCTCATAAATCCTACACAACAAGTGATATAACCTGATCAGACCTTCATCTCCTCTGCAGCGCAGCAACTCAATCGGTATATCATCTGTGCCTGGTGCTTTGTTCCTGCTTAAGTCTTCCAATGCTCTGTCAAATTCTGATCTAAATATTAAATCTCCTTTTGCATCCTTATCAATTTCCTTCTCCCTTTCCATTACATGATTCTCAATCTCCTTTCCCTTATACAAACACTCTATGTAAGCTCTCCATCGCTCAACCTTCTCTTCCCGATCTGTTAGAGGTTTTCCATTTGTGTCCTTAATATTACAGCACTTAGTCTTATTTTCCCCAGAAATATTCTTAATCCTTCGATAAGCTGTGTCTACTTTTCCTAATTTCTGACAATTTTCTATGCCTGCACATTTCTCTTTCAACCATTCTTCTTTCGCTCTCTTGCACTTCTTGTTAACCTCATTTCTCAGACGTCTGTATTCTGCTTTCCCCTTTGCATCTCTTACATTGTTGTGTTTCCGCCTTTCGTCCATCAATTCTAGTATATCCTGAGTGATCCACGGTTGTTTTTACCAATTCATTCTTTCCTACCAATGTTTTCTTCTGTGGGTTTTGTTAATTCATTCTTCAAAAGTGCCCATTCATCTGTATTTGGCGAATATTTAGGGTTTTTCATTAGTCCTTCCTTCATACTCTCCTTGAATCTTTCGTTTACAGCCTTCTCTTTCAGTCTGTCTACTGCCCACCTATTTGGCTTTTGACTTTTCTTCAGTTTCTTTAACTTTAATCTGAATTTCATAACAGCCAGATTGTGGTCAGAGTTTATGTCAGCACCGGGATATGTTTTACAATCCAAAATCTGGTTTCGAAACCCCTGCTTGACCATAATGAAGTCTATTTGGTAACGCCCTGTATCTCCTGGTCTCATCCATGGGTATATTCTTCTTTTGTGGTTATTGAATAAGGTGTTAGCTATGACCAACTCATGCTAGGACCAGAATTCCATCAGCCTGCTTCCTCGATCATTCCTTTCACCTAATCCGAAATCTCCCATTATCATCCCTTCTCATCCTTTTCCTACCACAGCATTCCAATCTCCCATTACTATGACCCTATAATCTCCTGACCAAAAGTCTTGTTCTTCCTGCCAGCGCATTTCACTAATCTCAACCAAATACAACCTCAACCTATCCATTTCAATTTCTAAGTTTTCTAACCTTTCACTTCCCAGCAGACTTCTAACATTCCACGCTCTGATCCGTTGAATGTCAGATTTCCTCTGTGATCAGGCCCAACTAGAGAGGGGGGGACGACGACGACAGGAGGGCTGGTGCCCCAAGGCCCGACCCTCCCAGGGGGGGCCCGGCGTCCTAGGAGGATGGGGCATTGATCTATTATTGTCTTTATGTGACTTGAATTTGCTACTGGCAATCATTTAGTGAGTGCAATGAACTGTCTGTGAACAATGTTACAGGGATTGAAAAACTTATTCTGTCATGTAGTGGACAATAATTTCCATTACAAAGCGCATGTGGGAAGTACAACAGGGCACTGAACCACGCAACTTTGTTTTCCAATTCCTCTCATGGAACGCCAGTGGTGAGGGCAGATGACCTACCGTAGCTGTTCCACCCCTTAAAACAACAATAAGTAACGTCAGTGGTAGGGGTAGATGGCCTAGCTGTTCCGCCCCTTAAAATAACAATAAGTAACGTCAGTGGTGTGCATGGCGACGGAGAAATTAATATATTGCATGTAGGCAACCACGCAGATTTTCCTAAGAGCAAATATTTGAACTCTGCTTAATTTAGAAGAAAATTAAGACGATGTATTGTCGAATATTAAACAAAAATCAAAAAAAAGTCAACCCCTGGCACTATCCAGCCCATGACGGGCTAAGGCCGACCAAGCGACCGCTGCCCAGCCATTCGGCCTGCAGATATTGAGGTGACGTGTGATCAGCGCGTCGGGTCCCCTCGGCCGTTAATCTTGGTTTTCGTGATCGGGGCGCTGTCTCACTGTCAGACAGCTACTCAATTGTCCTCACGAGGCTGAGTGCACCCCGTTCCAACCCTCACAACAGTTTTAAAATCCCTGACGGAGCCGGGGATCGAACCCGGGGCCTCCGGGTGAGAGGCAGGCGCGCTACCCCAACACCACGGGGCCGGCATTGTCGAATATTAATATAAATACAATTTTGTTTTGAGCTGGTGCAGTGGCTGTTATTATTATTGGACATTTCCAAAGAGCAGCATAGATCTGCAAATCACTTATTTTTCAGGACGCAAAGACATTATTTTCCTGCACCACTGCACTGGCGGGCAATGAACCATTGACGCTCGGTTGGGAATGGTTTGCATCAACTAGTACCATTCTGTAGATAGCATATAATTCAGTATTTGCTGTCGCGTTAATTTTTCGGCTTGTTTCTGAAGGCCTCCACATGATTGAATGAAGTTGACTGTAAAGCAGTAGTTTTCACAAATATTAATGAAGTAAATATTATAAAAGATGGTATATTGGCTTTCACGGCCGGTGAATTAAAACTAAGCAATTCTGCTAGGTTTGTGCACTCTATATAAAGGGAGGTAGCGCGCAGTTCGTTACTCCTGTGGGGGTCCGAGCGGGGACACCAAGAGCCCACCGATGAGCCAGCTTTGTATCCTAGGCGAAACCCCACACAAGTCACGGCACAAACCTAGAAGAATTGCTGAGTTTTAAATATTATAAGATTATGAAACAGCGAACAAATTAGAAAACCAAGAAACGTGCGAATTGTGTAGACTGAAGGGGAGGCTAGTGGTTCTTGTATAATAAGAGAGGTGTATTGGCAACATTGTTATAACTATTTGTGTTGGAGAGTAGAAACTTAGACCCTCTTAAAACCATCCACTGCTGGACGAAAATCAGGTTATACCTTACACTGTGCTGTGCTATGGCCTCTGTGACATGATCAATCGTATGCCGTATTCTCATTGCCGACTGGAAAAGTGGGAATGCGTTGCCCGTCGCGACTATTACTGTATACTGTAATTGCTAGAGTTAAGAGTAGGATTGGTGTCCCTGGACTTGAAATAAGGTACTATACCTGCATACGTCTGGAGGGAGTGTGGAAAACCACACTCATGGTAGCTTCTGTCAGCACCAGGATTCAAACCTCTGATCTGCAGACTTGCTGTAGACCCAAATCACGGTCATTGGTGAGCTACACCGTGGGGTCTTACTTGAAGGTGTGAGAGCTATTACTTCAATATCGGAGAGTCTTTTCTAGCCACTAAATGTCAATGGTCACCAAATATTACTCCGAAATATCACAAAAATAATCACTCAAATGGCCTATAACTCAATAATTTGGACCTATTTTGTGCAAAATTTTCCGGAGGACCACCCCCCGGACCCCACTATGAGCTTGGTGATATTCCATCCCCGAGATCCCCGGTGTGTCCACTCCCTCATAATCATGGCTTAAATCCGCCCCCGATGGTCACCAGTCGTAGATAAGATTGGGGATTTTAGGAGAACCTGGCTGTAGATTTGCTTACTGCAAAGCAATATTAAGTTATAAGAAGTCCCCTGACTGCAAATTACAAAATATAGTTCAAATTCACATTTTCTTCTTTTGTGAAAACAATCACTGATCAGCTTTAATCTACTGATAGCACATAATAAATAACTTGACTTAAGTATGAGTATACCTGTGGTTAATATGAAAAGATATTTTGCTTTGTTTAATGTACAGTGATGTGTGATCGCCGTTCAATCAATACACTTATCTTAAAAATCCGACAACTTCAGCCGAACTTAAACCCGAGATCTTGGGCATAGCAGTTCGGCATGCTACAATTATTATTATTATTATTATTATTACTGCTTGTTGATTTTTATGTTCTTGTAATTGATTTCGTGATGACCATTTTGTGCAAAAAAAATTGCGCCAAATCAGTTTGTGCAAATTCACGAGGATTATAAACGAATTTTAAAGAGTTTGGTTATAGAGGGGTTCCGGGAGATTCCAGCCCCAGGGCCCGTCGTCGCTCTCCACGGCCCTGTCTGTGATGTCAACCCCCTCTCGAGTAGTCGCCACCTGGAGATCCGAACGGGGTCTAGTTTACCTCCGAATTTGAATTTTACAAGGGAAGAGGCCATCATCACATGTAATTATGCATAGAGAGGTGCATATCCTCGAGAAGAGCATTGCGGCTGTAGTTTCCCGTTGCTTTCAGCCGTGCAGCAGAACGCAGTGTAGCCATTAGTTGGATTATATTATCAATATCTTAACCATCTATAAGACAAGTAAATAATTGATTTATTCTGAAAGGCTGCTACTCCCTTTCAGAAGGGCAATTCTACTTACAAAAATACTAACCTTCTACTAACAATTAATTACCAAAATTCTACTAACGGAAAAATACCTAAGTTCCACCAACAACAAAATACTACCACTAAAACAGTCTGTCACCAGGCACACTCACATGCACCCTCACACATCCCAGTCTAATGAAACAATGAACTATATCTAATAAACAATGCAACTGCCAACCAACCACACACCCAAATTCTAGAAGAGGAAACGGTAAACAGAAATAAGATTAAGGGAAACAAAAGACAGGGGTAAAGGAAATGCCCTCAACCCTCAAAGTACGAGAATTAAGGGACCCGGGAGAAAGGAGAGCCAGGAAAGGCAGAAAGTAAAGGAAGTGACCCACACTCTATGAGCTCGGAAGTGTACCCTGCGGCACAAATGAACTGAGATGTGCAGGTTCTAGCACCATGACTGCAGGGGACTGCCGCAAACTCTAAATACCATTGAGTTGCACCTTCACAGTCAGTCCATATGGCATGACCTCATCAGCCTCCACGACCGTGGAGAACCACAAGGGACGTTCCTCCTCCGTCCGTTTTGCCGTTGGGCCAAAATATACGTAATGGGCTTCAGTGTCATTTCCTACACTGAGGGGACCATCACTCCAACTAAAGGGGCTCATCCGCCAGAAGCCATTGGCCCATTCAGGGGGTCGAGTTATTTACCGTCGCCCAACATTGCAGGATGTATTCGTTAAGATTATAGGTGTTTTAATTATGTTAGTAGGGTATTCTTGTTAGTATCTCTTCAGCCGTTATTCATATATCAAGCGTGTTTGTTAATTCCGTGCGCCCTCTGCTTTGGGCACGAGCTCTGTGCGTCTGGGGTGGGGTGAAGCTACCCCCTGCTTGTTAATAAAATGTCCTTTCTCTTGTTGGCGTAATTATTGTAAGATTGGTATGGTGGGAAATGTGTCTAAGTCTTATCATGATGAAAAATTACGGCGAGAAGGGTCCGTAAACGCATAAATACGATAAAAGCTAATATGACAACCAATGCCTAACAATAAAAAAACAATATCTGATTACAACAAATATACAACAACAATACGGGTACAATATAGGTAAACGCATAAATAAATCTCTGAAACCCAGGCTTTCTTAATGTAAATCCTGCCTACATAATTTGAGGCGCTGCTTGCCCTCAATTGTCATAAGAACGTGTGTAAATTATGTTGACAACAGAGTAGTAATAACCACGTCTTATGTTTATTATGTTGTTATTACTACGTCTTATTACTAGCCATGATCACTACTGCACCGGGAATATGTACTAAATTACGTAAATATGTGTTTTTATTTCTCGATAGTTCAATGACAGCAGGTGGATGAAGTCTCTTCAACTGGTACCAAGACGTGCACATATTGATGTCACTACTCTTCCTTAGGAGGGGAAGTAAAGCCGGCGGTCCCATGTCATAGATTTATGGCATGAAAAAGAACCTTCCACTAACTACACTTGTGGAAGCTAAAATTTGTTGGTTAGTTTGATAACGCTCTATTAGTTCCAACGTTCGCCGCCAGGTGCAGACTGCAATGCCATCTACTATTAGTAGCCAAGTCCCCAAGCTAGGTGCCATGGACGGTAGCATTTGGAGGCAAACGTAGGAACTACTACTTGAAAATATCTGCAGTCCTTACTTGAATTAAAACAGATAACACCCACAGCCATCACAATTAACACCGGTTATCAGACAAATTCTACACACACCCAAAGTACACGGGGCTACATGACCGCGTTGTCGCAGCCCCTGAATGAAGGAACCAACCAACCAGCATGTGAGATACAAAATATACCACACAGATCTGGTCTGGATAAAGGTTATTGATGCGCGAGTACCGTACTGTACGTGACAAAAAACAAAAGTGTATATACGGCTATATTGGTCTAGGCAAAACCCATTGGTCTGGATGTAACACATTTTACTATTACAAAAAACAATTACAGCGAAATAACACAGCAGACAATATAATTACACACATCAATTACAGTACGTGGTGGATGTTACTCAATAGCGGCTGGGGCCGATAACCTAGATGTTAGTCCCCTTAAAACAACACTTATCATCATCATCATCAATAGCGGCAGAAGTTCCTTTCAGCGGGTGGGAGGATTACAGTACGGTACCGCCTATATACACAGTAGTACCGTATTCGTGGGGTTGACAATACTGTATTTGACGACAATTCACTCATTTACGCTGGAATTTTACTGAAGAGCGTGCTTAAAGTGTGGAGAAAGGAACTGCTGTAATGCTAGAGACTGTTATCCCACAGCTGCAAGATGGCAGGTGACTGCGACTCGTCGTGTGTGAGACCTTGCTTATCATGCATGTACAGCATTTACACATTCGTTACAACAATCGACCTAGGTGATGAAGTTCATACATTGTGTTGTCCGGTATTTTGTTTCTTTTAGGATTTCTCTGCCATTTGCAGAGTCCTTGTCGACGTCGTGCGACTTTAAAGGAGCATGTTTCTTGTACTTGAAAATGGCAGGAAAGCATCTTTTAAAAACGTAGTGAACAACTGCTTTGTAATTTTTCCTGACGAACTCCGTTGCACAATTAAATTGTTTGAATGTAACATTTTTTCCCTAATTTCTTTATTGCTATTGGTTCGTATAAAATCTCTATATATAAAACTCAATGTTGGTTTGTCTGTTTGTTGTCTGTTATTTGTACAAATCTACACCGTTTCACCGATCTGAACCAACATTTGTATACTTACCCTTTGGATCCCAGCGGGTAACACTGTCTACTTTAAATTTCGGACAGACCAATCCATTCAGGCCCCTTGGCAACATAACTGAAAAGTCACCAAAAATACTCAACTGGGGCAAAATATCAAAGTTGTCGCATAAGGACCGGACATAGTTCATTTTACGCCCCTCAATGCGAGAAACAATACTCGGTACGTCCCTATGGGACACCGAAAACCACATTTTAAGGCCCTAAAACCAACAATTTCAAAGATATTCGCAGAAAAATATATTCGCTCTAATAAACTGATGAACTAATGACAGGTCCGTTTCCATGGCAACACTACCTCAAGGTATGACATCCGATTTTCTTGAGGCAATGCCAATCCATTTATTATCTTTTTCAAGATATATATAAACACAATAAGAACAGGGTAGCGCGCCTGCCTCTCATCAAGAGGTCCCGGGTTCGATTCCCGGCTCCGTCAGAGATTTTAGACACTAACGGGATGGCTGCAACGGGGTGCACTCAGCTTCGTGAGGACAATTGAGTAGCTGTCTGATAGTGAGGCAGCGCCCCGGTCACAAAGAACAAGATTAACGGCCGAGGGGACACGATGCACTGACCACGCGTCACCACAATATCTGCAGGCCAAATTGCTGGCAAGCGGTCGCATAATAGGCCTAAGCCATTCATGGGCTGTAGTGCCAGGGGTAAAAGAAAATTGGGAAAGCGCTTTCTAATACCACCTTTAATTCGTAAACACTACAGTAGCGGCTACTAAATAAAGGTAGCGATATAGCTACGTTCAATTTCATAAACACTGGGCTCACAAATCCCGTATAGTTAAGTACAAATATCAGTCCGGTCGTTATTTCAGTAGTAACGAAGCTCTACGGCGGCTATTGCCGTTTCCGTAACACTTAAGGCATCCCGCCATCACATACCTCAATGTGAACCAGTCTATTTTACTGAAAAGAATTTCTACGAGCGAGTATCCACTCCATCAAAAACCACACTCACTACCTTTTCCAAAAGTACTCAAAGGCATAATTTTTAAAGTACTCTTCTGTATGTTGAGGTACAAAGATATATCACATGGAAAGGTACAATAAAATGTTGGCAAATCTGAGTTCAAGGAACTGCTGTTCAGAATAGGCCTTGTGTTAAATTTGCAGAAGCTTTCGGTAGAGGTTATGCGGCCCATGTTCTTAACATGGAATGAGTTCATTTGACAATGCATCTACACCATGTGCGAGGGCAACGCATTTCAAAGATCTCTGAAACACAATAATTAGGAAATTGGAGAAAAATTTAAATTGGGAGCGAAGATTCAAGGAGAAATAATTTCATCTCTGCGATTTGCTGATGACATCGTCATCTTGGCCGATACGCCAGAGGATTTGAATGAGTTTTTGAATGGTATGGACTCCGTCTTGAGGAAAGTATTCATGATGGAAATCAATAAATGTAAAACAAAATTATTGGAATGCAGCCGAATTATATTAGAAACCTCTATGGACATCAAATTGGCAGGTGAAACGCTACAGGAAGTAGGAGACTTCTGTTACTTAGGAAGCAAAATATCCAGTGATGGACGAAGCAAAGAGGATATAAAAAGTAGGTTGGCTCAGAAAAGGAATCTGTTGACATCGAATATAGATTTAGGTATTAGGAAGTCATTTTTGAACGCTTTTGTCTGGAGCGTGACACTATAAGGAAGTGAAATTCGGGCTAATGGTGCAGCAGAAAAGAGGACAATTGAAGCGTTTGAAATGTGGTGTTACAGGAGAATGATGAAGATCATATGGGTAGATAGGGTAACAAATGAAGCGGTATTAAGACCAGTGGGAGAGGAGCGATGTTTCTGGTGACTGCTGATGAAGAGAAGTGATAGGATGGTAGGACACATAATAAGACACCCAGGAATAGCAAGCTTGGTTATGGATGGGAGGGTCGAGGACAAGAACTGTAGGTGTAAACCAGGGTTAACGAGATTGCCTCGGATGTAGGGTATGTTAGCTATGTAGAGATGAAACGATTAGCTCAGGAGAGGGAGACCCGGAGTGCTGCATCAAACCAGTCAAAAAACTGAAGACTCAAACATCATCAATCAGGAATTTTAATTACTTAGAGAGGCATGTGAGGCAAAAGGGTTGTTGGAGATTTCAATCCCTGTTATGTAACACTGGAAGAGACCATGCACCATGGAAGAGACTGCATAGCGTACATCAGCGGCCAAGGTGAGATATATTTTACTATACTGTAGGTCTATTAATAGCGGCATGTTGACGTTCAAATCATCAATAAGTGTGGCAAATTTACACCCAGAATAGCTTAAGGAAAAATACTTTTAATTCCCCATATTCCGATAGATTTGCCAATCCAGTGTGTAAGAGTACAGATCCATCTTGAAACAATATTCGCAATTTCTTTAACAAAGCGCAATGACACACACTTAACAGCAGCTGGTGTACATTTAGACAAATTCATTTTTTCCCATGGGCAACTGTATGTGGCGTGCTCGCGATTATCCGGACAACAAAATCGTTATGTCTCAGCAGAAGATGGCAAAACCAAAAACTTAATTTTCAAATGTGTTCACATAATGTAACATCGTATCCTGCAGATTTTCACAACTCTATAAAATTCCCACATTGCTGCTCATGTCAATATACTGTATGCATCAGAATTTTCAGATTCTGTAGCCGCGATTGCTGTAATAGAATAGACCAATTATCAGAAATAATGAATCGTCCCCATTGTCTTGATCGCGAGCGAAGCTGCGGGTACCTGCTAGTCTTAAATAATATTGTCATTAGCGTTCTTGCTGAAGACTCTATAAGCATGACTGTTTTGTCGCCTCTTTCGATTGCACTGCTCCGCTTATGTCACATGTACCTTTGCACTCTAAACTTATCATGACTGCATGATAACTTCACTGTCATTTTTATAACTTGTATTATCTACTCTTGTCTGATAGCCTGCATTTACGTAATGACTGTAATAGTGTGTGTAACTGTATAAGGGGCAGGGATGGGGTAGATGCCCCATGATTTGAATCAAGGTACTATTCC
Organism: Meconema thalassinum; assembly: GCA_946902985.2. Lineage (NCBI taxonomy): Eukaryota > Metazoa > Arthropoda > Insecta > Orthoptera > Tettigoniidae > Meconema > Meconema thalassinum. The sequence continues at coordinate 915,412,851 of OX336388.2, read as the reverse complement.
GGCATTTTGCTATATCAGTCGTGATTTAAAATGGGGGTGGTGGGTGGGTTAAGGACAGCATAGTAATAATCAACTATTATTACATCATTTCCTGATTCATTCTTAGCCTATTTTCATTTTATGAAAAAGTAGGCTGATGAGATCACCTTTCGTCCGTGTGTGTGTGCGTATGTGTTCGTTGGTGTGTGTGTGTCCACCTAATAACTTCTAAACGGTTCGAGCGATTTCAATGAACTTCGGTAAGGTCATAGCATTATTACGACCGACCCCGACTGTGCCCTTCAAATTTTATTACGTCTCACCAATCCAACCTGGCGGCTGTGCGAAATATTTCACCGGCATTCTATATCTCCGAAACTATTACTGATATCATCCTGAAATTTTGTACGGTGATAAAGGGTACTACTAGAAGTTTAGCTATGAGTCTTCCAAAAACCTGTAAAATACAAAACGAACATAGCGGCCAAGCGGATGTGAAACATTTCAATAGACTTTACTCGAAATTCAACCATCTGAGCGCAGTGAAATATGGCACAGTAAATGTTTATACACATTGTAATGCACTGGCATCTAATTTAGTTCAATTGTTCACATAACCTCAAGATGACGGCTGTGCGCAATTTTATTTTTATTTCTTGTGTATTAATCATGTGAACGAAGTGAACATTTGAGTAGGTATAAAAGACCGATCCTGGCACAGGGGCTAATGCGCAAGATGGCCGAGCGCAGCTTCTCTATGTAATTCTTATGGAGGGAGAGTTATAGCTGGCTCAGGGGCTAATGCGCGAGGAGGCCTCCACGCGCATCGCCCTTATGTTATTCGTATGGAGGGAGAGTCATAGCTGGGCCAGGGGCAAATGCGCAAGATGGCCGCCACGCACAACGAGCTTAGGATTACGGATACCCTGAGTCAATAGCATGATGTTATTAAAATCATGTACGAGGGTGAAAATGAAAGGGAGGAGGACGTAGTTGTTTGACGTCTAGTCACCTAGAGCATGAGGTGTATTTAAATAGTCATTTTTTTATTTTCATATTTTTCACATGGTTATTTACAATTTTCAATTTCCTCTTTTAAAAAATTTCATTTTCAAGTTTTGCACATGACCAATATTCAAAAGTTGATTTCACATTTCACTGTTAACACCTTTTCAACTCTCTCGCACGCCGGGTGGGATATGCTTTACACACATAGTACGTTAAGCCAACCAGAACGTTAAAATGGTAGAAACCGCCGTTAACATCACCGGAAGGGTTGTATCCTTGTCTTACAGAGTTGTAGCCAGTACTCTACACCTCCTCTGTGAGGGGCGTAACATCAACCAGTCAAAGCTTGAGTATGTCATGAAGCTGATGCTCCAGTAAGCCAACCAGAACGTTAAAATGGTAGAAACCACCGTTAACAACAGCGCAAGGGTTGTAGCCATGTCTTACAGAGTTGCAGCCTGTACTCTACACCCCCTCTGTGAGGGGCTTAACATCAACCAGTCAAGGCTTGAGTATGTCATGAAGCTGATACTCCAGTAAGTTAACTATAAATGCTATAAGTAAACTCTTATCACAAATGTCTCAAAAAGGTTTACAAGCTTGAATGACAATACACCTCAAAGGTCTACTCTCCCTTCGTAAAGGGCACCGCGCATTATAATTAAGTTTAAAGAAGTATCCGAGTTTGTGTCTCTCATCTTTTCTCTGGGCTTGAGACCAGTACTAGGGCTTAAGCCTGGAGGCAGAGTTAACACACACACACACACTCACAGGCTTACGGAGAAATTAATCTCGCACCAAAGGTCTTTCATTCACACACAGGCTTACAGAGAAATTAATCTTGTACCATAGGCCTTTTCATTCACTCATAGGCTTACGGAGATATCGATCTCACGCTAGATACCTTTTCATTCACACACAGACTTACGGAGAAATCAATCTCAGTCCAGAGGTCTTTTCAAGGCCTGAGTTTACGTGTGGTAGGTGGCCACATCCTTTCCGCTCCTCTTTCAACCACAATACCTGGTAGGTTCAATTGAACACAATGAAGTTTAGGAGACTATGTATTACTTTGTTGACTTGATATGTATAACTTAACCATTTAAGCATGGTTAACGGTTGTGTATTGACCATAAGCATGATATGTTATGTTGGTTAGAAGCGATAATGTTCATCGGTATTCTCTTTACCTCGTTCTTCATGATGAAAATCCACAGCCTGCTTCCAGTCTCCGACCGGGTAAGGAATGGAATGAATGAAGCCCCCATCTAGCGGCGAGGATATGAACTGTGACGGCTGCCGAGACCTGACGCACTCCTCGGGGGCAATGATTAATTGAATGACAGATGAAATGAAATGATAGTGGAGAGTGTTGCTGGAATGAAATGTTGACAGGAAAAACCGGAGTACCCGGAGAACAACCTGTTTGCCTCCGTTTTGTCCAGCACAGATCTCACATGGAGTACCGGGATTTGAACCACGGACCCAGCGGTGAGAGGCCGGCGTGCTGCCGCCTAAGCCACGGAGGCTTACCTTGTTCTTCATGATACAATCCTTATAATCTTGAAAACTTAAAGAATTTTTAACAACGCCTCTGCTAATACCTTTAATCTTTTTTGTTTCTTCTCCATCAGTGTCTAAAGCATACATTTTAGTTCGAAGTGCAACAAATGCTTTAATAATACGTCCACAAGCTTCGTCGTTAAATGTCGCCAAAGTTTTCTTGTTTGATGAAGAGTAACATATGTGATTAGTAGGATAATCAGAAGTGTCCAGGTGTTCTACAAAAATTCAACTTGTCTTGATAATCATCTTAGGAGTCAACCAAATACATAAACGAATCTGTGTCCATATATATGAGTTTAAGACTTTCGATTCCATAATCGGGTAGCAGGAAAGCATAGTGGTGGGTATACATGAGATTTTTTGAAATATATAGTATACACATTCCAATATATTGAGCCCGTCAGACCAGTTGTTTGGGTTGCCACTAACCGCAATAGCTCCCCAGACAACTCACCGTATAGACATACGCCGAAGAGGACTGGATGTACTTCCTATAGGTCAATGCGCACCAACAGAATTTATAAAGAAAACAACACACACCTAGCCTAGTTCGGAGGGTTTATACCGGGCTAATCCCGCAAGAAAAATTTAAAAAGATAAGTGTCAAAGATCCTAAACTGCTTGAAAGTGAAAATAACACTCGTGAAAGATCTAATTAGAGGGAAATGCAAAAGCAACAAGCTAGGATAGTGGCACGTAAAGTACATCCTACACAGATGAAACGGGTTACTTGAAAAAGAAGTTAAGTTAACAGCAATAGCAATAAGAATTTATGGTGGTACCACTCCATTATTTATCTTTAAACAAGTTAATAATCTAGCTAAATCCTGACAATTACAACAAAGTATACGGTGACTTACTACCGTAACAAACAAATGATTACAACAAATCTATGTGACAACCAGTTAAAATAAAACAATAATATTATCCTTACTGGCTAATGGGTACATCAGGTAAGCACATATTTACATCAATAAATAAATAAAGACAACACAGCGTTTAGAAAAGCTTCTTATTCCTGCCTGATACACGCAAGAACACCGTTTGTATTCTTGGGTCATCTAGTGTATTTTAGGTTGGTAATAGTGCGATCAGAATCACGACTTACATTACTTGAGCATTGAGTTCCACTAGTTGAGAACTAATGATCCACGACAGCTCTGTCGTCTCAAGATTGTGTATTATAGTCCGAAAGTCATTTCCCTGTTGGAAATGTGATCAATCCAAAGAGTCGGCCAGTTTGCATCAAATTGCAAGTCATAGAAATTTTACAATCAATATGGTTATCTTAATTAGCATAATTTGGTCTTGTTATTTTTGGAAGCATTATTTACCTTGTGGTAAGATTAGGATACTGGCTTTTCTCTATGGACACCTAGGCTTAACTAGTGTGAAGTCTACAATAGATAATCACCTAATCTCAACATCGGCTCACACATGGCCGGAAAAACAATAACACGAGTTACCAGACTCGGTTTGCATAATAACACTGACGGGGCACAAAGCTCTCCATTCAGTCTTCAGGTAACAATCCTGGACAGTGGTCGCAGATAAAATATCTGGACGACGGCGCGACAAAAGCACTCTACTCTAACATAAAAGCCTTCAAATACGGTGTCGAATAACCTCTCCATAATAGACAATGACTTCCATATATTTCAATGCACTCTCCCTGTGCTAAAATAATCCGCTTCCTAAAGTGTTAAAGAAGTTATCATAACGTCCAGTGACGTAGGCAAACATATGACTGCTATAAGACTGCATGACCTTGCTCTGGAAATAATCAATACATTCCACTCATGAAAATAGTGACGTGCGCATGCGCATCCTGTCTAGCTGTAACTTAGTTGTCTCTCTCGGAGTGTTGGGATCCATGCTAGTACACATTCCACTCTGGTGTGTAAAGCACACTCACTCTGCTCATCGCATCAGGCGATAATATACACTTCACAGGCGTTAAACATACAAAAGAAGTCTCTAATCTAATAACGCTGGCTTACAATCTATAACAAGTAGTATTAAATAATTGGTGGCTTCACTACCACGCAAAGAAATAAATGTAAGTCATGGGTAATATAAAAAAATGCAAAGATTGAAATTCAAATATATTCCACTCGGAATAAAAGGTTTTGGAATCGGTGGAAGATATTCCACTCTTCAAATATATACATGTGGGCGTTAATATAACTTTGCCGTGTCTTATGACTTGACACTAACAAAAATTATAACAAGCAACAATCCCACTGACTGCTAGGATGTCTAAAACGATATTGAGTATATCTGGGGTTCGACGCATGACTAGCATCATAATTGAAACGCCCATATTAGTTCTAACAGGAACTATGGTGGCTTCAGAGCTCACATTACAACATAAATTAACACATTCAAAAGGTCGTGACTTCAGTCGGTCACGAAACGATACGACCATTACAAGTCCCAAAAGAAATCAAAGCAGTGTCGTGAAAAGCAGGTTCGCAAAAGGGGGTCACAAAATATGACTCAACGATGGCTATCCATCGCTCAAGTTGAAGTTGGCCCACACTAAGGGTTGACCAAAACGAGTCCAAATGACTTGTGGTCCTGTCTAATCCATGAATATTAGGACATAACGTCCCGCGAACACCTTCACGATGCACCATGAACACATGGTGGCAAATCCACTGTGAAAAGAAATAAGATTATACTAACTACAAGCCCTACCTATCTCGTGTCTCTAGTTCGGTTAATTAAACTAGTATCTACTCCACCACAGCTCAACCCGTATAATGAGACAAGAACAAACTCACATAGCAGCCACCCATAGAATCGTGGTGTAACAGAGACAGGATGGTTGGTGATAATTCTTGGTAATCACTCTGGCATCGAGCTTATCCCATTCCATCTTCCTTCTCCTACTAGTGGCCTCTCGAGCAAAGATCTCGTTCTCATGGTCAGCGATGGGGTTGATGGTTCCATGGGCTTCAATTCCCACAGAAAATGTGGTAAATCCTCCTGCCATGGTGTAGTGGTCTCCTGGTAGAATATTCCTCACATAATGGGGGTCCTTACTCCATCTTACTGACTATCGTCAGCGTATAGAACATGATGTGCACGTGGTCGACGTAGTTATGCATATTGAATGTTACACACGTGGTTTCAACTGAAGTTAGATTTAGCAGAGTTTTAATAAATAAATCAATGGCTTTACTTTGCAGACTAATCAAAATTGCCCTTTCACTGTCAGCTTCACAGAATTTACACGACACGTGGTGTCGGCAATCACAGATTCTGATAAATCACCATTCAAAAATATCACAATGATGGCATCGAAGATTATAGTGATAACAAGCACTTGATCGTTCGTGGATGGTTTACAGATCACAGTATTATAACACTCTCACGGTCATAAGATACGTGAGGTTCACAGTAAAGCATGTGGTGTTATAATCAAAAAATATGTCTCAAAATTGACATGAAGAATCCACACTTTACACGTGCTGTCGGTAAATTTATCACTGAAATGAATTTCCACTGACAAATACAATTCATTTGTGATTCGTCGTTGATGTTCGTCGATCTACATATCACCTCGTGGCGAAATATCGTGGTGATCACCTCGTGGACGAGAATGATTTCACTTTTTCATACACAATTTTTAAATAATACATTCCTCGTACCGAAGCACTGCACACATTTTTGCGAAAGTAAACTTAACACGACGTTTCGTCGGATGCACTGGTAATCCTCACCCTCAGGTGGACTTATAATATTCTTCGTCTCTGCGGACGGACAAAAGTACAGCACGTCTGCTTCGGACGGCTTCTCAACAGGTAGGCAATGAGCTTCGGTCCTCCTGCCTCGTGCAGGTCAAAAATTGAGTCGTTGACAATCCATTTCCTGCCGCGAATCTGCGGTGTTAATACCTTTTACCTTAAATTAAAAATCGGTAAACATCGTAATGTTTCCTTTAAACAGATCTACATAATGGAATAATCTGAGTCTTTTACATAACAAAAAAATTCCTCTCCGCACGTCGGAAGGCGGAGGTAGATTTCACCGGGCAAACTAGGGGATAGGCTATAATAGGCAAAATATGCAGGTTTTCGTAGGAGGATCAGACCTCATTGATGCAAGAAAGTATTTTACATTTAGAGGTTAATTAACTTTTTTTGTTTTTGTATGCATATTTTTATCATTTTATTGTCTTATGGGGATGGTAACCTTCTTTTCATTTGGGGTTCATTTTTTATTATACTTGTGGTCACACTGTCCTTATGCAAGGTTTGGAACTGATGTGTAACTATCTGACAGTCTGTTACTTCTTCATGCAAAATTTTATCTCCCGCAGAGATTTTTGATGGTTCCTCGGTTTAGGGGCTGCGACAACGTGGTTATGTAACCCCGTGTACATTAGGTGTGTGTAGAATTTGATAAACGGTGTTAATTGTGATGACGGTATCAGTCTGTAATTCAGGTAAGGTCTGCAGACGGTCAATTTTAAGTAGTAGTTCCTAATTTTGTACCATATACTAACGTCAACGACACCTAGCTGTGAACACGGCTGCTAGATGCTACCGCAACCAGGAACTTGCAACGAACGTTGGAACTTCTCCTCCAAAGGAAAGCATGCTGAGGAATTTTTAGCGCTCTTAGAAAATCCGATGACTTTGGTCGAATTTGAACCAGCGACCTTGGGCATATAAGTTCAGCATGCTACCAGTTAGCCGCTTCCCACAGTCAGATGAAAAAATGAATGTGATTTCGTGCAATGGCGTTGTCTTGGCAATCTCTGATAGCTCATCCCTTATCAATTTAGAAGCGTTGTCATGGTAACCTCTGATGGCACTTGGCATGTTCTTTAATTCCGAAATCATTTTTCTCATCCCTTGGCGTAATGGTAGGTCAGATCAAAATTTCTTTCAGACCAAGTTTTAGGTAATTATTAGGGGAATATTTTCCATTTTGTACGGTTTTGATATTGTGCCTATTAAGAGAGATATGATTGTTTCCCGAAAAAAAAACACTTTTTTCCACCCCTTTGGTCAATGATTGGTGCCTTCAAAAACTTCTCAAACATAAATTTTTGCCACTTATCCGACACATATTATGAACTTTGAATGGATTCGATATTTCACGTATTAAGAGAGTTATAGCGATATTTCACTTTTTCGAAAAAAAAGCCCCCCCGCCCCCTATTCTCACCCCCTTCAACCGATTTTGCCCATTAACGAACTCGACCGATATTTTAAGGGGCTACATATTATGTAAAACATTCAAAGTGATTGGTGCAAAATTACGGCAGTTATCGTGTCCACAAGAAACTGATATATGCATATATATACACACACATATATATAAACTTTTGAACTGACGGTGGTTTGGGGGTCTGGGGGATGTGAAACGCGAAGATATGTCGAAATTTTCCGGAAGTCGAAACATGGCACCCATTGCAATAGTTAGCTTTCTGATGAAATGTACCTAAAATTGGGTACATAATTAAATATACAACCATCAACGACACCTAGCTGTGAACGTGGATACTAGATGCCACCGGAACCATCAACTTGCAACGAACGTTGGAACTTCCCCTGCGAAGGAAAGCATACTCATTTTTTTTAGCGCTCTTAGTAAATCCGACGACATCAGCCGGGTTTGAACCCGCGACCTTGGGCATAGAATTTCAGCATGTTACCAGTTCCGATACCGAAGTCGCTTCCCACAGACATATGAAAACTGAATGTGATCCCGTGCAGTGGCGTTGTCATAGCAACTGCTAATGGCTCATCCCTTATCCATTCAAAGTAAAGTTGTCATGGCAACCTCTCTTGGCACTTGCATTTTCTCTTAATTTAAATCATTTTGCTCACCCCGTGGCGTAATGGTGGGTCATATCGAAAATGCTTTCAGACAAAAGTTTTAGGTAATTATTGGAGGAATATTGGCCATTTTGTATGGTTTTGATATTGTGCCTATTAACAGAGATATGATTAATGTGTCCCGAAAAAACCACTGTTTCCCACCCCTTTTGTCAATGGTTGGTGCTATAAAATAAACTTTTCAAACTTAAATTTTAGGGCCTTATCCGACACATAGTATGAACTTGGAATGGATTCAATATTTCAGATATTAAAAAAAACTCCCTTATTCACCTCCTTTGACCGATTTAGCCCATTAACGAACTCGACCGAGATTTTAAGGGGATACATATTATGTAAACAATTCAAAGTGATTGGTGCAAATTTACGGCAGTTATCGTGTCCACAAGAAACTGATATACATATCTATATATATAAAGCTCAATGTTTGTCTGTCTGTCTGTCTGTCTCTTATGTATACAAATCCACACCGTTTCACCGATCTGAACCAAAATTTGTATACTTACCCTTCGGAACCCTGCGGGTAACCCTCTCTACTTGAAATTTCCGACAGACCACCCCATTTCCTGCATTTAGGCCCTTTGGCAAACATCTACACCGTTTGACCGATCCGAACACAAAATTTGTATACTTACCCTTTGCAACCCTGCGGGTAACCCTGTCCACTTGAAATTTCGGACAGACCACCCCATTCTCTGTATTTAGGCCCTTTGACCCAAATCTACACCATTTCACCGATCAGAACCAAAATTTGTATACTTACCCTTTGGTACCCTGCGAGTAACACTGTTTGCTTGAAAATGCGGACAGACCACTCCATTCCCTGCATTTAGGCCCCTTGGCTCAAATCTACACCGTTTCACCGATCTGAACCAAAATGTGTATACTTACCCTTTGTAACTCTGTGAATATCACTGTCCACCTAAAATTTCGGACAGACCACCCCATTTCCTGCATTTAGGCCCTTTGGCAAAAATCTATATCGTTTCACCGATCCGGACCAAAATTTGTATACTTACCCTTTCGAACCCTGCGGGTAACCCTGTCCACTTGAAATTGCGGACAGATCACCCCATTCCCTGCATTTAGGCCCTTTGGCACAAATCTACACTGTTTCACCGTTCAGAACCAAAATTTGTATACTTACCCTTTGGTACCCTGCGAGTAACATTGTCTGCTTGAAATTGCGGACAGACCACTCCATTCCCGGAAAGAGGACAGGGTCCGTCCCAAAGGCAATGGAAAAAAGGGGTAAAACCTGACGCGCTCAGGAAACCCTCAGGGTTGCCAGCTCCCGAACTCAGCAGCCAGGAGCCCTTGAGGATGTAGCACTATCCAGGGTGCACCAGAAGTGGTGGGGCTACACACATCCTGCCTCCTTGAGGGTCTTGAGCAGAAGACATCAGATATTAAGAAAAGAAAAAGAAGGCTGACACCTCGAAGAATGAGGCTATCAGGAATGATTAGACAAGGGCCAGTTAAGGCGGGAAAGTGAAAGAGTCGCTAGGCCTCGGATACCCTGATACCATCGGGGTCGGAAGAGAACAAGAGTTTGACCAAGGGAGGCTGACAGGAAAGAGAACTGAAAGGAGCCCGGCACCAGTAAGTAGAAGCAATGCCGGACTCAGCTGGGGTCCCGTGGTCGCAAACCCACGTCCCACAAGTTGAGAGACCCTGGTGTGTGGAGGGGGGAGGAGGGAGCCAGGTGTGAGAATAGCTTGCTGATTCATCGAGAGTTGACAAGAGAGGAATGTCTAGACCCCGCCGTGTTACCTGGTATTGCTGACTATGCTGATGTTCATACAGGGTCTTTGCTCAAACCACTGTAGTGTTACGAAAGAATGAGTGATTCACCGGTCAATGTGAATAGGACCGGGAACCCCCCCCCCCCCCCCCCGAACGTCTATCGTCATCATCTGCGATTCGTGCAGCTTGGACCCGAGCAGTACTCGAGTATAGGCCTAAGCCATAAAATAACGTTCAGACTTTGGAAGACATCGAAGGTAGAAATCTGAATTGCCTATATCAGATTTAAAATTACACCATGTTCGTTTAGTAGTCATTTTTCATTACCTTATTATTATCATAAGGGCAAATGACCTAGATGTTACGCCCATTATACCACTAATCACCACACACATTAAGTCTTCATCGCCTGTGAATTTTGAAATATTTCTTTCTATCACGGTAGTTTGTAAGTTTGTCGTGTCAATTCAACAGTAGTTTTCATTATCATCCTCATCAAAAGGGCAAATGGCCTAAATATTACGTCCATTATACTACTAAGTAACACCACAGTCTTCATTGCCTGTGATTTTAAAATGTGTATTTCCATTAGTTTGTAAGTTTGAAATACCCGTTCAGTAGTAGTCGTCTTCATTATCATCCTCATCAAAAGGGCAAATGACCTAGATGTTACGTCCATTATACAGTACTACTAAGCAACACCAGAGTCTACCTAGCCTGTGATTTTAAAAATATGTCTTTGCATTAGTTTGTAAGGTTGATATACCCGTTCAGTAGTAGTCGTCTTCATTATCATCCTCATCAAAAGGGCAAATGACCTAGATGTACGTCCATTATACAGTACTACTAAGCAACACCACAGTCTTCATTGCCTGTGATTTATAAAATGTGTATTTCCATTAGTTTGTAAGTTTAATATACCCGTTCAGTAGTAGTAGTCTTCATTGTCATCCTCATCAAAAGGGCAAATGACCTAGATATTACGCCCATTATACTACTAGGCAACACCACAGTCTTCCTCGCCGGTAATTTAAAAATATGTATTTCTACTATTAGAGTGTAAGTTTATTATACCCGTTCAATAGCAGTCGTCGTCAGTATCATCTTCATCAATGACGTTGAGTGTTAAGGAGACTGAAATATTATCATCATTCTACCGGGCGAAGCCGGGTACTACTGCTAGCCTATATATATAAAGCACAAAGTTTGTCTGTCTGTCTATCTGTCTGTCTGTCTGTTATGTATACAAATCTACACCGTTTCACCGATCTGAACCAACATTTGTATACTCACCCTTTGGAACCCTGCGGGTAACCCTGTCAACATTAAATTTCGGACAGACCACCCCATCCCCTGCATTTAGGCCCTTTTGCACAAATCTACACCGTTTCACCGATCTGAACCAAAAGTTGTATATTTAACCTTTGGAACCCTGCTAGTAACACTGTCCACTTGAAATTTCGGACAGACCACCCCATTCCCTGCATTTAGGCCCTTTGGTCCAAATCCCCACCGTTTCACCGATCTCAACCAAAATTTGTATATTTACCCTTTGGGACCCTGCGAGTAACACTGACCACTTAAAATTTCGGACAGACCATCCCATTCCCTGCATTTAGGCCCTTTGTTCCAAATCTACACCGTTTCACCGATCAGAACCAAAATTCGTATTCTTACCCTTTGGTGCCCTGCGAGTAACACTGTCTGCTTGAAATTGTGGACAGACCACTCCATTCCCTGCATTTAGGCCCTTTGGCCCAATTCTACACCGTTTCACCGATCTCAATCAGAATTTGTATATTTACCCTATGGAACACTGCGACTAACACTGCTTGAAATTTCGGACAGACCACGCCATTCCCTGCATTTAGATCCTTTTGGCACAAATATACACCGTTTCACCGATCTGAACCAAAATGTGTATACTTACCCTTCGGAACCCTGCGAGTAACACTGTCTGCTTGAAATTGCGGACAGACCACTCCATTCCCTGCATTTAGGCCCTTTGGCCCAAATCTACACCGTTTCACCGATCTGAACCAAACTTGGTATACTTACCCTTTGGAACCCTGCGAGTAACACTGTCCACTTAAAATTTCGGACAGACCACCCCATTCCCTGATTTTTGGCCCTTTGGCACAAATCTACACCGTTTCACCGATCAGAACCAATATTCGGAAACTTACCCTTTGGTACCCAGCGAGTAACACTGTCTGCTTGAAATTTCGGACAGACCACTCCATTTCCTGCATTTAGGTCCTTTGTCCCAAATCTACACCGTTTCACCGATCTCAACCAAAATTTGTATATTTACCCTTTGGAACACTGCGACTAACACTGTCTGCTTGAAATTGCGGCGAGGCCACCCATCCCTTGCATTTAGGCTGTTTGGCACAAATCTACACCGTATCTCCGATCTGACCCCAATTTTATATACTTACCCGTAGAACCCGACAAGTAACACTATTCCCTGCGTTTTGGCCCTTTGGTAGAAAACTACACCGTTTCACCGATCTCAACCAGATTTTACATAATTACCGTTTGGAACTCGACGAGTAACACTGTCCACTCGAAATTTCGGACAGACCTCTCCATTTCCCGCATTAAGGCCCTTTGGTACAAATCTACATCGATCACCGATCGAAAACAAAATGTGTTTACTTACCCTTTGGAACCCGATGAGTAACACTGTCCACTTGAAAATTTGGACAGGCCACTCCATTCCCTGCATTTTGGCCCTTGGCACAAAACTACACCGTTTCACCGATCTCAACCAGATTTTACATAATTACCGTTTGGAACTCGACGAGTAACACTGTCCACTCGAAATTTCGGACAGACCTCTCCATTTCCCGCATTAAGGCCCTTTGGTACAAATCTACATCGTTCACCGATCGAAAACAAAGTGTGTATACTTACCCTTTGGAACCCGATGCGTAACACTGTCCACTTGAAATTTCTGACATACCACTCCATTCCCTGCAAGTAGCTCAGGAATTCCTCGGGATTGCCAGCTTCCTAACTCACCAGTCATGAGCCCTTGAAGGTGTACCAGAAGTGGTGGGTCTACACACACCCTGCCTCTTTGAGGGCCTTGAGCAGAAGACAGGAGATATTATGAAAAGGAAAAGAAGGCAGACCCCTCGAAGAATGAGGGTATCAGGAAAGATGAGACAAAGCCAATTAAGGCGGGAAATTGAAAGACTCCCTAGCCCTCGAATTCCCTAATACAGTCTGGGTCGGAAGAGAACAAGAGTTGACCAAGGGAGGTCGACAGGAAAGAGAACTGAAATAAGCCCGGCACCAGGAAGTAGAAGCGATGCCAGACACAGCTGGGGTTCCGTGGTCGCCAACCCACGTCCCACAAGTTGTGAGACCCTGGGGGGGGGTCAGTTGTGAGAATAGCTTGCTGATTCATCGCGAGGTGACTTGAGAGTACTTTCCAGAGCCCGCCGTGTTATCTCCTGCTGTCTATGCTGATGCCAGCACAGGGCCGTTGCGAAACAGTGAGTGATTCCCGGTCAATCTGTATAGGACGGGGAACTCCGAACGTGTGTCATCATATTTCGTCATCATCTGCGATCATCTCAGGTTCGTGCAGCTTGGACCTATATTCTTTGTCTTTGCCGAGCAGTACGCTCTTTCACTAGACGCATCCAGTACAGGCCTAAGCCAGAAAATAAGGTTGAGACTTTGGAAGACATCGAAGCTAGACACCTGAATTACCTATATCAGTTTTAAAATAACACCATGTTCGTTTAGTAGTCATTTTTTCATTACCTTATTATTATCATCATAAGTGCAAATGACCTAGATGTTACGCGCATCATACCAATAATCACTGCCGCATAAAGTCTTTCTCGACTGTGATTTTTAAAATATTTATTTTTGGTTGGTTGGTTCTTAAGTTTAGGGGCTGTGACAACGCGGTCATGTAGCCCCGTGTACTTTGGGTGTGTGTAGAATCTGTCTGATAACCGGTGTTAAATGTGATGACTGTATTAGTGTGTGTTATCTGTTTTTTAATTTAAGTACAAACTGCAACTTAGAATTCTTCAAATAGTTCGTACTTTTGCCGCCAAGCGCCACCGTCAACGACTACTAGGCCAAGTTCGGAACTTAGCTACTAGACGCCACTGCAGTCGGCTCTTGGCAACGGACGTAGACATCTATGAGCGTTGTTTACCTATCCAATTTAGCTTCACACAGGTGTAATTAGTGGAAGGTTCTTTAACATGCCATAAATCTGACATGGGACCGCTGGCTTTACTTCCCCTCCGAAGAAAGGCATACTGACGGATTTTTAACGCTCTTAAAATATCCGACGGCTTCGGCTGGGTTTGAACCCGCTATCTTGGGCATTGAAGCTCAGCATGCTACCAAATACGCCACCGAAGCCACCATATAGTTTTTTTTTATTACAGTACATTGTGTACATTATACGTTGAAGTGTCAATTCAATACCGGTAGTAGTTTCCCTTATCATCCTGATCATAAGAGCAAATGACCTACAGTAGATATTACGCCCATTACACCATTAATCACCACACACAATAAGTCTTCCTCGCCTGTGAATTTTGAAATATGTATTTCTATTACGGTAGTTTGTAAGTTTGACGTGTCAATTCAACAGTAGTTTTTATTATCATCCTTATCAAAAGGGCAAATGACCTAGATATTACTCCCTCATTGTCTTTGGGGGCAAATGACTTAGATTTCAAGTCCATTATATTTCTAAGGCGACCTTAAAACATTATCATCATTCCACCGGGCGAAGCCGGGTACTACTGCTAGTATACATATATATATACATAAATTATATATAAACATTTGAACTGACGGTGGTTTTGTGGTCTGGGAGATGTGAAACGCGAAGATATGTCGAAATTTTCCGGAAGTCGAAACATGGAACCCATTGCAATAGTTAGCTTTCTAATGAAATCTACCTAAAAGTATTAGTTGTTGCTCTGAATTAATTATCAAGGTGAGTGTCCAAAGTCAAGACATCTCCCATTTTTAGCCTATTTTCAATTTTGAAAAAATAGGCTTATGAGATCACCTTTTGTCCGTGTGTGTGTGCGTGTGAGTGTGATTCGTATGTGTGTCCCCCCCCTAATAAAATCTAAACGGCTGGAGCGATTTCAATGAAACTCGGAAAGCTCATAGCACTATTCCCGGCGACCTCGACCGTGCCCTTCAAATTTTGTTACGACTCACCAATCCAACATGGCGGCAGTGCGAAATATTTCACCAGCATTCAATATCTCCGAAACTATTACCGATATTACCCTGACATTTTCTATGGTGATAGAGGGAACTACTATAAGTTCACTTATGTGACTTTTGAAAACCTGGTAACTACAAAACCAACATGGCGGCCAAGCGAATTTGCGACTTTTAAATAGACGTTTCTCGCGATTTGACCAACCAAACGCAATGAAACTTGGTACAGTTTATGTTTTATACATTGTAATGCACCGACATCTAACTTCGTTCAATTGTCTACATAATCACAAGATGGCGGATGTGCGAAATATTTCACCGGCATTCTATATCTCTGAAACTATTAGCGGTAAAACCCTGAAATTTTGTACGGAGATAAAGGGCACTACTGGAAGTCCATCTATAAGACTTTCAAAAACCGGTTAACTACAAAACGAACATGGCGGCCAAGCGAATTTGAAAATTTTAAATAGACCTTTCTCGCGATTTAATGTTCCAAGCGCACTGAAACCTGGCACAGAAAATATTTATACACATTGTAATCCACTGGTATCTAATTTAGTTCAATTGTTTACATAACCTCAAGATGGCGGCAGTGCGAATTTTAAAATTAAGATTTTATTTATTGTGATGTAGTCATGCGATCGAAGTGAAAGTTTGAATAATGAACCTACGCAATAATTTTCCTCTAATGGTACATGACTCTATGGCCTATATATTTAACAATCCAACATGGCGACCATCCGAAATATTTAGACGATACTGAATATCTACGAATCTATTTTAGCAATCAAACTGCATTTTTTAATGTTCATAGGGGCTATGAAGTTAAGTTCACCTATGGGACTTTAAATAACCTGGTGATCACAAATCCAACATGGCGGTGATGCGAATTATAAATATTCACATGGACGTTTCTCGCAATTTAACCATCCGCGTGCAGTGAAACTTGGTACAGTAAATCCTTATACGAATGTTAATCCACTGGCATCTAATTTATTTCAATTGTTTCCTTAACCTCAAGATGGCAGCTGTGAAAAATTTCAAAATCTCCTTGTTTTTTCTTGTGTCCTAACTATGCGATTGAAGTTTGAATACTACACGTTCACAATAATCTGCATGTAACAGTACATAACTCTAGGACCTACATATATAAAATCCAACATGGCGACCATCCGAAATATTTAGTCGGTTCTCAATATCTACGAATCTATTACAGCAAACAAACTGAAATTGTGTATGTTGATAGTGGCAATTAACATAAGTAGGATATATGAAAATAGACTGTATAGTTCTTCACGGAACTACTTGTTTCAAAATGTGAAAAGTAGGCTAAAAATCCAACCTGCGAACCATCTGAAATATTTAGACGGTTCTCAATATCTACGAATCTATCACAACCTTCAAACTGATATTTTGTATGTTGATAGAGGCAATTAACATGAGTAGGATATATGAAAATAGGCTGTATAGTTCTTCACTGAACTACTTGTTCCTGTATGTCTCGCGCTGCTACAGGGCGCGTTCAGTTACAATGGTATGACATGTTCCACATTATTCTCACTAAATATCACCGTGCCATGAGCTCACCCGGGCTCATATGCTCTCCCGTCGGTTTAAATAAAAATGTAGGGATGCATTTTTATTAGCCTATTTTCAATTTTGAAAAAATAGGCTTATGAGATCACCTTTTGTCCGTGTGTGTGTGCGTGTGTGTGTGTCCCCCCCCCTTAATAAAATCTAAACGGCTGGAGCGATTTCAATGAAACTCGGTAAGTTCATAGCACTATTTCCTGCGACCCCGACTATGCCCTTCAAATTTTGTTACGACTCACCAATCCAACATGGCGGCTGTGCGAAATATTTCACCAGCATTCAATATCTCCGAAACTAATACCGATATTACCCTGCCATTTTGTATGGTGATAAAGGGAACAACTATAAGTTCACTTATGTGACCTTTGAAAATCTGGTAACTACAAATCGAACATGGCGGCCAAGCGAAGTTGCGACTTTTAAATAGACGTTTCTCGCGATTTAACCAACCAAACGCAATGAAACTTGGTACAGTATATGTTTATATACATTGTAATGCACCGAAATCTAACTTCGTTCAATTGTTTACAAAACCACAAGATGGCGGATGTGCGAAATATTTCACTGGCATTCCATATCTGTGAAACTATTAGCGGTATCTCCCTGAAATCTTTCACGGAGATAAAGGGCACTACGGAAGTACATCTATAAGACTTTCAGAAACCGGTTAACTACAAAACGGACATGGCAGCCAAGCGAAGTTGAAAATTTTAAATAGACTTTCTCGCGATTTAATGTTCCAAACGCACTGAAATCTGGTACAGGAAATGTTTATACACATTGTAATGCACTGGTATCTAATTTAGTTCAATTGTTTACATAACCTCATGATGGCGACTGTGCGAATTTTAAAAGTAAGTTTTTTATTTCTTGTGTCGTATTCATGCGATCAAAGTGAAAGTTTGAATAATGAACCTACGCAATAATTTTCCTTTACTGGCACATGACTCTATGGCCTATACATTTAACAATTCAACATGGCGACCATCCAAAATATTTAGTCGGCTCTGAATATCTACGAATCTATTATAGCAATCAAACTGAATTTCTTAATGTTCATAGGGGCAATGAACTTAAGTTCACCTATAGGACTTTAAATAACTTGGTGTTCACAAATCCAACATGGAGGCGACACGAAATATAAAAATTCACATGGACGTTTCTCGCAATTTAACCATCCGAGTGTAGTGAAACTTGGAACAGTAAATCCTTATACGAATGGTAATCCACTGGCTTCTAATTTATTTCAATTGTTTCCATAACCTCAAGATGGCAGCTGTGCGAAATTTTAAAATCTCCGTGTTACTTCTTTTGTCCTAATTATGCGATTGTAGTTTGAATACTACACGTACACAATAATCTGCATGGAACAGTACATAACTCTAGGACCTACATATATAAAATCCAACATGGCGACCATCCGAAATATTAAGTCGGTTCTCAATATCTATGAATCTATTACAGCAATCAAACTGAAATTGTGTATGTTGCTAGAGGCAATTAACATAAGTAGGACATATGAAAATAGGCTGTATAGTTCTTCACGGAACTACTTGTTTAACTAACAGCTTATCTATGCTTGGTGATATTTCTTCAAGTTGGCGGCGTTGAAAACACCAAGGCGCTCGCCAGTTCTGATGTCTTCTATGACACAACTTCCATTATTTAGGGCTTCAGCCACTCTACTGGGACTATAGTCGAGGGATAGACATTTCTCGTATATTCTGTCCACTGGGCTGGATATTCCTGGACGTCTTATGAGAACTAAGTCTCCGACAACAAGTGGATTTCGATATCTCTTGAATCGCATACGACTTAGTCTCTTGGCAGCTTGTCTGTTCATTCTGTTCCTTGCAGCTAGTATTCTGCTATCGAGTGAAGGTTGGATACTAGGTGGTGCTGCAATAACACGATTCCACAATCTCACAGGCGCTTGATTCAAGTGTAGGACCATTGGTATCTGGCCTGTGCTCTCGTGCACGGTCGAATTTATGCATCGAGCCATTAGGATCAGGACTTCTGTCCATCGCCAGTGTGCTTCCTGGCAATGCAGGCAGAAAAAAATCGATATAGTAGCCATTACACATTCCGCTGGATTACTTTCTGGATATCTCACAGAAGAAAACAGGTGTCCAATTTCTAATTCATCCATGGCAGCAGCGAATTCAGCTGAGGTAAACTGTGATCCGTGGTCGGTGAGGAGGAATTGTGGTTTTCCCGCCTCCGGTAACACTTGACGTTTGATTCTCTGGATTATCTGGTGCGCTGTTGCCTTCTGCACTGGATGGAGCATGGTGAACTTTGTAAACACGTCGATGGTTACAACAGCAATTCGATTTCCACGACGTGCCTTCGGAATCGGTCCGTACAAGTCTTGTGCATACAATTCCCTGGGTCTCGTAGGTAAAATAGGTCGAGGTGGTTCCTTGAGCAAGTGCGACGTGTACTTGTTCCCCTGGCATGCGTCACAAGCACGTAAGCACTCCCTCACGGACGTTCCCATCCCGTTCCAGACGAAAGATTCACGGATGGTCGCTAGGGTCTTGTCTGTCCCTCCATGGCCAATAAATAAGTGAACCATGAGGATGACAGTTCTCTCACACCTTCTGGGAATTACAGTTCTCAGCTGCATGTGGTCGGCATCTACAAACTTGTACAAGACTCGCTGATATACGGTATGAGGTAATCATCCGCTATGGCGGCAATCCTGGTGTAATGTGGATCCTGGGCATCCATCCAGTTCTGCAAGAATCGTATGATCTTCCTTAGCTCCTCCTCGCGCCTCTGACCTTCGGGTAAATGACGTAATCTGCGGAGGTGTTCCTCGCAGTCTACCTCGATGCCAATGGCGTTGATGGTAGCGTAGGATTACGGCTGAGAATGTCGGCCAACACATTCTCTTTGCCTGGGCGATGTTCGATTACCAAATCGAAAAGCTGGAGAAATAAAGTCCATCTGGTTATCCTATCGCTCGCCAGTATTGATCGGGTAATGAAGGTCAGTGCGTGATGATCGGTCCTCACCACGATCTTGTGTCCCCAAAGAAGTTTGCGCCAGTATTCCAATGCGTAAACTAAGGCTAAGGCTTCAATTTCAGTCGTATAATAGTGCGATTCATGTAGTCTCAGTCGTCTGCTTAGGAAAGCAATATAGTGACAATTTTTGAGTTCATCTTCCTGCAAAACTATTGCACCAATACGTATTGCGGATGCGTCCGTCTCTAGGATGAAGTTCCTAGTGTAGTCATAGTATTCCAAAGTGATGGATTCGGCCAGCATTTTCTTCGCCTTAAGAAATGCTTCGTCGCAGGCCTCATTTTATGCCCATCTGCAGTTCTTCTTGAGTAGGTTCTGCAGTGGTGCTACTGTCTCAGAATATTTGGGACAGTGTGCAGCAAAAAATTGTAGTATGCCCAGAAATTGCCTCACGTGTTTCACCTTTCTTGGAACAGGAAATGCGGCGATTGCTTGGATCTTCGCCGGGTTCCGTCGATAGCCTAGACCGCTGATAATGTGGCCTACACATTTTAATTCTGCCTTGAAGAAGTGGCACTTGTCATATTTGACCTTAAAATTGGCCTTCCTTAGGTTCTCAAAAACAAGACGAAAAATTGCAAGGTGTTCATCCTCAGTCTCGGATGCTATGATTATGTCATCAACATAACATGCCAATTTCTCCTTGACTTCCGGGGTTAGTTTGGCATCCAAAGCACGGATCAAAGCGGCTCCTGCGTTCTTCACACTGAAGGGTAGTTTATTAAAGACATTAGTGGTCTGGTCGTAAAGAAACCCTGTGTATTTCTGCGATTGGTCAGACAATCGGATGTGGTAATAAGATTGCACCAAATCTAGGGAAGTCAGGTATCTCATCCCTTTAAATTTGCGCAGCATATCCCTTATTTTCGGCGGCCGGTCATGTTCTGGCACCAGGCGTTCGTTCAAGGCTCTCACGTCGAGACAAAGCCTTAAGGTCCCATCTACCTTTACCACAGGAGTAATTGGATTAAGGTAGGAAGTCGGCGCTTTCTTGATTGTACCTGCGTCTTCCATTTCTTTCAGCTTTCTCGCTACTTCGTCGCGGTGCTTTTCTGCAATCGGGTATATCTTCTTCTGGAACGGCGAGTCGTCTAGTAGTACTAAATCGTACTCGAAATCAGGAATCTCTCCAGGTGTCGTTCCGAAAATGTCCTGGTATTCCTGGAGTAAGTCGCTCAATCCTTTCTTGGTAGCTTCAGAGTGAGGTTGCGCATCGGCGGGTTCAATCTCCTCTGGTGCTTTCTGCTTAGAAACCCAGTTGTCGATCACGTAAACATCTGGATCCGACACTGGTTCGTCTTCTAGCAGGTTCACGACAATGGGCTCATTCGGCGAAAACTCAACATTGATTCGTCCCATGTCTATTATGCCGTCATGTAGACGCATGAAATCGGCCCCTAGGATCGCTTCATATCTGAGGTCCTACAAAACAATAAACTGGTGCAGGTACTCCTGGTTCGCTATGTTGAGGTTACATAGGACCTGTACCTTGCACTTGACTGTACGATCAGGAATGACTCCTCTTACTCGCAGGGTTGAAACAGGCAGTTCAGTGACATAGGACTTCGCTTTCAGTGTAGCGTAAAATTCTGTGGAGAATACACTGATCATAGCTCCAGTGTTGATTAGCAGGGTTACGGGACATCCATTAATCTGTGCCGGTATCATAGGCAATCGGGTTAGGTCAAAGTTGTTCGTCGTTCGTCTTTCCTCTAATAAGTCTTCTTGAACTGGTTCCCAGAGTAAGATAGAGGCAGTTA
The DNA here is from genome assembly GCA_946902985.2 of Meconema thalassinum. Lineage (NCBI taxonomy): Eukaryota > Metazoa > Arthropoda > Insecta > Orthoptera > Tettigoniidae > Meconema > Meconema thalassinum. The sequence goes on along the minus strand of OX336388.2, from coordinate 915,391,083 downwards.
CTCTGGTACCACGCAATTGTGATTTTACTTCATAAACGGTGTTTTTCTCTTTGGAGGTGCCGGGTTCCTCAAGATCGGTCACTTCCTCTGGAATTTCGTCTTCTTCCCTCGGCGTTCGGCCTTGGTCCGCCTCTTCTCTGGGCGTTCGAAGCTGTCGTATATACTCGCGGCTGTCTTGCGCGCGTCCTCGTCGATCTCAATGGGGTCGAAATCTGGGATCACGGTCTCTCCTGTATCCCCCGCTGTATCTATAATCACGACGTATTCCTCCCGATGTTTGCGCTCGAGGTAGATTCCTTTTCACTCGGCGGTCCTGATTTTCATCTCTTCGGTTACGGTCGTTCCTCTGATTAAATCGATCGTTCCATCGTCCTTGATTCCCTCGACAGTTCTCTCTGGAGTACGGCGTTCCACTCCATTGACGTCGGTCAAGGTTCATGTTACCAGTCTGATGCTGTCTATTGTTACTCTTGTGGATGTTGTTGCTGTTGTTTTGTTGAGTTAGCTTTGGAGTTTGCGATACCTTATCGACAGTCGTGAGGTTGACATGTCGAGGTTCGCCTCTCGTCTGCTTATGAGGTGTGAACTGTTCTGTGCTGGAGTCCAGTCTGCGTAGAATCTGGTCGCACCCCCAGAAAGTCTTTGCTCCCGTGGCGTTTAGAACTTTATGTACTTCGGCAGGGTACTGCCAGACAATGGTGTTTATCAAGTCTTCCTCAGATAACGGAGGTTTAAGACATCTTAATTTGGCAAGCTGGGATGCGAAGAAATTCGCATAGCGAGTGGGTAGGTTAGTGCTGTATATTTTAGTGTACATTTCAGCCCTAATTGCCTGTTGTACGTCGCACAACCAATATGTTCTTAAGAGCGCTTCCTTGAAATCGTGGAAGCCGGTGAAAGAGTACCGGAAAGCCCTGTACCAGGTACCTGCTTGGCCTTCTTAGAGGCGTCAAATGACCCTTAACTCTCTTTCGGGTGTGACCATTGTGTCTCTAAAATAGCTCTCCACGTTCGCTATAAATTCAACAGGTGTGACACTTCCACCAGTTCCCGTGAATTTAGCCGGTTGTTCTTCACGTGAACGGATTATCATCACATTACTCTGAATTTCGACGAGTATTGCGGTTTGAAAGTCTGAGCGTTGTAATTGAGGTTGGTACCGTAATTATTTGGTGTAGCAAAGTTCGGCTGCACCATGGGCGTTGGTGTATAGAACTGCTGAATATCGGGTTGATGCAGTATCTGAGGTTGCGTTGTTGGTTTGTCTTTCGACTGGTCAACCTTCGTGATACGAAATGGTTGCGTCGTTGGCTTGTCAGACTGTTGTTCCATCTCCATGAGTTGAGACAAGTTCACGTGGCTAAATGGCACCATTCCATCTGTCACTTGACTCTGATTCGCAGTATTTTCAGGTGTAGACGTGGGATTCCTCAACTTATTAATCCTGCTGTCTATTTCCTTCCATTCAGGTATAATCGCTTCTCCCTTCTGACGACTTAGTTCGTTTACCTGGAGTTCAATTCTCTCGATCTTCCCTCGTAGGCATTGATCTAACTCATGTACTCAGAGTCGTACGTTTGCACTAAGCTTTTGACGTTCGTCCAGTGCAGCATTTTCTAAGCGTCTTTGCATGTTCTCAAAGTCTTCCTTCACCTGATAGACATTGTCTTTGACGACAGCAACGTCTCCCCTGAGTTCGGTTACTTCGTCTCTTACTCTTGCTACTTGTGTTTCAACTATCAGTTTGTGCTCGTTGAAATCCCCTCTCAACAGCATAATATCGGTACTAACCTCTCCCTTATTAGAATCGACTGTCTCACGAAGTTCACTAATCGGGACGTTCAAGTCGGCAACACTCTTATTCGTGGCGGACGTCTCATGTCTAAGGTGGGCTACCTCAGATCCTACAGCCTTAATATTTGTGTGGACAGCGGAAGCAGCTCCACGCATCATTACAAGTCCTGCATTTACCTTCGCTACTTCTTTCTTCACCTGCTGGATAAATCCCTCGACGTGGGTAACCCAACTCCCTAATTCTTCTCTGGTGTTGTCGAGATCGGCCCTCATGTCGACTTGTATCCGGGTCATCGTAGCTTCAAGTCTCGTAGTGTTATCATTTGCACGAATTTCGTTGGTCTCATCCAACTCTCTAATGCGAGTTTGCATCTCCTCTCTTGCACGGTTTATGTCGTCATTAAGCGCTTCTAATCTATTGTTAGCGTCCTGCTGGTGTCGCAGAAAGTCGGCCCTAAAGTTAGCTAAACCTGCAGTGATATTCTCGTTAACCACCTCTCGGTTCGCCTCCATTTCCACTCTGACATTATGGACATCAAGTCTAACATTATTGACATCTTGTCTAACATTATTTAAGCTGGCATTTACAATGTTAACATCCTGCCTAACATCAGCTAGACTAGCATTTACATTATTAACATCCTACCTAACATTATTGACTGTGGCAGGGTTATATTCTAGATCGCCCCTAACATTGTTTATATCGCCTCTAAGAGCAACAATGTTAGTGTCGAGGTTGCCTCTTACATTATTTATATCGCCTCTAAGAGCGGCAGTGTGATTGTCGAGGTCGCCTTTCACATTGTTTAATGTAGCTGTGTCAGCTCCCAAAGCATCCCTATTCTGTTGGAGATTAGCGTTCACTCCAACCAACATCTCTTCAAAGCGGTGTATCATCGCCTCATACATTACAATTGATATATTTGATAAAGAGAGAAATATTCATCCCGGGTGAACTTACACCTAAGACAGGGAATCACTGTGGTCGTAAGTTTGCTTTCCTTCAATAAATCACACGAGTACAGCTGGAGTACACAACTAAATGATTCTAAATTTACTAACATCACGAAGAGCAAAGCAAAATATTACAATTACTTAAGATGAAGTATAGGAAAAGAAATATCCTAATCTGATTTGAATAAGCTTGTGGTCTTAAATCACTAGAATAGCACACGGCTTGCTGAACAGCAGTACGACCTTTTAAGTTCGTCCCAGTACAGTCAACTAGCCTTTAAATAGTGTTTTCATCCTCTTACAAGAAAACGACAGGTGCTGATGGCCTCCATGTCCAAAATCGGCATCACCGATTGGGCGCCATTTTAAATAAAGTATGCGGTATGAGCCCGTCAGACGAGTTCTTTTGGTTGCCACTAACCGCAATAGCTTCCCAGACAACTCACCGTCTGGACACATACGCCGAAGAGAACCGGATGTACTTCCTATAGGTCAATGCGCACGAAGACGCAGCATCCCGGGGCGATCGGGCAGACACGGAGAATAAGTGAAAGGGCCCACGAAGTACACCGTAGAAACACTTAGATTACAAAATAATAACATCCAGACTTATGTAAACTCGATATAATGTATTAAAAAAACAAGATGTTCAGTAAAGAACATATAGCCTACTTTCTCCTAAATGTATGAGTATAGTTATAACTCGTTGTTATTATCAAAGAGTATAATAGAACTGTTCTTTGTTGAAGGCCATAGAAACGATTTTCCTCTACCAAACGCCACAATCTAGATAAAAACTGCTACCATCATTGAAGAAAGAAAGATAAGAAGTATCTCAAGAATGTTATGGATCTGGAGACATAATCGACCGGACTGGCTGCGTGGCTCGGCGGTAATGTTCTCGCTTGCTGGGCCCTAGGTTGCAGGTTCGTATCCTGGCGCAGTCAGCTGGCATTTGAGGGTGCACAAATGCGAGGGAGCCGTGTCAGTACATTTACTGGCACGTTAAAGATCCCCTTCGGGCCAAAATTCCGGCACCCCGGTGTCTCTAAAATCAGCAGTAGTTAAAAGGGATCTAAAACCAATAACATTATTATTATTATTATTATTATTATTATTACGACCTGCCGTGGGCAACATCCAACTTTGAGTTGAGGCATGTCTTTACACGTCTGGTTGTGCATGGCTTTCACAACCCTAATTGAATTAACAAATCTTTCCATGACCCTACAGAGACGTGTGTTTACAAACTATGTGGATATTTTCGATAATATAATCCTAACAGAGCGAGTGCATTCTAGCGGCCAGAAGAAGAAACTTTTCAATAAAATCTGGAAGTTACCTTTTTGGCAGCTAGATGTCTCGAGTAAATCTGCTGGCGAATTATGTTTTAATTAAATATATATTTTACACCATAATGTGCACAATATAACGCTTAATAACATTTCCAAGTAACGCAAAATAGGCTGTTACAAACGCTTTAAAATAAAAAGTTAAAATGTATCGTAGTATCATCTTGTCATTCTTCAAATTCGATGCGCATAGAATGATAATGGTATAGTAATCAATGGATCCCCACGTAGACTAGTCGTGACATCTATTGGTGAAATATCGAACAATATAATCCTAACAGAGCGAGTGCATTCTAGCGGCCAGAAGAAGAAACTTTTCAATAAAATCTGGAAGTTACCTTTTTGGCAGCTAGATGTCCCGAGTAAATCTGCTGGCGAATTATGTTTTAATTAAATATATATTTTACACCATAATGTGCAGTTACAATTATAGCCTTAAGCTATTGTCATTACCGGATTCATCGCATGCATACTAAGCGATTAAATAGCGTACGCTTCTATGCGTCCACCGTGAAGTAGCTGTCGATCCCTAACTTTTATATATTACTTACAATTTTTATATGTAGGCTATGGTTTTTTAATACTTGTTTTATTATAGATAGCTTTATTCTCTGTTATCCCAGAAATTAGTAAAGGGTTAGCGTCAGGAAGGGCATCCGGCTATAAAACAAACTGCCAAAACCGTAAAAATATGACAAGTTCTGTAAATTTAGCCTCGGAAACTGCTAGGGCGTTCCCCGGAAGCGACGCGCAAGGGTCCCGCCTACCCCTTGTGAGAAATGAGCAAAGGCTACCGAGTCATGGGCGGGCTCGGCTGAAGAAGCAAGTCCAGATTAGAATTGGAACCCTGAATGTTGGATCGATGACGGGGAAAGGAAGAGAGGTTGTGGACCTAATGATGAGAAGAAAAATTCTGTGTGTCCAAGAAACTAGGTGGAAGGGTAATAAAGCAAGAGAGCTTGGAAGTGGCTTTAAATTGTTGTACAGTGGAGCAAACAGAGCGGGAAGAAATGGTGTTGGAATTATCCTGGCTAACGATTTGATCCCCTCTCTAGTCAGTGTAAACAGAAGAAGTGATCGCTTGATGAGTGTGAAGCTGTGCCTTGGGGAAGGGTTTACCATTGTAAGTGCCTATGCTCCCCAAGTTGGCTGTGAGGAAGAAGAAAAGGATGGTTTTTGGAGGGACCTGGAGCAGGAACTTTCTAGTATATCAGCAGATGAAAGGGTATTTCTGGGTGGAGATCTAAATGGACATGTTGGCACCAGTGTGGAAGGGGAAGTAGTGAGGAGAGTGCATGGAGGCTGGGGATTTGGTACGAGAAATGAGGAGGGTGAGAGAGTGCTAAGTTTTGCCTTGGCATTAGATCTAGCAATATGTAACACCTTCTTCAAGAAAAACGAAAGGCAACTGGTGACCTACAAAAGTGGAGGAAGAGAGAGCCAAATAGATTTCCTTTTGTGCAGAAGAATGCATTTGAAGGAGGTTAAGAATTGTAAAGTTATTGTGGGGGAACATGTTACACCACAACACAGAGTGCTAGTTATTGATTATGAATTCACGGGCATTAAGAAAAGAACAGCAAGGAAAATTACTCCAAGAATTAAATGGTGGAAATTGAAAGATCCTACTTTGGGAAGTGAATTCAAGGAAAAGGTGTTGCAAGGAACACGGCCAGTGGAAGGAGTACAGAGATGGTGGACAGTAAATTCAGAAGCAATCAGGAAAGCAGGCGTAGAAGTTTTGGGGAAGACGTCTGGGAAAGGTGCTCCCCTGGATAAAGAAACATGGTGGTGGAATGATGGGGTTCAGGATGCCATCAAGGCAAAACGACAGGCAAAAAAGAAATGGGATGAGTCTGGAAATGACGAAGATAGAGAACACTACAGAAAGGCAAATAAAGTTGTGAAAAGAGCTGTAGGGAAAGCAAAGACAGCTGCATGGAAGGAAGTCTATGAAGAACTAGAGACCACAGAAGGGGAGGCCAAGCTTTTCAGAATCTCTAAGGCACGAGACAGGGCTTCAAAAGATCTCACACACATCAGGCAGATGAAAAGTGAACAAGGAATTGTAATTCAAGATGAAGAGCATATTAAGAAGAGATGGGAGGAATATTTTGAAAAGTTGCTAAATGAGGAAAATGCCCGTCTTGTGTTTGAGGATGGTATCCCAAATCACAACGTAACAACTGGCATATGCAGGGAAGAGGTTGTAACTGCTATTATGAAAATGAAATGTGGAAAAGCAACCGGCCCCGATGAAATTCCAGTGGAGGCTTGGAAATGTCTGGATGAAGAGGGCATAGATATGTTGTGGAATCTATTCCAACAGGTACTTCAAGAGGAAGTAATGCCCAAGGAATGGCGGGAGAGTACCATAATTCCCATTTATAAGGAGAAAGGTGACATTCAGGATTGTGCAAATTACAGAGGAATAAAACTCATGTCACACGCAATGAAGATCTGGGAGAAAGTTATTGAAAGTAGGCTTCGGGTGGAGACGACAATAGGAGATGAACAGTTTGGATTTATGCCGGGAAAGGGAACAACAGATGCTATTTTTGCACTTAGGCAGGTCATGAAAAAGCACAGGGAGAAGAGAAAAGAACTACATATGGTGTTCATAGACCTAGAGAAAGCGTATGATCGAGTTCCCCGTCAAGAGGTATGGAGATGCATGAGATGCAAGGGAGTACCGGAGAAGTATGTGCGCATTGTTCAGGATATGTACCGTGGAGCAAGGACACGAATTAGAAGCAGTGTAGGATTGTCAGATACTATACCGGTTCAAGTAGGTCTTCACCAAGGATCTGCACTAAGCCCCTATATTTTTGATGTAATAATGGATGTCTTCTCTGAAAACTTAAGAGAACCAGCTCCTTGGTGTATGCTATTTGCAGATGATATTGTCTTATGTAGCACACACAGGGAAGAGCTTGAATATAAACTGGAATGCTGGAGAAGAGCCATAGAGGACAGAGGCCTTAAAATCAGTAGGAATAAGACCGAATACCTGTGCCTTGGAGGAACTGGAAATGAAACTATTCAGATGGATGGTAGCCAGCTACAGGCAAGGGACAGTTTCAAGTATCTGGGATCCACTGTATCTAACGATGGCAATCTAGATCTGGAAATTACCCACCGAATCCAGGCTGCCTGGTTAAACTGGAAAAGGTTATCTGGTATTCTCTGTGACAGGAGACTGAATATCCAAGTAAAGGGTAAAGCCTATAAATGTGCAGTGAGACCTGCAATGCTATACGGAGCAGAAACTTGGCCAACAGTGCAGTCACAGTGCAAGCGACTGGAAGTAGCTGAAATGAAGATGCAAAGATGGATGTGTGGTGTTACAAGGAACGATCACATCAAAAACACCTTCATACGAGGCAGCGTAAAAGTGACTGAAGTATCAAAAAAAGTGCAAGAAAGACGCTTGCTCTGGTATGGCCACATTAAGCGCAGGGATGAGAGTTATGTAGGAAGGCGAGTGCTTGGTCTGGAGGTGGAAGGCAAAAGGGAAAGAGGCAGGCCTAGAAAAAGATGGCTGGACTGCGTGCAGGATGATCTCCGGGAGAAGCAGTTAACAGAAAACACTATTTGGGACCGAGGAAAATGGAAACGACTTGTCAGAAACGTCGACCCCGCATGAACGGGAAAAGACGAAGAAGAAGAAGAAGAATGTGCACAATATAACGCTTAATTTTAAAACATCTGAGTCATTACAAAGCAATAAACATATAACATTTCAAGCAAAAAACCTAGCTCTGATCGGGTTTGAACCATCGGCATTTGAGCGATAGTCTAACGCTCTACCACTGAGCTAATTGTGTCAACGAATATCGTTCTATTTAAAATGACTTACATAGAACTTGTTAGCAAATAATGATTTATACTAAACGATTTCATCACTGGAGTATATTATTTATATATAAAGCATTTCATACAAAGTTTATTTATTTTTTATCAGTACGCTATATTGCATGCAATACTCAAATTTGTGAAATATAAGTCCGGCACAAGATATCCGCTGCCATCTTGTCTTATTACTGAATCAGTTCAGCTTTTTAAAATCACGTCTGCACTATAGTATTACAAAATAAACTTTTAATTTCGAACGTGCCTCTTCCTTTAGAACAGTTAAAACGATTCTCGGCTCGATAATCGGAACTGGTGGGTCCCATGATATGGATTATAAAGTTTGCATAATTCGCACGGCCGCCATCCTGAAATGGTATGGCGGACGACCTTGTAATTTAGTCACAAGACGCATCCTATACGAAGGTATGATGTTACCAAATTTGGTAGAGATCGGGTGATTTGGTTAGTCGTTATTTGATTTTACGTTTTGAACGTTTGAGTGGCCGCCATTCAGTTTTAGTAAAGATGGCGGCGATATAAAACATGACACTGAGGTGTCCTTTGCTAGTGCTACCTTTGTACCAAATTTCGTTCAATTTGCATTCACCGTGTTCGAATTGATAGGGGGGGACAGACATTCAGAGTACACACACTCACACACACACAGACACACACACACACAGAGAGACTCACACACACACATACATACACACACACACACAGACTCACACACACATACACACACACAGACAGACACACTTTTTTCGCCCTGTGTTGATCTCATAAGTCTACTTTCATTTTTTGCAACAATCGAAAGTAGGCTAAAAACAACAATCACCTAGCCTAGTTCGGAGGGTTTATACCGGGCTAATCCCGGAAGCTAAATTTAAAAAAGATAAGTGTCGAAGATCCTAAACTGATTGAAAGTGAAAATAACCCTCGCGAAAGATCTAATTACACGAAAATGCAAAAAGCAACAAGCTAGGGTAGTGGCACGTAAAGTACATCCTACACAGATGAAACGGGTTACATGAAAAAGAAGTTAAGTTAACAGCAATAGCAATAAGAATTTATGATGGTACCACTCCATTATTTATCTTTAAACAAGTTAATAATCTAGCTAAATCCTGACAATTACAACAAAGTATACGGTGACTTCCTACCGTAACAAACAAATGATTACAAGAAATCTATGTGACAACCAGTTTAAAAAAACTTTTAATTTATCCTTACTGGCTAATGGGTACATCAGGTAAACACATAAAATTCACATCAATAAATAAATAAAGACAACACAGCGTTTAGAAAAGCCTCTTATTCCTGCCTGCGTACAAGCAAGAACACTGTTTGTATTCTTGGGTCATCTAGTGTATTTGAGGTTGGTAATAGCGCGATCAGAATCACGACTTACATTACTTGAGCATTGAGTTCCACTAGTTGAGAACTAATGATCCACGACAGCTCTGTCGTCTCAAGATTGTGTACTGTAGTCTAAAAGTCATTTCCCTGTTGGAAATGTGATCAATCCAAAGAGTCAGCCAGTTTGCATCAAATTGCAAGTCATAGAAATTTTACAATCATTATGGTTATCTTAATTAGCATAATTTGGTCTTGTTATTTTTGGAAGCATTATTTACATTGTGGTAGGATTAGGATACTGGCTTTTCTCTATGGACACCTAGGCTTAACTAGTGTGAAGTCTACAACAGATCATCACCTAATCTCAACATCGGCTCACACATGGCCGGAAAAACAATAACACGAGTTACCAGACTCGGTTTGCACAATAACACTGACGGGGCACAAAGCTCTCCATTCAGTCTTCAGGTAACAATCCTGGACAGTGGTCGCAGATAAAATATCTGGACGACGGCGCGACAAAAGCACTCTACTCTAACATAAAAGCCTTCAAATACGGGGTTGAATAACCTCTCCATAATAGACAATGACTTCCATATATTGCAATGCACTCTCCCTGTGCTAAAATAATCCGCTTCCTAAAGCGTTAAAGAAGTTATCATAACGTCCAGTGACGTAGGCAAATTTATGACTACTATAAGACTGCATGACCTTGCTCTGGAAATAATCAATACATTCCACTCATGAAAATAGTGTCTGGCTGTAACTTAGTTGTCTCTCTCTGAGTGTTGGGATCCATGCTAGTACACATTCAACTCTGGTGTGTAAAGCACACTCACTCTGCTCATCGCATCAGGCGATAATATACACTTCACAGGCGTTAAACATAAAAAAGAATTCTCTAATCTAATAACGCTGGCTTACAAACTATAACAAGTAGTATTAAATAATTGGGGGCTTCACTACCACGCAAAGAAATAAATGTAAGTCATGGGTAATGTTAAAAAAATGCAAAGATTGAAATTCAAATATATTCCACTCGGAATAAAAGATTTTGGAATCGGTGGAAGATATTCCACTTTTCAAATATATACATGTGGGCGTTCATATAACTTTGCCGTGTCTTATGACTTGACACTAACAAAAATTATAACAAGCGACAATCCCACTGACTGCTAGGATGTCTAAAACGATACTGAGTATATCTGGGGTTCGACGCATGACTAGCATCATAATTGAAACGCCCATATTAGTTCTAACAGGAACTATGGTGGCTTCAGAGCTCACATTACAACATAAATTAACACATTCAAAAGGTCGTGACTTCAGTCGGTCACGAAACGATACGACCATTACAAGTCCCAAAAGAAATCAAGGCAGTGTCGTGAAAAGCAGGTTCGCAAAAGGGGGTCACAAAATATGACTCAACGATGGCTATCCATCGCTCAAGTTGAAGTTGGCCCTCACTAAGGGTTGGCCAAAACGGGTCCAAATGACTTGTGGTCCTGTCTAATCCATGAATATTAGGACATAACGTCCCGCGAACACCTTCACGATGCACCATGAACACATGGTGGCAAATCCACTGTGAAAAGAAATAAGATTATACTAACTACAAGCTCTACCTATCTGGTGTCACTAGTTCGGTTAATTAAACTACTATCTACTCCACCACAGCTCAACCCGTACAATGAGACAAGAACAAACTCACATAGCAGCCACCCATAAAATCGTGGTGTAATAGAGACAGGATGGTTGGTGATAATTCCTGGTAATCACTCCGGCATCGAGCTTATCCCATCCATCTTCCTTCTCCTACTAGTGGCCTCTCCAACAAAGATCTCGTTCTCATGGTCAGCGATTGGGTTGATGGTTCCATGGGCTTCAATTCCCACAGAAAAGGTGGTAAATCCTCCTGCCATGGTGTAGTGGTCTCCTGGTGGAATATTCCTCACATCATGGGGGTCCTTACTCCATCTTACTGACTATCGTCACCGTATAGAACATGATGTGCACGTGGTCGACGTAGTTATGCATATTGAATGTTACACACGTGGTTTCAACTGAAGTTAGATTTAGCACAGTTTTAATAAATAAATCACTGGCTTTATTCGCAGACTGATCAACATTGCCCTTTCACTGTCAGCTTCACAGAATTTACACGACACGTGGTGTCGGCAATCACAGATTCTGATAAATAAATCACTATTCAAAAATATCACAATGATGGCATCGAAGATTATAGTGATAACAAGCACTTGATCGTTCGTGGATGGTTTACAGATCACAGTATCTTAACACTCTCACGGTCATAAGATACGTGAGGTTCACAGAAAAGCATGTGGTGTTATAATCACCAAAATATGTCTCAAAATTGACATCAATAATCCACACTTTACACGAGCGGTCGGTAAATTTATCACTGAAATGAATTTCCACTGACAATTATAATTCACTTGTGATCCGTCGTTGATGTTCGTCGATCTACATATCACCTCGTGGCGAAATATCGTGATGATCCCCTCGTGGACGAGAATGATTTAACTTTTTCACACACATAGGGGCCGATAACCTCGATGTTAGGCCCCTTAAAGCAACAATTATCATCAACATCACTTTTTCACGCACAATTTTTAAATAATACATTCCTCGCAGCGAAGCACTGCACACATTTGTGCGAAAGTAAACTTAACACGACGTTTCGTCGGATGCACTGGTTATCCTCACCCTCAGGTGGACTTATAATATTCTTCGTCTCTGCTGACGGACAAAAGTACAGCACGTCTGCTTCGGACGGCTTCTCAACAGGTAGGCAATGAGCTTCGGTCCTCCAGCCTCGTGCAGGTCGAAAATTGAGTCGTTGACGATCCATTTCCTGTCGCGAATCTGCGGTGTTAATACCTTTTACCTTAAATTAAAAACCGGTAAACATCGTAATGCTTCCTTTAAACAGATCTACATATAGGAATAATCTGAGACTTTTACATATCAAAAAGGTATTAGTTCTTGCTCAGAATTAATTATCAAGGTGAGTGTCCAAAGTCAAGGCATCTCCCATTTTTCCTGTATGTCTCGCGCTGCTACAGGGCGCGTTCAGTTACAATGGCATGACATGTTCCAAACTATTCTCAGTAAATATCACCTATTCATGAGCTCACCCGGGCTCAATATATTGGCTTATTGAATGCAATGCTACTTTTAGTCATGTGGAATGCAGCTAGGTTAGGACCGAAAAATTGTTCTGTCGATAAACGTAGGTTTAGCCTTTTTGCAGTCAGTTACAAGACGTATATCTATTCTTTTACGAATATTTTCGATTGTTTTTCCCAAAAATTTCATTGTTAAATAATCTGTACAGATTTTTTCAAATAATTTTTGGCTTGTTTTCGAAGGTTGTTATTAAAATCAACGTGTGCCTTTAGCCATGGTCTCCGTTGAAACTTAAACACACGATGAATTTTTATCAATTTTAGTCCATGATTTAGAGCCTGTTTAAGTGCCATGTAGTAAACAACGCATCGCCTTCGATTTCCAAAATGAGGAATCAGTTTTTTGATAGGCGAATCCTTCGGTTATATACACTCTGGTAGGAAAGGTAAATCGTTGTGTAGATCATGAAGGTCAGATGGATAGTCGACATCAACGTCTAGAATGTATCAGTCAGGGTCTTCTTCCTTTAGCGTTTCTAGATCAATGGTATCTGGAGAAGCCCACTAAAATCCACTGTAAGGAAGGGAGTGGCACATAGCCCACACGTATTGGTTGTTGGCATCATCATAGGTAATAAACTGAGATCGTTTTCTCGGAATCATAGTTTTCATGTAATTATTGGTTGCTTCAGCATACCGATGAGAAACCTGGCATATGCCTCCACGTATTCCAGACTCTATTAATAGAATTTGATCGTAATCCTTTAGCAATTCCAGTTCAATTCCAGTGTAAAGAAGCATTGCCTCAAAACTTAAACCAGGTGAAGTAAAGAAGTGTTCAGCATCCACGGTGTGTTTCTAGTGTTTGTATCTAACAGTTTCAAAGCTGTCTGCAAGAAGGAGTACATCTGAAGTTAGGTAGAGGACACTACTGAACCCTTGCAAAGAAGCTTATGAGACTTAGTTTCGGGGGGTGTAACAGTCCATTTCGTAAGTTGTTGTTAAAGCGCTTCATTGACATGCAGGGTAACATATAACAAAATAACATGCAGGAAAAAGTGAAGCCAGGGTTAAAACAAATGAATTTAATGACAGATCAGCTATTTACAAAAAAGAAATAAACAAACAAAATTCCCAAAAAGACTCCCACTGAAATAAATTAATTGCCAAAAACTAGGCCTAATCTCAGGAGAGATTATTAATCGGACCAAATGTCCCAAAATCTGCAATGACAATGTATACGTGTGTGCTGTTCTACATGCTTAACGATGAGTACAATTGAATGCATGATTCGTCATCATCCGGATAAACTTTCAGAAGACGAATCTGCATTGCATAGAGCTAGACAGACGCGGGGAACAACTATACACAACTTAAAACTAAACCGACACTTCCTATACTAAATAAACAACAATAATTTCCGCTTGAAATTGGAATAAAGAACTGCCGAAGCAAAACATTACTGCCTAAAATTAGGACTTCTCAAAAATCAACACAAGTAAGTTAACACGTGACCAACAAAAGAAACACACATATGACCGCCTGTCATTTTTACAAGTAAATACAACTACACCACACGGGTGTCACACACACTAACAAACATGAACGGAGTCATAGAAAATCACTAGGCTCAAAGCCAACATTTACATCATTAACACAATATTCCATCCATATGACATGCAATAACTCGTAACAAACCTGGCGAACTCCCCAATTAATTATGGTCCAAATAACCATCACAAAAGAACAGGTTTGCTAATGATAGCTTAATAGGAGCCATTCGGAAAACAGGACTGCCTAACAAAATAAGTCACCAAGGCTAGACGGGCGCTAAGTGGAAATCTGCATATCTGTCAACCAACGTGTCAATAACTTCGACCTCCCAAGGCATGGGATCGAGTCTCGAAGAAGCGTGCCCCAAAGCACAATATATACGTGTGTGTGTCAGAACAAAATATATCTCAGCATTTCCCCTAGGAAATCCAAGAATCAGCATTGGACAAGGTACAGAAGCCTCCGCGGAGCGCCCTGCCTTTCCATCAAAAATACAACAACAACAAACATGAGGGCGGTAGCACCATCTACCCCTCATCACGTAGAATCAGAACACACACTTGACACAAGAACACACACAGAATCACACGTATGGGTTTGACAGAAACCTGAAATAAATGACATAAATATTTTTCCACCAGCTCGCGCTTCCGTTCTAGTCTGTGACTAACGAACCTGAAAAGGACTCAAAAAAATCCAAAAAAAAATTAGAACTAAGGTGTTCTACAATTACATCTTAATTTGTTGCGCTCGGCAACCCTAATATGAGTAATAACCTGTTCAGCAAACATCTTACCAAATTACCTCCCTTTCCTATCAAAAGAATATGAACTTTAATAAAGCACCACTTATCGAATGTAACGAGTTTCGCATCCGCATGGATAAAATCAAGTACACGCGCCGTGTACATTAAATAGGACTCCAAAGAAAAAATATAGAACAAACAACTTTGGCCACGCGCCAACGTACATTTAAAACACTAGTGTCGGTGCAAAAAAAATCTACACAAGAAAAAGAATAAATTAACTATTTACAACGTTCCCACGCCTTATCTAACTACATATTGAGTAAATCAATTTTTTGTACATCACCGTATCAGCTTGCAGAACATATAACCTCCGTCCCGGCTCATTTCCCTACGGGAAATTAGTCCTCCATCGTCGACGTCGTCGAAGAAGCGATGCACATCAATCGGTCTCCTGGCCAAACGTCGGACATCTTGGCGTAGTTTCTTGGACAGAAATGTTCAATGTTGATAAAAATTGCCTAGCTATAATCGCTGTGAGTTACTACATTCACTCACGTTATGTCCTATGCGATTAATGATCGAAGACTTTCCCTAGCTTAGCATTCGCTTACACATGCACAATTATAACTTGAAAAATACAATACAAAATTTACATAAATTATACACTTTAAACACATCGTCATTGGCTTGAAAAACAAGTTTTAAACATGACTGTCTCGCAGTCCTTATCTCGCTAGATATCTATACTGCTCTACGTGAACCTTGCTCGCTGTGAGCACTAATGGAATGTTAGTAAAGTCTTGCCCATTAAGAGCTGAAAATCGTGACGCAGACTGGCGTGAACCTTGCTTACCAGAGCTCAATAAAGTTGTCACTAGTATGATTAATAAGACCGGTAAATCGCGACGCAGACTGGCGTGAACCTTTGCTCACCAGAGCTCAAAACAGTTGGTACTAGTATGCACATTAAGAGCGGTAAATCGCGACGCAGACTGGTGTGACCCTTGCTCACCAGAGCTCAAAACAGTTGTCCTCGAAACGGCTTCTCCTCGATCAATTTATTGGAAACTGACAGAATGAGGTGGAGTGGGGAGAATTAAGAAAAATATTCTAGAGTTTTCATCTCACACACATGGGACTAGTATCAATCTTCATCATTTTATTCCAACTTCTCAGCGCACTTATACGGAATTATTTCGGATCGGCGGTTCTTTAGGTATGCGTTTCCGCGCCTTTTTTACAGGGTACGCCACCCATCGCGTGGTTTTGGCGTGGTCTCATCTGATTGGGTGATTCAATCCTAGGTCGGTTGAAACTCACTCGTGACCATCCCCTAATGACTCCAATTTTGGTGCGCGTTGTTACACAATTTGTCCTTGAACTCGGCTTACCCGGTCGTCTTCAAGAATAACTACCAAGCCTGCCTCTGTGGTAATCATTGCAACACACTACCTCGGCATTCCTATGTCAATTTCTACATGTACTGCCTCGGCATCAGTAATAATAATAATAAATCATGAATACTTATTCATCGCAGATTAATAAGGGTTCACTATATTCTCATAGAGTTTAAATTTTGACCTGATTCCAGACATTTTCGGCATGTTCATAGTCTTCCTTACCAACTTCTTTTTGACTTAATTTGGTAAAGAATGCTTCTTTTGGAGGTTATCACTTTTAATTTAACTTTTCCCAAAAATCAATGTGATCATAAGGAAGTGCACCTTTACGAGTCATGATCGTTGCATTTTCTCTTCCAAAGTACTTGTCTGTTTCAGGGTATGATGTTAAATTTATAACTAAGTTTTCCAAACTACTTGGCATCAATCGAAACGTATCCACAAATCGAAGCTTAACATTTCCTACATATTTGGTGAAGGAGATGTAATTTTCATTAGTGTTAGGAATATCGTCTATTCTCCCAGTAGTACATCCCAACTGCTAAGGTAAGATAATAATTTTTTTCATTGTTAGCAATAATAATAATTATAATACTGTAAATAATGATAGTGATAATGTAATTCTATGACGCACTGCTTACAATCTAACATCAAATTACCAACTCCTTGACTGTAACCTAAAACTGCGTTTCAATCCCCTGGGCTTTCGTAAATGAATATACATTCTTACAGCTTACATATTCTATGACTGAACATACGCTATTTACATGTAAATACCACAGATATGCAAGCAGTTGTATTCTGTCATAAGAATAACATGGCTTATATTTAGGCCCCTGGAGACTAAACTATTATTGCGATTTTTATAAATCTTGACGTTTCGTTATGTAAATATACCATCTAATTACGTTGGTCATAATTTTCAACTTACTAGTTGTCTCTAAATTACAGATCAGATGCAACCCTATATGCTATGTTAAAACTTACTGCGTATTACAAAGCTGTAGACTGGTTGGTTAGACGATCTTTAACGATGTGATCACAGTGAGAGGTAGTAGGAAAATGAATGTATTCTTGCTAAGGGTCCTCTAATATACCCAAGTCAAGGCTAACAGCTGCTTACTACGTATTACAAAGCTGTAGACTGGTTGGTTAGACGGTCTTTCACGATGTGATCACTGTGAGAGGTAGTAGTCAACTGAATGTATTCTTGCTAGCGGTCCTATAATATACCCTAGTCAAGGCCAACAGCTGCATACTGCGTATTACAAGGCTGTAGACTGGTTGGTTAGACGGTCTTTTACAGTATGATCACTGTAAGAGGTAGTAGTCAGCTGAATGTATTCTTGATAAGGGTCCTCTAATATACCCCAGTCGAAGCTAACAGCTGCTTACTCTGTGTTACAAGTCCATAGAATGGTTTTGGTTAGACGATCACTCCCGATGTGTCAGCTCGAGAGCTAACAGTTATATAAAATTATTATTGCTGAAGGTCCCCTAATATACCCGCTTTCTAGAAATAAATTATACCTGCGAAAGAGGAAGGCAGCGCGATGAAGTTTCACACCAACCTAATACCAATAATGATAAAAATCCGTTACATTTTCTTTTCTTGTCATGTGACCTCTTGAGAGGCCGAGCGCATGTCTTTCTAGTTGAAGACCGTAGGTGTTCTGCGTGCAGAGATGAGAGATGGAATGGATGAACATGAATGAACCTGGACAAGGATGTGGAAGGTAGCGGTCGAGGCCTGCCAGAAGATACATATCGTTGCCCTTAGCAAGCGTAGCCACTGCTGTTGGCAAGCATCAAAATGACACAAGTTATTAAGTCAAACCTAAGTCAACCCTATGTACATGGGGGTGATAATAATACTGTAAACTATAACATAATCAACAACAAGAATTAGGGTTGTGGTGATAGAGCGGTCAAGCTGTTTGCCTCTCACCAATTCAGACCGGTTTCAGTTCCCGGTCAATGCATGTAAGATTTTTGAAGTAAATAGGAATAGATTGAAAAACACGCACAAACTGTAGGTTATGGTCAAAATGCGTACAACATGCAATCTGTAATCGAAATACTTACTATATGCAATTGAAATTCAAAATACTCGCACAATGCAAATGAGATTGAAAATAAGTACAAATTATATTTGAGATTCAAAATAATTACAAAATGCAATTGAAATTGAAAATAGACAATGCAATTTGGTTTGATAAAGGTCGGTTCAGGCTTAAAATATTCACAAAGTGCAATTGAAATTCAAAATACTTACAAAATGCAAGTGAAATTGAAAAAGGTATGGTGGATTCAAAGTACTGAGGTTGACAGGAAAGATAACAGAGAGGAGCCGGCTCAAGAAAGTGGAAGCAATGCTTGACTCAGCTGGGTCCCGCGGTAGCCATCCCACGTCCTACTAGGTGTGAACCCTGGAGGATCACAATGAAGACAAAATTCGATGCACTTTCTATAGACAAGTTAAAATGATGGATCTAAAAAGGATCACCAACAGGATTCTCACCATTCAGGAAAGCAGGAAGACGTGTGTCCCATGGGTAAAAAGAAGTTCACAAGTATTTAGAAAAGCGTAAGATTGAGACAGAATATATATTTAATAAAAATCCTCTCGGCAGGCAGAGGTAGATTTCACCGGGCAAACTAAGGGATAGGCAAAATATGCAGGTTTTCGTAGAAGGATCAGCCTCATTTATTGAGAGAACGTATTTTACAATTGAGGTGCCTAGAATCAAAACCAGCCAAATCCATTCCTTCACTTTTTCGGCAAAGTGGCAAAAACTGTCACAAACGAACCAATACCCAAAACGAAATACTTTTTTCACTAAAAAATGAATGAATTATTTTTAAAAACAGTGACGAAGTACGAAGCTGATCCCCGATACAGTTAAAAAAGTATGTAGAAAAATATAAAGCAATAATTTGGATTTGTCGGGGTTTGTTACTAAGATTTGGATTTGGTAGGTTTTGATACCAAAGAGCCCTAATACATTTGATGTTGCGAAGAGATTGTAGAAACTGCGTAAGCTTTATTCAGAAATTAATATGTGAATGAAAGTTAACTAAATATAGTTTATAAAATAAAAAAATCGTATAATTTTTGTGTTTTGTTGTTGTTGTTGTTATTGTTGTTTTAAGGGGCGGTTGTGTTTTATTAGAATAAACAGAAAAAGAATAAAACTCATATTACCCATTCAAGATTTGATTGCCGCTGAGTGTGGCTGTGCCAGCGTTTATGTTTATTGTAGCATGAGCTCTGCGGGGCGAAGCGGAGGACACAGCGATGACAGAGTGCAATCTGATCATAATTCACGCTGCATTGCGTCAGATAAGCGTCACAGGAGCTCATGTCACCATTGACAGTTAATACAAAACTGGAGCTGAGTCATATCCTGCACGCGCAACTGTACCTGTCAACGAAGCAAGCTGACGTGTGACACAATTACATAAAGAGTACTTCCCATCTCCACCGCCGGCAATCAATTCTTGAAAGGGTAATAATACTGTACAGTAAATAACCCCTGGCACTACAGCCCGTAAAGGGCCTAATCCCCAGCCATTTGGCCTGCAGATATTGGGGTGCCGCATGGCCAGCGCATCGGGTCCCCTCAGCTGTTAATCTTGGTTTTCGTGATCGGGGCGCTGCCTCACTGTCAGTTACTCAATTGTCCTCACGAGGCTAAGTGCACTCCGTTCCAGCCTTTCACATCAGTTTCCAAAATCCCTGAAGGAGTCGGGAATCGAATCCGGGGCCTCTGGGTGAGAGGCAGGCGCGCTACCCCTGCTTGGACAATTATGATATCCCGGGCCTAGCTTTTGCTGATGACATCCTTCTGCTTGCTCTAACACCCTATAATATGCAATATAGTATTGACGAGATCGTGAAATACCGTGAGGACTGGAACTAAAAAATTAACCCGAGTAAGACCAAAGTTATGGCCTGCAAAAAGGGAGTTAAACTGGCTAAGAATGAAAAGTGGGACATGTATGGGTCACAGTTAGAGACGGTGAAAAAACTTGAGTATCTAGGGACGATAATGGCGAGTAATGGTAAATGGACAGAACAAATTAAAAGGGCAAAATCGAAAGGGCTAGCGGCATTGGCGAATGTTAAAGTGTTAGAGCGTAAGTTACCGAATCTTGACTACAAAGTGTATAATAATGTGTTTAACGCACTCATCGTTACAAGAGCACTTTATGGAGTGGAAGTATGGGGTTTAGAGGAAGGAACGAAAACCCTTGACAGTATTGTAAGTAGGTTTGCCAAGATAATTTTGGGGCTACCTAGTTGCACGGCGAATTGTGGAGCGAGAATGTTGTGTGAGGATGTAAGCATTAGACAACATATCATTAAAAAAAAGGTCATAAAGTCTTGGATTCGTTTAAAAGCAGGTAGAGGGGGGGAAATGCTTAAGGTAGCCTACCTGCACCAAATGAAGCATCAGCAAGAGGGCTACTGGGTGGACGGGGTAAGAAGTGTACTGGAAAGATTAGGAATGGGTTATCTATGAGATAGGGACGTACAAAGAGAGGAAGGTAGGGTGTGTAAAAAAGTGTGTAGAAGGGTTAATGACATAGAGTTGCAGGTGCTAAGAGAAGCACCAGTAGGAGAACCTTAACGGAGTTCTGCGAAATAAGGAACTTTATGAGCATAAAGCCTCAATGTCTAATGAAAAGAGAAACAAGAAGTTCCGTGAAGAACTATACAGCCTACTTTTCATGCCAATGATTATTCTACAGTATATGAACCTATCTAGAATAATGACGAAATTAAGTTGGTAATATCGAAATATCTAATTAGTTCAAAATATACCTGGTATAATGTAGCCTAATAGAGCACTACAGTTGGCAGCCCTGGTGACTGAATATATTCTTAGTTCCATCTCTTAAGGTACCGTACAGAATACAAAATTTGGTTGAAGTCCAATGGACGTTACATGCAGTTAGACACTGGATCTATCAGCACGCGTAAAAGCATGTTGACAACAATGTCATGCGTGTGCTGGTCAGAAATAATCTGAAATATTATGGTATCTTGTTGTGCCAATTTTGGATGAAATCCATTTGTTAGAATAGAAGTTACATGTATTTTAAAATTGGACATATCAGCAGGCATAGAATCATGTTGGCAGCACTGCCTTGTATTAATTACTCCAAATTAATCTAGAATGTCTGGTGCTATACGTGTGCAAAGTATAGAGCTGTTGGCTTGCATACTTTCTGATATATTGATATTAGGGTAAAAAAAGTATAGACAGCATTTATTAACAGATGGCAGCCCTGATTGCTCCTAACAATACTTATAGTCATATACGTTATGGTACACATAGCACATACGAAATTTGGTTGAAATCCAACTGATAGTATAGAAGTTACAAGTATTTAAAAATTGGTACTATCAGCAGGCTTATAATCATGTTGGTAGAACTGACGTATATAAGTTACTCCAAATTAATCTAAAATGTCAGAATATACGTGTGCATAGTTTAAAGCTGTTGGCTTGCATACTTTCTGATATATTGGTATTTGGATTAAAAAAAATAGAGAGAGCAATTATTAACAGTTGGCAGCCCTGGTGGCTCTTAGGAATACGCTCAGTCATATCTGTTTATGTACAGATATTACACACAAAATTTGGTTGAAATCCAATTGATAGTGTAGACGCTATATGCATTTAAACATTGGACCTATCAGAAGGCTTAAAATTATTTTGGCAACACTGTCATGGTTGGCCTCCTGGAAATTAAACTGAAATAGTCTTATCTACATGTGTGCCAAATTTGGAATAGCTCCCACGAATACCTTGCAAGATATCCAACATGGAGCTCAAACTTCTAGTGCGTTTTTTCAGCAGTTGGTAGCACTGACATCATTTTCAAATATGGACGTGAGATATTCCGGTGCACATCTTTACTCATATTAAATTTGGTTTTGATTGCTGCAGCCGTTTAGGAGTTGATAGGGGGGGGGGGGGGACACACACAGCCAGCCAGCCAGCCAGACAGACAGACAGACATACACACATTTTCCCGGATCGATCTCATAAGTCTACTTTTTCCTCATTTTTGCAAAATGTGAAAAGTAGGCTAATGAGGGGGATAATTTGGTGGTTAATGGGGGTGCATAAGAACAAAGCGTTGAGAGAAGTAGGAAAAGAGGACAATTGCCTGTTTTGTGGGAAGGTTATGGGTGCAGCGCACCTGATCAGGGAATGCAAGGAAATTAAAATGTTAAGAGCAAAGTTTGTAGACAAAGCAGATCTAAAAATAATAGAAAATGAAAATGAGTATCACACTTTAACTAAATTACTAAAGAGGGAATGGGGGAAAGCAGGTCAATTTGCAAAATATTTTAATACCATCAGGGCAATGTGGAATAAGAAAGCGTCGGATGAGATTCTGAACAAAGATGCATGTACATAAATTAAACATTCAAGTACAGGAGATGGCTTCCTAAGCTATAAATCTTATTAAAGCCTAGGAGAGCCTATCTGTATTAACTAGGTATACGATTACTACAGTACAGCCACATATTGCTGTCTGTAGATTTTTCCTGTGAGTTTGATGATTTTTCTTTTTCCTTACTACGAAACTTATCAGACTCTTACAGTCAGTAAGGGCTCGATAGCGAAATAAAAGTAATTCTTTCTGTGATGTGTCTCCCATGGAGAACTGTCAAAAAATGAAGAACACTGTGTCCACATTTATGATTAAAAAAGAACTTTGTGCAGTCTCCATCAAAAAATTTGCCCAGTGATATTGTGAATGAAGATAACTACTGCAAAGCATTATTAAGTTTTGAAATAACTAGGAAGCTATGAAATGCCGAATGAACATTTGGTTTAATTATCTAATGCCATACTGTAAATTTATGTTATCTATGTGTGTATTGTCTGTATGTCAGGATATGACTCTCTGAGTTAAAGTGACAATTAACAAGTAGATTTGGTTTAAATAAATCGCTTTACGCATTTACGCTACCCCAACACCACGGGGCTGGCAATACTGTAGCCTACAGTACTGAACAATAATCATAAGGAAACGCGTTAAATTAAATTAATATTCAATTACTATGGTCCAGGCCTTTAGAGACAAAACTATCGTCATTCAACTATTAAATCACATTCTTTACTGGAAGTTATAGCTACACAATTTCTGTTTCTACCTCATCCTCAATAGCAGTTTCTCAATCATCATCATTCTCTTTGTGTTCGCCACGACTTTGCAGATTGCAATAAAACTGCAGCTCTACATTTTCCCTCCATCTTTCTCCAGAATGCTTCGAAAGCAGTCTCGAAACATCTTTCACTTCTTGTGCCTGAAGGACAATCCCTCTGTTTATGGATTCTGGCTTTACGTGAGTCATATCAAAATCAGGTTTCGTGACACGTTTGTATTCGAAAATGTCAGTTCTGCGGAAAACATCACCCAGACAAGAATGTAATTGTTCTTCTCGTTCTTTGTCAAAATTATCCAAAACAAATTATTATCAGAAAGTACAACAAAATAAACCATTCTAATCACGTCAGGCAGGGGTACATTCTCCGACTAATGCACGTAGGTAAAGAATACACACTTCGCAAAGCATCATGGAACGTAAGATGGTGGATCTGGGTGCTCCTATTGGCTCATGTGGATGTGGCGGGTTTTGTGACCAAAAATGGTGAAACTGTCGTTGGACTTGGCGGATATTGCAACTAAGCCTCAACTTTGACTTCGTTTTACAGTAGGATGTAGCGGGTTTTGTAACAAAATAATAGTTTTAATGAATTCAGCGCAGCAAAAGCTATATGAAACAAAGCTTATCTCAATTTTCATAAAATATGGATTTGGCGGGTTTTGATTCTAGGCGCCTCAATTGGAGCTTAATTAACTTTTATCCGGTTTTCTATGCATATTTTTAACATTTTATTGCCTTATGGGGTCGGTAACCTTCTTGTAATTTGGGGTCCACTTTTAGCCTATTTTCATTTATGAAAGAACAGGCTTATGAGATCATCTTTTGTGTGTATCTGTCTGTGTGTGGGTGTGTGTGTAATGGTGTGTGTGTGTGAGATGGTGTGCCCCCCTAATAACTTCTAAACGGCTGTAGCGATGTCGATGAAACTCGGTAAGTTCATAGCACTATTCCGGACGACCCCGACCGTGCCCTTCAAATTTTCTTACGTCTCACCAATCGAACATGGCGGCTGTGCTAAATATTTCACCAGCATTCAATATCTCCGAAACCATTACCGATACCACTCTGGAATATTTTACGGTGATAAAGAGAACTACTAAAAGTTCACCTATGTGACATTTGAAAACCTGGTAACTACAAAACCAACATGGCGGCCAAGCGAATTTGCGACTTTTAAATAGACGTTTCTCGCGATTTAACCAACCAAACGCAATAAAACTTGGTACAGTTATGTTTATACACAATGTAATGCATCGACATCTAACTTCGTTCAATTGTTTACATTACCTCAAAATGGCGGCTGTGCGAAATATTTCACCGGCATTCTATATCTCTGAAACTATTAGCGGTATCACCCTGAAATTTTGTATGGAGATAAAGGGCTCTAATGGAAGTTCATCTATACGACTTTAAAAACCGGTTAACTACAAAACGAATATGGCGGACAAGCGAATTTGAAAATTTTAAATAGACCTTTCTCGCAATTTAATGATCCAAACGCAATGAAAATTGGTACAGGAGATGTTTATACACATTGTAATGCACTGATATCTAATGTAGTTCAATTTTGTACATAACTTCAAGATTGCGGCTGTGCGAATTATAAAACAAAGCTTTTATTTTTTGTGTCGTAATCATGCGATGGAAGTGAAAGTTTGAATATTCAATTATTTAATGAACCTACACAATAATTTTCCTGTAATAGTACATGACTTTATGGCCTATACATATAACAATCCAACATGGTGACCATCCGAAATATTTAGATGGATCTCAATATCTACGAATCTATTACAGCAATCAAACTGAATTTTATAATGTTCATAGGGGCTATGAACAATAAGTTCACCTCTAGGACTTTCAATATCCTGGTGATCACAAATCCAACGTGGCGGCGTCGCGAAGTATAAATATTCACATGGTCGTTTCTCACAATTTAACCATCCGAGTGCAGCGACACTTGGTACAGTAAATCCTTATACAAATGTTAATCCACTTGCATCTAATATTTTTCAATTGTTTCCATAACCACAAGATGGCAGCTGTGCGAAATTTTAAAATCTCGTTTTTACTTCTTGTGTCATGCGATTGAAGTGTGAATACACGTAAACTATAATCTTCATGTAACAGTACATAACTCTAAGACCTACATATATAAAATCCAACATGGCGACCATCCGCAATATTTAGTCGGTTCTCAATATCTACTGATCTATTACAGCAAGCAAACTGAAATTTTGTATGTGGATAGAGGCAATTAACATAAGTAGGATATATGAAAATAGGCTGTTTAGTTCTTCACGGAACTACTTGTTATACTTGTGGTCACACTGTCCTTATGCAAGGTTTGGAACTAATGTGTAACTATCTAATAGTCTGTTACTCCTTCACGCAAAATGTTATCTCCCGCAGAGATGTTGGTTCGTTCCTCAGTTAAGGGGCTGCGACAACGCGGCCATGTTACCCCGTGTACTTTGTGTATGTGTAGAATGTGTCTGATAAACGGTGTTAATTGTGATGAATATATTAGTCTGTAATTCAGGTAAGGACTGCAGACGGTCAAATTCAAGTAGTAGTTCCTAATTTTGGTACCAAATACTACTGTCAACGACACCTAGCTTTGAACTTGGCAACTAGATGTCACCACAGCCAGCAACTTGCAACGAAGGTTGGAACTTCCCCTTCGAAGGAAAGCATACTGCGGGATTATTGGCGCTCTTAGAAAATCTGACGACTTCGGCCGGCTTTGAACCCGCGACCTTTGGCATAGAAGTTCAACATGCTATCATTTATCGGTACGCTGGAAGGCGGAGGTGAATTTCACCGGGTAAACTAAGGGATAGGCTACAATAGGCGAGATATGCAGGATTTCGTAGAAGGATCAGACCTCATTTATGACGAGAATGTATTTTACAATTGGAGCATAATTAACTTTTTATTTTCGTCTTTTTATGCATATTTTTAACATTTTACTGTCTTACGGGGACGGTAACCTTCTTGTTATTTGGGGTCCATTTTTATACTTGTGGTCACACTGTCCTTATGGAAGGCTTGGAACTGATGTGTAACTATCTAACAATCTGTTACTTCTTCACGCAAAAATTTATCTCCCGTAGAGATGTTGGTTGAGTCCTCAGTTTAGGGGTGCGACAACATGGTCATATAACCCCGTGTACTTCGGGTGTGTAATCTGTCTGATAAACGGCGTTAATTGTGATGAATGTATTAGTCTGTAATTCAGGTAAGGGCTGCAAACGGTCAATTTCAAGTAGTAGTTCCTAATGTTGCTACCAAATACTACCGTCAACGACACCTAGATGTGAACTTGGCAACTAGATGCCACCGCAACCATCAACTTGCAACGAACGTTGGAACTTTCCCTCCGACGGAAAGCATACTGAGGGATTTTTGGCGCTTTTAGAAAATCCGACTTCTTCGGCCGGCTGTGAACCCACGTCCTTGGGCATAGAAGTTCAGCATGCTATCAGTTACGTTACCGGAGCCCCTCCCCACAGAGTCAGCTAGCTGGAAAACTGGTTGTGATCTCGTGCAATGGCGTTGTCATGGCAACCTCTGATAGCTCATCCCTCATCAATTTGGAAGCGTTGTCATGGTAAATTCTGATGGCTCTTGGCATTGTCTTATAATTCCGAAATCACTTTTCTCATCCCTTGGCGTAATGGTGGGTCATATCAAAAATTATTTCAGGCAAACGTTTTAGGTAATTATTAGGGGAATATTGTCCAATTTGTACGGTTTTGATATTGTGCCTATTAAGAGAGATATGATTATGAAAAACACACTTTATTCCACCCCTTTGGTCAATGGTTGGTGCTATCAAAAAACTTTGTAAACAAACATTTTTGGCACTTATCCGACACATAGTATAAACTTTGAATGGATTCGATATTTCACGTATTTAGAGAGTTATAGCGATATTTCACTTTTTTTGAACAAAACCCCCCATTTTCACCCCCTTCAACCGATTTTGTCCATTAACGAACTCAACCGAGATTTTAAAGGGATACATATTATGTAAAAGATTCAAAGTGATTGGTACAACATTACGGCAGTTATCGTGTCCACAATAAACTGATATATAAATATATACATACATAAATACAGAGTGGTCCACCAGCCCCTTGTTATTTAGTTTTATGAAACCCAACTAACATTGCATTTCTCCTGATGGTCGATATTGCTCTGCGCTCTGACTGTGTGAGAGCAATATAATTGGGTCACGAGTCTAGCAATGAAAAACCGGCCGTAAACTTATCCACGCCAAATACTATGGCCCATTCTACTATATGACTTATTGCTCCTTGAAATAACACACGTACAAATAATACGGTCGAATTAATAGCTTACGCCACGTGATCTGTAATAGTAGAAAGTTAAATCAACACCTTAAACCATTATTTAAGACCTTGACATGGACTTAAACGTTTGAGGTGGGACGGCCACAGTAACTACTGGTGTATTCTTTGGAATACACGTTGAGACAGAGGTAGCTTTTGCTTCTCTTTGCTTTAATTCATTCCTTCCTTTTTCGCAAACACCAACAGTGATTTCTTAATTTTTCTTTTATTTGTGCACCTTGCTTACTTTCTTTGTAAGTCTGTTATAGATATATATCTTCCATGATCGACCTAGCGGCATCTAGCAGCTAACTACTGAAGTTTCTCAATATCTCAACTCTCAAGAGGACTTCCTTCCCGATCCAGCCACAAGATGTCGTCGCTATCTCCAGCTAACATCTCCATGCTCAAGAGGACTTCTTCATCATTCCAATCCTCCAGACGTCGTCATCATCGCCTGCTAGCTTCTCCTTGAAGATCACTCCATCAAGAAAATTAATATCTAAGAAAGCAATTTCTCATTGTTATGTTGGCAATTTTTATGTATGTTCCTTTGTCCCTTTCCCCCACCCCCCTTACTTTCCTTGGTACCTCTGTGCTTCGTCGAGCAGCTCTCACTTCTGCGTCAGTCGTCAACACATACAGTTGGAGCCTACCTCAGGCTTGCCCCCTGTCTACTTGAGAAATTTTTTAAATATCTACGCCATGTTGTGAATTTTAACCTCAACCGTCATCCAGACCATCGTCTATCTTCAAAATGAGCTAAGTACATCTTCAATGGTTTTCACCAAGTTTTAAATGTTTTAAATTGCTTATAGCATTCTATCTGATTGTATAGACAGTTTGAAATTGATAAATGTGATGCAACATCTGCCTTCAAAAGATCTTCCTGATCTAGTTGTGGCTACTTCAGCTAACTTTTCAAAATGAAAAAGTACTTCATGTACTGATTATCTGAGATACTATCTCACACCGAGGGATAATTTAAAGTACCCACTGTCTATAGAAATCATCTTTCCGCCGGGGAACTTGTTTTGCCCAATTCAACAGATATCAATGCTCTAGAACTTTCTACATCAAGTTATCTTTCTGCAAGTAAAGCTGTCAAGTGTTTTCCACCTAAATATGGGAATACTGTTCTTAGCTAATGATTTTTCTTAACAGCATTCGTTATTCTAAGTCTAATTTGTCTTCCTTCGTGGGAAACTTCCCACTGCATTCAACTATAACCTATAAAAGCTACAACGCAATAAACCTTCTCAAGTTACAATTCAACTAGTGATTTACATATTTGCAATAACTTTTCTTCTTGTGAACATTCTGCGCTGCAATAGTGAACTTTCCAAACACACTGTAACCTTCAATGGCTCCTAGGATGCCGACTCTAGCTCGGGGTAATGGTCTGTTCGGTGTGGCTCTAACTTAACTTAAACACCCTAGGGATATTCTTCAAGGATCACATGAGGCTTAACTTAAAACCAATATGTCAGAGAACTCCTAATAAAAATAATTTATTCACAAAATAGCATCTCCCTGCTTATTCCCATTCACAGACAACAAAACAACAAAATATCTCCCTTAAATTATTCTAAACACAAGCTAAGATTCTAATCAGACAAATCAACTGGAAAAGATAAATGATAATCACACTGGCTGAAAACCAAGAAAAAAATCTAATTCACTGCAGTCCACTGTTTCAAGTTCAAAAATAAAATGTCAACAGACTTAATTTATCAAACTATGGTCTGAATAGTCCAGCCATTCTGTCAAAATGCACACTCATGTTTACAATTACAAAATAGATTTTTGGGTTCGGACAGGCTCTCTCGTACAATCATCATTCTTTCTCACAAGAGTACGAGGATGAAGGCAATAGGCTTATTCTAGGCCACAGGCATGTGTGCATGTTCTAACTTTTAAAACAATTAACTCACTCAGAGCGATAACTCTGCTAATTGAGGTAAACCAAAAACAAGTCAAAAATACATGAAGCATCAAATAAACACACCTCGGTGGCCGGTGCCCCGTGAATTTTAATAAACAAACAACTATAATGAATGCACTCAAAAATGATAATGATATTACATGACATCGCTTCCTGAAGCGGTAATAAAAGAAACAAGCCCTGGGAAGTTCGACTACCTTCCCTCACAAAAAGAAAACAATACCATCCAAAGTGGTCTACCCGACCTTGTGACAGACATCTCCACACCATAATAAACCATCTGGGCAAGCAACGACCTTCGCTGCTCTTTTCAGAATTCAGACGGCTGACCACAATTTTTATACTTGCTTTCTTTATGACTGCCTTGGGCTAGAGCTGTACAGTTACCTTTCCGACGGAGCAAAAGTGCACTTTCATCAGACAATGAATTCAATCATTTCATTTTCCAATTATATCATCGTAGATTCGCGGGAATTACGCCTCCGCCATTAATTCATTTACCATTTATATCATCGTAGAACACGGGAATACCACCTCCGTCTTTAATTTCAGCTCAACCAAGGATCAACTCTCAACCTTTTCTGAGTATTATATTGTCATCCAGCCATTCCATCTTACCTTTCTTTACCTTGGTGTGGTCCTCAATACCTTACTTACTGCTCACCTAATTGCAGTGTCACTACTGGTCTTTGTCACAATGTCAAGCTATCTCCCCCATACTAGCTTTTACGTTATGGTCGTGCATAAGCACTATCAACCCAATCACTCCCTTAAATGTGCATTCAGCAAAGTTACTGAAACCCTCAAACAAAACATAATTAAACAAGATTTGATGCTCATATACGAATCTTATCTTATAAAAAACACACAAATAATCATAAATGACAAATATACACAAATTTACACAAAACATGCCAGCTGTGCCCAAAATACCTATTTTTATCATAATTACTTATGATCGAGATAAATTTATCCGACTCCCATGATGGGATGCGCTATGGCAAACATGCCCCATGCAATATCTACTTATCTCGTATACACCATGATGGTGATGATCTGGTCCTTGATATCAGCCTTCTGGATCAATTGGTTCATCTTGCAAGGAGGAGAATTTTACACATGGTTTCCAAAAAAAGTTCACCAAAGAAAAGGTCCACAGTGAATCATTATTGTTATTACAATGCACGGTTCTCGCGTGTGGAGCTCCTAATTCCTAAAGCTATCATCAACTTACTCAATTCAGCCGATAGTTCATAGCTTCTATGTCACTGACTTTGATGCTAATAGCACTTGTGGCTATCTCTACCATACAACTGTTTTGCACTGTCAACGGTATGCACTTTCGCGATACTTGTTTCGATCCGCACTCACGTATACTTAACGATATTCAAATGTCCCAAGATAGAACTTTTTATACTTATAAAACTACGGCAAATTCCGAATACGTCGGGCTTGGGCTCACGCCTCCGCAGTGCCCAAAGTAGAACTGTTACATTTGTCAAATTTTCTTAATTTCAGAATGCGACGGGCGTGGGCTCGCGCGCCTCTGCTGTGCTCAAAGTAGAACTGATTTTCACTGCGTGTCCAGCTATTATTTATATGATTTGCCGAAGAAGTAATGGGAGTGGGGAGCTTTTAGAATTTTATTCTATAATAACATTCGCATGAATATTCAAAGTAGCTCATTCGAACATCCTCATTTTCAATGTCTCCCGGCTGCTTTTAATCCAAAATTCGATCGCTGGATTCTTAGATAATGAGCACCGTAATTTCCTTCATTGTTCTTTAATTTCGGCGGGATTTGGTCGCGTCTCACGTCCCTCGCTGCTATTGGTAGTTTCAAATCCGCCGCTTAATTTCGTTTTATTTCTGGCAAAAATCACAGTATGACTCAATTTAAATTTTGAAAATACTTCTGAGAGGCTGGGATTGTCCCCTATACGATGGTGTAATTCCTGTTTCTGCATTTTAATTACTGCTCCAATTTCTCTCAAATGGGCGGGGTTTATCTAGTAAGTGATCGTTGAAATTTTCGTATCTACCCGCTTGGTTGAATGACCGTTTCGCGTTGTCTATGTCCATGTGTTTACCGGATGCTCGCCATCCTCCTCCTTCCTCTATTGTCCGCGCTCGGTGAAAGTTGTAGAAAAAGCACGTACGGGTCCTTCCTTTGTTACTCACTGATCTACAGGCAACGTCTTTATCACATCAGCTTTAAAACATGAATAAAATCTTGTCGAAATAAATATGTAAAATTCATGCAATCACAGATGCATAAAGATTACAGTATCCTTCTGCCAAGAAAAAAAATCGATATGGAACGTATGATATTTTTCTCCAATCCCCATCCACCTCACGGATGCTGTAAGGTTCCGCCGTCACTCCTTATTCTGCTTACTTGGTTCACCACTGCTGGTCGCGCACAGGGACTTTATTGCTGCTATTCCTGTCCTCCCCTTCCACATTCCTGGTAGGATTAGTGGTTCGGCCGTCTCCTGCAGGTAGCTATTGTCTGCGTGTCTCGCCTGTTACTCTCACTTCTCAGCCGCTCACTGTAAACACCAGGTCTGTTTATGACTGTCTACTTCCTCGTTCCACGTGCACTTGACTCATATTTATCTGATTTCCATGATGTTGACACCCGCGGTATTCCATGGTTGATCAAACGGTTCCCTTTCATGATACACCTTTAGGTTTGAACAGTTTGCTACTGACGTGCTTCCGCCGTTTATGTCTTGTATCTTATATGAATTGTTTCCCAAATTTCTTATGATGCGGTAAGGTACAATGTACGGGAAACACCATTGATGAAACACTTTGTTTGCAGGATCAGAGATAGGTGGTCTCTTCAATAATACTAGTTCACCGGCGTTTAATTCTCTGTGAAAGCGTTTTTCTCTGAGCCTTCTCAATCTCCTGTCAGCTTGCTCTCTCATATACCTGACCGTGCGTTTGAATCTCAGCTGTGGTGCTGGCTGTGGATCCCTTGGGCAATCTAGCACTGTTGTCCAAGATATCGGTGGTTGCTGGTTCAAATGTAGCGTGTATGGAATTTGTCCAGTCGACTCATGACCTGTCATGTTATTACAAATTTCAATGTTTTTCAAGGTATCAGCCCAACGATGATGCTCCGTGGGTATGAACATGCGGATATGCTTAGAAACCTCTCGTAAAACCCTCTCACTAGGATCGCTCTGTGGATTGCGTACGCTAGTTAATACATGTTTGATGCCTAGCTCATTTAATCCACGCTTAAATTCTGCTGAGGTGAAATAACTCCCATGGTCGGAAAGTATAAATTC